>JAUDJH010000004.1:20157500-20873201 GCA_036320925.1 Automeris io | reverse complement strand
ATTTTGAAACGCCGGAATTGTTTTTAAGTTCTATAAAAGATGATGTGCTATTTTTGATTGAAGAATCTATGCAGAAACATACTGCTTTTAAAGTAAATTTTATACTACACGCAGATTTTATACAACAAACTAAAGATATTCTAAATTCATTTGATTTTCAAACATGTAATTATATAATTTTTCGAGGTGATGACTTAAATATTTTCTTTTCTTCATTATGTGATGCTATAACAAATAAAATAAGTGCTTTTGAACAAAAAGACAGTGGGTGGAGTCTTAAACAAATTAATTGCTTAGACATGAATATTAATAAATTTAATCCGCTACGTGGTACGTCATATATTGATTTACCTAAAGATATTAGTAATAAAAAAGCTGTGATAAACGTAAAAAACTCTGACAATTTATGTTTTCAATGGGCATTACTTTCGGCATTATATCCAGTGAGTAAGAACGCAAATCGAGTATCGTCCTATAGCATGCATGTAAATAAACTAAAATTTAATGGTGTATCTTTTCCCGTTAAATTAAATGATATATCAAAAGTTGAAAAATTAAATAATATTAGTATCAATGTATTCGGTTTAGAATTTAATAAAGAAATGAAAAGGCATAGTGTAGTGGGTCCACTATATTTAACAAAATGTCGTAGAAATAGTCACATTAATTTATTACTCATAAATAGAGAAAGGACTTACCACTATTGTTATATTAAAAACTTATCAAGATTGGTCAGTAAACAAATTTCAAATCAAAATCATGTGGTTTATATATGCGATGGATGTTTATTGCATTTCCCCACAAAGGAAAGGTTGAATAACCATCAACAATATGATTGTTCACATATTACTGTAGAACTACCAAATATAGATAAAAGATATAAAAATTGGTTTGGACAACTAGTGTCAAATACTCAATTAAAATTTGAAAATTTTCATAAAAAGTTAAAGATACCCTTCGTTATATATGCAGATTTTGAAGCCTTTTTAAATCCAATAAAAACGTGTTCTAACGATCCAAATAAACCGTATACTAAAAATGTTCACAAACATGAAGTTTATAGTTTTGGATATTATATTAAATGTTCATATGATAATAGTTTGTCAAAATATGTAACGTATAGCGGTCCAGATTGTGTACAGATATTTATGAATCGTTTATATGATGATTTAAAAATAATAAGTAAGAAAAATAGTTTTCAAAAATGCCCCAAACCATTGACTGCAGAAAATGAAAAGGAAATTGCGAATTCTAAACTCTGTTGTATATGTGAAATAGAATTTTCTGATGATAAAAAGATTTCATATTTTGATTGGTATACAGGTAATTTTAGAGGTGTTGCACACGATGTTTGTATAAGCAAATTTAGGATACCACGTCATGTTCCAGTATTCCTACATAATCTCAGCCACTATGATGCACATTTCATTGTTCATGCATTAAACTTTGTAGAGGGTGATGTGGATGTCATTCCCCAAAACAAAGAAAGATACATATCTTTTTCTAAAACATTAATAATAAATAGCCAAATTTTGAATTTAAGATTTCTTGATTCCCTAAAATTTTTACCATGTAGTCTTGAGCAATTAGCTAAAAATCTCAACGATGAACAATTTATTACTTTAAAAAATAGTTTTCCAAGAAATGAAGATTTCAGGTATGTTAGGAGAAAAGGTATTTATCCTTATGAATTTATAACATCATACGACTGTTTAAAATTAACATCTATTCCCACTAAAAATCAATTTTACAGTTCATTAACTGATTCAAATGTATCTAATGATGATTATAATCATGCACAGAATGTTTGGCAACATTTTGGTTGTCAAAATATGCTGGATTACTCTAACTTATATCTGAAAACAGATGTTATATTGTTAACTGATGTATTCGAAAACTTTAGAAATATTTGTATAACAACTTATGGATTAGATCCTGCTCATTATTATACAGCACCGGGCTTGAGCTGGGATGCTATGTTAAAATATACAAAAATAGAGTTAGAATTATTAACAGACTTTGATAAAATTGCTTTCATCAAGGCAGGTATTAGAGGGGGAGTATCACAATGCAGCAATCGTTATGCTAAAGCTAATAATAAATTTTTAGATAATTATGATGAAAATAAACCTACATCATATCTTGCTTATTTCGATGCAAATAACCTTTACGGTTGGGCTATGTCTCAATATTTACCTGAAGGAGGATTTGAATGGGTCAGTCCAAATACAAGTTTTGATATACCCGACACGTCTGAATTCGGTTTTATTTTAGAAGTAGATTTAGAGTACCCAGTTGAACTTCACGATTTACACTCTGATTTTCCACTTTGCCCTGAGAAAATATGTATAAGTAGTGATTCTAAAGAAACCAAATTAATACCAAATCTTTATAATAAGATCAGATATAAAATTCATTATAGAAATCTTAAACAGTGTCTGAATATGGGAATGAAAATAACAAAAGTTCATAGAATACTAAAATTTAGACAGAGCTCATGGCTGCAAAAATACATTGATTTAAATACAAAACGTAGAATAGAGGCAGTCTCGGATTTTGAAAAGGATTTTTATAAATTAATGAATAATTCCGTGTTTGGGAAAACTATGGAAAACATTGAAAAAAGGGTTAATGTGAAATTGTTAACGCATTGGGAAAATAACGGTAAAACTCTAGGTGTACAAGATTTGATTGCAAAACCGGAATTTCACAGTTTATCGATTTTTGCAGAAAACTTAGTTGCAGTACAATTGCGAAAAACAAAGTTGGTTCATAATAAACCCATTTATTTAGGATTTTGTATATTGGATATTTCAAAAACTCTTATGTATGACTTTCACTACAACTACATGATGAGGAAGTTTTATAATAAATTAAAATTATTGTATACTGACACAGATAGTTTAATATATCAGATTTTTACAGACAACTTTTACAATGATATTAAAACCGACCTCGTTTATCGATTTGATACATCCGATTATCCATCAGATAATACATATGGTTATCCAAAAATCAATAAAAAGAAACTAGGATTTTTCAAAGATGAAAATAATGGAAAAATTTTAAAAGAGTTTGTAGGTCTAAGATCTAAAATGTATGCATTTGACGTCGAAAATAAATTGACAGCAAAAGCAAAGGGTGTTAATAAATGTGTTACAAAAAAAATGACCATGGAAAATTATAAGACTTGTCTCTTCACTAAAAATATCCAATTTTGCAACATGTACAGATTCAAATCAATTAAACACACAATTTTCACCCAGCAAATAAACAAAAGATGTTTGTCTTATAACGACACAAAGCGTTATATTCTACCCAATAATATGGATACACTGGCGTGGGGTCATTACAAATTAAAATAGATTATAGAAAAATCTGTATGTAAATATTTCTTTGTTAATATATATTTCTATTCAATGTTCTAATTAAGTACCTTAATGTTAACTAAAATATGTATGTATTTCGATTAGTTTATGAATATAATATTTGTAAATATGTTGCTGTACACTGCTGTATTTGTATACTAGTCTTAAGATGTATCTTTTATTCAATTATTATTGTCAATAAATAGTTAATATTTGTAAATACTTTTTCTTATGTTTATTTTTTAATATGCATGTAGTAAGTGAATATATAAACCAACAATTGAACGAAATGTTTTATTTCTCTCTGTAACTCTCAAGCATTTACACACATGCAACGTGATGTTTCACTTTATTCATCCATTTACTGCAATAGTTGCAGGTCCAAGTGGCTGTGGAAAATCAAATTTTGTTACAAACTTCATTAAATATATTAATGACATATGTAGTAGGGAGTTTACACAAATTACTTGGTGCTTTGATGAAATGCAACCATTATATAACTTGCCAAATGTAAATTATCATCAAGGTATACCAGATCTTAATATGTTTGATGGGAAGAATGCAAACCTTGTAATAATTGATGATCTTATGAGAGAGTCTGATGGTCGCATTGTTGATATTTTTACCAAAGGAAGCCACCATAGAAACTTAAGTGTATTTTACATCACACAAAATTTATTTCACCAAGGTAAAGGACAAAGAGACATTTCTTTAAATTCAAATTATATTGTTTATTTTAAAAATCCCCGAGATAAAACTCAAATACGATACTTAGCACGCCAAGTATCACCAGAAAATCCAAAATTTCTTGAAGATGCCTATCGTAATGCAACTATGGAAGCACATGGGTATTTAATGATAGATCTTAAACAAAACACTGATGAAATGTGTCGAATTAAAACAAAAATATTTCCTCCAGATGTACATTGCGTTGTTTATGTCCCCACCAAAGGCTTTAAATATAGCAAGAATCAACAAATTCCTGTCATTTACACATAATGCCGCGAAGTCTAAACACGCATAAAGACTTACTGAGAGCACTACATAAGCTTAAACCTAAATATAAGAAAGCTCTTTTACAATCGTGTGACGAAAAGGAAATTAACTGTATTTGTGAATGTATACATAACGTCCTCCAAGGTAAAGTGGAACTACCAGAAAAAGAGAAAAAAAAACTTAAACGATATAAATCTATACTGCGGAAATTGTTACATAAAAGTTCTAATAAAATAAGAAAAAATATTATTATTCAAAAAGGTGGTGCATTTCTACCAATAATATTGGGTTCAATTTTGAGTGGCTTAGTTAATTATTTTATGTAATAAAAATGGAGCAAGCTAAGAAAATGTTGCTCATTGAACCAAGTTTGATGGACAAACTAAAATACAACCAAGTTCCTGATAGACCCACTTCTAGATTAGATGCTGAGATGAAAAATATTTTGAATAGTAATATGGATGATAGGAAAAAATGTATTCTATATCTACAAATTTTACAAAGATATTTACACTTTACTGGAGAAGACCGTCAACCTCATGAAATACCAATAATAACTAAAAGTATTGATACTACCACTCCAGAAGTAAAAGTAAATACATCTAATAAAAGTAATTATACCGACGACAAGAGTTTAGTTACAGCTCTGCCACCAAACACTGAAGATAAAAATCAGGAGAGTACTATATCTTATGAAAAACTTCCTTACACGAAAGATCAAATTCTTAGTTTAATACCAAAAACCTATGTAAAGAAAGGTGGGTCTTTATTGGAATTGCTAACTCTAAGTACAAATAAAATTCATTGGAATGATGATGGTACAGTCATTATAGATAACGAAAAAATTCTTGGAAGTAATATAGTAGATTTGTTAAATGATGCAATTAGACCGTTAAAAAAAAGTGATCCAATAGGTTGGGAAAAGTTTGCAACAGCATTGAAGGATATTAAAGTACCGTTGACTTACGTTGGGAATCCAGCTAGAAGTGAATACATACACCGGCTTCAATTAAAGGATATTGACCAAGTATCTACAGATGAAGAGTTTAATGATAAAAAAAACAATCTAGAAAAGATAAAAAAACCTATAAGAAAAAAAAATAGTTGGGAAAAATGGACCCCATACTAGAGATAACTAAGATTTATTATGATCCATCACATCCTGCTGGTTACAGTAGTATTGAAAAATTGTCGAAAGCTATGAAAGGTAAAATGACTAAGGAAGACGTTAAAAAGTGGCTACGGTTACAAGAAACATACACGTTGCATAAACCAGTATATAGGAAATTTCCTCGAAACAAATATATTTTGTCCAACCTAAATGAACTTTGGCAGGTAGACTTAAGTGATATGAGATCTTATTCTACACATAATGACGGATTTAATTATATACTTTGTGTTATTGATGTGTTTACTAAATATGCTTATGCTAGACCTATGAAAAATAAAAATTCTGAAACAGTTAAATCATGTTTTGATAGTATTTTTAGTGAAGCTAATACCACACCAACACATATACAATCTGATAAAGGAAGTGAATTCCTTTCAAAAGATGTAAAGGGTTATTTAAAGAGTAAAAATATAAATTATTATACAACAAATAACCCTGATATTAAAGCCAGCATTGTAGAAAGATTCCAAAGGACACTAAAAATGAGAATGTGGCGTTATTTCACTCACAAAAATACCCATAGGTATATAGATATCCTACAGAACTTAATATACGCATATAACCATAGCTATCATTCTAGTATTAAGATGTGTCCTTGCGATGTAAATTTTGATAATATAATGACTGTTTGGAATAATTTGTATGACAGAGAAAAAGTTAGTCAACCTACAAATATTCCACTTCCAAAATTTCATATTGGTGACTATGTAAGAATCACCAAACACAAACATATCTTTCAAAAGGGATATGAATCCAATTGGAGTGATGAAATTTTTATTATATCTTCTATAATAGATAGATCACCGTGGGTAGTATACACATTAAAAGATTTACAAAATGAACCAATAACAGGAACTTTTTATGAGAAAGAGTTACAAAAAATATCTTATGATCCTACTTCAAGTTATAAAATAGATAAAATTATCGGTTCCCGCTATTCCGGTAACAGAAAGCAAGTGTTGGTCAAGTGGAAAGGTTATCCGGATAAATTTAATAGTTGGATATTGGCTTCTAGTTTAAAGAAAATATGATGAAGGAAAGTTTTTATTTAACATTGTTGAGTAATAGCTCCATGGAATACTTCCCAGAAAATACGACAACCCAGTTTTCAACCAAATTACCGAAACCTATTATACTTGAAGGTAGATGGTCTGTTGGTGTCGTTGAATTTCAATATCCATGCACGATGTTTACAGTTCAGGAACATGAAAATATTGTTTATATAACAAAATGGGCTGTAATGCCCCATGAGGATAAACCTTCACTAATATACTACAAACATTATATACCAGCCACCAACTATGATGATATTAATCAAATTTTAACAGCATTAAACAGCATTGATGATAAAGTTATATTTCGATATGATGAAATTTCAAAGTTTGTATCTGTAACTGTAATGGATGAATCAATAAGATCAGTTACGTTAGCACCTAGCTTAAGTCTTCAACTAGGATTTGAACCAACTAGAAACTTAGCACACAGGGGTGGTTTTGGAAAATGTTCAGCGAATTTACATCTAGGGCTACCATCCCAGTTATTTGTTTATAGTGATATTATTGAACCGCAAATTGTTGGGGATGTGATGACACAATTATTAAGAATAATACCACTAGACCCTTCAAAATACATATATGGAGCTAATAAAATGCATGTTTTCTCACCACCTCACTACATACCTGTTATGCGCAGGGAGTTTGACACGATTGAAATAAATATAAGATCAGGCACAGGACAAAAAATACCATTCCAGTTTGGGACATTGTGTATTAAACTCCACTTTATGAAACTATAATGTATTCCAAAGAATATAATGAAATTTGTCCTTATGAGCACTATTATTCACATCAAGCTGGTCACGGTATTGGTGTGATTTATCGAGGAGCACCGTATCAGCGTGGACATGGAATTGGTAGTTTTTTAGGAGGCTTATTTAGATCTGTTTTACCATTGCTCTCTAGTGGTGCTAAAGTAGTGGGTAAAGAGGCTTTAAATGCCGGTGTGGGTCTATTATCGGATATGGTTAATGCACGCCCCATGGAAGATTCAATAAGAACTAGATTGAAAGAGGCCAGCTCAAATTTACACAAAAAAGCTCAAGATAAAATTAATCGAATTAACATGTCCGGTTCAGGATATATAAAAAAGAGGAACCGTTTGAATTCTCTCATTTCAGCACCGAATGTCAAGGTGAAAGGTATCAAAAAATCAAAGTCAAGTCATACTAAAATCAAAGACATATTTTCATAAAATGTCATTTCTACATAACAAATCATGTGAGTGCATTAAATCAGAGTTAGATTTATTTGCATTACCCTCAACACAAACTAGTATAGAAAATGGAATATGGATACATTATAAACCTATATCATCTCTAGCTGATGATGGGCCCCTCGAATTTCAAGTACCAGGAACTGGTGAAGATTATATAGATCTGTCTCATACTTTGATTCATATAAAAGCCAGGATATTGCATCAAGATTCCTCTAAGGTAGCTGCCTCAACGGTAGTGGCTCCGGTTAATAATTGGTTGCATTCAATCTTCAGTCAACTTGATGTCTATTTAAATCAAAAACTTATATCACCTCCAAATAATACATATGCGTATCGTGCCTACATGGAAACTTTGTTGAATTATGCTAAACCAGCTAAAGAATCTCATCTTACGTGTGGCCTTTGGTATGAAGATACAGCCAACAAAATGAATGAAACCGGCGAGGAAAATGGAGGATTTGTTAAAAGACAAAAATTAGCTTCTGAAAGTCAAGAAATTGAAATGATTGGACACTTACATGGCGATATATTTAACCAAGAAAAGTTCTTGATCAATGGTGTAGAAATGTCAGTTAAATTAGTTCGCTCTAGAGAAACATTTAACTTAATGGCCCCTTCAAGTGATTCAAAGTTTAAAGTATGCATTACAGATGCAACACTTATCGTTCGTAAAGCACGAATCAATCCAACTGTTTTACTTGCACATCAAAAAGCATTGGCTTTTTCTACAGCAAAATATCCCGTCACTCGAGCTGAAGTGAAAGTTTTAACTATACCATCTGGGATTCAAGGCAAAACACTTGACAACATTTTTTTGGGGCAAGTCCCAAAAAGATGTATTATTGGGTTTGTTGATAACGGGGCATTTAACGGTAATCTCACTAAAAATCCATTTAATTTCGAAAATTACAACATTAACACATTTTGTTTATATATTGATGGTCAACAAATACCTTCGAAAGCTTTACAACCTTCGTTTGAAAACCATATTTTCACCACGGCTTATCATACATTATTTTCGGGTACGGGTATACATTTTTTAAATGAAGGGAATGGAATTTCGAGAGAACAATATTCGAACGGTTACTGTTTGTTAGCTTTTGATTTAACTCCGGATTTATCAGCCAACTCTTCAGGTCATTGGAATCTTATAAGACATGGCACTGTAAGATTAGAAGTTCGATTTGAGTCAACGCTTGTACAAACTATTAACTGTATTGTTTACGCCGAATTTGATAATGTTATTGAAATAGATAAAAACCGCAATGTATCCGTCGATTATAATAGTTGAATATATATATATATTGTAAAAATATTAACTTTGTAATATTTGTATGTATCTCTTTGTGTGTACATTTTTGAATAAATTAATTAAAATGAACTTACTTTGTATTATTTTTAATAATCACCCTTTCGATATATAATAAGTTACTGTAATTACAATCGCACACATGTTTGCGATCTCTGGGGTTGGAAAGTTGTATTTTTAAATAAATATGAATACAATAGAACTACAGAAATATTTGAACGAAATACATCCAAGTTTGCGGTATAATGTGTATGCTGCAAATAGATTACCGATATACATGGAAACTCCTACTTATTTAATTAGTAATTTGGACCCCGATACAAAACCTGGATCACATTGGGTTGCACTACATATAGACAAAAATGGTTTTGGTGAATTTTTCGACTCCTATGGACGACCACCTTCTGGATATCACTATGCATTCTTAAAGAGAAATAGCCACCGATGGAGTTTCAATAAAAAAATATTGCAAAACAATTGGACTTCAGTATGTGGTCAATACTGTTTAATGTATTTGTACTACAAGTTGCACAACTGTACAATGAATTACTTTATTAATCAATTTGACATCGATACCATGTACAATGATATGTTATTATGGAATTTTTAATTACTGTTTTAAAATAAATGAATATGACTAATGAAGGAATGTAGACGGCTTTTTATTATACATAGAAAAAGTACCTGAGACCCCCCGACCGTAACACAACAATAGCGTTCGAGCCGAACAATAGACGACCCTTGCTCGGATGATCCATTGTTAATTGTACCCCATTGCTTTTGTATTATTATAGGCTAGTTAATGTTATGCTATCTCTGAAACGGTTAAAGCTACGCAATTTTAAATACTTGCATTCGATTCAGCGACCCTGAAAACCTTTTTTTTTTTTTTTTTTTTTTTTTTTTTTTTTTTTTTATTTTTTAGGTCAGGGTTGCCGCTGTGATCAGTGAGCTAGAACCGATGAGAGAGCCAAAGGCGGTGAGCCAGAACCTGTGAATCCCTACTACTGTCGAGTTTTCCTTCTCTAAACACCTGGTTGAATTGCGGTGTTCAAGAGATACCTTAGTCGCCTTTTACGACACCTCAGCAAGAAGAGGGGGGTGCTATTCTATTCTGCCAGCAGCCACCACGGCTAAACCACCGTGCCCAATATGACCAGTGGCGCAGCTGATTGCCATTCTCACATTACTGGTACTCATGACGTTTCTATTAAATGCCATGCGCGTTTCTTCAATATGTTTTCCTTCTCCGGTGAGTACGTGAAACCTAAATCCGTGCTTAAACTGGAAAAACTCAGATGTAATTGCTGAGATTTAAAATAAAATGAAATGTAAAATGAAATGAAATGTATTTATTTCGCCACAAACTAACAAAAAACTAGAAATTTAAATATAGTAACATAAATAACACACAGAAACAAAAGGAAATTACAAAAACATATAAACATGGCGAAAATGGGACCTTCGTCAGCTTAAAGCCACAGAGGAAGTCTGCAGCGCTGGTTTTCGTAAAAGGCCCCGGTCTTGTTACATCTTATTAAGGGATAAAAAACACAAGAAATAGCATAACATATAGCTTAAACAATTTTAAGTATAAAGTATAATTTGAACCTATGACCATTCTCGTCGCCGCGCATGGATACCGGCTTCTTATCCACTAGCTCACGACAAATACAGGATTTCAACCCGATAAAAAAATGGCCACCTTAACCAGAATTAATTCCAGCTTAATTGGTTGAACAGTAAGCTTTTAAATTTGTGAACTAAGGAAACTTGCACCAAAAAAAAACAATCAGGTTTAAAATTATGTTTAAAGATAATTTGTATTTATTGTTTTGCAAGGATATCAACTATTATATCTAGTTTTATCAACTGTTACATTGAAATCACTATTAATTTAGAATTAAGCAGCTTCAAATAAATAACATATTAAGCCTAATATAAGCTAGATTTAATTTATTAGTGCAAGTTCTCCTAAGTAACAGAGATGGCCAAAATGTAATCTGATTAATGATAAAAGATTACAAAATGTAGTCGTAATTTTAATTTTCTTACACTGTAATTATGATTAAAACATTAAGAAATCATAAATGTGTACGTAATCAGGGATTTTGTAGTGTTTAAGACATAAATGAGCAAAATGCAGTCATATTAATGGTGAAAAATGTTAAATGTAGTCGTTAATCATTTTCATTAATATGATAACATTTTGCCCGTCTATGCTAAGTATTAGTTGAATAATTAATTCGATTTAGACGGAATATTGAAAGTGTCCCTAGGTCACAGCCAGGCGTTCCCGACCTACTACTGTCTACGTGTGCGCATGGAATTAAAAATACATGGAAACCTTATAATTGCAGCAAAACACTTAAGGCAAATCATGTTAATAATACAAATAGTAAATTTTTTTAGCAGCTGTATCCATATTTGCGCTTACATCATAGATGGGCAAAATGTAATTAGATTAATGAACATGATTAACGATTACATTTTACGTTTTTTACCATTAATATGACTGAATTTTGCTCATTTCTGTTTTAAACACTACAAAATCCCAGATTGTATACACATTTATGAGTTTTTAATGATTTAATCATGATTACAGAGCAAGAAAATAAAAATTACGACTACATTTTGTAATCGTTAATCATTAATCAGATTACATTTTGCCCATCTCTGGCTTATATGTAATGACCAACGTGACCAGTAGCGCAGCTGATCGCCGTTCTCACAGCTCTAGCACACGTGACATTTCTATTAAATGCCGTGCGGGTTTCCTCACGATCTTTTCCTTCACCAACAAGCATGTCGAGCCTAAATTCTTTAATTATGTTATGTAACCATTACTATTATTTTCCTCGCCTGTGACATATAGAGCAAGCGTTTTTGTGATGTCGATATTTTATCTTGTACATTTGATTCCTTTCGAAGAATGCTGAGAAGAAAATGTTAATTTCAATTGTATTTTTTCCTTATTTTATTTATTTTTCTTTATATAATTTATTAGTTTTGTCTTATAGTTTGTGTCCCTTAGCTTGATTTTTGTTTTATATTACGCTATTTTAAAAATTTGGTGGCTTGTGAATCTCTTCTTCGTGCATTTTAGATATCTTGCTGTATGTTCCTTCAAGATATAGAAAATAAAATAAAATAATGTAGTACAAAACGCTTTTCTGAAAGTAAAACAACATATTTTCTGTTTTGTAAGCTCATCCACCCTCATTTTGTTCTACCGTGTGTTTTCTTCAACTCGGTTGCTTTCCTTAATGCAAGTAAGACAAAGAAATTTTATTTTAATTAATATCATATTTTTGTATTCAAATTTGTTGCATGGATAGAGTTTCTGTATGTTTCCTAATTCTATACTTGGGCATACCAAACGAAAACAATGAATCAAGTTGCAATGCGCAAGCAGAAACGTGTCGGCCTAGGCGCGTGCTTTGCATCAAATATTAACACAGAGGCGCATCCAAGGGGGGCCGCGGTTCCCATGGCTTAGAATAACTTTTTTTTCTTTTTTTTTACACTGGCTCGACATAGTGACTACAGAGTACCTGATGGTAAGTACAGTGTAGTCCAAAAACGAATGCGACTATCAAAGGATGAAAATCCATTGACAGTCTACATCGTCATGTCGGCCCACATATACCACGACTGAAGGTCTCTAGGTATATGAGCTACTGGATATACACAAGCTGTTGCCGAAACGCGACAAGCCGAACCTGGGAGTATTAATTACTCACGCGCGAACAAAGTCACGGGCACAGCTAGTATTTACTAAATAGCCACGTATAACAACATAAAGCGTTTTATGCTTTTGCGGTTTGAAGGCCGCTGGGTGTTACAGATATTATAATTAGTTATTGCAAATCTTAGCTTTCTAACACTAGTACTATAATCTACGAGTAATATTATTATGAGCGACTAGCAAACCCGGCGAACTTCGTTTCGCCACCAGGTGGCTTCGTTCTGGTTTTTAGTTAGCGTTTGAAAGAACGTGCGCGTAATAAATGTCACATGAGATTAACTGAGCAGAGTACAATGAGTAGCTGTCAAACAATGTATAACGCATCGGCGCCATCTACTTAAAATACTGGTGCGATCTGCTCCACCACCATGCAAAACCATATTGGTTTGTAGTACATGCTATGTATCAGAGATGGCGCTGTATGTGAAAAATGATTTTCCCCGTTTTTCTGCTTTTCTGTTGAATTTTTTCCTGAATTTTGGGTGCTATAAACCTCACGGAGCCTTGGACCTTTCCAACGAATGCAAAACCGTGGAAATGGGTTCGTGCGTTCTGGAGTTATAGCGTCAGTAAGGAAAACCGGACTTATTTTTATATAAAAGATAAATTGATATGGCGAAACCGTATAAGTGTTCCTTTTATATCTATCTAAATACGTACATAAATTATGACTCTTAACACGGTCGCCGCCACGTCACCCGTGTTTGGGTGACGCTCTTCTTTATGAAGTTCCCACTGTACGCCCGTACTTATATTGTCTGATTAAAAATCTTTATTATTATTAACTAGCATTTCTAGAAAAAAAAACTCAATATTTGTACTAATTTATTGCGAAATTATAGTGGATGAACCTCGCAATTGAAAACTGAATCCGTCCCGTTTTTTTTATATATTCACCGCACCATGTCGTGAAGGTTTTCCTCTGACAATTTATATTCACGACTCATGCCTTAAGGACTTGAATAAGAGGCAATAGACTCTAGGAAATAGAAATAACACATAGCGTGTGATGCACAATTTAAAGAGAAGCGGACTATATGCAATACCTGACATACATATATGTGGGATCGAGGAAAATGATACTTTTGTTCCAAACTATTTTATTTTAATTTTAAATACGGAAGCTAAAGTCACACTTTATGATACATCATTTTTGCAACCACCTTCAAACTAATTTCACTAAACGTCATTCGCCTTTTTCACAGTTTTATATTAATACCAGGCTATAATTTAAATTTACAAAAAATATACAAATAATTGGGAGATTTAATAATATAATACACATATATTTGTGAAAATCCTTATTCTGTAGCCTACAGGTAGTTATAGCTGTGGTGGCCCGGTGTAAAGGGACCGGTATCCATTTGATGAGACGTGAATGATCATAGGTTTGAATCCCGACATGTGTATTTGGGTTTTTACGGATTCAGTACGAATTTAGTTTAAATTTTTTCATTGTAAATAATTTTATATAAACCATTTTAATGTCTGTCTATAATGTATTTCTAACAACATTAAAATCAATGATTGCTCGTTTTGATCAGTTCTCAGAATAATAGTGTTGAAACAGATGCAAATACCGTCTGAAGGAAAAAACGAAGCTTTCGTAATTCCGATCGCCAACACGTAGCGACGGAACCTTGAACGGGCCGTGATTTCTCCGCAAACAAAACACCTACTGATATTACCTTTTATAGTTCAAAATGTCGATAATATATAATATTATAATATCGCTTTCGAATATTCTCATAATAGTATTTAACCTTTCAAACGTGAAATCATTGTTATTGCTTTTTTTGTTCATCGGTCAAGGTCGAATGACTTTTGTAATAAATAAAGGTTTTTACATAAAATTACTACTATATAGGCTGTTGTGACCTAATGGATAACGGACCGGTTTTCATGCGCGGCAACGCACACAGTCGTAGGTTCAATTCCCGGCACTTATCTCTGGCTTTTTCCACCACCACATGCCCATGAGAAAACCCGAATAGCATCTAATAGAAAAGTCACTTGTACTAGTGCTGTGAGAACGGCGAGAAATAAAAAATGTATTTCTGCTCACCCCGAAAGGGATATACCGTGACGATGTATTATTATTACTACAATATAATAATAATATTATTATTAGTTATTATTATTAGTTTGTGATTATGCTGGAGGTTTACCATCCCTTGTCTAATGCTAGAGTTGGGCGGGTGGGTGAGGAGCTTGTAGATATAATAATAATAATAATCTTTATTAAGTAACAATGACCCAATTTGTTAGTAAACTCTTAAAACTACGTATTAGTATGCCTAATTACAAGGTTGTGTGGTGATAAATACAATTATTATATAATGATAAATATTAATTTGTCCTCTGATAGAATCACAATTTAAAAGATTACGTGCTAGCCGAAGTAAAACTCTGTCTACGGCGTTACGTTTATTTGCAAACTGATTATAAAACTACCGACGTCATAAAAATATGACGAATAAATATTACATAGATTTTTAGATAGTAAGCAATTTCATTGTTGGGGTTGCATATATCGAAAAGGAAATAAAACCTTTATAGGTTTACTTTGTTATTTGTACTTCTGTTGTAATACTCTATCCTTTTGTTATCTTCATTCCCACACTCTCCTTCATATACCAACGCAAAAGTAGATTGTCTTGAACTTCTCGGTAATTTAAAATTTTCACAAAACGAACTCGAAATCCTTGCTCGTTCGCCTTACCTCTTGCAAAGCACTGTTATTCGCAAAACTCGGTCATCAACAGATGTTGCGCTCAGTACAATAAATATTTTAAAGATATCGATATGTTTCACTTGAGCCGTAATCAGGTCATTATGACTATTATTTCTGTACTGCAGTTAGATGAATCTCATACAACACAAATATGAGCACACACACTCACACATCACTATACGATACGGAGAGCGACCCAACATTTAACAAAATTTAATATGTATGTGTAACTACGTTATTAGTATTTTAGATTTTTATTTTATTTCCTATTTTGTATGTAATTTTCTTATAATGTGCTGTGTAGTTACTATTAAATAAATAAATATCATAGAATCATATATAAAAAAAATATGTTGTATCTTTAACTTAAAAACGAATCATTTCTCCCTAGCAAATTTTACCATCTAGTTTTTGGTAACCCGGGGGAAATCTTTCATGGACAGTCAGGGCGCCGTGAGGGCGGCGTCTCGGTGTGATGGACTCCTACTGACTAAGCCCCTGGGACTTTCCTCCTGCACGCCTACCGGAGATGAGGGCACGGTCACCTCAAATTCCTCGGCCCTGGCGATGTTCGGCCTTTTTCAGGCTTCAACCTATTTCCCTAAGGGTGGTGTCTAGAACCGCCCCACACTCAGTACTAAATGTGCGGGGGTGGGTGATGTAAAGATCGTCCCTCTCTCAGCCGCTATGTGTTGTTGCACATCGCTCACGCTAAATACGTGGACGGCGCTTTATTTCCTATTTTAGCCCATTCAAGGTTTATTAGGTTTGTTTAGGTTTGCGAGTTGGTAGGGCGGCGGTGCCCGTCTGGATCGCGAACACATTACATGGATGTAAAGCCCGTCATAGTGAGCAGTTTCGGCTTGTCGCGTTTCGGGATCAGCTTGTGTATATCCAGTAGCTCATATACCTAGAGACCTTCAGTCGTGGTATATGTGGGCCGACATGACGATGTAGACTATCAATGGATTTTCATCCTTTGATAGTCACTTTCGTTTTTGGACTACACTGTACTTATCATCAGGTACTCTGTAGTCACTATGTCGAGCCAGTGTAAAAAAAAAAATTTTAAAAAATTCGCAAGATCCGTGGTCCAAGGTGTAATATATTTCTATGCTAAAATTCATTAAAATCGGTTCAGCCGATTCGACGTAAAAACGAAACAAACAATTTCGAATTTATTATTAGTATGGATTCATGTTAAAATTGTTTCCTCTAGAACTGAATATGTTTGTTACAGCTATCAGCGAAAGAGGCGGCCTCAAAAATTGTTCTTCATGCGGAAGATTTCTATTTATCCAGTAAAGACATCAAAATCCAGGGGCCACGGGAGCCAGGTGTGGTTGATGTCAAGCTAAACGAAACCTACAATTTGCTGACTCTGAGTTTGGACCAAGAGTTGAAGCCTGGGGAGAATTATACCCTGACGATACCCTTCTATGGTAATTTGAAGATGGGGCTGTACGGGGCGTATATTAGCAGCTACGTCGATCAGAAAACATTGACCAAAGAGTGAGTTTATTGTTTAATTGTTTTAAAATGGCAAGTTTTTTCATAATTCGGCGGATTTTATTCACTCATAGCTCCGCAATTTATTGATTGATTTGGACAATTGTTTTTTCATTCAATAGGGTATATATCAGTGACATGCATAGGATATTTGAACAGGGTAGGCAAATTCATATCATTAATGTAAATATTATATAATGATAATAAATATTACATTACTTTCATAGGGAATATAAATGGCGTGAAAATAGAAAAGATATGAATATAAAGGGTTCCTTTTATTATTTAAATGAAATCATTTTATTCCTGATTATTTATCGTAAGGGCATGTAATGCTTTCATGTATCTATGGAATGAACGCTATTGGTATATTTATATATATATCATTACGTAGGTCCTATTGTAATATGTTACATATCTTATGAAGGTCTTAAATAGGTCAGAAATCTTGAATCGATAACAGCAACATATATCATTTTCTCGCTATATGTTTGTCGCGTGTTCTTGAGGATTCTCTTGCTCTGCATAAGGACAAACAATAAAGTTACTAAGCGTAACATTATCAGCAAGGGACGCTACAAGAGAATACGATTCATAGAAATGTTTACAAGACAGCCGGTTTGTTTGCTGGATGCTGCACGGGCCCCGACCGAGGGGGGGATGGGATTCAGGGGGCAAGACGGGGCCCACGCCCCGGGGGCCAATTTCCAGGGGCGGCAGACGAGCCCCTCAACCAGCGTACCCACTGAATACTATATCTAAAAAGTGGGCCAAGCTCTCCATAAAAAGTTGGATAAAAAGTACAAGACTTTGGTTTGACGTTTTAAAAGTTAACTCAAAAGTCTCATAAGATATCGTTACCATGTCTGAAATTACGCAAGGTCAAAGATTGCTTTTTATGTGATAAATGTTATTTAAACTTTCACAAAGTTGTTGAGCACAAAATCTTTAAAAGTTGTGCTGTAAACACTTTTTATTCGATTAACCCATATAATTGAGAGAAACAAAAGTGAAAGGATTGGCAGCGCGTGAGGTGGGAAGCGGCAGACAGTAGTTTTTGGTCCACCTCGTGAAATTTCAAGATCCTGCTGCTGCTGAAACTGCTTTTTTGATGTAGTACATTGACCACAACCTTTATTCTTTCCAGGTATTTGATAACCACACAGTTTGAACCGATATCGGCCAGGAAAGCCTTTCCCTGCTTTGACGAGCCGATGTACAAAGCGACATACAAGATGGTACTGGGCCATCATAAGGATTTCACGGCCATCGGTAACATGCCCCTTCAGTTCACAACGAAAGACAAGTGAGTTCTTCATATTTTGGACTTTAAAAGCTCAATATCTCGCAACAACGGCGGGATTGTCTAGTCCCTTGACGCACACTTTGAAAGTCTGGAACGGACTTCCAGGCCTGGGTGCAGTATTCCCATCGGATTAAATATATTTATAATTAATATTAAATAAATATATTTATTTTGTCTTCATTTGCTCGACAAATCGACCACAGTGCACTCAATGGCAATTATAATCTTGTCGAAAAATGGTAGCGACTATTAAAAGATGAAAACCCACTGGTAGTCTCGTGTAATGTCGGCCCATATATACCACGGCTGAAGGTCTCCAGGTATATGAATGATTGGATATACACAAACTGATCCCGGAACGTGACAAGCCGGAGCGAGTCACTATAAGGGCTTTTACGCTTGTGTACTGTGGTTACAACGTAGTTCGGGAAATCGCTCTAGCTCCAAAGACAATCAAGTAAAATATAAAAAAAAACGAAGTGTTTATAAATCTAAGGTTTACCTACACTGGGAACTATTTTGGTCACGAAGGGCCTTTTTTATTTAACCCGGTGGAAATCCCTACGGACCGTCAGGGGAAGTGGTGAGGGCCACTCCCCTCGGTGTGTCGGACCTGCCCCGACTAAAGCCACCAGGGTGCCAGCACTGCCCTCTCTTCGCTTTCGCCGAGCCTGGGAATCCGGATACTTCCGACGGCTCGGCGAGCGGTAGGCCTTGGCCAGGCCTCCTCTCAGGGAGGGGAATTGAAACCCCTCACATCCTCTCTATGGGACCCTACCTCTCTCCACTGGACCGGGACGCCCTCAACGTCACCCGCCCATCGTCACGAAGGACCTTAATCCCACGCAAAAAGTGAATGAAATAGAACGAATTGATATCCTCATTTAAAATGAGTAGTTGTAATCTCAAGGCGATTCGCTTTGTTCGTTTATTAGATTTGGGCTTGTTAAATGCTTCGTTATCATATGTAATTATAGTATTTGAGCATTTAAGAAGTATTAAATCAATATTATACAAGAAATCGTGCGTTATCAAGGATTTCTTCTTCTTTATCTCTTTGATATATTTCTGGGAACGTTTGAAATTGTACGTCTTGAGATATGACGTTTGATATATTTTAATCATAATATAATATATATGTATATATAAGTAAATATGTATAATAATTATGTAGTGGCGGTGATAACATAGTGGATAAGGGATCGGTATCCATACGCAGTCACGTGATTGGTCGAAGTTCGAGTCTCGACACGGACCTCGTTGTTTTCCAAATAATGTAAGGATTCAGGCCCCCTCCACTCTCTCACCGGTGAAGGAAACATCATAAGGAAGCCCGCGCGGCATTTAGAAATGTCTTGTACGAGTAGATTTTTTTTTATTCTGACTCGACACAGTGACTGCACCATACCTGATGGTAAGTATGGTGCAGGCCAAAAAACGCTAACGACTATCGATTGGCAAGAAAAAACCCATCGGTAGTCGCAGTGATCATGCCGGCCTGCGCAGATATCTCTTCACGCTACGCTTAAAGGATCTCATATCATAGGACGGAGGGAACACGCTCGCCGGAAGACCATTCCACAGCCCAACGACACGGCAAAAGAAGGAGTTAGAGAACTTCTTAGTCCTGGCCGGGATGTGAGATACCGTAAAGCTGTGACTCCGCAAACCCGCGCGCGTGGTTCTATTCAGGAAGGGATATAGCCACTAATGTATCTTTGCTCACCCTGAAAGACATATAGCGTGATGATATATGTTTATTACACATGTTAAACTTTAGCGTTTTGTGCTCATTTGAAATCCTTAACGGGTCTTAAGCGTGAAGTAACTTACTTTTAATTTAACAGCTCGACGTTTCGACCTAGATACACAGGTCATGTTCACGTAGATTGACGCGTCACAAAGTTCTTGTCAGGGGGCGGGAAGTCACTTCCGCTATCCGGTTTTATACTTGATAATTTGAATAGTCCCAGGGGTGCCCATAACTCGCTGGCTGAGTTCCATAAGTGCCCGCCCCTCCCGGCCAATAGCAAATTGTCCTGTCGAAAATTTGGATATCGTTAATTTAGTGACGTACATAGGGTATTTGGATAGAGTAGGCAAAATTTACATAATTAATTTGAATATTGTAAATATTACATTGCTTTCCTAGGAAAGATAGATGGCACGAATATGGAATAGATATGAATATAAATATTTCCCCTTTTTTTTCTAATTTTAAGCAATTTATTCCAGACTTATTTATCATAAGGGCATATAATGCTTGCATGCATCTATAGAATGAACGCTACTGCGTTAATTCTATAACTTTACAAAAAGGATTTTAAATTGTTACTTTGTAAAGTAATTTTGATTTTTGAGATTTATAATTGATGATGTCCTAGCCGGATTCGGCCACGGCGACTGTTTCAACGCCGATTAAGAAAATCAAGGCCCAGTTTACGGAAACAGTCAATTGCGCATGAGATATTTATGTGCATAACTGGACGCGCAGCCAGAAAAGCACTCTTTCGTCCGAGCTCCCTCAGGCCCGATGGAAAGGAGAACCAGTACGATCGGGAGGGAGCGGGATGTAGGTTTGGTCGAGTTTTCCTTCTCTGAACACTTGGATGAATTGCGGTGTTAAAGAGATACCTCAGTCGCCTTTTACGACGCCTCAGCAAGAAGAGGGGGTGCTATTCTATTCTGCCGGCAGCCACCACGGCTACAATTATTTAAAGATTTACAATTATTTGTTCCAGCGCTATTGAAGAGCATTGGCCGTGGACCACCATTGGTGAAAAATTCCAGTAAGTTACTCGTGTTTATTCTTATAATTTTTATATTAATTGTGTGTTTGCGTGTGTGTGTGTGTGGTTTTGTTACAATCGCCATAATTATTGTCGATTGTGTTGTATATTAATAATTACTATCACGATTTGATACAATCCATTAAAAGGTTAAAAGTTATCTGTTCGCGTAAGACATCGGCCGTTACGATGAATTATAGGTTTATTATGTCAATTATTGTAATAAATATTGCATTGTTACCAAAGTAACTACTTAAACTTTAATTATAATTGGATTCTGAGTGTCAGCATCAAAATTGGGCTAGATTTAAAGTCAATATATGCATTCTGGAAGCGCACCAGTTGCGCAGATATATTATCTCACTAACAGAGATGAGCAAAATGTAATCTGATTAATGATCAACGATTACAAAATGTAGTCGTAATTTTAATTTTCTTGCTCTGTATTCATGATTAAATCCATTTAAAACATTAAGAAATCATAAATGTGTATACAATCTGGGATTTTGTAGTGTTTATAAACATAAATGAGCAAATTGCAGTTATATTAATGGTAAAAAACGTAAAATGTAATCGTTAATCGTTTTCATTAATCTGCTCACTAAGCGTTTTCTACTGTCTTATAGGGATGGAAAAGCGAGCTACGTGTGGGATCATTTCGAACTATCCGTTCCCATGTCCACTTACTTGGTTGCGTATGTGATCTCTAAGTTCAGCTACTTGGAGAGTCCGTCCGAACTGTCCACAACCAAATTCAGAATATGGGCGAGGAAGGATGCCACTGAGCAGGTAAATAATTACGTCCCTTTATCGATTCACATCTAACTTGGAGGACCAATGAGAGTAGTCGTTAAATTAATAATAATATATCGTCATGCTATATCCCTTTCGGTGTGAGCAGAGATGCATTAGTGGCTGTATCCACTTTGCTCTTATATATCGTGCCCAACGTGACCAGTGGCGCAGCTGACCGCCGTTCTCGCAGCACTACTACACATGTCATTTCTATTAGATGCCATCTATTTATTATAAATATTTAAACGAGTCTTGTTCGCGAATTAACTTACTTTTAATAATGGCTAGACATTTCAACCTGGTTGCATGGTTGCACAGGTTATGGTCACAAGCAGGCTGATACGCCGCGAAGTTTTTATCGGGGCCGGGAAGTTATTTCCTCTACTCTCTTATGTTCTTGATAATTTGAACAATGACGCAGTACGCACAGTATTGGCATGTTTACAAGGCGACAAAATTCGAGCCCTTAGTTTTCTTATCACTAGGTTCCATGTCATGATAACCTAAATCCATCATCCCGATTAAAAGTTTCGTTATAACCTATTTATCATTAAGCCAGTACACAAAGCCTTCCTTCACGAAAACCAGCGCTGCAGACTTCCTCATTGGCTTTAAGCTGACGAAGGTCCCATTTTCGCCATGTTTATATGTTTTTGTATTTTCCTTTTGTTTCTGTATGTTGTTCCTGTTACTGCTTTTAAAATTCTAGTATTTTGTTAGTTTATGGCGAAATAAACACATTTCATTTCAAAGATAAAATGGTAAAGCAGTAGAGGGAATAATTTTTAGGCTTCTATATATTAAAAAAAAAATTATAACTGCTTCTATCAATAGGATTTTATTTGGCTTTTGTAGTCGATTTTTTTTAAATGCTTTATGTCTACCATCAGTCATGGTGTGGGCAGTATGGTGAAACGGTATAATAAAGTAATTAAATTGTAAAATTTAAGCTTTTTTTTTCAGACATCATACGCGTCGGTGATTGGTCCAAAAGTACTGACGCATTTCGAGAAATGGTTCAACGTGAGTTTCCCGCTGCCGAAGCAGGACATGATCGCGATTCCGGACTTCGGAGCCGGCGCTATGGAGAACTGGGGACTGATTACCTACAGGGAGACCGCCCTGCTGTACGACAAGGCGGAATCGTCGTTTTTAAACAAGGAGAGGATTGCTGAGGTGCTTATTTGCTCTAGAAGCGCTCACGGTTGAGGTTTTTAGGCGCTATTTGGACTTTGCTGACGTGTTTTGATAGTGGAAGGGCGTACACAGTTATCAAGAAATATCTGGTTTTCTATATTTGGTTCTTTGATGTAATATAAAAGTGTATAGGGGGAAGGAAGATGTAGAATCGGTAAAAAATATTTAGGGCAGGGCTTCTAGTTAAAGAAAAAAGTGGAGAGCAGGGAAAGAGGGATGGGAAGATGAGTAAAGGGGTGAGAAGGAAAGTGGAGAGGAAAGGCCGGGTGAGAACGAGGAAATGGGGCAACGATAAGGGGAGTGGGAAAGGAGGGACAACGTAATTAGGAGAGGAAGAGTAGAGTTAATTATATGTTAACACAAAATTCATTGCCTGTTATGCAGGATGAATTTCGCCGGGTCAGCTAGTATATTAGTTATTTGTTAGAACCAGGGATGTTACGGAGCTTCGACTCCGACTCCGATAAGTCGAAACTTCCGATTGTTATTATACCTTCGGTTCCGACTCCGATAAATCAAATTTAAAAACTCCGACTCCGACTTCGGTTCCGATAAAACTGCCTCCGTTACATCCCTAGTTAGAACACTTACATAGTCTACATTAACATATACATAAATGTTACACATGAACAAGATACATTACAAATGCGAATATATTTAAAAGTGTAGACTACTTGCACTGAAGAATCAAATAATGAAAATATAAGCAACACACAGACAGGAGCAAGTTGATATCAGCTGTTCTGGGAATCAATTAGGGGCAGAAAGCGCTATCTATACTCGTAGATGGTTAAATGCTAGGATCTTCGAAGAGATTGTTAACAATTATTAATCATTTTATAAATGTTAAAGTGCTTGGTAAGTCACCGGTTTTTGTGTAAGCAAGGTCAAAGTAACGTTTATGAATCTCAGCCTAATTTATTTTTAACCGAATTTGAAAAGGAGAAAGTTCCGTATTCGACTGTATATTTTTTTTACGAGTATGTATGTTCTTTCATAATTCTTACATTTATTGACCAATTAGGATAATACTTTTTCAGTCAATAAAGTACCTATATCATGAAGTTGGTCTCGGTTTAATACGGTGCTGGACTAATAAAGATCTTCTGATTTATTTTACAGACAGGTTTCCGCTTGACCTCAATCTCACCTAATGGAAAATGATAATGAGGCTTATCAATAAGCGCACTCATCTAATAAATACTGATTCCTCTTCGTTTAAAGATTCTCATGTCGTAAGACGCTGATATTCCTCCTTCATTATTAAAGGTGGTGGCCCACGAACTCGCCCACCAGTGGTTCGGCAACTTGGTGACAATGAACTGGTGGTCAGACCTGTGGCTGAACGAAGGTTTCGCCACGTTCATGGCGTCTCTCGGCATGGCGGCGGTCGAGCCCACGTGGAACTCTGTCGATACCAACGGGATTCGGTACACGCTGTCCGTCTTCAAACTGGACGCGCTGGAGTCATCTCATCCTGTAAGTGCTTTAAATCTCTTTTTATGTTTTTTTTTTTTAATTTTTATCCTGCTTCGGCACAGCCTAACCTAACCTAACCTAACCTAACCTAACATACTTGTGCTTTATTGTTTCTTTTTGTCTGAATTGCCTTCATTTCCTTCTATCATCTCTACACGATATACTTGCGTTATAAGCCTGAAGTAGGTCGACTTACAAGGTCGGAAGCATCCGGATTCCCGGGCTCGGCGAAGGCGAGGAGAGGCAGTGCTGGCACCCCGGTGGTTTTAGTCGGGGCAGGTCCGACACACCGGGGGGAGTGGCCCTCACCACTTCCCCTGACGGTCCGTTAGGGATTTCCACCGGGTTAACAAAAAAAAAAAAGGGCGACTTACAACCATCATACCTACCTCGCTAATGTCTCAATGAATAGGTTACAAATAGGAACATCATTGATTCAGGTATGTTTTAAATTTTTATAATGACTATTATAAGGGGTTAGGGGCAGTAGGAGGCCTGAAAATTATGATTTTCAATTTTTTTTTTGCTAGTTGATTGCTTTATTTTACAAAAATAATAACATAGCTTTAATACATCATGTTTTGACTTGACTTCACCAAAATTTCAAACAAAAAATTTAAAAGTTATCGCTGTTTGTGTGGAGCCCGTTCCTCCAGAACCCATGTCCAGTCTCCAGTCTCCAGACCCATGCGGTGATCATCATAAGTCCTTGGAGATTCATCTAAAATCAATCAGACAAGAGAAATTAGTTGCATTAATAGATAATCTTGTGCCTTATCGAAGGTTTTTCTTTAATTAACTCGATAAAATGGCCTTTTATTTAGTGCTGACAAGGTGATATTACCCCTCAACTCAGTCGTTAAATGTTACGTAGAGACATCGTGACTCTATGTGTGTCTATAGCATGTACACGCCGTTCGATACGTGCTTGTGTCAAAACGCCCTAAGGGTCGTTAGCGTGTTACGGGACGCACGGGGTAAGAGGAAGCGCGCGCGCACGGGATGTTTGCTAATTCAGACGACTACCGAGACCGAAGGCTGGAGTACGTGCGTGTGCGTCGCAGTTCGGTGTGCCTTAAAATGCAAATAAACAGTAAAACGCCAAAATCCTTGTCTTTCTACCACCACACCCATGACCACCGGTCATAGTGTTTATTTCTTAAGATCTATTTGACGTGGTACCACTACCTTGCCAGGGATCGCTCTATACTACGGTTTCCAATTAGCAGTGTCCAGACAAGAACCAGCTTACTCTAATCATCATTAGTACCGATCAGATCATTGAAGCTTAGAATATGAAAGTTAAAGCCTACGAGAGTCAGCAATAGCAACCACCAATAGATAGATGATTTAAACAAATTTAACCCTAAATTTGATCCCAGGTGTCGGTGCCAATCAACGACCCGAGAACTATATCAGAGATATTCGACGAGATTTCCTACCAGAAAGGTGCTGCTCTCATTCGCATGATGACGATGTTCCTTGGTGAAAACGTCTTCAAGGAAGCTCTTAACAGGTGAGTCATATATATAAAATAAAGTAGTGCTGGACAGTAAAATTCCACCATTTATAAAGAAATTTGTAGACGTAGAAAAGTCACAGACGTAGTCCAGCGGATTAGAAAGTGGAACTGACAGTGGTCAGGACATACAGCTTCTAGAAAGAATGGTCGTTGTGACAGGTAAGTTCTGGAGACTACGTACTGGCAAGCGCGGTGTGGGACGCCCACTTACAAGGTGGACAGGCGACCTAATCCAGTTTGCTGGGTGATGCTAGAGGCAAGACGCTGCCGACCGGTCGTTCTAAAGTATTAGAGGACACCTATATCCAGGCGTGAACGTCCCACGGTTCATAAATTGACGATGATGTAAACTTCCAGGTACCTCGTAAAGCACTCATACAAGAACGCGGAACAAGATGACCTCTGGCAGGAGTTGACGGAAGTAAGCCACGAACGTGGAGCCCTCGACCAAGACTTGACAGTGAAGCAGATCATGGACACCTGGACCACGCAGACCGGGTACCCGCTGTTGACAGTAACCAGAGATTACGCCGACAACTCGCTCACTATGACCCAAGTATACTCTATACCCTTCATCTTCTTGGCTTTTATTACATAGCTATTTTATCATTTACAGGCCAGCGCTGAATCTCTTTTTTTTTACACTGGCTCGACATAGTGACTACTGAGTAACTGATGGTAAGTACAGTGTAGTCCAAAAACGAAAGCGATTATCAAAGGATGAAAATCCATTGATAGTCTACATCGTCATGTCGGCCCACATATACCACGACTGAAGGTCCCTAGGTATATGAGTTACTGGATATACACAAGCTGATCCCGAAACGCGACAAACCGAAACTGGTCACTATGACGGGCTTTGCACCCATGTACTGTGGTTGCGATCTAGACAGGCACCGACGCCCTACAACCTCGCTGCTGCTCGTTTAGCACCACCCAGGAGTCACGTGTAGGGAAACTAGCTTCGACTCCCAAAACTCTCAGTGACGTATCGTGGTAAATGAAGATGCTATCGATGATGAACCCTGATTACCCAACAAATGCCTATTCAGTCTTCTTTTAAAGGCTTCCAGATCGTAAGATTGCGGATATACTTATATTCCTTTGATGGTCGTATTATGAAAGATGAAGCGAATTTTTAAGTAAGAATATGCGGTATATCTACCAACAAAGGATAGTATCCATCACGACGTCTAGCGGTTTTGTAGTGAAAAGGGTATTATGGCATCAGAGATAGAACCTCCTGAGCATACCCTATAGAGTGTAGCTGTTAGAGGCCTATTGGGCAGGCGATTTTACATCGATGCTAGATAGTCTGCATTTTCGCGTCAGTTAAACAGTCATTACCTAATTACATTAGAGATCTGATGGAAAGCGAAGATTAGGACGATGACAGAGCACGCTCGTGCCATAAATAACGATTCAGTCGTTGCTTGAAAACTCCCATGTTATAGAACGCTGGACAAGCAGACGCTGGCAGCAAATTCGACTACGTAACTAAACGTATTAATACGAAGAAGCAATGAATTAATTTGTACCATTTATTGATTCACGAACGTACTTATGTCAAACATATATTCACTGAAGAAAAAGGACTACATCGTACCTAATGGCAAGGATAGAGTCTAAAATGGACGGTAGAAAAAAAAATTGAAGGTCTTTAGGTATAGAAAACTAGATATACTAATATATAAGCTGATCCTAAGATATACATTGCGTATATACTGTTCCTAAAATCCGATAAACTGAATCGAGTCACCATATCGTGCTTTCCATCTGTTTGCTGTGGCAGCGATCCAATCAAGCGCTGGTACACAATACCATCTTACTATTGCTTATTAAGTACAGCTCTGGGTCACATATCCAGGGTGAAACCCACGCAGGTTAAGTTGAATCAATCCTCAACCTCAAAAAATAAGTTTTCGAATATATAATATTAATCAGTTAGCTCACCTTCGCCAAACGGGACTGCAGTCCGCGCTTACTTGGTGTGATTTGGAAACATCGCCAGGACCAAAATTAGTCAGGATTTTGATCATGAAGTCTTTATCCTCAACACTGAGGACCAAACAACAGGAGGATCGAATAACGTGAGCTTTTTGATTGATCTAGAAACGGTACCTATCGCTGAGTGCCAAAACAACCACGTCTACTTCATGGTGGGTGCCGCTAAGGGTGTTGAGCGAACGCTTTGCAGCGGACTCCAAGGGATCTGGGGTACCGGAGCTGCAGTGGCTGGCCGCTAACGAGGGCTTGACTTCCGAGCACAGGTTCCAGCATGACGCGGCGGCTGATCAATGGCTGCTTTTCAACTCTGACATGATCGGTAAGTTAATTCCTCTTGTAATTCAATATAGTTAATTGACATCAAGCATGATGGTGAGATTGGTGCAGTCCAAACAACGACAACAACTATCAGAAGTAAAAACATCCCATCGAAAGTCGCAGTGATCATGCCAGCCTGCATAAATATCTCTTCACGCTTCGGTTAAAGGATCCAATATCATGCGACAGTGGGAACACGCTCGCCGGATGATTAATCCACAACTTAACGACTTTGCAAAAGCAAGAGTTAAAGAAATTGTTAGTCCTAGCCAGGATGCGAGTTATAGCATAGCCGTAACTCCGTAAACCCGTGCGTGTGGTTCTCTTATAAAATGGAGAGGGTGGAACAAGGCGCTAGTAAGGTTGAAAACTCAGACCCTAAAATTGTACACGACCATTACCGAATTAATAAATCTGTCCTGCTTAATTTTGTTTCCATGACGTCTCTCTGCCAGGAACTAGGACCAGATCTGATACAGCAAATCCTGCGCATTACTACGCGCTTAAGGAGAAGTTCAAAAGTCCGTTAAGTACGTGATGCCAACACCATGCCTATTTACACGGATAAATCTCCAATATCCATAAAATCACATCAGAATCCTTCGCCCTGTTGGAGGTCTCCGAAAAATCACAAAAAAATTATATAAAAGCCAATCCGAAGCAGCAATAAAAAATGGAGCTTCCCTACAAATTTTATGTGCATTCTTCAACGGTTCGTAGACGAGCGTGTCGGTTAAATACTGTTTGACGTCGTCTAGCGGTAGACTGAAGTACACACACACGCAGTCAAATGGCGTGTACTATTATTTTATTTTGAGGAAAGTCCTCTTATATCCTCGAGAAACATCAAGGTCGTTTCTTATGTTATTTCATTTTGGTTTTAGCTCCCTACCGCGTGAACTACGATGAGCGGAACTGGCAGATGCTGACGAGCGCTCTCCTCAGCAGTGACTACAAACGGATCCCGATACCGGGTCGAGTCCAGCTCTTGTCTGACGCATTCGCCCTCGCGTCCACCAACCGGCTTGATTATTCCATCACACTAAAGTAAGAGGGCCTTATTTAAACATTATTCAATATTCTTGCAAGTTGTGTCTATGACGCCGAATTGGACAAGGAGCCGGTAACCATTGCTAGCAAGTTGCTAGCAAGGAAACCCTATGGCTTGTAATAAAAATGTCAATGTCAGATAATGTCTGAGTTCTAGTCCAAACGGAAGTCACCGTTAATTGCGACTTTAAAACTATCTCGCCAAATCTGGTAAGCGTTCATCTCTGTAGTAGTTCTGGATCCAAATCCATATTAAGCGCATATTTCATCAGAACGAAGGTGATCAATTATAGCTTTAAAATCACCCGTAGTAATCGTCTTTGAGTTGCTTAGCAGCAGCGGTTCATTAAGAGTGCTATAAATTGTCTCTAAATTTTGATCGCTTCCTTCAAATTTTTAATTTCTCGTAATGCCACTCATTCATACGTTACATTTTATTTTATGATTTTTAAACCAGCTTGCGTGGTTCTATTATAAAAGGGAGAGAAACGGATACAGGGAAATTTAATATTTCATACGATTTTATGGAATCCAGATTGGCAAGTTACTTGCAACGGGAAAACGACTATCTGCCGCTATCGACAGCGTTGAGGGAGCTGTCTCGAATCGAGAATGTCTTGATGCGGACCCCGGATTACGGTGCCTTCCAGAAATATGTGCGGAAACTCATTGGGTCCACGTATGCGAAGGCCGGTGGACTCGCTACTATGAAAATCCTTAACGGGGATGACCTACCGAGTGTCAAGATGCAGGTACAGTATGATGACAATTAGAATACTTCTTGATTTATTTTGTAAAGGCCGTTCTTGGCAAATTAAATTTGTTTTAGATTAGCTGACCCGGTGAACTTCGTTAAAGATAAAACTTTATGTCAAAGGGTTTAGGTTCACAATACTTGTGCTTACTTGTGTATACGTCCAATTGTTATTATACCTTGAAATCTAATGTCGTGGTACATATGGGTCGACCTCACGAAAGCGACTATCAATACATTCTGATACCTTAGTAGCAATCACCATTTTTAGGCTATACTGTGCTTTTCATCAGGTGCTCTGTGTTCACTTTGTCGAGCTCTGAAATAATCTATTTAAGCATTCGAGATTTAGTTTGTTGATCTTTAGTACAAGGTTGGATTACTTATGATCCATTAGGCTAGAGATGGGTGATTTTTCTTGATCGTAAGAACCGGTATATGAGTTTGACAAAAAAATAAATGTATAATAAAAAGCACCAGCTTGACGGATTCCGATGATAAATTATAAACTTGTCTTTCACCAGGTAACGCTAAGCAGCTGGGCTTGTCGAATGAAGGTCCCCGGATGTGAGGAAAACGCGATACAACTCTTCGACAGATGGATGACCAGCCCCAACCCAGACCATTACAACCCGTGAGTGATAAGTGAGCTTTTTATCCCACTTTGTCTTCTCTCTTCTAACTTTTCATTCGATTTTGAAACTCTTTGGATTGCCAGAATACTGGCACGAAATGTTTGGACTCACTGATTGTTGGAAGATTCCTGTGTAATTTGTAAAGTTGTTCCGCAGCATTCCCCTGGACCTCCGCTCCGAGGTATACTGCGTGGGCATCGCCCGCGGCAGCGTGCGACACTGGCGGTTCCTGCTGGCCCGCATGCAACGCACCAATGTTGCCACCGCTCGCACCACCATGCTTTCCGCGCTCTCCTGCTCCAAGGAAGTCTGGATACTTAACCAGTCAGTATCACACTCACACACACACATACACAAGCACACAATATTTTTAGGATTTTTTAAAGTGGACACTTTTTAAAGGTAGCCGTCAGCGGATGCGAAGTTGCAACTAACGCTCGTAAAAAGAAATTCAAACGCGGGTCTTACATCGAGAACGACACTAGAATACTAACAACAGTGGCAGGAGAATGGTGGAGTGGGGGAGAAAGAGGAGTTATAAGCGGGAAAGGGGAAAAGGCTTAGGTACAATTTAACATGACATTCATTGACAAATATAGTATATTTCCGTCTGATGTGTGCCAAAGGTTCCTGGAATGGGCGATCACGGACAATACGGACGTGCGTCGACAGGACTCCGTCAGCGTCCTCGTGAACGTGATTCGCTCCAGCATCGGGTACTACGTCGCCAAGGATTTCCTCTACACCCGCATTGAGGACATTCACAAAGCGTATGTATATTGTATTTATAAGCGTAAGAGCAGAGGTTTACAATCCACTTGATTAATCTACACTTTTCCTTAACAATCTGATTAACGACTTCTATTGTTAGCCCATCAGGTGTTGTAAAACAAACAAGATTAGTTGTTTTTAATAAAACGGTTATATAAAATGAATACTGTAAACGATTCCTTTGTGACACGTGCACCGAGCAACCGTTGCGTACCAAATGATAATCTAGAGCAGTGCGTGCGACTTTAAAACGCCAAAACAAAGTAGCCTATTTTTTATGGATAAGTTGACCCGCTTTTTTAGATATATTATTCAGTGGGTTCGCTGGGTGAGGTGCTCGTCTGCCGCCCTGGAATTCTGCGTCAGGCCCGGGGCCCCGCTTACCGCCCCCCAGATTCGATCCTGTTCTATTCTCAACTTACCTTTCTTATGGACTCTTTTCATATACGTATATTTTAAGCATTCAGTGTAATTGGCGTATACCGCGTTTTGTGAATTTGATATAAAATAAATAAATAAACTGCCTTATGCGCGAATTAACGTACTTTTAATTTAGGCTTGACGTTTCGACTTGGTTACACAGGCAATGGTGACTGGCTGACTGACTGACCGACTGACTGACTGACTCATTTGTTTATAGATTTGGCAGCAGCAGTCGACGTCTCGGAGGCGTTATCAACGCGCTACTGGACGAGTTCACAAGCCAGCGTGAATTGGACGAGGTATTTTATTATTTATTTGCTTTTATTTTTAATTCACTGAGGAACACGAACAGCTGAGGAGTGGAATATGCTTCCAGCGGCCATATTTCCGCGATCTTGTGACCTGGGAGTCTTTAAAAGAAGAGTGAATAGGCATTTGTTGGGCGGACGCGGTTCATCATCGGACTCATCTTCACCTTCCACCAGGTGTGATTGAGGTCAAGCGTTCGCCTAATATATTAACTAATATTTTACAGTAATATCGCAGTAATAGCAACAAAAATATTGCGGTTAAAAAGGGACAAGGGTCTTTGAAAGATTTTTTTTTATTTTCGATCAATTTACAGTTTATTTTTATTTTATTTTATTTTTACATAATAGGGTGCCCAACATGGGTAACATTAGACAAGAAAACAAAAGGATCATGGTACTTAAATAGAACATATAAATGCCCCCACAATTATAGGGCACCACAGCATGCACAGTGATTAATATATAATGCTAGTTTACATTAAAGAATAATAATAAAATTCCAAAAAAAGAAGTTCAGTTCCAGTTCCAGTTTCATTTAAATCTAATGTCATGATTTAAATATACGATATATATATATATATTGAATTGAAATCACTTTTTGAAAATTACAAACAATGATAAACCCCAAATGAAACTTGCGCTATGTGTACATGGGGTAAATCCTCATAGGACCGTCCCGGCCGCATAGGGGTGTAGCAGCCGAGGTGTGCCGGACTTTTACCAGCTAAAAACCCCAAGGTGACTACTTCTGGGAATTAGTGAGGGCTGCGGGTCCTGTAATCAATTCGCTGCAGCCCCACTGCGCCGCGCCTGACAGGCACAATCACGGGGGGAGACGCTGCTTCCCCCGATACCGCCTAGTATACTTCGGTAGAGCGCGTCACAACGCACCGCCGACTTCTCGGGGATATTATGTGTACTAGACCAAGGAATACAAACATAACACATATCCATGACTAGCGACAATCTAATCTGCTCATCATCGAGCAGTTTGAGAGGTGCGGGTCTCGAGCCGAGCGCCTTCCACGTCGCAAGTGGGGTCACAACAAACTGGGATATGAAACCGTCAATTCCAATTAGAATGTTTTATTGAATTACTATTACAGTTGGAATGTTTTTAAGTCGCAAGAATTGCCTCACAGGTGCATAAATGCACAAGTAACTTTGTCGAGTATTGTAAAAAAAAAAATGTTTTCAGTTTTTAACTTGGTACGAGGTCAAGGCGAAGTATTTGGAGGATTCCAAGCTGTCGATAAAGCAGGGCATCGAGAACGCCAAAGTCAACTTAGAGTGGATAAGCAAGAACAAGAAAATAGTCGTCGAGAAGATGCGAGAGTTTTCCATGTAAGGATTCAAACGATAACCGCTTTCATTTGTTTCGTAGAAAATTGAATAACGAGTGTAGTTGATAGGGCGAGCGCGCACTGCGGCCGATGCGAATGCGTGAAAATACGTTCCAAAACATCCATTGCTCTATATACAGCAAGACAAAATCAATAACATAAAGATACATAAGTCAGAAAAGTTTTCACAAACAAAGATTAAAGAAAAATGAATCAAACAAAGAAACAAATAGATAACCTACAATAATAAAAAGCTTGAACTAACACTTTTGGCCTCACCAATCTCTTAAAAACGCCAATTGTACAAGGCAGGACGTTTACATCACAAAAACCTTTCCTATATATGTCACAAATCGTCTTATATATGTCATCCGTTAATCTCCAATTAGGAACTGTATATTGTCAGAACGAAATAGCTATAGTACAGTAGCGGTAATTTCTTAGATGCATTAAAGCATTGCATGCCCTTACGACAAATAAGTTTGGAACAAATTATTTAAAGTTACACAAAAAAAAACATTTATATTCATATCTATTCTATTTTCACGCTGTCTAACTTTCCCGTGAGTACAATATAATATTTACTATAATGTGCAAAGACCGTGATAGTGACTCGCTCGGGCCTGTTGCGTTTCCGGACCAGTGTGTGTATATCCAGTTGTGCATATACCTAGTGTACACGATGGACAATACTCGTTGACTAGTAGCAGGGATTCTTCAATAAAACGCTTCTTTGTTCGTAGTTCGCTTCTTTATTCGCAGTTTATTCTTGAGGGTAGCTCCGAGGGAATTCTTCGAGTCTTCGATCTTCGCCGCCGACCATCGATTAGGTCGCTATATATATCCCCTCGGGCTACCCTAACAACTAGTACTATATACAAAGCATTCCTTAAAACTAAGTCCGCCAATAGCGACGCCGGATTCCGCCGTAGTTCCTACGTCCGGCCGCCGCTGTCGCTGCTGTCGCCCCGGTCGACGTGCTCCTCTCCCGCACCCCTATTCTTGCGTCTCCGGCGCCCTGGGCTCGCTGTTCGTAACATCCTCCCCCCGGCGTAGCTCGTCGAAGCCTTCTTTTTCCAGCCGGAGAACAGCCAGCTTCCTTGCAGGGCGCACGAAGGTTCCACCTCTGGTGCGGATGAGAGCGCTGCGCACGTCGCCGTCTGGCCCGGGGTACACGGCCTCCACGATGCCTCGAGGCCATGTATTGCGGGGCAATGCAGCGTCGACTACGATGACTAGATCTCCGGGGCGTAGCGGGCGCTGTCGATCGTGCGCTCCGCCGCGCGCCACCAGCGTCGGCAGGTACTCCCGGACCCACCGTCGCCAGAACTGGTCGGCGAGCCCTTGTGCCGCCTTCCATGCTCTCCTATCCGCCGGCGAGCACACCCCGGTCTGGGGCAGCCCTGCCGACGTCCCGATGAGAAAGTGGTTCGGAGTCAACGCCTCCGGATCCGCCGGATCCACGGAGACGTGTGTCAGCGGTCGCGAATTGATCGCGTGTTCCGCTTCTGCCAGCAGCGTCGTCAGCACCTCCTCTCGCGGTGCTTGGTCGTGTAGGGTCGCGCTCAGCGCAGCTTTTACTGAGCGCACGAGTCGCTCCCACGCGCCGCCTTGATTCGGCGCGCCAGGAGGGATGAAGCGCCACTCCATTCGGCGCAGCTGCGCGTAGTCACGCAGCGCCGGCTCCCACTCGCTGTATGCTGCCCGTAGCTCCGCGTCGGCTCCACGGAAGTTCGTCCCGTTGTCGCTCCAGAGCTGACGCGGCCATCCGCGTCGCGCTGCCATCCGTCGCAGCGCCATGATTGCGGAGTCGGCAGACAGGCTGCCCACTACCTCGATGTGGACAGCTCGGGTAGTGAGGCACGTGAACAACGCGCCCCACCTCTTCTCACGTCGGCGGCCGATAGTGACGGTCATCGGCCCGAAGTAGTCGACCCCGCAGTTGGTGAAGGGTCGGCGATGCTGATCCAGGCGCGCCGGCGGCAGGTCCCCCATCGGCGGCACCCGGGGCTTCGCTCGGCGCACCCGGCAGAGCACGCAAGCCCGGGCAACCGTGCGCACAGTGGGGCGCGCGCGCAGTATCCAGAAGCGCTGCCTGATGTCATTGAGGACGCGCTCGTTGCTGGCGTGTCCCGCAGCCGCGTGTTCTCGTAGCACGATGAGTCTTGTCAGCGGGTGACGGCCGCCCAGTATGATCGGCCGCTTCGTCTCGTACGGCGCGCGCGCGGCATCGATCCGTCCGCGCACACGCAGCAGGTCGTCCTGCAGCATCGGGTCCAGCTTGGCGAGGCGGCTGGCAGCTGGCAAGGTTCGGCCAGCGCGCAGCCTCGCGATCTCCTCGCCGAAGTCTTCCTCCTGCGCCCTGCGTAGCCATAGGTGCTCCGCTCGCTCGATGTGCTGCAATTCAAGTCGGGTCGCTCTTTTGCGACATTTGTCGATGAAGGCGAGCACCGTCGCCGTCGCCCGGATCAGCCGCTCATATGATGAGAAGCGGCTAATGTCCGGCAACGGGCTCGCGTTGTCGATGATGCTCGCTGCGCAGCACGCGGCCTCCTCGATGATGCCGGTGCTGCTCGGTCGTGCCTTTTCCTGCTGGTGTTCGTGGCCCAGAGCGGTCGGCTCCCGGGCTCGCAGCTCTCGAGGGACGGTGTTCAGCAGGAGCGGGCAGTTGGAGTTCCAGCTTCTCAACGTGAAGCTTGCTTGAGCGTGGACGGCGATGACCTCTTTTATTGTCTTCTTTGCTTCTTCCACGGTCTTGAAGCTGTGCACGAGGTCGTCCATGTAATGGCTCCTGGTGATTACCGGCAGTGCCCTGGCGTGCGAATGCGCGTGATCCTGCGCATTCCGGTCCCGCACGCTGTGGGCCAGGAAGGGCGAGCTGGCTGCTCCGAAGATCATCGAAGTCATCTTGAACTGCTCCGGAGGGTCCTTTCTGTTGTCGCCTCTCCACAAGAATGACTGCGCCGGTTGATCTTCCGCTCGCACCTTCACCTGCAAAAACATCTCAGAAATGTCCGCTGTTACGGCGATCGGCCGTTCCCGGAATCGAAATAATATTCCGGGAAGTGATTGTAACAAGTCCGGTCCCTCGAGTAAAAAGTCGTTCAAACTTTTGTTCTGTACGCGGTGCGCTGCGTCAAACACTAGCCGTATCTTGTTTGGCTTATTCGGGTTTCGTACGGCGAAGTGCGGTAGAAACCACTGTATAGCGCTGTCTCGTTCACTCTCGCTATACTTTTCCGCGTATCCTTTTTTCAACAAATTTTCAATCTGGCGCGTGTATTCCTCTTTAAATGCCGGGTCGCGATCCATCTTTTTCTCTATGCCCCTGAGGCGTATGAATGCTTCACTGTAGCTCGGCGGCAGCACGATGTCATCGGTGCGCCACGGTAACCCGACTTCGAATCGATTGTTCACTCGGCGCGCCGTTTTGTTGAAAATCTCGATCGCTCGTCGATCTTCTGGCTTTTCCTTGGTGGTCAGCGACACACCAAGCGCTTCCAACGTGAAGTGCTTCTTCACCAGTTCTTGAAGACGCTCGTCGTCTTCTTGCTCGGTGCTCGAGGGGGTGCTGCCGCAGTCTCGTTCCGCTGCGTGCAGATGCAGCACCGTGTTCTCCCCCCGTCGATGGAGCAGGCGAGGCTCGATGCCGTAGATGACCCACCCTAGGCTGGTGAGTGATGCGGCGGGCTCGTTCTTCTTTCCGGTCCTCATCTGCTGGGAGACCATCAGGTGCCAGTTGTCGACACCTATCAGGATCCTCGGCTTCGCGTTCTCGAAGCAGGCCTCCCGGAGATCTTGCAGGTGGGCGTACCGCGTCAGTTCCCGCGGCGCCCGCTGTCCTCGCAGGTCCAACTTCTTGACCGTGCGAGCGGTGATCTCGTGCGCGGCGCGTTCTCGCCGCCCTCGGATGCTGATGCTGACCCGCTGACTGCTGCTCTCGTGCTCCGTCGCGTTGACACCTCGCAGCCTCAGTGGTGCCGGAGTCCCCTTGACGCCGATGCTGTCTGCCAGTTCTTGGTCGATGAGGGTTATTGACGACCCCTCATCCAGGAGCGCGTACGTAGCTACTTCTCCCCCGGGACCTGTAATGATGACGTTGCAGACTTTTAGCAACACGCTGCTGTCTTCACTAGGTGTCGCTATCGACATCACTGCTTCTTCTCTGGCCGGGCGGGGTGGTTCTTCCTCGTCGCTGGATCGCACCTCTGGCTGCGCTTGCACTTGCTCGGTATCGTGCAACAGCGGGTGATGCGGCCGGCGGCAACCGCTGACACCGCATGCGTCAGCTTGGCAGTCGGCCCGACGATGCCTCTTCTTCAGGCACTTAAAACAAACGCGCGCTGACTTTGCCCAGTCCCAGCGGGCGCTGATCTTCATATTCTTGATCTTCTTGCATCTATCCGTAGCGTGGTCCGCTCCACAGCAGAAGCACCCTTGTGGTGCGCGTCGCTCCTCTACCGTTGCGTAGACGGCTGCCCCACGCGTCGTTCGGCGTGCTGGCTTCGTGTTCTGCTGCCTTGGTCTTGCTGGCGCGGCGTATTTTGCAGTGCTGACGGCGCCCGATGTACTGGATTGGCGCGTGTAGCTAAACGCCAAGTCCGCTTCGCGTGTGAGGAAGCGAGACAGAGTGATCACTTCGCACTCTTCCATCCCTCGGTGCAGATGTGCGTAGTCTCTCCACCTTGAGACTAGCAGCGGGCTCATTCGTTCCATGATTTCTCCCGCCAGTTGAGGATTCCGTAGATAACCGCTGTGGCCGACGTTCTTCAGCACGGCGATTATGTTCTGTACTCGCACTGCAAACACGTTGAGCTCTTGCGCTGTCATTCCTGCTTGTGGCAGCTGGCGCAGCTTCTCCATGGCGTCGTTGATGATGGTGTCCGGCTGGCCATAACAGCGCTCCAGTGTGTGCATTATGGCATCCGGGTTCTCCGCAGTGTGCAGTAGAGGCGCCACGGCGTCCCTCGCTTCTCCCCGGAGACACACCCGTAGCCTGGCTAGGTTCTCCGCCGCCGAGAAGTTGTACATCTTCGTGCTATCTCGCATAGCTGCCTTGAATGGCAACCACTCGTTCGGTGCCCCGGTGAATATGGGTAGGTCCGAGGCTTGACGTGGCGGCACTCGTTCCCGTGCCGTCATCCTCTTCAACGCCTCGGCCAGCTCCTCGATCGCCCTCGATCTGCCCCTTGTGGGCGTGGGCGAACGTGTGCGACGCCGTTCTGTCGCCTCACGTTGCTGTGACCTTTCTTCTTCAAAGGTCACTCGGGCCGTGGTCAGCTCCCCCCGTTGATCGTCGGAGGTGTGGAGGGCCGTTCTGCCTCCTCGTTCTGCTGACGGTGTCTCGGCCGGGTACGTTGAATCCCCCTCGGTTGCTTGTTGCAGCCAACTGTTGACGCGTTCGTTCGTCTCTGACACGTTGCTGCCCCGTTCGTCTTCTTCGATATTTTCGAGGTCCACTTCTAGTCTCTTCCTGACTAGGTCCGCTTCCATGCGCAGTTCCCGCCGTTGGATCTCGGCGAGACGTTCCTGTGCTTGCAGCTCCAACTGCAACCGTAATCTGGCAGCTGAGCTTGTACTTGTGCGGCGTGACCTCGCTGGCGAACGTTGTCTTGCTGCTGTAGGGAAAGAAACTGCGTTTGACGTTTCAGCGTTTGACAATCGAGCGTTGGACAATCGAGCGTTTGACTTGTCACATGTCAATGTAGCGTTTGACCCCCCTGTCGTAGTCTCAACAGCAGGCCGCACTGACGGAGAGCGTGGTGGTTCAACATGACGCACCGAGGCCGGTGCGTACATGTCACACTCGTCCGTAGTATCGGCCCCCTGTGATCGAGTCTTGACCATTTTCCCCAATTCTTGATGCAATCTTCGATAAATCGATGCGTTGGTTCTACTTTCTTTCTTCTATTCGGCTTCCGATGGACCAGGATATACACGATGGACAACACTCGATGACTATTAACAGGGGTTCTTGGTAATAAAACACTTCTTTGTTCGTAGTTCGCTTCTTTATTCGCAGTTTATTCTTGAGGGTAGCTCCGAGGGAATTCTTCGAGTCTTCGATCTTCGCCGCCGACCATCGATTAGGTCGCTATATATATCCCCTCGGGCTACCCTAACAACTAGTACTATATACAAAGCATTCCTTAAAACTAAGTCCGCCAATAGCGACGCCGGATTCCGCCGTAGTTCCTACGTCCGGCCGCCGCTGTCGCTGCTGTCGCCCCGGTCGACGTGCTCCTCTCCCGCACCCCTATTCTTGCGTCTCCGGCGCCCTGGGCTCGCTGTTCGTAACACCTAGATACCTTCAGTCGTGATATATGTGGGACAACATGACGACGGAGACTATCAGTGGATTTTCGTCCTTTGATAGTCGCTTGGACTGCACCGTACTTACCATCAGCTGCACTGCAGTCACTTTGAGCTAGGGTTAGAAAAAAATCAAATTAATTACGTGAATTCTGCTTACCTTGTCGAAATATCCTATGCACGTCACTGCTATAGTATTATTTATGAATACACGTGCACTGCCGACCCGAGTCTACTAGAACTATGTAGTTTTCTGTTGTGTCAATGCTTTGTGGTAATTGTAATGACCTTTTAGATTAATATTATCACGATTTCGGAGGAGAGTCAATGCGGAATGTAATTTTCTAAGTCCGTATGCCGATCGGTCGCAGTCTACAAGCGCCTTTATTGTTACGTAGTTGGTAAACGGGTTAGTTCAATGAAAGTAGTTGAGTAGCATTCACACCTTCCAATTAGTCGCCTACAAATCGGATAATATATAATAGCATAGTCGGACTACATATATGAATATTTCACTCTATTGACAATATTCATTTTTTAATATGTATACCAGGTAAAATTATATTAGTTTTAGATCTGAAGAATTGTAGTTCTATATCGGTTACACTATATTGGTGACAATGCTGTGTAAGGCTATTTAAAGTTCGATATACTGCGTTATCTAAGTCACGCAAATTATATAAAACGTGCGCCAAATAAATAATAAATACTATTGACGCTAAGATTGCCTTTGCTTCACAAGCGGGAGGACTTCACCACAATATAACTAACGGCTCATCCTCCACACTTACGATAAAATATATCATTTTGTAAAAATAGCAACATTTTTTTTAATGAGCATTGGAATTTAAAATCTTTTACCGATAGAGATTTGAAGTTAAACATCTTCAAATCTACTATAATATCACAATGTATTATGTCTTTTTTTTACGCCATGGCAATACATGTTTTAGAATCGAAAAACTTCAGTTCTGTGTCAGCATTAAAAAATGTTTCAAAAATTATATATTTTATTAGTAGTATTACTGACATAGAACCAAATTACACCAAAAATATTGTAAATATATAGATTTCTCTTACATACTTCCATATTCGTTTAGTATAAACATACCTTTACACGATCGATTACAGGGGCGCATCCAGGGGGGTTCGCGTGGGGAATGACACTCAGCCTTAGTTAAATAGGGCCTTTTAACAAATTATTTTAATAAAAACAGTTTTTTTACAGAGGATAACCTTTAACAATTAATTTAATCCAGTATTACATAAATAATTAGAATGACCAAAACAATTGGTTTTTCAAATAAGTATTGAAAATAGTGATGTCCTTATCACAAATTATTATATAATATTAAAACAGGTGATTATTCCATTAGTAAAATTGAATATTATTATAGGTTTTTAACTATACCTCGGTACATAGTATTTGTGGTGCAATTAGTGCGAACAAGAAAAAATAAGGTTTTAAAATATACTTATACTGTTGCCTGAGTTTGCTCAATCTCGGATATTCTGACGATATTTTAAATGCGATATAAATGTGACTGTATTGAGAATCAAAAGATACATTTATTTGATAAAAGTGCGTAGTAAAATTAGTTTAAATACACTGACAACTTGTAATTAGTTATTATTTAGTAGATAGAATAAGCTTAACTGTAGTAATAGAATTGGCTGTTAGTTATTTCTGTCAAATCAATTAAATTACAATTTTATTGTATTGTTATTGTATGAATAATAAAGCCGAGCACTACATATTATATCTATTGAAAGTATTTACATGCTGTATAATAGCTAAGTAGATATAAAAATCGTATATCATTATAAATAATACTTTAACAGGTCTTATGCGCGAATTTACTTACCTTTAAATATGGCTCGACGTTTCGATTTGGTTACACAGGTCATGGTCTCGATCGAACTGAAGCTCCGCGGAGTTTTTATCCAGGAGGGCGGGGACTACTTCCTCTATCCCCTTTTGTTTTTGATAATTTAAATTGTCACGACACAAAACACTCACAGTATCAGCATTCTTGCAAGGTGACATCAAACGAGACATAGTTTAATAGCGCATAAGACCCGTTAAAGTATTTATAATGAGTACAACAGGTGAAAGTTAAAAAAAATCGTATATGTTCAAATAAGTAAGAACTCGTTTCAAATATGTAGTTTTACAAATTATGAGTGTTGAAATTCTTGGGAGCCTTTAAGTCAGTTTCCAATAGTGTTACGTTAAATAAAAAAAAAATACAATATTATAAAACTGGCAGGTTTTTAACTTTACGTATAATAATTAAATATTGTTAAAGTTGTTAAAAGTGTGCCTTAAAGAACGACGCTATAAATAGTAAAAATTGATTTAACGTGAAAATTACATATTTATTATAATATTCACTTCAATTAATTTAGATGAAAAACTTGCTTCATCCTACCTTTTAACTCCAGTAAACATTGCCTCTTTGTAGAAAAACTATTTCATTTAAAATCGTTATCACAACTTGTACACGAACCTGTTATTGATACCATATCGAACCTGTTATTTATATATCGTGACCATCACTGTTTGAAGTAAACAAGAATAAAGTATTAAATACATTAGTCTATAAGTTACGATAAAGGTCAGTACCTTTATAAGCAAACATAATAAGTGCCATTATACGGTGGAGGATATATGTAACGTAGCGATTTATTTGAAATATTCTTATTTTAGCCCCGATAAGCCAACCGAAGTGAGACCCTGGAAAGGATATCCAAACTACATTAGCTCTGTGTTTGCTATTCATAATATATCAAGTGATAGATTACGCCCGTTTGAATATCGCATCGGAGTTTGAAAGTAAAATTAGGTTTTGACAAAAAATTATGCCTCAATTAATTGTCCGCCCATGTAAACTGCGTTTTGGATAGGATAGGAATAAAGGGAAACATAAAATAGGGTCTTTTTAAAAGAGGTTTTTGCGAAAATATTATAAAAAAAATATTATTTTTTGTCAATCATATATTTGTTACAATAGTTATGGTGCGTCTGCAAAAAACGTTTCATATTTCGCAAAACATTTTCTTGGCCTCTTCTTTCTCGTGTATTTATAATTATTTTTCTCTTTCTCGCACGCCATAGATTAATGTTTTACTAGTGTATTGCAAGAAAGAGGAAAGTAATTGTCAATACACAAGAAAGAAGAAGACAAGCAGATACGAAAGAAACCTTTGCTACGGGACAGCATTAAATATTTTTATAATGAATTATTTATTATTAATAGATATTTAATATTAGCGTAAATATCACAAAAAAGAACTCTTCAAGTTCCCTACCCCGACCTTTTCATAAAATAAATCGCCCATGAGCCGCAAATATTTGTAATTCTAGTTTAATAGTCGAAAATTTGTATAAGACGTTGACATTTTTTGCTTTTTATTTATTAACCATAATTATTATTAATAATCGTAGAATAATACATTAATTTTCTTTTAATATATGTAATTTATAAAGTGTTGTAGAATAAATGTTTAATTTATTATTATTTAATGCATATTTTTATTTTACATTTTTTATATATTGATTTAGAAGTTTTCGTGTATTTTAACGATTAATAATATAATTTATCGTACGCTCTAGCTGATGTACTCTTGAACTGTATTCTTATTTCCTTTTTTTTTAAATTCTTTGTAGATGCTAACAGCTCTATTTTCTTTTTTCACATTCATTGGAATTAATGTTACTTTTCATTGTGTAAATTTAAATTGAATGACGTACAAAATATGTTGTGATTATTATCCATTAAGTAATAATTTAAACTTAGTCAATTTGTGAAAATGTTGGACCTATCGTTAACAATTTAATAAATCATTACGGTTTATATTTTTGTTTTTATTTATTTTATAATTCTATTAAAATTCCTATTCAGGCATAGCATAACCCTATGTATATTTAAAAAAAATCAATTAAAATGACTTACTTATAGACATGTTACATAATATAACCGACTAAATTAATTAAAATTCTAACTTAATTATAAAAGTAATTTAAGTCATCTACATTTTGGATCCTATTTTATACCTTAAGTTCGTCTCATGTTATTCTGAAATTAAGCTGTATGTACAAAGTGATTTTATAGTCGAGGGAGATATTTTATAATACAATAAGTTGTACCTTCTAGCAACTATCAAAAATGTAAATAACTAGATATCTTAACAAATCATAAAGAATAATGGATGAATCATTTGCGAATTGATCCGTAAAAATTATGGGCACAGCGACGCATTTTGCGCACGATTATATCATAATGAGGGTTGAAAGGCTATTTGATTTAAGCGACATTTTTTGATGATATAGTAATATATATTTTTGGAATCGGTAAAAAACGCTGATTCTGAATATGTATATATATATATATATATATATATGTATATATATATATATATATATATATATATATATATACATATATATATATATATATATATATATATATATATATATATGTATATATATATATTACTATATCACCAAAAAAATGTCGCTTAAACCAAATAGCCTTTCACCTGTCGATAAGAAAAAGTTCCTTTTACGTAATTTTAAGTAAACGGATATTACTGGTTTTCCCTTCACACTGTATCCTGGCTTAGGACAGACAAAGTACCTACTTAATAATCATTAAACATTCATTAAGTCATATGTGTAATTGTCCCTAAATATGTTGATTATAATTTACTGTTTTAGTGGAAATATTAAGACATCGCTATTTTTACATATTTGAAATTAGTATTGAATGTTGAATTTCTCCCTGGTCTATGAAATCACTTGTATATATATTTTATATCGGCTTAAGAAAGTGACTACAGTGCACTTGATAGGAAGTATAATGAGGTCCCAGAGAGTCAATGACTACCAAGGGACGAGAAACAATCGATGGTGATTTTCGCTGTCCTCATGCGTCGACTGAAGCTCTCTAGAGCTGACAGTCGTAGACGCTACTTTGGGTTTCCTTAGCCTTAACTCAAACTTTACTAGCAATATAATTAATATCAAAGTATACAGTAAATCGTCAATTTTCTCAACTTAGACTTGGCTCTGTGAATAATTAGACTATACTGAAGTTTCTATTTAGTTTTTTGCCAAAGAGAACTTATTTCCAGAGCGAAGTTAAAGCGAAATCAAAGTATCCACTGGACATCTCAGCTTCAGTATATGAAAAATTGGAGATACACAAGTTCATCCAAATTATAATAATAATATATCCTCACATTATGCTCCTTTCGGAATAAGCAGACATATATAAGTGGCTGTATCCACATTGCGTTTATATCTCGCGCCCAACGTGACCAATAACGCAACTAATCTCCGTTCTCACAGCACTAATACACATGAAATTTCTATTACTCGCTATTCAGGTTTCCTCACGATGTTTTTCTTTACCGGTGCCTAAATTTATTCTTAATCTATAAAAACCTGGATGTACGGACCGGGGTACGAATCTACGAGCGCACCCGCGTTGCCGCGCATGGTTACCGGTTATAATTTAAATGTGTAATTGGTCTATTTAAATAAAGTTATTTTAAATTTATGTTAAGTCTATTAACAAGAGATATTCTCCCCAGGGACGAGCTGGAAGACACGAATGTGGTTTTAAAATACACAAACAACGGACTCCAGTTCACACCTTGTTATGTTTCATATATATTTTTTACAATTATTGTTACATTTATATAAACTTAATTTCGTTATGTTTGTATTATTTGGGATTTATTTTATCTACTAACCTGCCTGTAGCTGTATACAAGCCAAACCTACGTTTTATCTCTGACCAAAATGGTGATATACCAGGCAACTTCAAAAGGTTCAGGACAAAGTGACCTGATGAAGTCAGAATTATCACGAGCAGTTTCCTGTCTCTTGATAATTGCGCTCAGTTTTTTGACTGAATTGCACCAATACAAGGTACAGAGTAGTCACTTCGCCGGGCTAGTAAAAAAAAAACAATATACGACACCAATAGTAAAGAGAACAAGAAAAAAGAAAGAAAAAACGATTTTTTTGTCATAAATAAAACGTCATAATAATAGATCATAAAAATTTATTGTAAAATAAATGAGAAAAAACAGATATATCATTCGTAGTAATACTTCACAATAAAAAAGGTCAAAATTTCGTCACAAACGGAGAAATTGGCACCACTGGTAACTTCTTGATCTATTGCGGAAACATTTCTCTATAATATTCGTCATTTGGCATTCATTATATTATACAGGTTGATGATGATGAATTATGAGTTAAACCCAGTTTAATTTTAAAGACTAAGTTTACTTTTAACACGAGCTTATATTACGGTGCGTCCAAAAACTTGCTTTTCTAATAAAAATGCGGTTAATTACAATTAAGATAATTATCTTTCTTAATAACGAACGTAAACTATAGATGGGCAAAATGTAATCAGATTAATAAAAATTATTAACGATTAATGATTTTACTCATTTATGTTTTAAACACTACAAAATCGCAGATTGTATACACATTTATGATTTCCTAATGTTTTAATTGGATTTAATCATGATTACAGAGCAAGAAAATTAAAATTACGACTACATTTTGTAATCATTAATCGGATTACATTTTGCCCATCTCTGACATAAACTATACTTTAAGCTCGTACTAAAAATAAAACACGTTTTGTAATAAAACCGAGGTGTATTCACCGAAGAATGAAATCATTGTCAGCTTAAATATACCACGAACGCCTTTCAATATGTTTAAATAACTGGCCATTAAATAATTTTCTTAATAGCTTTTAGGTGTTAGAAACAAAGAATGGGTCAATTTTATTTATCCCAACTCGGCATAGCCTCCACACAACGCCTGATGGAAAGCGTGGGGCATTCCAAAAAAACGGCTGAACTATCAACAGTAAAGAAAAACAATTGACAGTCGCAATGATCGTGCCGGCCTGCACAAATATCTCATCACGCTACGTTTTAAGGACCCCATATTATAAAACGGTGGGAACACGTACGTCGGAAGGCTATTTCGCAGCGCAACGACTTTATTGCTGTAAGTGTTAGAGAAAACTTCTTAGTTCTAGCCGGGATGTGTATAGCGGTGTGTGTGTGTGTGTGTGTGTGTGTGTTTGTGTGTGTGTGTGTGCGTTTTTGATATAGTATTTAAACAACATAGAAAATTTATACTGAATTTATTACGCGTCTAAGTTATTGGCGCGTCATTGGAACGAGATAAAATCTGCGAGTTATATAAGCGGGCAGTGTTCCGGTATGGACTATCTTTTCTTTCGACATTTATACGCTGTACACCAAATGACTTTAACTCATTAACTATATTTAATATACAAAAGATAGATAAAATTCACAAAAAATATCTCTAACATTAATATAATAAAGTACAATTTTCTACAAGTATTTTTATACTAAAACATAATACAGGGCAGCGTATACTCAAAAATGTAATCTATTAAAACAAAATTACAGTAATGTAAAATGTTGAATCAGTTCAAAATGGCTGTTCACACTTCAATATGCACCTATTTTTAGCTTAAATAATTTTCAAATAGAATTAATTGATTCAATTATTTCATTCCACCCTCAGTCCAATTTTCATTTTCATATTAAAGTAATTACCAATAAATCAAACTAATTAAAAAAAATAATCTTATCCATTTTCGTATAATTCTTGTCCATTTAATGTATAGCCCCAAACTATAATTGTGTAAATATATTTATTTAATGATATTTGTAAAAAATAATAACCTAAAATTAATTATAATACATTCGTTATAATTACATTAATTGGCAACATTTAGCAATACATCTTCAATGTTAATACTCGTATAAACATTTACAAAAATACAAAAAACTGAGTATTTGCAAAACCATTCTTACGTCAGACGTACGAAGCAAGCATAATAAACCTCGATTTAATCTATAAATAAACCTACATTAAAACTATTGTAGCGCGTGTTGCGTCCTACACTATTCAATTCCATAAAATATACTTTTAAGGCACATCATATTTGAACACTTATTTTTATTTATTTCACTGGAATCGATTAATAACTTCATATTTATTATAAAACAAAATTTAATATTAGTACCGCATTAAAGTGTTTAAAGTCATTACACAAGATAGTCAAATCTTTTAATATGTTCATGCCGGAATGACCCACTGGTGGGTCACACCTGACTGTTCCATTGGGGGCGTGACCCACCGGCGGGTCACACTCGACTGTTCCGTGAGAACGAGATAAGATAGTCCCGCCTCGGGCGGAAAAACGTAAATATTCGACCCGGCCTGAACGTATTAAAAAATAATCTAGTTTTGCAATATTAATAAGAATTTTATAGAAGAGATGCTATGTTTTGTAAGAATTGAATCACCATTTAACCCGTACTAAATATAAAGTTCATTTTACAATAACAGCATGTAAATTACAACTTTAGCAAGACCCAGAATCTATTTATACCATAGATAGGCAGAATGTAATCAGAGTAATGGCATCATTTTGTAATCGTTAATAATGAATCTGAATAAATTTAGCCCATCTATGTTTTAAACACTAATAAATCTTCAATTAAATACTAATTTATAAATCATTAAAGTTCTGACGAGTTTTAATGATGATTACAGATTTACGAAATTAAAATTACGACTACATTTTGCCTATCTATGATTTATACTTATTCTATCTTTTTTTTAAATCATTTTTAGACAATTTTCCTACAACAATAACTGCCTAATGATAATTCAATTTATATTGTATTTATATTATTTATATGAGATATATTTCGATTACAAATCATTTATAAAGATATAGATTATTTTATAGAAACAAATGTCAAAGCTTCTTTTCCCATTTTCTAATTCTATTTACAGTAATAGGTATCGTACATTAACTTCAATTTAACTATAGTAAACATATATTTAACAAGTAATATCTGTTATGAACATATAATTTAGCAATTTAATAATATTCTTTAAATTTTTTATAATTAATTTATATTGTCTTTAATTATCTCTTTTTAATAATTACAACCTATAAATAACAATGATACGTAAAAATTGTACGTATCCCTATTAGGGTAGGCACAGAGAATGGAACACCATTTCTCTCTATTCTTGTAAACCTATTTCGCTTCCCAACATTCATTAATTCCTTCATACACTCTCGTCGATTCCACGTACTTTTAATATTAACTTTCATCAGTACATTTTCCGTCAGTACATTATATTAAATTTATTTATAATCCTTACATAGCAAATTTATCAAATGCAATATTAGGAATGGTATGATTTAATAATTCGTTTCAAGAAATGCAATAATAATAGCTCAATTTCTCAGAATTTAAAATCACTTTCGTACACTTCTTTATGTATTCAATTAAAGTGAATTGATTCATTCAAGTATATTAAACATAAAACCATACTATGACGCATTATTCCACCACAAAAACCGATGATTTAAATGGTCACAGTGGTCACACAAATAAAATTTATTTATAAGTACTTAATCATGCAAAAATAAGTGAGACAGTGAGTGACCAATTACTTACAAACGCGTTAAAAGATTCTATTACAAACAATTTTTTTTTAAGCGCCTGGCTGTTTATATTAGCAAACGAACTTTAGTTTTGATATTGCTAATATAATATGACAGGCGCTTAAAAATGAAATATTCAGTTTACAATATTTTTTGACTATTAAACTTAGCTGGATTATTGTGGATACATATTTATGTAAAAGATTTATTTATATTACCGTAAGTTCCTATATTCATTCAGTAAGTATTTAGATCATATTTTTGTAAATACAACATGTATTTATTAAAAAAGTACATTGTAGCTTAAGTATATTCTAACCTTCTTCACGCTGTTTATTATAAGTGTGTACGGTACTTCGATAGCTCCGCAAGTGGCACGGGCTGCCTAAACAGTCTCACTTACCCCTACCACCAGTGCCCCAACTCCTCAGGGGCCCCTGCTTCTCCTCCAGGATACTGGTGTCTTTAAGGATCTTCCTAGCATACTTGTACACTTTGGAATCGGATGATTTGTTGTATTTTATGTATATTTGTATGTTTCATGTCGTTACTCGGCGGATCGGTTCGAGCGAGTGCAAAACTCAATCTACAACCCGTACGGTGTTGCCAGAGCTGTCGAAAATTACCCGCACGTACATTCGAATACGGAACAAAGTGAATTATCTATATATTTTTATATTGATTTGACCGAGTCACTCTACTACATCTGACGGAAGGTACAGATTAGTCCAAAAATGGTAGCGATGTGGCCTATATATACCAAGACAAAAGGTCTGTGGTAATAGCCCTATGAACTCAGAGACAAGGAGTGCCAATTACGAGCTTTATTGGTAACAAATTGAAGATCTAATGGGTAACTTGATTAGACCTTTACCCTTTTCGAGGTAAATATGACACACATGGGAAACTAGATCAGAAGGTTGTATGTCAGAACTTTAGTTCTAATGACCTGACCTGGTTCGCTTCAGCGTGGTCAGGGTGTCGGCTCCTTGTCCGCGCTGGCCACGAAGCCCGGGCGGCTGCCGGTCCTGCGCTTGCGCAACGTGCCCAAGATCGCGAGCATCTCCTTGACAGCCTCGGGCTGGTCGTCCTTGGGTTTGCGCTCGAGGAAGTTCTGATCTGTGGACTTCAGCTGGAACTTTCCACCCTTGATCTGGTCCACAATTGCGTCGATGGCGCCGCCTGAGGGCAAGGACCTCTTGTTATTTACAATATTTAAATCTGAGACAATTTAAGTGAAACTTGTTAAAAACAATTGTGCTTTGATATTGTATAATATGTCCGGTCATCAGAGTCGGAGACTTGAAGGGGGTAAAATATGGTATTTTTTATCGAAAAATATCTATTTGGATTTCGTCATGTCCCCTCCATAATAAACTGGCAGCCATTTTGTTTTTTTTTACCTCGCAGTTCAGGCGCCCGTACTGATTTAATCATTGCAATGGATGTTGACGTCTTAGGAAGAGAATAGACGAGTCATTTGAAAGCTAACAATGTAGGCAATCAAATAAAGATACATTTAATTCAATATCATTTTCATAAACCAATCAAAAATGATTTTTTTTTTTTTTAATTCGTTTTTTTTTAGTTTTTTTTTTAATATTCTTAAAAACGAACCTGTCAAGCTACATTTATTGTGTTGTTTTCTCAAAATACAGAACACTCTTGTCGCCAATGGCAATGGTTGCCATAATGGCAATGGTAGCAGCGAGCATCTGTATCCGTGAATGAAACTCACCGTTGTTTTTTGCGCATTTCTTCAGCGTGCCCTGCTTGCTGGCCAGCATCTTGGCCATATCCTCAACACCGCCCCCGGGCGGCAGGAAGGCAGCGGGCGGCGGCGGAGGGGGAGGAGGGGGCGGCGGCAGGCAGGGCGGCGGCGGCGGAGGGGGCACCGAGCTGGCGACCGCCTCAGCTGACTCTGGATTGGGTTCGGGTTCCGGCGCCTTCACTTCTCGGAGTGGGGAGGGCTCACGTGCCGGTTGCGGTGGGGCTACTGTCACTGGAAAATACCAATAACGGTTACCGTTTCATTATTTCATGACCCGGCCAAGAGTTAACTTTCCAGGAAATTGAATTATGGAACTCTTGTTGTGAGAGCCTATTGAATAATGGACTGGTTTCTATTCCGGGCAACATACCTCTGGGTTTTTCCATATTAACTGATGGAAGGTGCGTGGCTATCGAAAGTCCTGGTTGGCCCATCCGTATCCACTCCATCCAACATCACTCTTCACTTGCCTTTTCCTTAGAGCATGAGGGAAAGAAAACATTGTATTTCTTACCTGCTACTTCTTTAACTTCCTCTGTGACTTCGACTATCTCTTCCTTCTGCGGTTCGGGCTTCTTCTCGCCACATCCGCTCTCGAAGTAGCTGATGCGCGACATCAGGTTGGACCTGCGCTGCGGCGGCCTGCTTCTCTCGTTCTCTTTTAACTTCCTCTCCGTTTCCGACAGCTGTGGATTTTATCATTCACAAAATATATATACGTGCGGTATTATGTCATAATGTGAAGTGACTACAGTGCACTTGATGAAAAGTGTAGTCACTATGTGTGTGGAAACTGTATTGTGTAAACATTTCTGGCTTGTGTGTTTTTTTGTGTATTTTTTATACATAGTTGTATGCTTCCATAAAAAAAAAGTTACAGCAATCACCAATGGATAAGAATTCATCGATAGCCACCGCCGTTTTTAAGGGATTCAAACCAAAACCAAAAAAAGATACTTCTTTTTTATTACAGACAAGGTTGCGTTTGACCTCGATCTCACCTGATGGAAAGTGATGCTGAGAATGATGAGGGAGCGCGTTCACCCAACATTTTTTTTTTTACACTGGCTCGACATAGTGACTATAGAGTACCTGATGGTAAGTACAGTGTAGTCCAAAAACGAAAGCGACTATCAAAGGATGAAAATCCATTGATAGTCTACATCGTCATGTCGGCCCACATATACCACGACTGAAGGTCTCTAGGTATATGAGCTACTGGATATGCACAAGCTGATCCCGAAACGCGACAAGCCGAAACTGGTCACTATGGCGGGCTTTACACCCATGCACTGTGGTCGCGATCCAGACGGGCACCGACGCCCTACCACCTCGCTGCTGCTCGTTTAGCACCACCCAGGAGTCACGTGTGTTTGTGTGTGTGAATATCGATTCATTCAGCGTTTGAAGATTCCCATGTCGTAATTGTTATAAACTATGGCTGTATGGTGAGTTGTCATTGCCTATCCCTTGGCAACAAATATGTAATAATTAAAAGTTACTATTCCCGCGCTCTATGTTTTTATATAATGGTTGCGTTGTCATTAGAAAGAGTATTACTTAATTTCTGTAACTCTGGAGACGATCAAACAGCAAATCATATCATTTTCAATTGTTCTGCATTTAATTTAGAAAGATTTTTGCTAATTGATGAATTAATTAATATTTATGGAACATCTGAGAGCGTCTCGCGTGCCCTCAAAGATATTTTATGCAATGAGAAAACCTATATACCACTTTACAAATTTATTCAAAGAAGCGTTAAAGAGATATAAATGACATTGATTTATGATTTAAATTGAAAGACTACATTATACGGATATGACAACAAAGGAAAAGAGATGGCTTCGGCCTTTTGAAATGCAAAAAAACGACATGGCTTCGGCCTTCTGAATTGGGGAAAAAAAAAGACATGGCTTCGGCCTTTTGAATTGGAGAAAAAGAAGACATGGCTTCGGCCTTTTAAATTGGAGAAAAAGAAGACATGGCTTCGGCCTTTTAAATTGGAGAAAAAGAAGACATGGCTTCGGCCTTTTAAATTGGAGAAAAAGAAGACATGGCTTCGGCCTTTTAAATTGGAGAAAAAGAAGACATGGCCTCGGCCTTTTAAATTGGAGAAAAAGAAGACATGGCTTCGGCCTTTTAAATTGGAGAAAAAGAAGACATGGCTTCGGCCTTTTAAATTGGAGAAAAAGAAGACATGGCTTCGGCCTTTTAAATTGGAGAAAAAGAAGACATGGCCTCGGCCTTTTAAATTGGAGAAAAAGAAGACATGGCCTCGGCCTTTGAATAAATAAAATAAATAAAGAAGACAAGGCTGTATGGCTCGATCCTTTGCCTGCCTTTTGGCGAAAAAACAACAACAACAACAAAGAGTATTACTGTATAATAAATTGATTTGTGAAATATAGTGACTATTCAATCACAGACCTCATAAACTCTAAACAGTAATATTTTAGGCGCCCAATTTTTTTTTTTGTGCAAACCAGTCGAAATGGAGTTCGACCCACCAAACAGTAAGTGGTCACTATCAACAATGTACTTTAACACAAAAGGTGTCATAATCGCGCTGTCGGCTTACAGGAGCATTTTCACACTTTATTTGAAGCACTCTATGCCGCAGTCTAGAGGCAATACTGCCGCCGAGAAGTTTATCTTATAACCTTAAATTGTGCTACAGAAAGGATTTATCTTTATGAGAATAATATCTAACTTTTAAATTCAATATCTAAATATATATAACTCAAAGGTGATTGACTGGCTGACTGACTGACTGACATAGTGATCTATCAACGCACAGCCCAAACCACTGGACGGATCGGGCTGAAATTTGGCATGCAGGTAGATGTTATGACGTAGGCATCCGCTAAGAAAGGATTTTGATGAATTCCACCGCCAAGGGGATAAAATAGGGGATGAAAGTTTGTATAAATCTTCTCAGATTTTCAACTATAATATAATAGCTTGATAGTTTTAGCGCCTAATGACAGATTAGGCCCTAATTTTTTACACACACTAAACAAAAGTAAAGCCGCAAAAACTATATCTATTTAATTATAATACTTCTTAACGCGAGCGAAGCCGAGGGCAAAAGCTAGTCATTCATAAAAATTCCATTGTTGCTCATAGAATACCGGCGTATAACGACGGCAACTGTCAATTGCTTCTAGTCCCTTGACAGTTGCTGTTTTATAGACCACTGTACTTTTACACAGGTGTGAAATAGTTAAAAAAAACCAATAACACTCTTTTTATTATTCACCTTCTTTTCGACTTCAGCCAGTCTCCTTTCCACTTCTAGAGGCCTCTTCTCCATCTCCGCCAGTCTCTTCTCGGCCTGATCCGCTCTTTCGGTCGCTTTCTGCGCATCCTCTTCGGCCAGTCTTATTTTCTCCTCCCACAAGAGTATATCCGTGTCTTCGTGTTTCTCTGCTAATTTTAACTGAAAAAAAAAAAAACTTTTTCATTATAAACTACGATAGAAAGGTACCCCGTCGGTCAATGTTGGACCCTCGCCCTTGCCTGTGTAAATGTACCCGAAGGTACCTAACGCATGCATTAATAACTTCAATGAAGAGCAATATCAACTCTGGAATATAAGCTTTATCAACCTTCCAAAATTACAGTATCAACCATCGAATAAAATTAAAATTAATCCTCAAATATATACAGAATCAGCCCATGAATATTAACTTTATCAATCCCTAATTTATAAAATGTCGACTTCTAAATGTAAGCGACATCGATTCCCAAATATGAGCAGTATCAACCTTGAAGTGACCAATAAAAACACCATTATCAACCCCAAAACCAAACAGTATCAACCCCAAAAGGCACAATTATCAACTCAAAAATCGATCAGCATCAACTCCAAAAGGCACCGTTATCAACCCCGAAACCGATCAGTACCAACTCCAAAAGCCACCGTTATCAACCCCGAAACCGATCAGTACCAACTCCAAAAGGCACCGTTATCGACCCAGAAACCGATCAGTACCAACTCCAAAAGGCACCGTTATTAACCCCAAAACCAAACAGTATCAACCCCAAAAGGCACAATTATCAACCCAAAAACCGATCAGCATCAACTCCAAAAAGCACCGATATCAATCAGACAGTATACCAATATCAAAAGACCCCAACGCGAGCATTTACGTACCTGCAACTCATCGAGCTGGTCCCGGTGCCTCTCCGCCTGCTCCTCGAGCGCGTCCCGGAGGCTGTCCACCTCGTTGATGACCAGCATGAGCCTCTCGTCGGCCTCCAGCTCTCCCATCAGCAAGGCGCTCTGGTGCGTCAGCAGCTTCACGCGTTTCTTAGCCGCTCGAGCCTCCGTTTTGTATCTGTCATCATTTATTTATATTATAACTATGACCGGTGGTCGTGGGTGTGGTTGTAGAAAGACACGGATTTTGGCGTTTTACTGTTTATTTGCACTTTAAGGCACACCGAACTGCGACGTACGCGCACGTACTCTAGCCTCGGGTCTCAATAGTCGACTGAATTTGCTAGAGCATCCCTTGCGCGCGCGCACCCCTTACCCCGCGCGTCCCATAACACCCTAACGTCCGCAAACGCGTATCGGACGGCCCCTACATGCTATATAACTAATAATACATCGTGCATCGCATCGTTTAAGCCGTGGTGGCTGCCGGCAGAATAGAATAGCACCCCCTCTTCTTGCCGAGGTGTCGTAAAAGGCGACTAAGGTATCTCTTGAACACCGCAATTCAACCAGGTGTTCAGAGAAGGAAAACTCGACCAAACCTGCATCCTGCTCCCTCCCGATCGTACTGGTTCTACTTTCCATCGGGCCTGAGGGAGCTCGGACGAGAGAGTGCTTTTCTGGCTGCGCGTCCAGCTATGCACTTAAATATCTCCTGCGCAATTGACTGTTTCCGAAAACAGGACCTCGAATTTCTTAACCGGTGTTGAAACAGTCGCCGTGGCCGAAACCGGCTAGGATATCATCATCATGAATACATCGTCACGCGTGACCAGTGGCGCAGCGGATCGCCGTTCTCAAAGCACTAGTCACACGACATTTCTATTAGATGGCACGCGGGTTTCCTCACGATGTTTCCTTCACCGATGAGAATGTGGTACAGGTGATGGTGGTAGATCTGATCCGAACTCAGACAGACAGACAGTTAAGACTTGAGTATTTGTTATTAATTGCAACTCGATTTCCACACGTTCCTGACAAAAAGGCTCTCGACATACTGACAGTCAACAAAATTATCCTATAATGTTTCCATTTTTCATTTTAATGTCTTAAAAAATTGGTAATAACGAGAGGGGATAGCAAGTTTTATATCAGTCTCGCTCGCACTCACGTTTCAGCCATCTGCCTGTCCTTGTCAGCGTTGTTTTTCAACGCGGTGACCTCCTCCATGAGCAGCTTGGACACTCTGTTATGCCGGTCTAGCTGTCCCCGCAACTCCTGCAGCTCTTTCTCTTGCGCGGTGCATTTCTCCCTCTCCGTCTCCACTTCCTATGGAAAACAGAGATAATGTACATTCATCTCTGGCCAGTGTCACTAATCTAACGTAACTAAAAACGTAAAAAGGATCATCTTTCATCACCGAAAGACATTCGAGGCCGCGTCGGAGTGGAAACGGGGGGTCTACCCAAAACCAAAAATCATGGCAAAGGGTCTAAGAGACAAAGCAGTTTGGGGAGCTATGATATATTTCATAGCTCAGTATCAGCAAGGTGAAGTGACAGTGGGTAGACTATACAGTCAGTCCATAAAGTATTCGTACACTTTGCAATTTCGTAAGAAGCTCGCTAGAACAATGCTATTTTACATGCTGTGTCCAAATAAAAAATACTACCTACTACGGTATGTAATAGGCCATTTATTGCGAAAAAAACACAACAACAAAATATATAACATACAGTAGAAAAAAATTGCAGTACGAAAATAAATCAATTTTGAGGGCCAAACAAGTATTCGTACACCTATCGATTCAACCAAAGCTGGCGTTATTTTGGATCGAATTTGGTTCAATTCTTGAAGGGAAGGGAGGGGTTTGACACTAGAGCGTCGTATAATACTGATCACAAGTGACTACAAGTGACTCCGAGAGCGCATTGAACTGCAGAGCCGGCAGAACCATAATCATGGGTCGTAAAGGCAAAGAAACGTCGCTGGAGGAGCGAAAGCTCACCATCCGCCTTCATATTCAGTATAAATCACAGCAAGAGATCGCAAGGCTTATTGGAAGACCGCGGTCAACTGTTCAAAGTGTGATTGACCGTCTCTGTAAAACAAAATCCCTACAGAACAAAACGAGATGTCGACGCCCGTTATCCCTCAGCGAGCAGGACAAGCGCGCTATAGTGCGCGAGATAAAAAAAAAACCTCGTACGAGTACCTCCAAAGTTGCTGCAGAGCTAGAGCGACGCGGTACCAAGATGTGCAATGAGACAGACCGTAAACAGCTTTGAGAATCGGGGTACAATGGATGGATTGCGCGTAAAAAGTGTTGGGTAAGTGAAGCGAACAGGAAGAAACGCCTAGCTTTTGCGAGGGACCATCGGTCCGACGCTTCTGAACAGTGGGAGCGGGGTATCTTCTCAGATGAGAGTAAGTTTAATATTTTCGGGTCTAACGGTAGGCAGAAAGTGTGGCGGCACAAAGATGCCGAACTCGAACCCTGTAATCTAGTGCCAATTGTTAAGTACGGTGGCGGTTTAGTGTGTGTATGGAGACGCATGAGCGCCGCTGGTGTGGGCAACCTATACTTTATTGATGGTACAATGGATCATATGATGTTTTAGACATATTGAAAATGCACATGCATGCCAGCGCTGCTAAGTTGGGATTGGAAAACGAATTTGTCTTTCAACAAGATAATGACCCCAAGCATACAGCAAGAAATACGAGGATGTGGCTTTTGCACAACTGCCTCAAATAGCTTCATACACCTTCTCCAATCTCCGAACATGAGCCCCAAAGAGAATTTGTGGAGATATCTCGAAAGGGAGATAAGAAAAAGGGTAATCTCCAACAAGAGCGACTTGAAAACTGCATTAAAAGAGGAATGGGATAAAATTGACTCCTCATTCACGGCTAAGTATGTGAAATCTCTCCCTCGGTGGATGGAAGCAGTCATCAAAGCCACAGGATACCCGACCAAATATTGAATTGTAAATATACACTTCGAAAGTAACAATCTGTTACAAAAACTATAACTGTACGAATACTTGTTTGGACCTCAAAATTAGTTTATTTTCGTTCTGAATTTTTTTCTACCGGATGTTATATATTTTGTTGTTGTGTTTTTTTTTGCAATAAATGGCCTATTACATACCGTAGTAGGTAGTATTTTTTATTTGGACACAGCATGTAAAATAGCATTGTTCTAGCGAGCTTCTTACGAAATTGCAAAGTGTACGAATACTTTATGGACTGACTGTATATGACGAAAAACTAATATGGTCTATGGTCGTTAGAGCAGGCGGGTTAAGACTGCGAAATGGATAACGTAGCGTGGGGCGCTCGGCGCCTGCGGAAGTGGGCTGACGATGATGAGGAGACATATAACCAACGACAAGAGATCATTAGTGATCTCACAATCTGTCATAATTCGTCTTCACGTTTGGTACCTTACCATGTTTTGTGGTTACCACCGGAGATGGGCAAAATGTAACCCGATTAATGATTAACGATTACAAAATATAGTCGTAATTTTAATTTTCTTTCTCCGTAATCATGATTAAATCCATTTAAAACATTAAGACGTCATATATGAGTATGTAATCTGGGTTTCCGTAGCGTTTAAAATATAGATGAGCAAAATGCAGTCATATTAATGGTAAAAAACGTACAATGTAATCATAATCATTTTTATTAATCTGATTACATTTTGCCCATCTATGGTTACCACCATTGCCCGAACTGAGTCATGACCACACAATACACGAATGTTCAAACCGTTATAGTGACTCAGTTTGGCCTGTCGCGTTTTATGGTCAGCTTATATATATATATATAAGGATTTATTTATTACTGAGGGGGTGGGAGGTAAACGAAAATTGTGGACGCTTTGCAACAGGCACTCCATCTTAAGTGGCAATGGGCAGGCCACGTTTATAGATTCAAACATAGGAGATGGTCAATAGGCCGACCGAAAAAGAGATGGGAAGACAAGATTCTTTAGGTGGCGGGAAAGAAGTGAGCAGAGCTGGCCCAAGATAGAGTCAACTGGAGGAGGTCAGAGGAGGTCTTCACCCAAAAGGGGTCCACATATGATAATGACGACACAAATCTTAACTAACCCTACTAACAGATTTAAATTGTAAAAAATGGTATATGGAATAATAAAGGCTTGTTTATTATTATTTATTATGTATATCCAGTAACGTAAATACAGGCGTTCAGTCACGATATGTGTGGGCCGACATGATGACGGAGACTCCATAGATTTTCGTCCTTTGATATTCGGTGTCGTTTTGGACTACCCTGTACTCAGAGATGGGCAAAATGTAATCTGATTAATGATGAACAATTACAAAATGTAGTCGTAATTTTAATTTTCTCGCTCTGTAATCATGATTAAACCCATTTAAAACATTAAGAAATGATAAATATGTATACAATCTGGGATTTTGTAGAGTTTAAAACATAAACGAGCAAAATGCAGTCATATTAATCGTAAAAAACGTAAAATGTAATCGTTAATCATTGTTATTAATTTGATTACATTTTGCCCATCTATGCCTGTACTTAGCTTAACTTTGTCGAGCCAGTGTAAAAACAAACAGCACGGCCGAAACTTCGATCCTAAAGGCTACTCACCTGAGCCAAAGCAACGTTGGTCTCATGGGCTTCGAACTCCTGCAGCTTGGCCGTGTTCAGCTCAGTCTGGAGCGAGGCTATCTGCTTGCTTAACTCGGAGACGGTCTGCTTAAGGAATTCCACCTCCTCGTTCACACTCGAATCTGATGCTGCGGAGAAATAAGCTTGAATGAAGTCATGACCTCAGTACACATGTGTCCGTCTTAGTGACTCGCTTCGGCCTCTCACATTTCGGGATCAGCTTGTGTATATCCAGTACATCAGTGCTCATATACCAGAAGACCTTCCGTCGTAGTATATGTGGGCCGACATGGCGATTTTCTTTCCTTGACAGTTGTTGGAGTTTTGTAACTACACTCTGCTTTCCATCAGGTGAATGGATAGTCACATTGTTAAGCCAATATTAAAAAAAAAACATCTTATCTGCACAGTGATCATTATTTATTTTATTTATTCTGACTCGACACAGTGACTGCACCACACCTGATGGTAAGCATGGTGCAGTCCAAAAAACGCCAGCGACTATCGACAGGTAACAAAAAACCCATCGGTAGTCGCAGCGATCATGCCGGCCTGCACAAATATCTCTTCACGCTACGTTTAAAAGATCCCATATCATAGGACGGTGGGAACACGCTCGCCGGAAGACCATTCCACAGCCCAACGACACGGCAAAAGAAGGAGTTAGAGAACTTCTTTGTCCTGGCCGGGTTGTGAGATACCGTATAGCTGTGACACCGCAAACCCGCGCGCGTGGTTCTATTCAGGAAGGGAGAGGGTGGAACAAGGTTAAACAACTCTTCAGAACACTCGCCATGATACAGACGGTAGCAAACGCTCAGCGAGGCAATATCTCTGCGCAACTGGAGCGGTTCAAGATGCTTAGTCACGTCAGGATCATTCACAACGCGAACAGCCCTCCGCTGCAACCTGTCCAGGGCGTCAAGTAAGTACTGGGCGGAACCGTCCCAAATATGCGAACAATATTCCATGCAAGGCCTGACCTGAGCCTTATATAAAAGGAACAGTTGATTTGGCGTGAAAAACCATCATGCCGGCCTGCATAAATATCTCTTCACGCTTCGTTTAAAGGAGCCCAAATAATAGGACGGTTAAAGAACTGCTTAGTTAATTCTAGCCGGTATGTGAGTTAATTACAAAATAATGTTCATTTCTTATGTCAGAGATACAGAATATATTTTGTAATAACATAATGTAATACTGTTTTACAAATAACATTCGTTCTGAAATAAGTTTGATAAGTAAAAATATAGTTTCATAAAATTAAGTAAAAGATTATAATTTCGAAAAAAAAAACTTTCAGTAATGACTATGAGACTACGTCACTGTGGCTTAGTGGATAAGGCCGGTTTGTATGTGTGGCAACGCGGATGGTCGTAACTTCGAATCCCGAGGAATAAACGTCGTGAGGAATCCCGCATGGCATGTGATAGAATAAAAAGAAACTTTAAAAGAAAATCAAAGAAGAAAATAAATTACCGGTATCAGTGGCATCAGTGAAGTCGATGTCGACCGCCTTCACTGGATACGCCTGCATCAGCGCCGTGCTGCGTCGCTTCAACTGCTTGTTCTGTTTGTACCATTCCCCCGCTTGTTGCATCACCCTGTATATATTCACAAACCCTCAATATAACTCTTCACAAAGTGACTTTACACATATAAGACATTACATTTAAGATATAGATATGCTTGAAAGTGTCCAGAGGAGAGCTACTAAAATTCCGATTGACTCACGTAAAAAAAAGTTATGAGGAGAGGTTGAGAATTCTTCGTTTGTCATCACTACAAGAGCGACGCCAGCGTGGAGATCTTATCGAGACATATAAGATATTAACAGGGAAATATAACTGCTCCAAGCTATGTAATACTTTTCAAGTCAATAGCTGTCCCCGTGCTCGTTGTGTGAATGATGTGCAGCTAGTTCGTTGGAATTCAAAAACGAATATTGGTTACCGCTCATTTAATAACAGAATATTGCATGTTTGGAATAAATTGCCTCAAGACATTGTTGACGCACCATCCACGAATGGTTTCAAAGTTAGACTGGATAGATGGCTCTCATCTCAGTCAGTCTTTTTAAGTTGAACATACCAGCTAAGACATAGGCATATCAGCTAATAGCTGCTCGCCTATTATTTGATAATAATAATAATATAATAGGGCTGCTTAAACTGAATCTTAGAGTCAATATAGGCTGGTCATTCTTGCTCCCCAGTGTTCCTCCACAAAATTAGGGTAAGAGATCATTGGCTTTGCGAGTGCGGAATTAATGACGGTTCACTTGAGCACTTTTTTTTTGCCCCAATCATTCTACTTCGTTATACGACATTCTCCCTAATTTCATCCCCCGTCCTATCAACTTTTGTTCCCTTCTCCAATTAACTAATTCCCCTTTTGTTCATGCTTTTGCTCCAGTACATAACCCGGTTTAATATAAGGTTATAAATTTACTAACTCCTCCTTGTTACGTCTATATGTGTTTCCTATTGTTTATATATATGTATACATTTGTGATGTTGTAGTTAGTTTGTGTTGTTTTGTTTTAGGTACCGGACAATTTCAAGAGAAATAGTACAATTTGATAACCGTCCAATATCTCAAGCACATTTGAAATAGCATAACTGGCCAACTTTCCTCGTTTTTAATCATAACACTGACATTGGCGAAGTTATAAAGGACCAGTCCTTGGATTAAAGCCATTAATAAATAAAAATATAGGCTGGCTTGGATTACGCTGTTGTCGGTAAAGACCTTGAGAACTTTACCAGGCTGCGAGGGGGAGCACTGAAGGTGCTCAGCCAGCGAATTTTCGGGTTGGGTGGCAAGGTAAGGCTCAACCAGCGAATTTTCGGGTTGGGTGGCAAGCTAAGGGCTCTCCTATGGGTACAGACCTCGACCTGGGCGGCTAGCCAGGGAAAGAACCTGAGGTGATTCAACAACGTTTCGAAAGCGATTACCTGGAGAAGAAACGCCGAAAGAAACTCAAGGCTGCGTCGGATTGGAATCCAATCTCAAAATGGTCGTATTTAGACGTCGAATTGTGGAAAATTAGTTTGTTTCAACATGATAATTTCACTAGGAGGCTGTGAAGAGCGCGCGGCGCGAGGCTCACCAGCGTTGGTACCGCACCGATCTCATCAGACTTACCAGTTAAAGTTTTTTTTTTTTCAAAGAGTGATGTTATTTTGTGATAATGCTATGTAAAGTTATTTGGAGTTTGGTGCACTAGTGTGTGAAAAGCACCGTGATATCTAGGTAACGCAAATCATATAAAACGTGCGACAAATCTATACTATTATTATAAAGCTGAAGAGTTTGTTTGTTTGAACGCGCTAATCTCAGGAACTACCGCTTCGAATTGAAAGATTCTTTTTGAGTTGAATAGACCATTTATCAAGGAAGGCTTTAGGCTATATAACATCACGATGCAATTATTAGGAGCGAAGAAATAATAGAAAATGTGAAAAAAACGGGGAAAATTATTCATCCTTGAGGGCTTCCATTGCGTGCGCTGCGAAAACGGTTCAAGATACCAAAAATATATGTAAGAAAGAATTATTCCTCTTGAAATGATCTAAAAAAATGTCCGCGACAGTATATGTCTATCTTTTAAGATTAAGTCACTAGAACCGTTTTTATGGTAAACAAATTTGGTCGAAATTAATGCATTATTTGTTAAGAGTTGTATCAACGTAATAATATTAATCTTTATCCAAATAAATGTGTTGTTGATTAAGAGTATTTAATTGTGAACAAAATTGACATCACTTAATTTCAATGAATATCTTAGAAGATATTACAATAACTTATATAGCAAAACTACGTTTGCCGGATCAGCTAGTAAATAATAAAGGGAGATTCAAGCTAAGCTGCCTTTGATTCACAAGCCTCTCACAAGCGGTAGAGAGCTCACCTCAACTGGTGACTCCTTTTCCACAGAGCTAATACCTAGTGTTGAATTATAGTAGGTTAATATTACCATTTCCTAAATCACCAAAGTCTGTTTGTCCATATAATAAGCAAGTCTTCAAGCAACAAGTCAATGAGCTTTTTTGAGCGAGCATGCTCCATTATCGGCCTCATAAACGCTTTCCATCAGGTGTAATTGAAGTCAAGCATAGGTCTGTAATTAAAAAAAACTTTACTTGTGCATAACCCCTGAGTCCACTTCATGCTGGTTCTTGAGCTGTTGGTACTCCTTAAACAGTTTCTCGGAGACATTCTTGAGTTTGTGTAGCTCTTTCTCCCTCTCTCGGAGCTCAGCGTCCAGATGGTTGCGTTCCTCCGAGAGGATGTTATATCTTCTTTGTAAGTCATCGTGTTCACGCTTGGCTGGAAGGAAGACATAGTATGTTTTAATTTCATGTGATTGATTAAAAAAAAACATATTATTATAATAATGACTTACTAGTGCTAATGTATTTGGAAGAATGAGTGGTTACACACAGTGTAAAATACAAAAGCATACTCCACAGATGGGAAAAATGTTATCAGATTAAGGATTACAAAATGCAGTCGTAAATTTAATATCGTTAATCTGTAATCATCACCACCATCATGAACACACTTTTTGGGAGTCGAAGCTGCTCGCGTCCGTAGGCTTTACCCTAGTTTCCCTACACGTGACTCCTGGGTGCTGCTAAACGAGCAGCAGCGAGGTGGTAGGGCGTCGGTGCCCGTCTGGATCGCGACCACAGTACACGGGTGTGAAGTCCGTCATAGTGACCAGTTTCGGCTTGTCGCGTTTCGGGATCAGCTTGTGTATATCCAGTAGCTCATATACCTAGAGACCTTCAGTCGTGGTATATGTCGGCCGACATGACGATGGAGACTTTCAATGGATTTGCATCCTTTGATAGTCGCTTTCGTTTTTGGACTACACTGTACTAACCATCAGGTACACTGTAGACACTATGTCGAGCCAGTGTAAAAAAAAACACTTCTAAACATTATCGAGTCATACATTTGTGTGTAATTGAGGATTCCTTGGTGTTTAAAACATAGATGGGCAAAATGTAAATATAATGATGCTAAATTTAATCATTTTTCATTAATCTCATTATACTTTGCCCATCTATGACACACAGATAGACAGAAAAGCTCTTCTCAGTAGAGTTTGCCTTCGGTACTACATTTTCCATTTGTTTAATGATAAAAACATATTTGTAAGCCTTTTATTTGGTATCCTGGGGGGAAATCGTATTAGGACTATCTGCTACCAGCTCATGTACCTGAGCTGCACAGACCTCACCCACACAGAGCTTACCTACGCGGATCTAATAAAGAGAGTTGTGAAGTTAGGTAAGTTCTGGAGCATACAGAATCGACGAGAGCGCCTGAATGGATTAATAAACGTTAAGAAATAGTGGTTTGCAAAATATAGGGAGACATGGCATTCTATTCTCTGTACCTACCCCACTACTCTACTGTTGTATATGTAGGGTACTTAATTCTTGTTTGTCACAAACAATCTATACAAGTAGGTAGGTTTAAAACTTCATGTGACTGACGCCAGTACTATGTACACTACCTAGCAATAAACTTTTACAAAAATACTGTTTAGTTATCTAAACAGTATTTTTGAAACTTAATACCTACTTAATTATTCCGTGTGAGGATAGATAGAATTAATATCTCAGGAAAAGATAGAAAGTTCCAGGCAGTAGATTTGGGAGAGTCTCCTGCCCGCATGAGAGGGAGGCGATGTGCAGTGTCTGACGCACCACCTAAGAGAGGTTTTTGAGGGGTGGGTTTTTTATATTCCCACACCCTCTCTGAGGGGTAGCCTCAATAAGGTGTTCTCTCCCCGGGTGTCTGGATGAATTTGGTTTCCAATGCCCGGGTGGAGTGATTGGAAGGACACCCTGAGGGATTTTAGTCAGTAGGAGTGTGACACACCAGGGTTGATATCCTCATAGTGAGCAGCCCTGATGGTCCAATGCAGGATTTTACCCCGGGTTAGAAAAAAAAAATTAGGTTTATTTCTAAGATAAAACTATCAAATGAAAGTATTTATCACAGAATTCCATAATGCTAACAATCTTGTCCTTTAAAATAAACAGGACAAAATTTTATCTAAATATTGCAGGCCTTTTCCTCAAACATGCCTCATATAGGCAAAGTAAATATTACAAATTATTTGCTTCACAAACCAAAATAAATTCAACATTCATCAGTTATCACTTAACAAGAATTCTAAGTGATGTAATTTGTGGATGTCAAAGAATGTGTGTACATGAAATTTTCCAATGAACTAGCTGTACTATAAACTATGATAAATGCTTACAGAGTTAACTAAAATAACTTGTAAACCTTGTAAAAGCCCAAACCAAGACCTCTATTTGACTCATGAGGACACAGACAAGTTGGGGGCGGCATCCACTGAAATCATCCATATTGGAATGGCGATCAGTTGTACCTGACATCACATTGGGCATGACATATATGTGTAAAGTGGAATTAGCCACTAATGCATCTCTGCTCACCCCAATAGGAATATAGTATGACAATATATATAACATAGTATTTTAATGTTACTGGTAACTAACGCAAAACCTCTTAAAGGTAACTTAGGTACACCAAGACTAACAACTTTTGTTCTATGACTTTAGCCAAAACTTAACACATCCTAAGATATACATTTATTTAGTTCTAGTGGGGATTTCTATCAACCGTTAGCTCTATGTTTAAAGTTCAGTCAGCTGATGCTAGGAAATCGTTTGCCCCAGTTGCATCGCGCCGCCTTTCCCAGTTTTAAGAATATCAGAACTGCAAATTTGATTCATTAATTTTTTTGTATGGGGAAAAAAGATTGAATTATAAAAAGTCGTAAAACAAAAGTTGTTAGTCTTGATATACCAACATCACCCTTAAGAGGTTTTGCGTTAGTAACCTGTATCCCTGTATATATCACATGACATCTGTTTCATGGTAAGCAGAGATACCCTGTTACTGTGTTTCCCAATGTAGGATCTGTAGATCTATAAGGGCAGTGGCGTGCAAAGGGTATTTGGAGAGGGTAGGCAGCATTCTCGTAATTAATTTATATAATATATTATATTATGATAGTAAATATTATATTTCTTTTATAACAAAAATATATGGTGTGAATATAGAATAGATATTAATATAAATGGTTCGGTATTTTGTTTAACTTTAAGCAATTTATTCCAGACTTGTTTATCATAAGGGCATGCAATGCTTGTACGCATCTAAGGAATGAATGCTACTGTGTAGGGGTTACCTATTATAGGGTTTATTGCCTATGAGATACCATGTTGTCAGAAAACATAGTGAAAATGTTGGAATTTATAGAACAAAATAGATTAATATGAGTGTTGTGAATAAAATGTATTTAAATAGGTCACATATCACAGTAAGTTGTTGCTAGAGGGTCCACTTGAACAAAGTTAGAAAAGGTTTTTTTTTACACTGGCTCGACATAGTGACTACAGAGTACCTGATGGTAAGTACAGTGTAGTCCAAAAACGAAAGCGACTATCAAAGGATAAAAATCCATTGATAGTCTTCATCGTTATGTCGGCCCACATATACCGCGACTGAAGGTCTCTAGGTATATGAGCTACTGGATATGTACAAGCTGATCCCGAAACGCGACAAGCCGAAACTGGTCACTATGATGGGCTTTACACCTGTGTACTGCGGTTGCGCTCCAGACGGGCACAGACGCCCTGCCTCCTCGCTGCTGCTCGTTTAGCACCACCCAGGAGTCACGTGTAGGGAAACTAGGGTAAAGCCTATGGACGCGAGCAGCTTCGACTCCCAACAAAAGGCAAGGAAGGTTTCTCTAATGGCTGCATATGCTTTGAGCTTTGTGTCCTGCCTAACATGTCTAGTAACACAGGTGATTACTGAGAACAGCTCATAATACTAGTGGTACATGACATTTTAATTATATATATGGGTTTCCTCAAGATGTTTTCCTTCCCGAATGATCCTAGCTTAGATATATAGACTTTACTTTGACTTTGCTAAGAAAATAAGGACATCTTTAACAAAGAATTAAATATATAATAGAAACTTAAGTATCGCCTGAGAATTCAAAGCCAATTACAAGTTAAAACATCAGTAACTTAAAATATGTACTTTGATATCAATGTAAAAACACAATTAGTATTGTTTAAGCGAAGTCTCAGCACAGTCAAAGTAGCAGATGAAAATTAAAATAAGACTCAGAACTTATGGCAAGAATCAATCTGACAATTTGCTAAAATTGTGTTTGTTTATGAAGACACTGGAGATGTTTAGAAGTCTGGGAATAGATAATCCTATTCAAGATTTGTTTTATTTTTTACACAGATTGGGTTTTGTTGTGTTATAACAGAATAAATATAGCAAACAAATGTAGAAAAAACAACAGACATTAAGAACAATTCTTTGAATGAGTAAAAAACGTCCTCTGCACTTTTTACATCGCCCACAGACAAATAATTGGGCTATTGTTATCAGAAAACCCAGTCTAGCTTTTAGACTGAATAAAGTCTAGATTACAATCTTGTAGATGCATTAGTAATAGTTGATTTTTAACAGGCATCAATAAGGTATTTATATAAATCCATACTTTAAATTAGTTTTAAATGTATAATAATAAATACTTCATTTTCATTCAAATTACTTATAATATCCATTATGCACTTGTATGCAATGAGTATAGAAACTTTTACATCATATTATGTGGATATCTTTGAAATATTTCATTCTGGTATTCAAGGAGTTGAACAGACTGGATTACTAGCTTTAAGGAAATTGTTTAATATAAAAAAGTACAGTTACTAATGATACTTTTATTAAGGTAAAATTGTATTTGGGTCATATATCGTGTTTCATATTTACTTAGTATATACTACAGTTTACAACAGGAAATAAATTAAATGGAAACGTAGGAATGCACTATAAAATTTTATTCTTTTATTCATATTTATAAATATAATATTAATTCTTTCAAAATAAGAGTCAAAAGTCGGAAATATAATACAAATATTAAATAGTATTTAAAAATCACACATAAATAAGAGACACATTTTTTTGAAAACTTACTAGAATGTTAATGTTCTTATTCTTGCAAATTCTAATAAATTAACCAAGAATTTTAAAGTTTATAACTTGTTTACATCACCAAAAATTAATACAATGATAACACTACTAGGCATTTCACACAGCATCAAATTATGACACTTTTTAGATAAAAATAGTGATGTCCAAATGTTCAAATATTAACATTCCAAAAATAGCGTAAAAAAACGAACAAAAGATACTATGAATCATGTTATAAAATCAAAACCCTTTACTCGATTACTAATCACAAATGTTTTGCGCAGTACGATAACAACTTAACAAGGCATAAAACTGACGTCAATAATAACCTCAACAGTTTAAAATTAAAATTGAATACTTTTCAAAAGTAAATAGAACAAAAAGTTTATCCCACATAAGCTAGCATTGGAGGAATTTATGAATAATGCGAAAGCAACAGGTTATCGTCTGCCATAAGCCGACAAATACGAGAATAGGATTTTCGAGTAATGTCCTCGTTTGCATACGTCCTCAAATGAGTCTGAGCATGCGTATTAGCGACTAAATAAATAGTGGGAAATATTAAAAAATATATATAAAATTAATTAAATTTATTAAAAATTACTGACCTTTTTCAGATTTTAATAGGTATGTTTTATGTTTTCTCTCTGCGTCTTCGTATCTGTTTTTCCACTTTTCGACGTAGGTGGAGAGCGCGATGTTTGCCTCTTTGGTGTGGTGCGCGTCAGGCGGCAAGGGCGACGTCATCCTGGCGGCGGTGGCTCGCGGTATCCTCGTGCCCGCGCCGCCGCCGGCGGTACAGAGCGAGACGGCCGCGGCGCTCCTACCGCCTTGACACTGATTGTGGCTCGACGCGATCGCAAACACATTATCACCGTTCCTTTTAATCATTTTTGCATCAAATTTTTATATCCCACGCGCGTCGAAGGCTCGCATCCTCTCGTTTTCACGTATGCATCGTCCGTAACACGTGCCAAGATCAACAGGCTGGTTCGTTTCCGAGTGTTTAATTAGTTTGCAAAATATGTCCTTTGTTCTCATCCGTTAAGGAAAATAAGAATTTTAATGTCTGAAGAGTAATGACGCGCGCATATACTCGATAAAATCTGATTGATCTGTAAACGGTATATTAAATTGTAGTTGAAAATATTCAAGATTGATACGAGATATTGGTTAGAGTGTCGGGTCGTAACTAAGGTTGCTAACAACAATAACGTAAGCTTACGTGAAATGATAATGAGGAGTTCGTCATCGTGAGTCATGAGGCATGATGTTTATAATTTTGTTTACATTTCTGTTTTAGTTTGTAATAAATTATTATCATTTGTTTCTTAGAAACGTGATAGATTTTATTTGGAAGTAATTATGCATGTCTTATTAGATTCTTGTTAGAATATCGATGTGCTCGTTTACTATAATTAAATTCTTATTGGTTTACGGAACGTTTATAATAATAACAATATAGTGTCTGATGGCAGTTATTAGTTTTGTAGTATTATTAGCATGATGAGTATTGCGTTTTTGATTTAAGTAGCTGATGAATGTAATAAACTGGATGTAAATTACCTCTTAAGTTACCTCAAAGAGCCTAGATAACGCCTTGACTTCGACTGGAGTGTAAATTCGACCGGTTTCACTTTAAAAATAATGTCACTGCCATACTAAGTAAAAATTATACAATGGTTTAGTCATCAGCTGTTTTTACTTTATAAATTCACATTTTGTAATCAACCAAGAATTTATTTGTTCTTCTGAGAATTTTGGTAATTTTACAGAATATATATGCCCAGATTGATATACAATAGTTTGAAAAAACATGATCATTTACCTAAACGAAAATAATTACTTTAAAAAAATATGAATATTATATATTTGTTATGTATAAAGATTCCCATGATATAATTTATGTTACGAGATTTTATAATACTATTAAATATTTTAATAAAATAAAAGAGATATTAGAGTCTTTGTCGGACTAGAACTTTCAGGCTATAGTTAATCTGTTTGGATTCCAAAAGTATTTTATAAAAATATGTGGAGAAAAACTCAGACATTTTACATTGACACAAATAAGTTAAACATGATATATAAAAATTAAGATTCTTGTAAGATTGCCCACTGCTTAGAATAATAGTTTAATAATAATGTATATTCTCAAAATGGCCACAGAGTTATGAGGCATTATAGTTAGCCAGAAGTACAATAGAAATTAATAAATTTAACCAAAGGATTCTCGCGACATTGGCAGGATTTTAATCTTAATTTATCGTAAATTACTTTCAGAAACATTAGTTAACATCAAAATAGTGAAATATAATGATTACGTAATTCATTTATGTAATATTTATGAAATAATTTTAATAGATTTTACGCATAAACAACAATCCAAGAGGAATTAACACGAACTTATGCCTATCGTATGACCTTGCATAATTTATTTATTATTACCTACCGTTTTTATATATACCGTTTTTTATTATTGAAAATAGCTTATTTTTGAGATAAACAATGTGTATTGTATTCCCCACTGGATCTTAGAACATTATTTATTAAATATACCTTATATTCACGATGTATGTATCCCCTGTTAATACTTTAAACCGTGAGCCAATAACATTAAACATTTTACAAAAAAAAAAAACATTTTGTTCCATAGTTTAAATTGCTCATGTCATGTTACTTAAATGATGACCTGTAACATAGGAAACACTCAATTACACAACCCAACTGTACGCTCGTTATCTGTGATCAGATATATCATGTTTATCGAAAACTCTTATAATTAATGTTTTTATCGTGATCTGCAAATCACTTTGTTTTATCTTTTAAAGAGATGGCTGTAAATGTTTTAGTAGCCAATAATAGCAAAATGTTCTATTATGTGTGGGTTGGAATTTATTATACTAATAGTGTAGGCCGTAATGCTTGGAGCTTCGTTAAGCATTTACTAGAAACTGCAGAATTTCAAGCCCTTTCACAACACAACAAATAATTAGCCTAAAAATGGGAATGTGCAGTTGTTCCACTATTTTGCGAAAAAATAAAATATATATCCAGATCTAGTAATTAATTTATATCTACGTCAACTGGAATGACTAGTTTGTTATTACATAGCGGTGAACCCTTTGTATTGTAGAATTTTTTAGCTAATTTAAATAGTTATTAAAGAGAGCAATATAGATTAAAACATAAATGAATGGCAAACAAAATATTTATTAAGATATTATAAACATTCAAGGAATATTTTTGAGTTAAATAAAAAAGCTTTTAACTTTTGTGTAGGCCAGCATGATAGCTGCGACTACCGTTAGGTTTTTTCTTACCTTTCGATAGGCGTTTGCGTTTTTTGGACTGCACCACGCTTCCCATCAGGTATAGTGCAGTCAATGTGTCGAGTCAGTTAAAATAATATATATATATATATATATATATATATTCTCATTAAGGATTATCGGGCACAGATTTATACTACTTCGGGTTCGGGGACATTACTTTTTGAGCTAGACAGGTCTTCATTTTAGTATTTGTGACTGGAAAATAGGTTCAAAATTCTAGAAAGACCGATGACCCGGGATCCAAACAAGTTACTTACTCCTGGTTGGTTTGGAAGAGTTTAGTACGTTTGCTAGATTTCACATGTAAGTATAACGGTTTTTAATGGCAGTTAAAAATAAAAAAAATACGGTATTTTCGTGTTTTAAAGTTAGAGATATATTTTAGGGACTATTCTCGTAAAATATGTGTTTTAGTGGAATATAAATGATACTATGGGGTGAATACAATGAGGATTACTAATCATAGAGCCGGTCAACTTAAAATTTTAAACAATTATCATCGTACTATGACATGTCAGTTACGAATATATTCAATATTTGTTTTGATTCAATATCTTTAATGCATTTCGTTATTTTAGCTATCTCGTTAATTAGCTAATTAAAAAATATTTTGGCCAACACTATAAAAAAAATCATATTTCAGAGACGACAGTATTTTCTTGTAATGATAATAATAACAATTGAATCTCTTTTTTAACAAAAAGCATATCAAACGTGTTCCGAATAAACAGGGAGAGTGACGAAATCAATATTTCTTTCAAAGTAACTACATAATATTAAATAGTTAACAGCTACTTAATAGACCACTAGTTCTACAAATTAGATTTCATATAAAAAAACCACAAAAAAAAACTTTAAATGCCTCACAAGTAATAAAGAAAAACTTTCTCCTATAAAAAGCAAATCGTCACTTGCGATATAGTTTTATATCTATTTAGGTACACTAATATTACACTAAGATTTGCACAGAAATATAAAGTAGCATTTGCACTAGTAAAAAGGTTTTTCTTTAATGAAAATAATGAACACATAGTTATCAAATCTATGGGCTTGTTGTAACTCGTAATAATACACACATTTCGTTCTAAAAATATATATAATCAAATTAAAATTAATTATGTTCTTTAAACGTTTACATTTAGATTAGAAAAAAAGCTTACCTCGACAAATATAATGTCACAAAAGCCACACCACAAAAACAACACTGAACAAAGTATATAAAAAGAAATGCTCAATCAATTGTCAGTTTATAAACAAAAACTACACATTAAATGCTAAGTTTGATTCAACGTTAGAGCAGACGACAAAACTCACTGAACTCGACCAGTCCGTGTTGCGAGGAACGGATATTCTAAATATAGTAAGTTTCCAGCGAAACGTAAACGGACTAATGTGTAGTGTGGATAGGACAAAATCTCAAAATGACAAGAAGTAATGTGTTTTGTGCATTTGTAAAATGTACCATCTCAATTTGAAGTTAAAATCATCTAATATTATCAACTGCCTGAAGCGGAGAACTTCTTACCGCCTAATAGTCGATGTATGCCATGTTAATTTTTAGATAAACCTATCCCCCTAACCCTTCTCTCTCCCATCCTTCTCCGTTCTACCCACTCCGCATTCTATTTCTCCTGAATATTTTCATATTGAAATGCATGTGTTCATCTCAAAGGTTTTATCTATTTCTATGCTAAAGTTTATCAAAATCGGTTTAGCCGTTTTGACGTGACGTGAACAAACGTACACACTTTCTAATTTGTAATACTAGCAAGGATTCTCATAAAAAAGGTGGAACAAATCGCTTTCTGTAGCTACTTTTTTTATATTGGGTCGACTAACCTATATTAATTATGGTTAGAATTTTTGTTTGAGCGTTTTCGTGTGCAAATCTCTGTAATGGCTTGAGCATTTTGTATGTGGTTTTCTCTAATGTATTGTGACTTTATTTAACATTCGGTGCTCACTCAATCTGTTTGTAAAAATGGACGTTTAAAAAATAACGTCGAATATTTATTTTAATAACTTTCGCTGTTATCATATCTTTCATGCCACATATGATCCACACAATAAAATTTGTTCATTCTTGTAAAAAACAAAATGACGAAAGTGGACAGTTGTCCTTATAATTAACAAATGACTTAACTTCGACAATTTATTTAAAAAAAAATGAGCTAGAGCCTTCATAGACCACAATATCGTAGTTCTTATCGTTTAAAATTTTCCCATATATTCTCAGTTAAAACAACCTTTACAATTACTCATATACTGTGGTTGCAATATAATTGATCCAGCAATTTACCGTCGCACAAGCAATTTTAGAAGGGACTTCGGAAAACGACTCACTCAAATGAGTAGTCCAAATTAAATGCCTCTTTAAATCGTGGGCCGCACTAAGAGGCGTGTGGGACGTGATAGAGTTCGACTCGTGGAACGCGCGACTTGACTGATTTAATTGTCCAGAATGCAGTACATACGATTAGAGATGTTTAGATATCGGTATCCGTAATTATAACTTTCAGACATCTACAATTATTCTGTTTTGAGCTACTTTCAAATTTTATGTAAAAGAATATTCAACAAGATGGAGGAACAATATTTGGAATAATTAAAATATGTAAAACAATCAACCAGTTGAAAGAATTTATTGTTATTAAGATCTAAATCACTTACATGATAACATTTTGTTTTAAAACCAAACTGGCACATTAAAGTAGTAGCGCTCACTGGGCATAAACATAGCTATATGTATTGGTATTTTTGTTTAATATTTATATATAGTCAAGCGATCCCACGTTTCTTTTGTACGAGGGTAAAGTGATATTGTGTAATGCTTCCTCAAAAGTGATATTTTTTTACAATTCGGAATAATTAAAGTGCATAAACAATTATGCTCTCCAATTTAATAACAGAGATAAATGGCGTATCACCGTATGACGGAAGAGAATTTAGGGGATTAACCACCCTCAGCATTGAGACCAGTAGGTAGTTGCATAGTAATGCAAGGAGGATGATCACACATTAAGAGAAGTAGTGAAGTCAAAACATATTTCATTGAAGATGAGTTGGTTGACAGGTTGACACAATATTGAGCCATGGAATTATGATTTATTTAGAAGGATATTCTTGTATAAAAATGCATGGATTAACTTAAAATAACATATTTTGTATGATTCGTAAGATCATTAATGCCCATCTGGTCAACTCGCTACAGATCTTAGCAACAGCATTTGGTTCTTCACGTGGGCGTGGCTTCTTTACATTTTCTAATTCTATGGGCTAAGCGTACGACTTCTGAGCTGCGGGTCATTGGATTTGCTCACAGAATAAATATTTTTATAGCCTTCATAAAACTGTTTCTGACCTGAATGTTTACACTCACATACATGTAAGGGAATATTACTGCGGGACATTAAAAAAGCTAAAGAATCTTAAGTCTATAGTAGCTTCAAACTTATATTTTACGGTGTGTAAAAGGCTTAAAACAATTTTTAATTCGTTTCCGAATATGAGTCGCGTTTGATTCCGAGCTTTAAGTACAGAATACACAATAGTTCTTTCACACTTTTAGTAGAAAATTAATTAAATATTTATTTATTTATTTATTCACTATCATTGAACAGCACATATATACATTTTACATACGGTACAGTTGACAAGCTGTGCCAATTACACAATGATAATATTTAAAAACTAACAAAGAAAAGGAAAATGAAATAACAGTAAGCTCGCAACAATAAGAAACAGATGTCTGTGCGTGTGTGTGTGGGTGTGTGTTTGTTGTGACCAGGTGAGTGTAAGAAAGTTATATATGATATGTGTATGAATGTAGTGTGGCGTCTGTACCCTCCTATTGGCGTTTCAACTTTAGCAAAGCTAAAACCGAGGCTATGAATTTGTTTCTATTTTGGGAAAATGTCTCAATAGTGCGAAAGTCCTTATTGTACGTATCGAGGCATCTGTGTATTACAGAGTTCTTTGCGTAATTGTGATGTATTTTCGGCAGGGCAAACAAGTTCGGCTGTCTAGTAGTTTTGGTGTTTATTTTAAAATTAATTCTCCTCAACAAATCTCGGCAGTCCATGTGATAATTTAAAATGTCATATAAAAATTTCAAATCACAAAGAGTTCTTCTGTCTTTAAGAGATAATAACCCATACTCATCCAAATTTACGTTATACTCAATGTACTCCTTTTTAAATTTAAAACACAGATATTTTAGAAACATTTTTTGAATGTGCTCTAGCAGACTTTTATATGTCACATAATCCGGGGACCAAATTGGGGAAGCATAATCGAGGTAGCTCCTAATGTATGAATAATAAAGCAACAAAAAAGAGTGCACACTATTGAATGGTTTGGCAATTCGGCAAAAGAAAAACCAAACATTCTCAAAGCTTTTTGGCAGATGTAATTATAATGGGAAGTTTATAGTAATTTAGAGTCTTATATCACGCCCAAATCCCGAATCTTGAAAACTCTCTGAACCAAGGAATTATTTAACGTGTAATTAATAATGTAAGTAATAATGTTACATTTTTTAACGTTTAGATCAAGTTTATTGAAGTTGCAATAATTACAAAGGCTAGTTAGTTTCGACTGCAGCCTATAACAATCGCTAATGCTTCGAACTGTACAGAAAGTCTTTGTGTCGTCGGCATACATAAGGAATTTTGTAACAGTAAAGCAGGAGACTATGTCATAGACGTAGATGTTAAAGAGCAGTGGGCCCAAATGCGATCCCTGTGGAATACCGGAGGGAATGGGTTGGAATCCCGAATCAAATGTGCCTATTCGTACGGCCTGAGTCCTATTGTGAATATAGGACTCAAACCATCTCAGGAGGTCTCCATGTATACCAATAGCAGAGAGTTTACGCAACAAAATGTCATGATTGATACGGTCAAAACACTTGGAATAATCTGTATATATTACGTCTACCTGATAACCTTGGTCCATAGCATTAGCCACGTAATCAGTGAAAACCGCTAAATTACTAACTGTGGATCGACGTCTCATAAAACCATGCTGTTCTAAGGGAATAGAATTTGAAACTGAACCATATATATGATCATGAACTAATTTTTCGAACAATTTGCTAAAAACTGAGAGTAGAGATGCTGGCCGATAATTCTCAACACAAATTTTTGATCAAGCTTTATGGATGGGGACAACATATGCCTCTTTCCATTTGTTTGGAAATACTCCAGTGTGTAAAGACTTATTGAATAATATTGTCAGAGGTATTATTAAAGATTTGATACATTTTTTAACAAATTGTGGTGGTATTCTGTCTGGACCCGCATTCATATTACTGTTCATCAAACGGATAGATTTATAGATAGCAGACTCAGATAAGTTTAAACTTCCAGTGTTGGTAACCGTATCGACCTGGGCTACTGTGTCTGCCTTCCCACGTGAAGTTTCGCAAGAGTACACTGTCTGAAAGTACTCAGAGAAAATGGCACATATAGTGTTGCCGTCATTCGCTTTTTTGGAACCAAAATTTACTTGCGCTGGAACTGAAGTGGGACGTTTTAAGTTTTTTACGTATTTCCAGAAGCTTCTGGGTCTATTTTGTAGTGCTTTTTCACTTTCATTTATATACCTATGCCAACAAGAATTTTGTATATATTTAAATATGAAATTAAAAATTATAATAATAACAAATATTTAAACGAATACACTCTTCTGTTAGTTCTGTAAGCTATACGTGCCTAAAGTTATTCGGATATCTGAAATTTAACTTGTTTTCTCCGTTTAGTATGTTCGCATCGATATCCGAAATACTTAACAACTCTATTGACTATTTGTCTGTGGTCTGATGGCGTCAGAATTGTTTCAAATGAATGCTCTTGTTGTAACCGCTTCATAATATTTCACAATACAATATTTTGTAACTGTCATCTGTATTAGAACTATCTCCCAAAAATTTCTAACTTATATATAACATAACGTTTCTTTATACATCTTGGCTAAGTTACCACTACATTTGATGGTAAGTACAGTCTAAAAACGGCGACGATCATTAAATTATGAGAGCACATTGGCAGTTGCCGTTGTCATACCTGACTATACCACGTCTGAAAGTCTCTAAGTAAAAGGATGACCACCTATCGCAGTAAAAAAAATAACATTGGCCCCAAAAAATATATATCGAATTAAAAACACTATTCATATTGAAATATCTAGAATTGGCACTATCCGAAGTTATCTGAATATCCGAAACAAATGGTGATAAAAAAATGACAGTTTAATTTTTTTTCTTTCTATTTCTTTATATATTTTTTAGTTTTCTCTTATTGTTTTATGTGCCTAAGCTGGTTTTTTTTGAGACTTCTGGATATGTATCGTTTGTCTATTTTTTATTGTTTATATATAACTATGTTTCTCGGAAAATTTAAAGAAGTAGAACATACATAAGTAAATACCGATCTGAAATCTCATATCATTGACAAACCTAGTTATTGTTTTTTAAAGATTAAAGCGAGGCCAGGCGATAAAATTGATCTAAAATATATCCCTATTTGGCCAATTAAAAAGTTCCTGGTCTGTGAATGTCTACAACGCTCCCGTTTGATTCTGAAACTACATGATATCATTTGATAAGATCACGGAGCAAGATCAATTACTATAAAAAGGTTATCAAGGTCTTGAATCGTTCTTGGAATTATCGACATAGAATTTACCTAAGTACATAGTTGTTCGTACCAGTTTTTTTAAGGCTATTTGGTCGCCGGTCTTGTCGAAATATGTGAATTTTTTTTTAAGTTTTCAGTCAATGCTATAATATACTTAATATCACGGGAAAAAAAATAGGTATAGGATAATCAACGATATTATTATTATTAGCCAGTATCTCCAATGAGGAGATATTTGTGAAGGCCGGCATGATCGCTGCGACTACCGATGGGTTTTTTCTTACCTGTCGATAGTCGTTGGCGTTTTTTGAAATGCACCATGCTTACCATCAGGTTTGGTGTAGTCACTTTGTCGAGTCAGTGTAAAAAAACCTACTGCAGGGCAAAGACCCCCCTCTCCTTTTCCAATATACATATTTGTGGAATCTGTGGGAAGGGGGTTTGGACATTTAACCCAGGACATAACGTCCAATGCGGGTTTGTGCTATGTGCAGAGAATGTGCATGAAGCAGCAATTCGGCTTGCTGTATTTTTTTTGTATCCCGGGGGAAAATCCTGCATAAGACCATCAGGGACGCTGTGAGGGCAGCGACCCCGGTGTGTCAGACTCCTACTGACTATAAACCCCCGGGTGTCCCTCTGATTCTTCCACCCGGGCCTGGGAAACCATATTCGTCCAGACGTCCAGGGAACAAAATGCCTTGTTGAGGCTACCCCTCTGGGGTAAAAATCCACCCCTCCTAAACCTCTCTCTCAGGTGGCGCGCCGGACACCGTGCACCGCCTCCCTCTCATCCAGACAGCAGACTCCCTCAAATCTACTGCCCGGCTATTGTCACCGGGGAATGTCGCGCTCGCTCTGGGCGAACGCGTTCCTCCGGCGACGGTGCCTTGGCCGCCGAGTGGCCAGAGAAGATGTTCGCTCTCTGACCCTTTCGGCGGCCTCCTTCTGCTTCGTCACAACCTCGCAGAAGGATGACACTTTCTGTCATACCTCCTCCCTGTCACCTAAGCATGATGAAGAGGGAGGCACTAACGATATATCTACTTTGATTTTATAATAATAATAATTGTTGGATTATTGTTAAATAGAAAAAAAAACAAGTCGTTTCTATTTGCCCCATATAGAAACGGTTTATAAACGGATGCAAGCTCGTCGGCGGGAGAGTCTCGTTCGACGCTCCGTATGCGGATCTCTTGTTGAAGAGGCTTGTTTGCGGCTCTGGGCGGAGCAGACCCCTTGTTAGTTTGCGTGAGAGCTCTGTTATTGTGTCGAATCACTGCCCAAATTATTTTTGTTTGTAATTAAGAAAGTGAATTCTGTGATTTAATTAAATTTTTATTTTTTTAGTAAAATTTATTATTAGTTTGAAATTTGATATAACGTTAAGCTATATCTTTTTCGGGATGAGCAGAGAAACATTAGTGATTGTACCCACTTTGCGGTTATATGTCGTGCCTAACGTGACCAGTAGAGCAACTTATCGCCGTAATGAAGGCATTTACACATGAGATTTTTAATAAATGCCATCCGGATTTTCACGCCATGTTTTCCTTCCCCACACAGCTTTATATAAAAAATGTTGTAACTAAAAATATAGTATGATGCAGTATTTGACACTTCCTTCATTTATATTCTGCAATTAGCATATAAATTTCTGTTTCTGTATGATCAAGAATTAGTAAATCCATTTTTAGTGATGCTTTTTCCTGTTAATAATTTCTATATAAAATAATTATTTATATTTCTCCGAAATCTTATAAAGAGTCTTGTATTACATCGAGTTGGTAGGGCAATTGCCTGAACTTGGTCATGACTACAGAACACAAGTGTAAAGACCATCACAGTGACTCGCCTTAGCCTGTTGCGTTTCAGGATCAGTTGTTGGTTTATCAATTTGCTTATGTATCTAGAGACCTTCCGTCATGGTATGTGTGCCGTCATCGCGGTGGTGACTGTCAAAGGATTTTCGTCTCTTGGGTGTCGGTTGCCGGTTTTGGTCTACACTTTCCTTTCCATCAGGTGTAATGTATTTTTTTTTTACACTGGCTCGACATAGTGACTACAGAGTACCTGATGGTAAGTACAGTGCAGTCCAAATACGAAAGCGACTATCAAAGAATGAAAATCCATTGATAGTCTCCATCGTCATGTCGGCCCACATATACCACGACTGAAGGTCTCTAGGTATATGAGCTACTGGATATACACAAGCTGATCCCGAAACGCGACAAGCCAAAACTGGTCACTATGACGGGCTTTACACCCATGTACTAACTATGTAATAACGCTGTCGATAGATAGGCCTCCATAGTGACTACGTTGCAGACCCGGGCGCCCGTTTGACCCTCCCGCCCTAGATCCATGCCTGCAATGATATCCAGCTACAAAGTAACGTAGTAACCTTGACCTGATGCTGCAGCATCATCTGCAAACAACAAGACAGACATGGGCAAAATGTAATCTGATTAATGATGAACGATTACAAAATGTAGTCTATAGCATGTAGACGTAACCCGATACGCAGTTGTCGCCCTAAGGGTCGTTAGGGTGTTACGAGACGTGCGGGGTAAGGGGATGCGCGCGCGCACGGGGCGCTTGGAAGTTAGTCGACTACCGAGACCCAAGGCGGGAGTACGTGGGTGTACGTCGCAGTTCGGTGTGCCTTAAAGTGCAAATAAACTATAAAACGCCAAATTCGTGTCTTCCTAAAACTACACCCACGACCACCGGTCATAAGTCGTAATTTTGATTTTCTTGCTCTGTAATCATGATTAAATCCATTCAAAACATTAAGAAATGATAAATGTGTATACAATCTGGGATTTTGTAGTGTTTAAAACATAAATGAGCAAAATACAGTCATATTAATGGTATAAAACGTAAAATGTAATCGTTAATCATTTTTATTAATCTGATTATATTTTTCCCATCTATGCAACAGGATGCTCAACTATCCACTAACCTACACCAGAAGTAATTATTTAGAGTTTAATGGAAATATCTGAATAAATAGATTATAGGTGGAATCGAGAGTAAAAATAGATCAAAAGTCAATAATATAAATTTACTGTTATTTATAATAACATTGTCTCCACGATATGTCTCTTTTGGTATCCACATGCCCACCGGTGAAGGAAACCCGCGCGGCATCTGATAGAAATGCCGTGTGTACTGGTGCTGTGTGAACGGCGATCAGCTGCGCCACTGGTCACGTTGGGCAAGACATACAAGCACAGAGTGGATATAGCCACTAATGTACCTCAGCTCACCCAGAAAGGTATATATCGTGACTATTATTTATTTAGCAAAATTTTAGTCAAAAGTGTTAATTCCATAAATGCATGAAAGCATTGCATACCCTTACGATAAAAAAGTCTGGAATAAATTCCTTTAATTGAAACAAAAAAAAGGCTACCGTTTATATACATATCTATTCTATTTTGATGCCATCTATCTTCCCTATGAAAGTAATATAATATTTATTATCATTATATAATATTCAAATTCATTATGTGAATCTGCATACCCTGTCCAAATATCCTATCCACGTCACTGGTTAATAGAGTCCTTTTAGTTTAACATTATTAGCCAATATCAGACCTAGGGCGTTTGAAAAGTCGTTATCGATAAAACCAAAGCTACAAATTAAGTTTTGCTTTTCTTTGGCTTCCTAGTTCTTCGAATTATTGAATATTTCGATACCTTATTTCGTAAACAAGTTATCGTTTGTGAGAAGCCTTCCAAGTAAAGGTTGACTTAGCTAAGTAACAGTTGACATAAGGATAAAAATTCTCACTTAACTAAACTGTAGTTGATCAGAGCTGTACTTGGACTCGTCCAACAAGGGTGCGATGTGTTCCCGCGTGCCGCTCTACAACAAAGATGTATGAGAGGGGTGGCTCTTTACACCACTCCTCCCCAAATGAATAGAGGCCTACTTACTATCTCTTGCAATTTTTTGCTTTATTATATGCAATCGGTCTGTTCTACAATAATGTTTAAACTCTTTATTGATTTTAAATTCTATTACAGAGGCTTTATTATACAGTGTTTACTAATATTTTTTATTATAATTTTTTAATGGGTGTTAAATATTTTATCTGTTGGTCTTATATTTCTGTTCTTGTATATGTGTATTTTCATATTATTATCTATAATACTTAAAAATTAGTGTATCTGTACTCTATTGATCCCTTCCTTGCTGTTTTCTGCGCGTCGATTCAATAAATGGGTGTCAGCTGAAAATCAGCGCTGGGTGGCTCTGCTGGTCACTTGCATTTGCTGAGCTGACTTCCCTTTGGCGCATCATCACAACACAGGGTGTTTACTGTTTTTGTTTTCTATCTTTAACTAGCTGATCCGGCAAACGTAGTTTTGCTATATAAGGTTTTATAATATGTTCTAAGATGTTCATTGAAATTAAGTGATGTCAAAGACAATTTTGTTCACAATAAAATACTCTTAATCAACAACACATTTATTTGGATAAAGATTAATATTATTACGTTGATACAACTCTTAACAAATAACGCATTAATTTCGACCAAATTTGTTTACCATAAAAACGCTTCTAGTGACTTAATCTTAAAAGATAGACATATACTGTCGCGGACATTTTTTTAGATCATTTCAAGAGAAATAATTCTTTCTTACATATATTTTTAGTATCTTGAACCGTTTTTGCAGCGCACGCAATGGAAGCCCTCAAGGATGAATCATTTTCCCCGTTTTTTCACATTTTCTATTATTTCTTCGCTCCTAATAATTGCATCGTGATGTTATATAGCCTAAAGCCTTCCTCGATAAATGGTTTTTCAATTCGAACCAGTAGTTCCTGAGATTAGCGCGTTCAAACAAACAAACAAACAAACAAACTCTTCAGCTTTATAATATTAGTATAGATAACCTATTTTGCTGTGTTGTTTGTTGTGTTGTGTGCCAAATAAATGTTTTATTGTTATTATTATTTACTTAAGGAGGCCTTAAGGCCGTACGCCTTGCCGGTCATCGAGGATGACACCCCAGTCGTGCCCTCGATGCCGGTATGTGGAAGATGGAGCACCCCGGGGGTTTTAGTCGGTGCAAGTCCGACAGACCAGGGGCGGCCCCCACTGCCCCCCGAGGTCCGTGAGGGAGTTGCCCCGGGTTAAAAAAAAGGGTCGTATTTGGCATTGCTTCGAGAACTATCTGTGGCATATCGCTCGAAGTGAGCCGCCCGCGGAGTGGCACGGCTGTGACGTGTGCATGTGTTAAAGGAATGCCCAGCCGGTCTACACAACGTCTAGTGCTGTCAGTATTTATTGACGGAGACCTGGCAAGCAGTACTCGCATTTTGCGAATCTGTTATGATGAAGAAGGAGTGGGTCGAATGGGAGGGACAGAGAACAATTGTGCCCCCAGAAAGTATGCTATAACCATAGATGGGCAAAATGTAATCAGATTATGATACATGATATGATTATGTTATTAATGTATTGCGAGCTGGTAGGGCGTCGGTGCCCGTCTGGATCGCGACCGCAGTACATGGGTGTAAAGCCCGTCATAGTGACCAGTTTCGGCTTGTCGCGTTCCGGGATCAGCTTGTGTATATCCAGTAGCTCATATACCTAGAGACCTTCAGTCGTGGTATATGTGGGCCGACATGACGATGTAGACTATCAATGGATTTTCATCCTTTGATAGTCGCTTTCGTATTTGGACTACACTGTACTTACCATCAGGTACTCTGTAGTCACTATGTCGAGCCAGTGTAAAAAAAAAGATTAATAAAAATGATTAACGATTGCATTTTACGTTTTTTACCATTAATATGACTGCATTTTGCTCATTTATGTTTATAAACACTAAAAGATCCTACATTGTATACACATTTATCATTTCTTAATGTTTTAAATGGATTTAATCATGATTACGGAGTAAGAAAATTAAAGTTACGACTACATTTTGTAATCGTTCATCATTAATTCGATTACATTTTGTCCATCTCTGGTTATAACATAGTATTTTTCCCTGTGATTATTTAGATGCCCAATATTGTCGTTCAATACACTCCTTGCGGTTGCATACTGTGTGCAGCAAGCCGGTTCTCTTCTGAACTACCATATTTAGGAAACGAGGTTACACTCAGCTTCACCTTTATGAACCAGTATTCTTTGTGGAGGACAATCGGATTATTTCGCGATATTATCAAACATAAATGACTAAATGACGATTTTTTTACGTGTTGTGTTATTTCAATGTAAAATAGATTATAATTAGGTCTTTTGATGAGCGAAAATAGACAAGAATAATAGAGTTACCATAGATTAAAAATTAACTTAAGTATCATTAACACGTTGAACGCCGTAGGGTTCACCGGTGACCCCCAGTGAACTTTCCGTTTGGGCCGGGGGGAGCACCGGTGACCCCCAGCTAAAAAATGTGATAAAACGCAGATTTATAACACTAGAAATGATAAGAAAAATATATTTCAAAATAGAATTTATTGTAGAATAAAGAGATTAAAATGGCCTGAACGGGAAGTATTGTGAAAAAGGGCCGGCGTTCAACGTGTTAAATAAAAATGAGTCCGATATATACAATTCAGGTCCGTATCTAGGGGGGTAAGCCTCGCCCCGAGCACCAAATTCGAGGGCGGCAGGCGAGCATCTCACCCTGTGTATCCACTGAATAACTTATCTAAAAAAGCACGCCTGCTTCTCTTCAACGTTTTATAAGTGAATTCAAAAGTCTCATAAGACATCGTTACCACATTTTAAACCATGCAAGGTCGTTTCTCGTGAATATACCGTATCTTATGCGTAATATTATTTACATTTTTTAATGTCTAAACTGCAAAATCTTTAAAAATTGTGCTGTAAACATTAATTTCATTGCATTAAATCATATAATTTAGAAACAAAGGTTAAGGGACCGGCGGGGGGAGAAGCTGATCGAAATACTCACACAATTTGACGCTTAAAAACGATAACTGATTCGTGGAATATACTAAAAGCATTTACACCCGAGTCTAGTTTGACCGACGCAGCCTTGAGTTTCTTTCGGCATTTCTTCTCAAGGTACTCGCTTCCGAAACGCTAGTACATCACCTTAGGTTTATTTTCACTGGCTGGCGGCCCAAGTCGAGGTCCGTACCCACAGAGGAACCCTTGCGTTGCCACCCAACCCATAATTCGCTGGCTGAGCACCTCCAGTGCTGGCCCACTCAAGCCCGGTGTATTTGTAGAGGTCTTTCCCGGTCACCAACAAACGAAACGTAAAAATAAAACCCGAACCTAAGATAAAAGCGCAAACTGGATACAGACATTCATATATCTCTGCTTACCCTGTAAAGAGTACGTGTAGTTTGTCGGTGTCGCGGACGCTTGACATCAATCACACCTGGTGGAAGGTGAAGATGAGTCCGATGATGAACCGCGTCCGCCCATCAAATGCCTATTCACACCTCTTAAAGGCTCCGATATCATAAGATCGTGAAAATATAATCGCTGGAAGCATACCCTAGCATATAAGGATATTGGATGCTTCGTATTTAAAAAAGATAAAAAAATATCTGTGTGTAAATATTCCTATAGTTTACAATTTATAAAGAACGCATGTGAATATAAAACAAAGTAAAAAGATCCAGTCGCCTGTTACAGTACGCGAATAAAACAAAAACAAATCAAATCTCCCATATGCTGCCTTTGACGCACAAATATATGAAAGTTGAACCAAATATAATATTACACTAAGTTTGCGAAGAAAAATGTCTCGTGTTTCATACAAAAACGTACGTATAACTAGAAATAAACAAAACTATTTAACTTATTTTTTTTTTAAACCGACTTCAAAAAGAAAGTGTTCGAAATGAAATGAAATATAATTTTATTTAAAAAAGCCAAATTCAAAACACATTTGAATGTGAAAAAAAAATTATCTCAGGCCCGGATCTAGGGGATGGGAAAGTACTATGGACGGTAGACGAGCATAAAACCCAGCGTATCCACTGAATAGTATATCCATAAAGTGGGCCAACCTTTCCAAAAAAAATTGGCTGAAAAGTACAAACCTGGACCGCACCTGATGTTAAGCATAGTGTAGTCTAAAAAACGCCAACGACTATCGACAGGTAAGAAAAACCCATCGGTAGTCACAGCGATCATGCCGACCTGCACAAAGATCTCTTCACGCAACGCTTAAAGGATCCCATATCATAGGAAGGTGGGAACACGCTTGCCGGAACTCCATTCCAAAGCTCAACGACACGGCAACAGAAGGAGTTAGATAACTTCTTACTCCTAGCTGAGATGTGAGATACCGTATAGCTGTGACTCTGCAAACCCGCGCGCGTGGTTCTATTCAGGAAGGGAGAGGGCGGAACAAGGTTAAACAATTCCTCAAAATACTCACCATGATATATATAGTTACCACGTTTTAAGTTATGCAAGATGAAACATGGTATTTATATTTCTCTTCTTATGCGATAAATGACAGACAGTAATTCCTGCCTCAGGCTCGAAAAATTTCATTATCCGGAGGTGACATTAAGATTATTTTATGTGCAATATGGTGAAAGTCTGATATAGGTTTTTTTATATTGAACGGAATTCCTGAACGGATAAAAGTATTAACCGTATAAAACTTTTATTGTGCATCGACTGGGTCCGTTCACCTAACGCGAAGCTATTTCTGAATGCAGTTGTCCTGATTCGGCGTCGTAAATTCACGCAAGTTAGGTTACAGGATGTTAGAATTACGTAAGGTAGCCGAAGAAAATATAAAGAGGTCAGCTTTTTTTTATTACTTATAGGTGAACACTTGACCTCAATCACACCTGGTGGAAGGTGAAGATGAGTCCAATGATGAACCGCGTCTGCCTAACAAATACCTATTCACTTTTAAAGACTCCCAGGTCATAAGATCGCGGAAATATGGCCGCTGGAAGCATATTCCACTCCTTAGCCGTCCGCATGATGAATGTAGAAGCGAATCTTCTCGTGCGGATATAAGGAACATTCACCACATACGGATGGTATCTGACACGATGTCTTGTGATTTTGTGATGGAATGGGGCTTTTTATATCATTTATTTTATCAGTAAAATATATCGTCTCTAGTTTCAATCGACTGTTAGACTATTTTCATTAGAAGATACGAATTCAATATACATTACTAGCTTGGTCTGTCCTCTGGGGGTTTTAGGCCTTTTCCAAGTTTCACCTGAGCCTGATCTTCGGCTCTTCTCATGTGACAATAGACAACCACTTTGCGCAAATCATTGCTCCATCTAAATAGAGGGCGCCCTATACGTTTACAGATACGCAATGAAATGAAAATGAAATGAAAAATGAAAATGATTTAATGTTTTTTTTAACTATGTAATAGTCAATTTGCAGTTTCTGCTTGTTTCTGCAGGTACTGGCTTCTCCCGTCATTTTTTTCATTTTTCTTCGTTTTTTGCTGATTAACCTCCTATTATGACTTCAGATTCGTGTTCAGCGGTAAAAAATAAGTCAGAGAAAATTAGTCCGATGCCCAGCACTAACCACTTTCTTTTTTGTGGACCTGTGTAATCGTCAGAACATATAACTAGTGTCCAACTGGAGATCCATTTTAAGTCGTACCTTATGTTTGTATGAAAAGATTCGCTTTTACATTCATAATGCTAACAGGTAAGGAGTGAAACATGCTTTTAGCCAGTGTATTTCCACGTTCTTATGACTTGGGAGCCTTTTAGAGAATAATGAATTGGTATTTGTTGGGCGAATGCGGTCCATGGTCAGACTGATCATCAGTAGCGTTCATTCCATAAATGCACAAAAGCATTGCATGCCCTTACGGCCGTCGGAAGTATTCGGATTCCCAGGCTCGGCGAAGGCGAAGAGAGGACAGTGCTGGCACCCCGGTGGTTTTAGTCGGGGCAGGTCCGACACACCGGGGGGAGTGGCCCTCACCACTTCCCCTGACGGTCCGTAGGGATTTCCACCGGGACAACAAAAAAAAAAATGCCCTTACGACACATAAGTCTAGAATAAATTCCTTTAACTTCAACTAAAAAAAGGAACCCTTTAGATTCATATCTTTTCTATTTTCACGCCACGTATCTTCCCTATGAAAGTAATATGATATTTATTATCATTATCTAATAAAAAAAAAAAAGTTAAAAAGTTAAATTAAGTTTATTAAAGTTTATTATGGAATCTGCCTAACCTGTCCAAATATCTAATGCACGTCACTGCTGATGACCTTTCACCAGGTGTGATCGAGGTCAAGGGTCAACTTCTAAATCATAAAAAGAAAAAAGCCTTCGAATAAAGACTGATTAATCTTACTGTGGCCAAATCCAAAGCAGACGGGCTTAAATCCTAAAATATGAATGCCCGTCTTCATCAACGTCTCCTTAATCTGTCCCTAACTAGGACTCCCCTTGGGTAAGTATTTCTTAAGACTTGTCTTCACCTTCCTCCACGTGGGATTAAAGTCTTGCGTCCACCTATAAAATTCTGTCCGAGGCCGAAAGTTTTGTCGTGGGTTGTTTTCTGGGCGAAATGAGTTGAAGGGGAAACTCTGGGTCGGATAATATAAGTCACATCAAGAGGAAAATCAGTGAGCAGGTGTGTTGAGCTTGGCATTGTTCTTGGTGTTATATAATTTTTAATTTTAATTTGAGGTATTATTGTCTGCTGTTTTTTTTGTATTCTTTTTGTTTTTTTTTTGTGTTTTGGTTTTAGTTGTCAGTTTTGATATTGCTAGTTAATGCTTTTGGGCCATGCTGTGGTTGTCTATTATTGGTATCCGTTACCGACATTTAGCTTATGCATGTGATTCAGATTGTGAATGTGAAGTGTAAGGGAGCTGTTGACAGCCCATAAATAAATAAATAAATAATAAATAAATAAACATAGGATATTACAAAAACAGCAATACTAGGATCGCATTGTGGTTCTGGTGCCCACATTACGAAAGTACAGTCTGCATATATCAGAAGAAGCATGAAAGTAACATTAATGCATCAGATATGAGATTCTTTCATATTTCCCCCTTCAGATTAGAAACGAGGAAATACGCAGAACAATTTGAAAGATAATCTCAGTGACAGCATGCTTGCATGATGAAAGGATGTCGAAAAAGATATACAATGTAAATATGAGGGGAAGTAAAAGCCTACTCCGACTGACCCATAACTACATAGACCTAATAAAGAGAGTACATCAAGTGGTCAATGACGAGAAAGAGATTTTCATGATCTCTGCCAACGCCAACAGGAAACCGCGTGATGATAGGTAAATGTAACAGTTAGTAATATGAGGCCCCAACTAAATAGTAGGCTTATCCGACAATAAGTACAATTATTTGAAGTAATCAAGCAATTTTCGCTCGACACTCCCAATTAAAACAGATTAAAATTAATATCGGTCGTGTGGCAATCCATGCTGTACGCTATATCTTACGACATAAGGTCGTTTTCTGCTTAATCTATTGTGATGATAGCAAATCAGCGAACATTAAATACGATGTCAGTAGAAAGCGAAGTGAATAAACCCACCAGAGGGTTCTAGAACGTAGATCCTAGGTCCCGAAACGTCTTTGTCTCGGATTCCTTGCCGTATTTCTAGTTTTGGGTATACTCCCGCTAAGCTAATGTGTTTTTAACTGATTTCTGACTGTACTCAAGAGTGAAATTCAAATGAACAAAAACCAAATTAAAATGTATCTATTATTTAATTGCCTTTTAGGGCGGCTTGCACTAACGAATTAATCTAGTTTAAGCTTGTATAAAACGCTTATTAATTGAATTGGTTTGATTCCATCTTAATGATGATTTCAGTTTAAGAGTTGTTATAACTAGATTTTGATTTAGTGCAAGACAATAAGTACAGATCAGCGCTAAATAGCATTTTATATAACTCTAAACTAGATTTAATTTGTTAGTGCAAGCCGCCCTTAGTGTGAAGGACGAGCCTGATGCTTTGATAATAAAGTATCAATATTTACCATAAATTTAGTTAGGCTCCATTATATATATATATATATATATATATATACATAAACTAGCTTTTGCCCGCGGCTTTGCTCGGGTTAAGAAGTATTATTATTAATTAGGTATTAGGTAGGTAGGTAAGTTTTGGTGGTTTTAAATTTCGCAACAACATAATTGGAGTACACGCAGAATAAGCTTATGATAAGGCAAACCTGGCGGTTTCAATAAATTTAAAAATTCTACAGGGTAATTAGTAGCGTCATCTGTATTAACCACAGTATCAATCGATGTATACTTCATCCCCCATTTTATCCCCTTAAGGGTGGAATTTATAAAAATCCTTTCTCCGGGGATCCCTACGTCATAGTAGCATTATGGATGCAAAGTCTCAACCCCATCGGTTTAAAATTGACAATGTTTCATACATATGTCATTCCCTTGGGGGTAGAATTCATCAAAATCCTTTCTTAGCGGATGCCTACGTCATAGCATCCACCTGCATGCCAAATTTCAGCCCGATCCGTCCAGTGGTTTGGGCTGTGCGTTGATAGATCACTATGTCAATCAGTCAGTCAGTCACCTTTGAGTTATATATGTATATTTAGATATCTTGCTTACTTACGCAACTTTGTGAGATAAGACTGATTCGTTAGGAATGTTATATATAAAAAAAAAATGTGTGATAGCTATGATGCCCTAGTGGATATAATAGATCGGTTTCCATGCGCGGGAACTCGAATGGTTGTAGGCTCGAATCCCGGCACTTACCTCTAGATTTTTCCACATTACATACGGATTTAGACACCAGATGCTCACCGGTAAAAACATCATGAAGAGACCTGCATGGTATCTAAAAAACCTTAAAAAGCTTTAGTTACTGTTAAAACGAACCGATGCTTTAGTCAGAGCGGAAGGTTTCTAGCTCCGAAACTAATCGAAATATGTATTATGAATGTATATTTGGAAATTACATGCTTAATTATTATTTAGGAAACTCGAGGAAACCCTGCGTTTAATGTTTTTAAAAAACGTAGAAAGCGTCAAATAACAACAAGTACTTATGAATAATATCCTAACACTTTCAAAGACAGCTAAAAATAAGTCATTCAGACGAAAGCGGTCATAAATACGGCAAAACTTTTCTTTTGAACTGAAATGCTAAGGTCGTAATAAGCTTAAATCATAAAAGCAACCACTTAACGAAGTTTGCTTTGAAAGAGTTCCAGAGGTTTATTTATGAGAATCATTTTAATTGCCAACTTATTTTATAACAATGTGGGAGGCGTCTCACAAACTGTCAATTACTTTTTTGGATTTTTTTCATCCCGAGTCGCCATAGTGACACTCCACGCCTGATGGTAAGCATGGTGAAGTCCTAAAAGCGACAAAGACTATCAACAGTAAAGAAGAACCTATCGATAGTCTCGAATATCTTTACACGCATTGTTTAAAGGACCAAATATCATAGAACAGTGGAAGCATGATCGCTGGAAGTCCATTCCACAGCTCAACAACCCGGCTGTAGTAAGAGTTAGAGAGATTCTTGTTCCTAGCCGGGATGTGAGTATAACCGTGACTCCGTAAGCCCGCGCGCGTGGTTATATTAAGGAAGAGAGAGGGTGGAACAAAAGAAACCATTTATATTCATATCTATTCTATATTCACACCGTCTATTTTTCCTATGAAAGCCATATAATGTTTACTATAATGTAATATTCAAGTTAATTACGCGAATTCTGCTTACCCTGTCTAAATACCTTATGCACGTCACTGAGAAATGCTCGGTGATCGATCGATCGAGTGCAAGGCTGTCAAAGTGTATGCCATATACTTTGACAGCTTTAATAATGGTAATCTATCTTTCTATAATATAAAAATGAATCGTTAAATGTGTATAAGCGCGAAACTCGAGAACGGCTGAACCGATTTGGCTGATTTCTTTTTCGTTGTGTTTGTTGAGGTCTGGGGAAGGTTATTACGGAGAGAAAAATTAAAAAAATTGTCGGAAAAAGTCTAAAAACACCACTTTTCTATATTCTCATACAAAAAAATTCGTAATAATTTTTAATAGTCAATTTGAACTTTAACACCATACCATAAAGTTTAAATGTTAGTGGACGGGTTCCGGGAAGGCAAAACAATTATTGAGTGACGTATAAATATTAATGTCAATATTTGTCAATTTTTATACATATAGCATTAAGGCCAGGTTCCTTCAAACAATTTTCAAAAAACAGCCGATAGGCCAATAGGGTTTGGCAGAATAAAATCTAACGGGGAAGCAATGTGACTTTGTTTTAGAGAAATAGGGCAGAACAAGGTCTGCCGGGACAGCTAGTATATAATAATAAATAATATAATAATAATATAGTTTTTAATAATGATAACATATTGTCACACTAAATCCCTTACGGGGTGGGCAGATATTCCATAGTGGCTGTATTTAAAATTTGTACACAACATGTCATTTAATCGCGTGCATTCAGATGGAATTTTATGTCAAAGGGTGGTAGGTGTAAAGTTAAAACGAAATATCACTTATAATCAAAGTATTCACTAGAAATAATTTATATATGTATGTACTAGCTGTGTCCGCGACTTCGTTCGCGTGGAATAGTTATTTTGGGCATTTTAGTTAGTTTTTTTTTTAATTGTAATATCTTCTAAGATGTTCATTGAAATTAAGTGATGTCAAAGACAATTTTGTTCAATAACACATTTATTTGCATAAAGATTAATATTATTACGTTGATACAACTCTTAACAAATAATGCATTAATTTCGACCAAATTTGATTACCATAAAAACGGTTCTAAGTGAGTTAATCTTAAAAGATAGACATATACTGTTGCAGACATTTGTTTAGATCATTTCAAGAGGAATAATTCTTTCATACATATATTTTTGGTATCTTGAACCGTTTTCGCAGCGCACGCAATGGAAGTCCTCAAAGATGAATAATTTTCCCCGTTTTTTTTTCACATTTTCCATTATTTCTTCGCTCCTAATAGTTGCATCGTAATGTTATATAGCCTAAAACCTTCCCCGATAATTGGTCTATTCAACACAAAAAGAATTTTTCAATTCGAAGCGGTAGTTCCTGAGATTAGCGCGTTCAAACAAACAAACAAACTCTTCAGCTTTATAATATTAGTATAGATATAATACATAAATTAACTACTTTTGCTGAATCAGCTCGTAAAAACTATAAATAATTGACAAAGAATATAGCAGTATTTGACAGAACACTTAACGATATTAATGGCTCGATTTGTATTGACAGCATCTACAAACACAAATACCTCGTAACGTTAAATATATATAATTTTAAAACACAGATAAGGTTTTTAAAAGTGCGTTAACCCACAGTAATCGGTTAAAATGCTCATTAGTCATTTATCTTGCTTCTCCTTACGTTACTACTCGAGTTTTTTACTTGACGATACCAGTAAAAATGCTTTTACATGAGTTTTATAAATTATTATTATTATTTTGGGAGTCGAAGCTGCTCGCGTCCGTAGGCTTTACCCTAGTTTCCCTACACATGACTCCTGGGTGGTGCTAAACGAGCAGCAGCGAGGTGGTAGGCCGTCGGTGCCCGTCTGGACCGCGACCACAGTACATGGGTGTAAAGCCCGTCATAGTGACCAGTTTCGGCTTGTCGCGTTTCGGGATCAGCTTGTGTATATCCAGTAGCTCATATACCTAGAGACCTTCAGTCGTGGTCTATGTGGGCCGACATGACGATGTAGACTATCAATGGATTTTCATCCTTTGATAGTCGCTTTCGTTTTTGGACTACACTGTACTTACCATCAGGTACTCTGTAGTCACTATGTCGAGCCAGTGTAAAAAAAAAATATCGTAATTCTTTTTGTAATATTATAATTGCTGAGGCGTCAGATTGAGCCACTTTCGGTCAAAAGATCTTATTCGGCAAATCTTTCAAATTGAGCGAAACAAAGCCAAAGGTTTCTCAACAAGCCTCAAATAAAGTCCAGATTTCGCGCCATTGGGAAAATATAAATTTTAAAAGTATTTGTTTTTATTCTTATCTGCCTTCATTAACCTATCCTTCGGTTGTGTTATGTTGTGTGCCAAAAAAATGCTTTTACATTTTTATCTTTTCTACAATAACTTAAAATATTTCACGTTCGTAAAGAACGAGTTGAAACCAGAAATGAGCAAAATGTAATCTGATTAATGATGAACGATTACAAAATGTAGTCGTAATTTTAATTTTCTTGCTCTGTAATCATGATTAAATCCATTTAAAAGATTAAGAAATGATAAATGTGTATAGTCTGAGATTTTGTAGTGTTTATGGGCACATCTATGGTTGAAACTACATTTTCCATTTCTTTAATTAAACCTAACAGATACTTTAAATTATGAATAATATTGTATTTATTAATATAATAAAGACCCATTGAGGTTTAAAATTAAATTTAAAATACGATTATACAACTGTGTATTGCTATTTATTACTTAATAGGAAAACCAACAATTATTACAATACATTTAAAACAATACATTAAGGATATAATGATTGATGACTAATTAAAATGGTTGCCATTTTGAAATTAATTTGAGTATCTGATTTTGTTTATACTGGGTCTACAGAGTGACTACATTGCACCTGATAGAAAGCATAGTCCATGAATGGCTACGAATGCCAAGGGATGTAAATTCGTTGATAAACATCTCTGCTATGAGATCCTGCATATGCCATGACGGAAGATCTCTAGGGATATAAACAACTGGATATACTCAAGCTGATTACGTAACGCGACAGGCTGAAGCGAGTCTCTATGACGGTCTTTGCCCTTGTGTACTGTGGTTACAACCCAGTTTGGCAATCGCCAAGCCACCTTTTATATCATGCTTGTATTCAGAGATGGGCAAAATGTAATCTGATTAATGATTAACGATTACAAAATGTAGTCGGAATTTTAATTTTCTTGCTCTGTAATCATTATTAAATGCATTTAAAACATTAAGAAATGATAAATGTGTATGCAATCTGGGATTCTTTAGTGTTTAAAACATACATAAGCAAAATGCAGTCATATTAATGGTAAAAAAACGTAAAATGTAATCGTAATTTTTATTAATCTGATTACATTTTTCCCATCTATGGTTGTATTATTCGTAAAAATCAGTTTCTTAAAGACTACAGTGCGGTTTCGTATATAATAAAGCTGTCAGGGAGCTTGAGAAGTGACATCCGGGTTTATAAATAGAGAAGAGAGCCGCTTGATCATTTCGCTTTGAGAATGGACTCGTCCCTTCTATATTTAGATGCAAACAGCCACACGTATAAGGTTAATTTCGTCATTGCAGAGTGCACAAGCGGAAATAAGGACATCAATCGATGGCGTTTAGTTGTAAAAAAGTTGTTATTTTAAGGGCAGCTTGCAAGAATAAATTAAATCTAATTTAAGCTCGTATTAAACGCTATTTATTTGTAGAGGCTTAATTCTACCCCACTGCTATTGATTTTACAGTTGATATGCTTCCAACCGGGTGGTAGACTGGAGCAAGTCTGCTGCATGGAGGGAAGGTTTGGAGGGATGGGCCTTCTACACTCACCCCTCCTGGAGAGGAATTCTGAATAAGGCTATTCGCTCCCCGGGCGAACGGACGAATTGGTTCCCCAGGATTAAAGGGACAACCCCGCGGTTTTTAGTATGTTGCAATCTTACTCGCCCGGGTCACTGCCCTCACAGTGTCCCCGATGGCCCTATGTAGGACATTCCACTGGAGTACCAAAGAAAGACAATTGATAATGTTTTCGTGCAAGAGAATAAGTATAATTTTTTCCGCATCTCATATACGGATGAGGATTCAACAATTACTGACCCGACAGTCTTATTGACTAATGGGCTAATCTCACAGAGCCTCGATTACCATCTCAAGAAGCTCTCCCTTGGTTGTTGGATCAAGGGTCCATTGCAGAAGACGGTGTTACTAACTCCGGGCTTCTAACTACCGGTGACTTGAGCTTCGGTCCTCACTTTCGTAGGTCCACATGTTTTATATTATAAAATGTATTTATATATTATACATTTTTTGAATTATAAACTAGATTATGTATAGAATTGAATAAAGGAATATTAATTATAATATATATAATAGTTGAGACCCTGTTATAATTTTTTGTCAATAATAGCACAAATGAAATGCCCAAAGATTATTATCCAATGAAAAGTAAAAGTATCGTGTGTTTGGTACAGCGACATCTAGTAATATTATTAAAAAGTAATTGAAACTCAAGATTTGTATTTTTATATTCTATTGCAAACTTTAATATTTGTCCAACAGATAGCAGTACTTGCATCAAACGACAATTTTATAAATTTATCTAATTGACTTCTCAAGTTCTGGGGCACCGCTTTTAATAGTTGCGGATGCAAAGCCCTTCATAGTTACTCGCGTCAGTCTTTTTTTATCTTGACTCGGCATAATGACCACACTACGCCTGTAACCCGGGGGAAATCCCTAACGGACCTCGGGGAGAGGTGAGGGCCGGCCCCCGGTGTGTCGAGCTTGTACCGACTTAAACCCCCAGGGTGTTCCAGCTTCTGCCTACCGGCATCGAGGGCACGACTGGGGTCTCATCCTCAATGACCGGCTGGGCGTGCGGCCGTAAGCAGGCCTCCACTCGTTTGGGGAGGGAAGGTGTATACAACCTAGTAGTACTAACCGCACAAAACAGTTTAAGTGAATGGCATGTAATACTACATGACACACTTCTCATGGACAACAGTTGTCACTTGGAAACGGTGCAGTGTTGTGCTCTGTTATATTTTTTTATTATGGCGTGGTGTGCTGTTAAATTGTGCAGAAATTTTCAGTGATAATTCGGAAGCAATAGTAAAATTTCCTTTCATAGGTAAACAGTGAAATATGTTTGCATTTCTTTGAAAAAACGTCAATATAATTTTAAATCATATAACAATAATTTTTAACTGCTAATGTTGCCAGTTTTTTACTTTTTAAAACTCCCCAATTTTAGGGACTTATCTAACCTGTGCTTTAACACGAAAATATTAATTTTTGTTATCTTTAGCTGGCATCAAGTACGATATAGTTGTTATTAATCACTACGTTGATGAAAAATATATCTATTATTTGTGTAAACTTTTTGGTATTTTTATTTTGGGCTAATTGCTATTGGCCCGGTCAAAATACATGGTTATGATTATCGCATAGAGTTGAAAACTGGTACGAATGTTGGGAACACCATTCCCATTGATCCCATATCAACAAAAAGGTTATTTAAGTTTACAAATATGGGTTTTTACATGTTTCAACAAAACTAAATAAAAATATGTATGTCAAAGTTGTAGATTATGAAATTATCTGTAAAAATTTTGCTTACACGTATTCTCCTAAGAATTGCCATTTTTGAGGTATAGTGATCTAAGAGTTGAAAAGTTGTAGACTTCTTAATATGCATGAGTACGTCACCTATATACAATACTAGTTTTTGGCCATGACTTTATCTACGTAAAATTAGTACTTCGAATATCCTATTTTTTTCTACCATACGAACTCGCTTTCACGATCGAACAGGCAACATGTATGGTTGCCTTTCTTTTCTTCCCAACCATCTTTTTACTCCTTTAAAAAAATATTTCGGGAATGAAAATATTATATGTGTTTTCCAGTGTCTGCAACGATCTTCATACCAATATTAACCGAACGTGAAATAACGTTGCACATTTCGTTAATTACATCAGCCTAGGCCTTCGAATTATTATTTATATATTAAAGCCTTCTTGCCTACATAAATACCATGCCCAACAGGGTCCATAGTTGATACTAATAAAAAATTAAAAATATTTACTAATTATATAAATTGCTCTTAGGCATTATATTAGTACAGTATACTATAGTTTTCATTTACAACATTTTTTAGCATCATTGTTTAATCTTTGTCAATTATATTTATTTTTTGCTTAAAGTCCAATTTATTAAATAAATTATTAATTAATTGATATATTTCTTGAAATAATACTTAAATAGTTACAAGATTTTTCGCAATAACACTATACCTACATCGTGACATGTATATGATATATAGATAGTCCTTGGGTGGTGCCTTGGTTGTACCTCATGCTAAGTATTGATTCAATATTATGGAAAGTTATTAAAATCATCATGTACCATAGAACTGTTTGTAATTCTTTTATGTATATTAATTATATAAATGGTTTTTAATTCAAGACAAGCCGAGTGAAAAAATAGTATATATGACTGAAATTTAGCATTATTCCATATTGGAATATATAATTAATTTTAAGGGTATTTAGGGTGAATGTGGCAACTCTATATCTGGTGGCGCCACCTGCCACAATGCATCTAGTAGGTCATGTCACGTGTTAATTTTGGCGCGGAAATTTTATGTCCGATGTATGAGCGGACTCTATCTATATAATCTAAGGGTGTATAGAGCCACCCCTCTCGTGCCTCTGTGTTGTAGAGCGGCACGCGGGAACAAACCACACTACGCCTGACCAAACCAACCATAACCATGGTGCAGTCCAAAAAACAACTGCAAGTAACAACGGTAAAGAAAAACAATCGATATTCGCAGTGATCCTGCCTGCACAAATATCCCTTCACGCTTCGTTTAAAGGATACAACCTCATAAGACGGTGGAGACACGCTCGCCGGTAGACCATTCCACATCACAATAACTCGGCGAAAGTCCCGGCGAAAGTCCCTAACCGGGACATGAGTCGCTGTATATAACGCATGCGCTTTTCCGTTTATAACTTAAAAAATAAGAAAGTCGTTAATAAAATGTAAAGTGTTGTACCATATTAGAAACTATATAATATACTGCAGTTTTTTTAAATAACGGGAGACAGCAAGTTCTATCCTTTTTTTAAGGATATGCCCTTTAATACTTTACAAATTTTTAGAATGAATTATAGTAAATAGCTAACAATTTTTGCTTATAGCTTTACTAACACAGGGATTTCAGTGATGAAACAAATTTTCCAATATTCGTAATTTATCTCAAAGCATAGTAATAAATTGAATTTCTAGAAAAGTCATAAATTTATAGTGATTCCGGTTTTCTTAAATAAAATTGAATTTTCCAAGTATCTCCTAAACACGCTGGAATTGGAGTTTCCGTTCCTCTATCAGCCCTTTAGCTTTGGACGTTGACTTGCGGAACAACCTGTAGTCTGTAGATGATACTTAGACTTTTTTTTTTTGTTAACCCGGTGGAAATCCCTACGGACCGTCAGGGGAAGTGGTGAGGGCCACTCCCCCCGGTGTGTCGGACCTGCCCCGACTAAAACCACCGGGGTGCCAGCACTGCCCTCTCTTCGCTTTCGCCGAGCCTGGGAATCCGGATATTTCCGACGGCTCGGCGAGCGGTAGGCCTTGGGTAGGCCTCCTCTCAGGGAGGGGAATTGAAACCCCTCACTTCCTCTCTATGGGAACGGCGTGTGGGCACACACACACACCGACCCTACCTCTCTCCGCTGGACGGGGACGCCCTCAACGTCTCCCGCCCAGCTAATACTTAGATTTTCCTTAGACTTCATTCGAAGTATAGAAAATTTTATTATCGAATTAATTAATATCAAAGTATATGGAAAGTCACGAATTTTCTCAATTTGAATTTGATTCTGTAAATTCTTAATATGTACTCAAATTCTTATTAATGTATTCAATTTTTTTGGCAAAGCCTAATCACAGATAAAGTAATGTCTATAAATGTCGACCGAAGATTTCGCATTTCTCCAAAAATTGGTTCTTTTTTTGGCTAATTTTAAATACTTTATAATTCTTAACCTTCAATTAGCTTACTTTTAGTAACAGCTCGAAATTTCGACAAATCGTGCAGGTTTAAAATGTGATACTGTTTATTGACGCTTCTGAAAAGTTTTTTTTTTATTACGGAACGGCTTGCACTTGTCTTCAATCTCACCTGTTGGAAAGTGATGATTTGATGATGGAGCGTGCTACTCCAGAAAATACCTATTAACTCGTCTTTCGGAGATTCCCATGTTGCAAGATGCTGGAAAAACAGACGCAGTAAGCAAATTCCACTCCTTGGCGGTACGCAAATAAAGCGAGGACGTTAATCATCACGCCAAACTCCAATTGAGTTAGGCAGAGAAAATAGAACCCCATTCCTCTCTTTTCTTGTAAACCTCTTTCGCTTCCTTAACATTCATTAGTCCCTTCATCCTTTCTCGCCAAATTTAGTCTGTGTTGGTAAATCTTGGTCGGCCTCGGCTCTTACTTCTCACATTCATATTGCATATCTCTTTCATCAGCCATTCATCCTCTCCACGTGATCAAACTATCGAAGCATGCTTTCGTGCATAGATGGGCAAAATGTAATCAGATTAATGATAATTATTAGCGATTACATTTTACGTTTTTTACCATTAATATGACTGCATTTTGCTCATTTATGTTTTAAACACTACAAAATCTCAGATTATATACGCATTTATGATTTCTTAGTGTTTTAAATGGATTTGATGATGATTATAGAGCAAGAAAAATAAAATTACGACTACGTTTTGTAATCGTTGATCATTAATCAGATTACATTTTGCCCATCTCTGCTTTCGTGCATGCTGTCGATGAAACTTCACTTCAAGACGTTGGTATTTTTATGTAACGTCTTTTTTACAAAGAATATGCTTGGAAACTACCGCGACACTTACCGTCAGGGTTAATGTAGCAACTTGCTGATTATCGTCAATTTTTACTTTTACCTCTATATTTAAACAGTAATCCATTTAAGTGCGGTTTTGGTCCCCGAAGTATTTCTAAAGTCCCTCGACTCTAGCGTATCCCCGTGACGAAGTAGAGGGTCAAAATCCGTTGTACACCGCGATACCAACTTAACAACAAAATTTGGGAGTTTTCCATTTAAAACCAGATTTTTTTGGGAGTTTTTAAGTAAAACTTTTTTAGAGACGTTGTGATTTGAAATTTCTAAAAACAATTACTACATTAAAAAGAAACAAATACATATATTTGTAAGTTTAACGCCCGTATTAGAAAAGCTATTTAAATTTTAAAATGTCTTTAAATGTTAATAAATCGTCGATTGCATACAAATTGCGTACAGGCTTCTGAAACTAGACGTCAGCCTGCGAAATCATCAGGAAGAATACACGATATTGTTTCATTTCTACCACATGTGCAATGCATATACGTTTTTTTAGTTCATTGATTTACATATAAGTAACAAAAACAGCATAAAAATTCTAGATGTTATATTATAGTTATGAATAAATTGTAATATTGCTGAGAATAATAAAAATACTATAAAGATTTTAAGGAAATACTTTTTTGCGAGTTTTTAAGGTATTTAGTAGAATTTCTAAATGCTTTTAAGGGGGCCTTGAAAGTGTTTTATTACAATTTCCAAGTTTTTTTAACAAATCTTCAAAGTATTTTAGCAGAATATCCAAGTATTTAAGGGGATTCCCAAGTATTTTAGTACAGTTTCTTAGTTTTTTAGGAGCTCTTCAAACTATTTTAGCAAAATTCCCTAGTGGTTTAGCGGTGTCTTTAAAATGTTTTAGAGTTATCAAGTATACATAGGGATTTTAAAATATTTTAGGGAGAAATGACGAGGGTTGGCAGTACTATGTACCCTTGTATTTCGCGAACGATTTTATCGATATTCGACTGTTAATATCCCGTGTGCTGGGAATAGGGAATAAAAATCTTCCTGCTTAACTAAACAGGGCTTTTATTTACAAGGGTGTTGTATAAATTCAACTAAGGGCAGCTTTTTTTGCTGATACCGGTAAAAAATTATGCCCCTTTTTTACAGTTTACAGTAAAATGCTTGACCTCAAGCACATCTGGAGGAAAATGATGATAAGGTCGTTGATGGATCGCGTCTATCGAATAAGTACCTATTTACTTTTTTTTAAAGGCTCCAAAATCGTAAAGACGTGGAAAAACAGGCACGTTGAATTCCTTTAATGTCGCATTATTAATGAAGAAAGGAAGCTTCTATGTTGAGATTTATAACCATGATTTGAACTTTGCTTAACCCTTACTCAAACACTACAAATTATATTATTTCATTAACCCATTAACGCCAAGATGATCACAATTATTAACGTATTTATTTATTACTAGCTGTCCCGGCAGACCTTGTTCTGCCCTATTTCTCTAAAACAAAGTCACATTATTTTTTTAATGTTAATATCTTCCCCGTCAGATTTTTTTGAAAATTGTTTGAAGCAACCTGGCCTTAATGCTATATTTATAAAAATTGACAAATATTGCCATTAATATTTATACGTCACTCGATAATTGTTTTGCCTTCCCGGAACCCGTCCACTAACACTTGAACTTTATGGTGTGGTGTTAAAGTTCAAAATGACTTATAACGAATTTTTTGTATGAGAATATAGAAAAGTGTTGTTTTTAGACAGTTGCAGGGAATTTTTAAAAAAATTCTCTCCGTAATAACCTTCCCCAGACTTCAACAAACACAACAAAAAAGAAATAAGCCAAATCGGTTTAGCCGTTATCGAGTTTCGCGCTTATCAAAACATTTAGCAATTCATTTTTATATTATAGATGTTATCGGACCAAAATAATAATGCAATATCGCATATGCAATGCATATAATAATAATATGCGACGTTCCGACCTAGTATACAAGTCATGATCTATCTCCATGTCTCGTGTAACCCAGTCGAAAAGTTTTTTTATTATTTACAGGCAGATGCATGACACACACACACACACCCGGTGGAAGGTGTCTGACGATAGACTGCGGCTGCTCAACAAATCCCTATTCACTTTTCTTTAAAAGGCTACCAAGTTATAAGATCGTGGAAATATGCTCGCTAGAAGCACATTCCTCTTCTTAGCTGCTCGCATGATGAATGTAGATGCGAATCTCTACGTGCGGGTATATGGAACGGTCACCATAGACGGGTGGTATCCTACACGATGTCTAGTGGTTTTATGGGGCTGGTGGAATAACGTCAGATGCTTTTGCTCATAGATCCAAACAGAGCTACACATATAGACCTTTGTAGCGACGCCAAAATTTATACGATGCGTACTTTTACCCACAGTTTCCACGTCTCGATGTCGTATCATAAGTCGTAGCTGGTAGAAGGCACGATTGTGAATTTATGACGACATTATTGTACTGAACTATCCGAAAGCTTTTCCAGGTTGAATCCTCGTATCGATCTCGCTCTAAGCTGTGCCAAGGTATATAATCTAACCGGGTATTCTTTTAAACTGGATCGATGATGTAACTACAGTGCACTCGATGGAAAGTATAGAGTAACCCAAGACGAGAAACTATTGATACTTGCTATCGTCATTCAGCCCATGTATAATACAAAGGTCTCTAGGTATATGAACTACTAGAAGCATACCAAAAACGCCGAAATAAGTTGCTATTACGCAGTAGCGTTCATTCCATACATGCATGAAAGCATTGCATGCCCTTACGATAGATAAGTCTGCAATAAATATCTTAAAGTTAAACAAAAAAAAGGGACCATTTTTATTCAAATCTATTCTATATTCACGACATCTATCTTTCCTATGAAAGCAATATAATATTTACTATCATAATATTAATATTCAAATTAATTAGGCGAATTCTGCCTACCCTGTCATAATATCCTATGCACGTCACTGCTATTACAGTCTTTAAACTTGTTTGTGATCACGAACTCACGACCTAGTTCAAACAATCGCAAATTTGAAATAATCTCTAGGGCTCTATTATTGCTTTCTTCGTTGTTTTCTACATATACCAAATGGCTATTTAATCAGCTGGTCATCTAGCATTTGCTAAACTGAGTTCCCTTTAGGGTATCACAGCGCAGGGTATTTGTTTTTGCTGTCATCTGCTTAGATTAACCTGTTCTTCTATGTTGTTATGTATGAAATAATCCTTTTTCTTTCTTTTTGTCACTTCAAAATATGATTATTAATAAACATAAAAATTCCTTAACATTCATACCGCGCACGAGATTACAAATCACTCGACATAACGAAAATATGACGATAATTTAGAAGAAAACCTTAGGGGATGATTTTCCCAACCCCTGCACCTAGGGGATATTATATTTACGTTCATAAGGGTCGGAGAGGGGACCAAAACGTTAGGGTGGCAACTTAGAAACGATTATTGTAATGCATATTAAATTGTCACTTGGTTTGGTATAGCGAGTTTAACGGATATTGTTTTTAATATCAAAATATGGCAAAGAGGCAGAAAGCTCATCTCATAGTAACTGACTACTGAAACCTATAACATTTGGCTCGTTTGGGTCTAAAAAGGCAAGAAAACTAAGGTACAATTAACTTAATTTCACTTCACAAATGACACTAAGTGAAAAGTCTCTTGCACTGGAATGCACACACCGGAAACCTATTTGGCTTAGCAAATAGGATGTGGCATACTATCTATCTATTTATTTATTTCTGTCCTTAACGTTATCTATTTTCTAATTCTTTATACTATACTAATCTATAACTAACAACTATTTTAAATAACATTATTATATCTTCCCTTATTTATATAAGTACTTTATCAATACTTTTTATATTAACATACAATGGCTCTAAGGTTGAGAATCACTGTGTACCGGCGTGCGCGGGGGGATTGCGCGGGCGCGCGCGACGCGAGCGCTTCACCGCCCGCGCACCCAACACACTAGTCTCGCTATCACATTTGACGCGCCATTACGTTCCTCTCGCTCGCTATTCGTACTGTTCTCATCGTTATTATTTACGTGTTGTTATTTGTATTATTGTGTCGTGAACTTTATCTTACCTGAACTATCTTACTTGTGCTTCATTATTCCTACTAGACTTTATACTGTGCTTATTAAACGTCTATCAACTTGCTGTCTGGACTTTCTTCATTTCATTCTATCATCTCATCTTTACACGCTATCCTGCGCTTTAGTGCAAGGTAGGTCAACTATCCACCACCATACCTACCACGCTAAAAGGACGAGTCTGTGAAACTTCTATTAATTTTGAATAAAAAAAGTAGATCCTTCATAATTCTACGCGTATTCACATTAGGAATTGAATGAGGAGGCAGGAACTGAATTTATGTTTCTAGTTTTTAACGATTAGGCTCTACGATATTATGTCAGGACAAATAGTTTTTTGTACGTTATATGGAACATACCATTTCTATATATTTCTTAATTCCCTGGTTACAATAAAACAACGTACTACGCCGGTCGCGTTGTCTACTAATACGGTATAAATACGTAGTTGCGTCCCGTAGCGGTGTAGCAGGCGGGACCAGACTACGCGGGGCGGCGTACTGGCCGAGTTGCCAGCTGGAAAATTAAATCTACTAATTTTAGACGAACATCCCTTGGCAATCTCCGTTGTCATGTCGGTCCACACTTACCATGACTGAAGATATCTAGTTATATGAGTTACTGGGCCTAAACAAGTTGATCTCGAAACGCGACAGGTCGAAGTGAGTTACTATGACGGTATTTATACTTGTGTACTGTGGTTACGGCTCAGTTCGGGCAATCACCCTAGCACTCATGTTTTTTCATCACATTTGTCAGTGAAATCTATCGCTAGATCTCAAATCCTTTAGAAAGTGAAGATTGCCACAGAAATGGCGTTACATAGCTTGGATCTGGCCTTAAATATAATTTTAAAATTCTATTATATTTGTTTAAGCGGCTTCTATATGACTACGTTAGCTTCATCGTACCCTTACGTTACAATACCTAACATATAAGATAAGGCGCTATTGATTTCAACAAACCAGACACTACATAAGATGTTAAGTTTGATGGGCGATCGGCCGAACTTTATATTGACCGCAGTATAGTTGACGCAGATGTAAATACCCTCATAGTGACTCGCTTCAGCCTGTCGTGTTTCGAGATCAGTTTGTGCATTTCCAGCTGTTCAAATATTAAGAGACCTTCCGTCGTGGTACACCTGGCTCGACATGGCGCTGGCAGTTGTTAATGGATTTCTGTCTCTTGGTGGTCGCTGCCGTTCTTCGATATACTGTATTTTATATCAGGTGCAATATAATGGTCACTTTGTCAAGCCAGTATAAAAAAAGATGCTTATTCTAGTAATATTTTGTTAAACATTTCTACTTAAAGTCTATTCAGACCGTCTTACAGACCTCCATCTTATCCACTCCTTTTAGTAACAAAACCACGCGCGCTGGATTCCAGTGTCACAGTTTTATGGTGACTCCCATTTCAGTAAGAACCAAGAAGTTCTCTAGTCCTTTTTTTGTCGGGATATTTGATTGTGGAATGGTCTCCCAGCGAGTGTATTCCCTTTGTCCTACAATATTGGGTTCTTCTAACGAAGGATGAAGAGATATTTATGTAGGCCGGCATGATTGCAGCGACTATCAGCAGGTGGCTATCTCGTCGCGGGAGGAGAGAGCAGTTCGCGCAGGATCAACTGCGCAACGGGCTCCCCTCCTGACACAGGCTGGGCGGTGGACGTTGAGGCCGTCTGCAATCCAGCGGAGAGTGGGGGTGGGGCGGCGTGTGTGTGTCCACAGGTCGTCCCAATGAGAGATAATGAGGGGGTAATTTACGAGCCCTCCCAGAGAAGAGGCCTGCCTAAGGCCAATCGCTCGACGGGCCCTCGGAAGTATATGGATCCCCAGGCCCGGCGAAGGCGAAGAGTAGACAGTGCCAGGACCCCTGTGGTTTTAGACGGTGCAGGTCCGGCACACCGGCGGAGTGGCTCTTACCACCCCCTGACGGTCCGAAGGGATTTCCACCGGGTTAACAAAAAAAAATTGTTTCTTTCGATTGTCGTACTCGGTTTTTGAATTGGACTGAACTTTGCATCAGGTACGGTCCAGTCACTCTCACAAATTTAGATTGAACACCTTTAATTATCACATTGTTGATATCATACGAATAAACGAGATTTCATTACCTTAAAATTAGGGAAATTTACCTTGAAAAATTCGTCATTCCACGCGAACCGGCAAGCGTTTAGTACAAAATCAACCGCTCGGCGGTTTGAACGCGTCGCGTTTTAACTGCGATTTTTAAGACAAAATGTAATATTTTACATTACAATCTTACCTTAGAATGTATTTAATTATCCTAAGTTAACCCTTTTTACAACATTGAGCGTATAAAGGCGCATAATTCCGTGTAAAAGTGCGTATATATCAACAATAGATCGGCGACTGGAATTGATTTTTCCAGTAGTGATTTCGAGAGCTCCGCTTTTCGGATTAGTTTTTTTTTGGGGGTTGAATCTTAGGGTGCATTTTAATGGTCCGCTCATGGGGATGTGCTTTGTGCTAACTGTCGGAAAGGATCGTTACTATAATAAATAATACCGTGATTACAAAAGTTGATTATCAACCGCCTTCATTTTTGAGTCGAATGTTTAAATAATTGCATATTTTAGATGTTCTATTTAGAAAAATCACTATATTGAAAACTTTGTAATTTATTCATTATTAATTTTAACTTATATTCATTCCAGTAACACAACAGTACGTAGTATTTTTATAAACGAACTAGTTTATATTAAACAAGAAATTAAGAACGATATTCCTATTGTACTTATTTATACAGTATGTTATAAAAACACTGTTTGACCCGTAAAGGCGTTATGTTAGATTCTATTTAGGTTATCCTTTTTACTTAAAAGGCTTTAAAGCTCATATAAATAAAAACTAATTAAATAGGGAAAACTTACGTGGCAACACTGGGAGCATACGTAGCTCGTGAACAAAGGAAAAAGAAAGCAAAGGATCGTGCTAGTAGGTCATGACGTCAAAAGAGTCCTGACCCTTGTAAACTCAAGCATCGTAAATCAAATAAATAGTTTCATTAGCCTTTAAATTAATTTTTGTAAACAATCCGAGCATAGATTATATGTAAAATAATTAAATTTCTTCAAATTTACATGATAATAACGTTTTAATCTTCTCGAATAATATAATTTTCTGATGTATTTTGGTATTATAATTTTTTTGACTCATCAATAAGCCCCTTTTTGAGCGGACAGTGTTTTCAAAATATACTATATAAATAATTAAAGGAATTTTTTCGCCTTATTGTATTTAACACTTCCTCTGATAAATATTTCCTCCGCACCTTCCGTCTGTGAGTGGAGATCTTTAGAGTCCTGCCGACTTTTCATCCCTTCAATGCTGTCAAAAAATTCTGGAAAAATTGTGCTACTGTTCGGAATATTCATTTTGATTTACCAATTAAAAATTCTCATAAATTAGGGACAGAAGGGGGGGGGGCGCTTCTTTATTTATCAGGTATAAACAGAAATTGATTTTCCTGGACACAGAAGGCCCCCGTTTACAGACGAAGTGTTAATTTAAAGATAAAAGAAATTTCTTAGAGTGATTTCTCATTTATTTTCAAATTAAATACAATTACATCATACGTCTTAACCATTCGAAATATAGATGGGCAAAATGTTATCAGATTAATGAAAATGATTAACGATTACATTTTACGTTTTTTACCATTAATATGACTGCATTTTGCTCATTTATGTTTTAAACACTACAAAATCCCAGATTGTATACACATTTATGATTTCTTAATGTTTATAATGGATTTCATCATGATTACAGAGCAAGAAAATTAAAATTACGACTACATTTTGTAATCGTTCATCATTAATCAGATTACATTTTGCCCATCTCTGATTCGAATTATATTTGCTAAATGAGAATGATAACCGCATCAAAACTCGAGTAGTTTAGAATGTACAAGTAAACATACAGTCAAATAGGGACTTGTATTTAGACAATATAATATACCAACAGTGGGAAGCAACCCGCATGGCGTCTGATAAAAATGTTACTTGTAAGTGCCCTGAGAACGGCGATCAGATACGCTGCTGGTCCTATTGTCCATGTATAAGCGCAAAGTGGATACAACCAGTAATGTTTTTTTTTACACTGGCTCGACATAGTGACTACAGAGTACCTGATGGTAAGTACAGTGTAGTCCAAAAACGAAAGCGACTATCAAAGGATGAAAATCCATTGATAGTCTACATCGTCATGTCGGCCCGCATATACCACGACTGAAGGTCTCTAGGTATATGAGCTACTGGATATGCACAAGCTGATCCCGAAACGCGACAAGCCGAAACTGGTCACTATGACGGGCTTAACACCCATGTACTGTGGTCGCGATCCAGACGGGCACCGACGCCCTGCCACCTCGCTGCTGCTCGTTTAGCACCACCCAGGAGTCACGTGTAGGGAAACTAGGGTAAAGCCTACGGACGCGAGCAGCTTCGACTCCCAATGTATCTCTGCTCACCCCGTAAGACATATAGCGTGACGATATGTTATTATTTTTTATTAACAGTGGATAAACACAGCTCCAGACAATATCTTCAAATTTTTTAAGGCAGGTTATAGACTGCTGTCTGCTGAATCTCTCGCTCCACCAGTCCTTTTCAGTTCAAAGAGTTTATTCTCATGAAGATACAAATCACTTACACGAGAACATTTTGTTTAAAAACTATCTGGAACAGTACAATACTAAGAGCTCACTTGGCAAATACAGAACCATATTTTTTAGTATTTATCTATACTAATATTATAAAGCTGAAGAGTTTGTTTGTTTGTTTGTTTAAACACGCTAATCTCAGGAACTACTAGTTCGAATTGAAAAATTATTTTTGTGTTGAATAGACTATTTATCGAGAAAGGCTTTAGGCTATATAACATCACGATGCAATTATTAGGAGCGAAGAAATAATGGAAAATGTGAAAAAAAAAAAAGGCAAAATTATTCATCCTTGAAGGCTTCCATTGCGTGCGCTGCGAAAACGGTTCAAGATACGAAAAATATATGTAGGAAAGAATTATTCCTCTTGAAATGATCTAAAAAATGTCCGCGACAGTATATATCTATCTTTTAAGATTAACTCACTAGAACCGTTTTTATGTGGTAACAAATTTGGTCGAAATTAATGCATTATTTGTTAAGAGTTGTATCAACGTAATAATATTAATCTTTATCCAAATAAATGTGTTGTTGATTAAGAGTACTTAATTGTGAACAAAATTGTCTTTGACATCACTTAATTTCAATGAACATCTTAGAAGATATTATAACTTATATAGGAAAAAAAACGTTTGCCGGATCAGCTAGTCTTTAATATATCGTTATAATTGAGTTCTGCATATGCCAAGCGAGCTCGCGTTTCTAATGCAGGAGGGTGTCGCGTTGTAGAGTTGTGCTCCCTCAAAAGTGATATTCCGTTTTTCATAATTAGTCCGTGGCTTAGGAAGCACAAGCAAACTTGCTCGGCTTGCTTTTACCTTTGTTTCTCAATTGTGTGGATTAATCCAATAAAAAAATTTACAGCACAATTACAATTGGAGATTTTGTGCTCTACAATTTTGTATTAATTATTTATCGCCTGAGAAGTAAAATATTCACAAAAATAATCTTTGACTTTGTATAACTTAAGATGTGGTGCCTGCGTCTGTTTTTCCAACATCTTACGACATGGGAATCTTCAAACGATGAGTGAAGCGGTATTTGTTGGGTGAGCGCCCTCTATCATCGGCATCATCGTCACTTTCCATCAGTAGAGATTGAGTGTAGCGCAAGCATGTAATAAGAAACACTTTGTCGAGCCAGTATACAAAAAAAAACCTGAAACACTTTCACTGTGCCCATTGATTAGCGTTATCGACTATCGTTGGTAAAAAGTAACTTTGTCTGTGCGCTCAGGCATGTTGTTTGTCTGTTGCGCAAGTTATTTATCGCGATGTCTTGTGCAAAACCTTGATGAGTATCGCTTATTTAAGAAATACCGGCACAGCGTAAGTTAGATTGCGACATAGTGAATGTATGATCTCGTTTGCATCTGGTTTGCGCACGTCTTTATTCGTTGTTGAGTTTAATATCTGTATGTATTTCACTTTTTTTAAACCTTACAACGTATTACAATGTGTTATATTGTATTCTAGAATTTTCTATTTTAGCCAATCTTTTTATGTTGTATTATATACAGAAATACTGGTAACTAACGCAAGACCTCTTAAGCGTGACTTTAGTAAAGACTGACAACTTTTATTAATTTCCTAACCAAAAAACACGATTCTTATTTTTATAACTCCATTTTTTTTTTCAAGTCGCGACGGTGACGCGTTCTATACAATGGCGACCCTATCTAGCAGGTTGCGGCGAGGGAGGCGGGAGCGGGCACTCCGCTGACTGTGACATACCTACGTCAGAATCGAAAGAATGAAAGTTGAAATATAGCTATTTACGAGACATAGAGCTAACAATTAATAGAAAGCTTTACTAAATCTAAAAAAAGATTCTTATGATGTATTCCGTCTTGATAAAAGTCATAAAACATAAGTTGTTAGTCTTGATGTACTCCAGTCATCTTTTATTTTGTTACAATTATGGACCCTGTTGGTGCTTATATTAATATATGTAGAAGCCGTGGTGGCTGCCGGCAGAATAGAATAGCACCCCCCTCTTCTTGCCGAGGTGTCGTAAAAGGCGACTAAGGTATCTCTTTAACACCGCAATTCAACCAGGTGCTCAGAGAAGGAAAACTCGACCAAACCTGCATCCCGCTCCCTCCCGATCGTACTGGTTCTCCTTTCCATCGGGCCTGAGGGAGCTCGGACGAGAGAGTGCTTTTCTGGCTGCGCGTCCAGCTATCCACTTAAATATCTCCTGCGCAATTGACTGTTTCCGAAAACTGGACCTCGAATTTCTTAACCGGTGTTGAAACAGTTGCCGTGGCCGAAACCGGCTAGGACATCATCATCATATGTAGAAGAGGGGTTCAATATTGTTAGGGAAATATTCAATATATATGTATATATATTAATAAGAGGTTATGCGTTAGTTACCAGTATGTATGGTTTGTTTTGAAAACCCAGGGACGTCTACCACATACGGATGGTATCCGACACGTTGTCTAGTGGTTTTATGATGATATGGGACTGGTGGAATTAGAAAATATAGCCCCTGAGAATACTCCCCTTTGTGCAGCCAGTAAAAGAATGCGAGGCAGTTGGCTTTTTGTCGATGCTCGATAGATGGGCAAAAAGTAATCAGATTAATGAAAATGATTAACGATTACATTTTACGTGTTTTACCATTAATATGACTGCATTTTGCTATTTTATGTTTTAAACACTACAAAATCCCAGATTGTATACACATTTATCATTTCTTAATAAACATTAATAGATTTAATCATGATTACAGAGCAAGAAAATTAACATTACGACTACATTTTGTAATCGTTCATCATTAATCAGATTACATTTTGCCCATCTCTGGTTAGAATTCTATGTCATTGACATCAACTTTTCACATCACAGTTATTGAGTAATTAAAAATCACATAATCGTATTACTCGCTTAAATATTTGTTTAAGGTGATATAACGAACCAGCCTGTACTTTCTATCTCGTAATGTAATTTTGTTAGTTTTCAACCAATGCGTCCAGCTATGACGTACGGAGCCAAGATTTGGACACTAACAGTTGGGATAGTCCACCAGCTTAAGGTCGCTCAGCGTGCGATGGACCGGACTATCCTGGGCAACTCTCTCAAGGATAAAGTCCAAAATTAGGTCATCCGACAGAGAACCAAAGTTGTAGACATAGCTCTCCGTATTAGCAAGCTGAAGTGGCAGTGGGCAGGCCATATATGTCAAAGAACTGATGGTCATTGGAGCAGGTTCTTGAGTGGAGACCGCAAATCGGCAGAAGTAGCATAGGGCGCTCATCGGCAAGGTGAAGTGACGACCTGCGGAAGGTGGTTGGAAAGGATTGGATGAGAAGAGCCGAAGACCGGGCTTAACGACGCTTGTTAGAAGAGGCTTATGTCCAGCTGTGGACTAGGGTGGGCTGATGAACATCATTTTGGGTACTCTTAAATCTATATGATAGTTGTATATTCTAAAAAAATAATATATCATCATTCTATATGTCTTTCGGAGTGGGCAGAGATACATTGGTGGTTGTATCCACTATGCGCTTATATTTCGTGCCCAACGCGACCAGTAGCGCAGCTGATCGCTGTTCTCAGGGCACTGGTACACATGATATTTATTATAGATGCCATGTGGATTTACTCACAATATTTTACTTCACCGGTGAGCATGTGGTGTCTCTGCTTACCCCGAAAGGGATGTAGCGTGGCGGTAGATTATTATTATTAGTTTGATATCCAATTTACAGAAACGTAATAATAAATAAGACTGGTTTCGTAACTTCAATAATAACAAGTTGTGTAAGTTAATAAATAAGTGCTACCGATAATACTGGGAAAGTTCGCAAATGTGACGTAAGCCGGTGCAAAAAAAGTGAAAGTGTCAAACGAGTCAGTGATGCTTGGGTCTGTAATGTGACTGCACGTCAACCAATTTTATTTCAATAAATTAAATGTGACAAAATTCGAAAAGCGAACAACAAACGTCATCGGTCCAAATTCAAAATAGGAACGTCATCAGGCATCGTTTCGACCGACTGTGAGTTCGTTCAGTGGAGTTGTGACACAAAATGCTACTAGAAGGTCGTTGATCAAAATTCAAAAACAGAATTGGCTGTTTAGCTGTCAAAACTATATAAAAATTCGAAAAAGGAACATTTCACAACTGTGAAAGCTATCAAAATTAAAAAAAGGAATGTCTGACGTTGACTGTGAAAACTGCGTCAAAATTTGAAAAAGGAATCGTTTGATCTGCCAAAAGGAATAATCGATTGCTAGATTGAAAAGTTGCGATCAAATTCGATTATCGGCTTAAAATAATCGCATTTTTGTGGAGTTCTGACACAGAAATATAAAGAAAGTAGCTGTGTTAAAATTTTAAAAAGGAATCCCATGACGCGTCTTTGAAAATAGTATCAAAGTTTGAAAAAAGAATCGTGTGATCTGTCAAAAGTACGCGTTTGGAATCGATTGTTGGTTTGAAAAAGTTGCGTTCGAATCGATTATCGGCCTGAAATATTCGCCCTACAGTAAAACCGTGACTCGGAGATACGAGGAGGTTGTTGTGAGGCTGTATATAATATAGGGGGCAAACCGCCCTCGACACTCGGCCAATGACGCCGCGGTGCCCGCCCCCGCCCCCGCACGCCGCGCGGCTGCCCTTTCTGGCCCTACTGCTGCTCCTGACTGCTGGTGAGTTTTTTACTTCTCTTTTTATAATATACAAACAGACGCTTGATTTCAATCACACATGGTGGGAGCTGAAGATGATGAAGCTGATGCACCGCGTCAGCCCAACAAATGCCTTTTCATTCTTCTTTTAAAGGTAGTATGTACGACCAGTAACCTACCTAGAGATGTTCGGTCGTGATATATGTGGGTCAACATTACGGAAACTGCAATGGATTTTCGTCTTTTAATAGTGGCTGTCTATATTGGTCCACACTGAACTTACCATCAGGATCACTTTTTCCATAAAAAGTGTTGGCTGAAAATTTCCTTTACCGGCGCACAGTATAATGTCCTGCCAAAATAAACTTCAATATATATATAGAACACAGATTATATTTGATTAATCAAATCATTTGTGCGTTTCACTCTCTTATGGTTTTAAAGGTAGGTAACTAGTTGGACCTTATTTAGGGATGTCGAAAATGGAAAAAAATATCGTTATATCGATATATCGATATTTATTAAAATGTCAATATCGGCGTCGATATATAGAAGGAAAAATATCGATATATTGGTATATAGATTAAATCTCAATAAACACGAAAGTATTTTACCAGTATTCCATTTTATTAGACAAAATTAGAAAAATGTCAAGAACTAATAGGCTATCTTCTAACTTTAAGACCTGTTTAAGATATCAAACCAAAATAAATAATAAATAAATAAATGGCGGCAAATAATATACATGCAACAAATTTAGATGTCAATGCATGCAACGTAACAAAACATAATACTCAACAGTCATAGACAATATAGTTCTTTTTTTTATCGTTCGGTCCTTCTACAGTTTCAGATTTCAGCAACTTCACTGCCATAAGAATTTAAAAAATATCGTTTTCGATACAATTTTCGATACTGGATATTTTATATCAATATATCATTACAAAATATATCGCCCAAAAATATCGATATATTGAATTGAAAATATCGATATATCGATATTTTTTCGACAAGCCTAACCTTATTGAGTTTTAAAGTCAAGGCAAGTCGCATGATACTATGTTAGACACGTGTAGACAAGCACAAGGATATCTAGTTATAGGAAATAGGTAATCTAGTATACCTTAGAGGTACTCTGCTTGCAATCTAGATTCTAGAACATACGTGCCCGTTAGAGTTGATATCGTTAAAAACATTAATAGAAATAACACATATCAAACTTTCGTGTTTTGTACTCATTGTAAATACCTTAACGGGACTTAAACGCGAAATAACTTACTTTTAATTATGGCTCGACGTTTCTAGCTGATTACACAAGTTATGTTCACGAGTAGACCAGTGTCAGCAAGGAACTTATCGCCCGCGACGTAAACTCCGCGGCGACTTCTGTAACCAGGTCATAATTAAAAGTAAGTTATTTCGCACTTAAGCCCCATTAAAGTATTTATAATAAGTAGAACTGTCACATGTACCTGCTTTGAAAATTGCGATCATACGAATGCAAAGTGGATACAGCCGCTAATGTGCCAATTTTGAGGTGGTAGGGTGATTACCCGAACTGCGTCGCGACCACAGTACATAATTGTAAATACCGTCTTAATTACTGACTTAGGCCTTTTGAGTTTCTGGATCAGTTTGTCTATATCCAGTTGTTTATCCCTTGTTATATGTGGGCCGTTAAATGTTTTTTCCCCTTGGTAGTCGTTGCTGTTTTTGGACTACTCTGTGCTTTCCATCAGATGTAATGTAGTCACGTTGTCGAGCCAATATACATAAAAAATGTATCTCTGCTCACCACGAAGCATGATGATATATTGATAGTTCATTAGAAATCCTATTTTTATCATTTCGTAGAAACCAGAATAATGTTTGGCTAGACAAGGTCAAAACTGACGACTTTTTAACCATATATTTCAATAGAAATTGTGTGTCATTTCGAATTAATATTTTTAAGACGAGACTTTGAAGTTTGAATACGTACATATCTATTTATAACTAACTGTCCCGGCAGACCTTGTTCTGCCCTATTTCTCTAAAACAAAGTCACATTGTTTTTTCTAATGTTAATAGCTTCCCCGTCAGATTTTATTCTGCCAAAACCTATTGGCCTGTCGGCTGTTTTTTGAAAATGGTTTGAAGGAACCTGGCCTTAATGCTATAACTATGTAAAAAAATTGACAAATATTAGTTAAATATATGTAATAAAAGACGGGCGGCGGTTTACGAACTGGCTTTAATGACGTTAAACACAGTATACAAAAATAATAGTTTGACAAATACCCGACAATATTGACATTAATATTTATACGTCACTCATTTGTTTTGCCTTCCCGGAACCTGTCCACTAACACTTGTACTTTATAGTGTGGTATTAAAGTTCAAAATGACTTATAACGAATTTTTTGTATGAGAACAGAAAAGTGTTATTTTTAAACAGTTGCAGGGAATTTTTAAAAATTTTTCTCCGTAATAACCTTCCTCAGACTTCAAAAAACACAACAAAAAAAAAACAGACAAATCGGTTCAGCCGTTCCCGAGTTTCGCGCTTATCAAGACATTTTGCGATTCATTTTTATATTATAGAAGATAGATAAAACATAGAGTATTTATTCATGAGTGGTAGAGCACTTTAAATATATTGACCAATATAACAAGAGATTATTAATTTTTAGAACAGCTCCCGAAATATCTGAAATTATTCTATCGGATATTAAATAGGACATCCAAATTTAGGATATCCAATAGAATCCAAAATATCCAAACGTGAGCGGTGCGTGAAAAGTTCCCTCGTACCGCTCCAAGGCAATGAAGGGAGCAGGGGTAGCCTTTTACACCATTCTTTGCAACCTAGTAGAGAGCCTGAAGAAGACCAGTAGACGCCAGAACCCGAGGAGGCTAGCACTGCCTTACTCTACGCCCCAACAGATAAAATAAAATGCGATAATTACAGTTAACAAAATAAATGTATGTAATAATCTATTAGTTACACGTAGTCTATTTCATTTATTTTTACTTATACTTTTGCTCTTTTTTTTTAGGTATACATATATTTTTACTATAGTATCTATCAGTAATACATTTTGTAGTCGATTTATTTATTGTATGTAATAGTTTATTTTAGTATCACTTGTATTTATTATTTAAACTATATGTATTTTGTTGTTTATCGATAATTCTTATAAGATGTAACACGACCGGGGCCCTTCACGAAAACCAGCGCTGCAGCTTCCTCTGTGGCTTTAGGCTGATGAAGGGCCCATTTTCGCCATGTTAATATGTTCTGTATTTTCTTTTGTTTTTGTGTGTTGTTTGTAATGCTACATTTAAATTTCTGCTTTTTTGTATATTTGTGGCGAAATTAATACTTTTTCATTTCATTTCATTTAATATCCTATCTTCGACTGAATTGCACCTGGAGTCTCCAGGAATTGTGCCAGAATTACGCTCTAATCTGTTAATCAGAGTGAGACAGTTCGCAGCTGTATTATTATATTAACAAAACACATTGTCACTTAAAGTACTTTCATTGTGCCATTATACCCCTATTGAGCATAAATATCATTAAACCCTGCCTTTTGTTGATCTGGTGGAAATCCTTTTTTTTTTACACTGGCTCGACAGTGACTACAGAGTACCTGATGGCAAGTACAGTGTAGTCCAAAAACGAAAGCGACTATCAAAGGATGAAAATCCATTGATAGTCTACATCGTCATGTCGGCCCACATATACCGCGACTGAAGGTCTCCAGGTATATGAGCTACTGGATATGCACAAGCTGATCCCGAAACGCAACAAGCCGAAACTGCACTGTGGTCGCAATCCAGACGGGCGCCGACGCCCTACCACCTCGCTGCTGCTCGTTTAGCACCACCCAGGAGTCACGTGTAGGGAAACTAGGGTAAAGCCTACGGACGCGAGCCACTTCAACTCCCAAAAAAAATCCTCATGGACTGTCACGGCAGTAGAGACGGCCGCTGTTCCAGTATGTCGGACACTTACCGACAAAAACAACTGGAGTGCTCCTCCTCCCGTCTGCCGAGTGCTGTAGGAAACGCAGGGCCAACTTCCTTGGGCAACTCAGTGAATTAAACTCAGCCAACATTCCCCTCAGACATGTATTCAGATGGCTAGGAATAAGAAGTTCTCTGACTATTACTTTTACCGAGTCGTTGTGTAGCGTGAAGAGATATTTGTGCAGGCCGGCATGATCGCTGCGACTACCGATGGGTTTTCTCAATCGTTGATAGTCGTCGGATTTTGGACTGCACGAGTCAAGTGCGAAATCAAGACAAAAAAGAACGTATGGTGTGTGAACTAGCGCCGTGTAGCCGGTGGGGCCGGTATGTTCGTTCCCGGACTTCCTTCTGTTTCTCACCTCACACTCTCCACTTTGTAATGTTGTAATCGAGTTTAAGACGTGGTGGCTGCCGGCAGAATAGAATAGCACCCCCCTCTTCTTGCTGAGGCGTCGTAAAAGGCGACCAAGGTATCCCTTTAACATCGCAATTCAACCAGGTGTTCAGAGAAGGAAAACTCGACCAAACCTGCATCCTGCTCCCTCCCGATCGTACTGGTTCTCCATTCCATCGGGCCTGAGGGAGCTCGGACGATATATATGCACTTGACGGCGCCACTGTGCTTTTAGAGTGTCTAGAAACGTCAAAAGTAATAATGGACATTTGAAATAGTGGGGTTTGACGTTTCCCCACTCTGACGCAACTTCAGGCTCTTTTGTACGCGCGCAGGGGCGGACAGATCAGAATCCATTTGCTTCTCTCGTAAGCAAGACGTGCCTGGTGGAGCGTCGTTACTTTATCATAAATATCGAAAGTGCTGATTGTATTACTGTTAATATTTCGTTGAAATAATTATTGGATAGTATAAAGCCTTCAAATACGTGGTTTTAATTCTCCTCGCCCGCCTACCCACGATCGCTCGGCAACCAGAGATGGATCCAGAAAATAATGATAATGGCAATGTGCCGTTACACTTAAATATCTCCTGCGCATTTGACTGTTTTCGAAACCAGGACCTCGATTTTCTTAATCGGCGTTGAAACAGTCGCTGTGGCCGAATCTGGCTAGGACATCATCATCATCATCAATTGAGTTTAAGCAAAGTCAAAGTGGCGTGTATAACCCTCAAACTAAGCGTTCAGTTCTCATAATTATGTATACATACAATATATATTATGATTATAAGTAAGATCTCCTATGGATAACTCAAAGATAGCCTATTTTCTGTATGTAGCTAATTTTATTATGTAACCATTCAACTGTGTTGTAACATCTCATTGTTTCTAAGCTAGATAATTATTATAATAGAATATCCATGTATCATTACGCCAAGTCTGTTGCTATTGAGTGGGCAGATAGAATCAAACGATGCTCAATTTTGGCTGCTTATTATTATTATTCGTTTGGCACTTTTCAGGTGGTACAACGATTGGCCGAACTGGGTTGTGATAACAGTCCACAATTAAAATTCAGTACCCTCAGTATTGTAGGCAAGATCGCTACCAACTCAACTATTTATATAGAGCTATATATATACTGAGGACGGGTTTTGGCTAGGGATGTTCCAATATCCACAAGTTATCGATACCTACTCATTTAAGTAGTACATACATCATTTTTCGATATTACTTGTATAAGTGTGTTTAAAGTATTGATACTTGCGAGTACTTATGTTAATTTTTATTTCGATTTTTAGGGATCTATTATAAAAAAAAGAGAATTTCTTGGGAGTATTTGTCTTCTTTTTTAACATGCCATGAAGATAATGGTCACAGATTTGATAATTGCAAGTAAAGATATAAAATGTATCATCTTTTATAAATTTAAATTTATTATAAACAAAGATACACTAAAATGCGTCACTTAAGCAAATAATTCTATTGCATCCAGATTGCCCAAAAACAGTAACAGCTCCAAGTGTTTTAGGGACAATCAGTTTCTTGTTCGTGACATTGTTGCACCAGCTTTGGACAATGACCACTCGCTTGGAACTGACGTTGCAATTGCTGTTACATACTGCAGGGCATAACGAGAGAGAGGAATTTTACTCTCTCTGACTTGTTTACTAAGAAAGGCGCATTCAGAAATCAAAAATAGCAAAATAACATTTGTTCATTTTGATTTGATTTGATATCAGTGACTTTCGTTTTAATAGTAGTTAATGTCGATCAGCGAGGTGTATAGAGTATTTGGATAGAGTAGGTAGATTCACATAATCTATGTGAATATTATATAATGATAATAAATATTATATTACTTTCACAGGGAAATTAGATGGCGTGAAAATAGAATAGATATAAATATAAAGGTTCCTTTTTTTGTTTAAATCAAAGGAATTTATTCAGACTATGACCGGTGGTCGTAGGTGTGGTGGTAGAAGGACACGGATTTTGGCGTTTTACTATTTATTTGCACACCGAACTCCGACGCACACGCACGTACTCTAGCCTTGGGTCTCGATAGTCGACTGAATTAGCTAGAGCATCCCCTGCGCGCGCGCACTCCTTAGTCCTTACCCCGCGCGTCCTATAACACCCTAACGACCTTTAGGGCGTTTAACATAAACACGTGTCGGGCGGCATCTACATGCTATAAGACTAATTTATCGTAAGCATATGCAATGCTTTAATGCATTTATGGAATGAACGTTACTGGTATCGATGTTAAAAGTACATGATATCAAAACAAAAGCATCGAGTACGTACGTATTTACTTGTATCGATACGACCCTAGTTTGGACAACGTAACCTTGCTTTTAGCGACGCGTCCGACAAATCTGACAAAAAACAAACAGGATTTTTGTTTTTTGTTTGAATGCGTATCACGTTGGCTTTGTTTCGCTAAACGAGTTGCCCCTTTCCCACTGACAACTACCCCTCGACGGCAGCGTACATTTAAGGTCATAGGGGGTTGTTCTATATCCAAACATCGTGATGTGAACTTGGAGTAGTAGCGTTCATTCCATAGATGTATCAAATTTAAAAAAAGGATGTTATTTGAGAAGATTGTTCCATAGATTATTGATTTTTTTTTATTTCTGTTATAAAAATTTTCTGATTACAGTAGTTTATATCTTTTTGTGTTACTCGTATTTTTATTTTTCTTTTCTTCTGTGCATGTAGTCTACACTTATAAATATAGTTGCATTTATAATGTATCCTCTTCATGTTTTATATAGTTTTTATGTGTTAATGTAGTCTATGTAAGTGTACTTATAAATAAATAAATAATAAAGCATTGCATGCCCTGACGATAAGTAAGTCTGGCATAAATTGTATAAAGTTAAACAAAGAAGGAACCATTCATGTTTATATCTCTTCTATATTCACGGCATATATCTTTCCTATGAAAGGAATATAATATTTACTATCATAATGTAATGTTCCAGTTTCGGCTTGTCGCGTTTCGCGATCAGCTTGTGTATATCCAGTAGCTCATATACCTAGAGACCTTCAGTCGTGGTATATGTAGGCCGACATGACGATGTAGACTATCAATGGATTTTCATCCTTTGATAGTCGCTTTCGTTTTTGGACTACACTGTGCTTACCATCAGGTGCTCTGTAGTCACTATGTCGAGCCAGTGTAAAAAAAAAATGATCTATTTAATTACGCGAATTCTGCCTACCCGGTCCAAATATCCTATACACGTCACTGACTTGGAGTATAATACGATACTCTTAAATATATAACACGCAGAATTATATAATTATATTATAAATAGAATAAATGGTATTCACATCAGGGTGTTTCCAGATTAAATATGGATTTAGTCACCCCTGCTCACCGGTGAAGGAAAATATAGTGAGGAAGCCCGCATGGCCTCTAATAGCAATGTCATGAGTTCTAGTGCTGTGAGAATGATGATCAGCTAACCTGCTGGTCACGTTGCGTGCGATATATAAGCGATGTGGATACAGCCACTGTATGTATTTCTGCTCACCTCGAAAGGGGTATAGCATGATAATATATTGTTATTTAAGAATTAAATTGAATCGTATACAATAACAAGAAATGAATAGGAAAATAAATGAAACATAAATAAGATATAGGACGGATAATAGGGTGGGTTAAAAAGAAATCGTAAGAGACCTTTTTTGTAGAGCATTCAAATTTCCTACAAAATCTCGAATCGAGATATAAATTTTTCTATCTGATAATAATAAAAAAATATAAAACTGCAAGGCGGAGGACCTTTCCGTTATAATTAAGAGCTCATACTTGGAGAGGCTTTCTTAGAGGTCTCTAGGAACCTATTTTTCAGAGTACCAAGCGAAAAAAAAACATTTGTTTTTTTTTGACCCACCTTATGGGTAAGCTGTGTGTACAAATAGGAAAAATAATGTACCCATGTGTTGAGGATACGATAGGGGTATTGAAGGAAAAACATTAGAATACGCTTCAAACTAACCTCATTTTTGGTAACCCGGGGGATATCCCTAACGGACCTTCAGGACTTCAGGAGCCGGTGAGAGCTGCTCCCAGGTGTGTCGGACTTGCATCGACTAAAACCCCCGGGGTGTTTCTTCTCACGTCTGCCGAGTGCCAAGGCTGAGCCATCTTCCTCGGCACCCGGCGACGTCTTGCCTTATGCAGGCCACATCTAACGCTCCAAACAAACCTAAATATTTCTGAAAACCTAGACAAAGTGATATCTACAGATTAAAAAACCCTTTAGCTTTCTTTTAACTGTTAATATAAATCTGATTTGACATGGTGACCACACTACGCCTGACAAAAAGCATGCCGCAGTCCAAAAGACGACTACGGCTATCAAGAGTAAATAAAAAACCCACACGCACGCCACTCAGGGCTGCACTGGGTTTTCCTAACAAGGAAGATAGTGGACTGTATTTTTGTAGGTGCTGGTAGGTTATCTTTCTTTGGCCCTATTAAATGCACACGACCATTATAAAATATACCTATATCTATTCCGCTTACCTTGCCGCCGTGGTGTCTCTGCCTGCCTGGATCCAGACCAGCTTCCGGGGCAGTGAATCAGACACGGTCGTGTGCCCGAAGATATAAGTCCGAAAATCCGTAACCGATGCCAACTCCGTGCTAATATAATTGTCCCACGCAACACAAAACACAGGGAGCACAATAAAACAATATAACTAGGTCCGTAGCCGTAAATAAATTAATAAAAAGCCTTCCGATACAAAACCGATGTGCCCGGTATAGTTGCGTCCGACGGAGTGTGACGTTTGCCCACCGTATGACGCCATCTGGCGGTAGGCTTGCGGAAATATACACAGGTATACAGTATAATGGCGTGTACAAGAGTAAATAAAAAACCGATCAATAGCCGCAGTGATCAGGCCAGCCTGCAAAAGTATCTCTTCACTCTTCATTTAAAGGATCAATATCATAGGACGGTGGAATCACGCTCGCTGGAAGACCATTCCACAGTTCAACGAGTTTTTTGCAGTAAGAGTTAGAGAACTTTTTAGTCCTAGCCGGGTATGAGTTACCGTATAGCAGAGCTGGGCAAAATGTAATCTGATTAATAATTAACGATTACAAAATATAGTCGTAATTTTAATTTCCTTGCTCTGTAATCATGATTAAATCCATTTAAAACATTAAGAAATCATAAATGTGTACGCAATCTGGGATTTTGTAGTGTTTAAAACATAGATGAGCGAAATTCATTCATATTAATGGTAAAAAACGTAAAATATAATCGTAATCATTTTTATTAATCAGATTACATTTTGTCCATCTATGCCGTATAGCTGTGACTCCGGAAACCCACACGTGTTGGTCTATCTTTCATCGTATCCGTTTCTCTGTCGCTATTACTGATCGAATGTGACTTTGTATTAGTCATTTTAGCTAACTCCCAACTGCAATAGCGTGCTGAAAAGCCGCAAGCTAGTGAGAAATATTAAGACAAAACAGGCGAGAGCCAAGAATATAAAATCACGACGTCAATAAGCTGTAAACAAATGCTTAATGTCCAAGTCTAACCACTTTTATTGTGTATACATTCGTATGGAACCGTTGAGCGTCCGCCCTTGACCTCTAAAAGTCTTTAAGGTAATAACGAACCGGATTTTAACTAAGGACGTTATAAATATCCGAAACTGAATGTACCGGATCGAAAAATATTAAAATATTTATTTGGCATATAACATACAACACAGAGTAGGTTTCTTTATCATGACTTGACAATGTGACGACACCACGGATGATGATAAGCATAGTGCAGGCCGAAAACGTCAATGATTATTAGCAGTAGAGAAAAACCTATTTACATTCATAGCGATTATACCGGCCTGCGCAAATACAAAACACCATCGAGTGGAATTCGCTTCTTGCACTTGTTTTTCCAATAACTTATGACGTAGGAATCCTCAAACGTCAAGTAAATTGATATTGGTTAGCTGAGCGCGCTCCATCATCAGCCTCATCATTACTTTCCGGCAGGTGGAGTTGAGGCCAAGCGCAAGACATTTAGTAATAAAAAAAAGATATTATGACCGGTGGTCGTGGATGTGGTTATAGTAAGATACGAATTTGGCGTTTTACATTTTATTTGCATTTTAAGGCACACCGAACTGCGACGTACACGCACGTACTCCCGCCTTGGGTCTCGGTAGTCGACTCACTTCTAGAGCCGTGCGCGCGCGCATCCTCTTACCCCGCACGTCTCGTAACACCCTAACGACCCTTAGGGCGACAAGAGCGTATCGGGTTATGCCTACATGTTATAATATTTATACTAGTGCTATGAGAAGGGCGATCAACTGCGCTACTGGTCGCGTTGGCCACGATATATAAATATATAAACGCCGAGTGGATACAGCTACTAATGCATCTCTGCTCGTCCCTAAACGGATACAGTGTCAAGATATATTATGTCGGCAAGGCGCGTGCGTGGTTTATAAAGCCTTATGCGGCAACGAGCAACCTTCCAGAGCACAGAGCATACAATTTAAACTGTATGTTCGTAAAGCATCGCTCCAAGTTCTAATACATGACGCTGCAACACAAAACCTGCTTTATTCCCTTACCATAAAGCTCGATCTTGCGATAGTCGCCAGCGTTATTGTCGATAGCTTAGTTTTCATAACCACATCATGTTTTTATAGGAGAATAGATAGGCTTACCATACGTCCCGGTTTGACCGGGATAGTCCCGGTTTGAGATCCCAGTCCCGGCGTCTCTTTTTCTTTTTAATAAAAAATATATTCACATTTATTATGGTTTCAATTTATGATAATTTTGATTGCATTTCTAATATGAAAAACACAAATTAAGCGAAAAGCAAAATGAAAATGAGCCTCTTTCTCTTCTGCGTCCCGGTTTGGCTCTTCGTAATTATGGTAAGCCTAAGAATAGAGATTTAATATCTCAATGGAGTAAACGTTATTCACTTAGATTGAGATTTATAGATGCTGCTTCGACTTCGCTTAGACTTTACTCAGAAAATGAGTTCCTCTTTAACAATAAACCGAATGTGTAATAGGAAGTTGAGTATAATTTAAGTATTCTCAGAGTCAAATTTAAGTTGACGAAATCAGTGACTTATAATGACATTCTTACATTTTTGACATTAAGTAAATAGCTAATAATAATAGTAATAATTTTTGGGAGTCGAAGCTGCTCGCGTCCGTAGGCTTTACCCTAGTTTCCCTACACGTGACTCCTGGGTGGTGTTAAACGAGCAGCAGCGAGGTGGTAGGGCGTCGGTGCCCGTCTGGATCGCGACCACAGTACATGGGTGTAAAGCCCGTCATAGTGACCAGTTTCGGCTTGTCGCGTTTCGGTATCAGCTTGTGTATATCAAGTAGCTCATATACCTAGAGACCTTCAGTCGTGGTATATGTGGGCCGACATGACGATGTAGACTATCAATGGATTTTCATCCTTTGATAGTCGCTTTCGTTTTTGGACTACACTGTACTTACTATCAGGTACTCTGTAGTCACAATGTCGAGCCAGTGTAAAAAAATAATGATGATGATGATGATATCCATCTGGCTACGGTGGCCAAGTGGATAAGAGATCGGTTTCCATGTGCGGCGAGGCGAATGGACTTAGGTTCGAATATCGGTAAGGTGAGAGTAAGATGGTAAGTACAGTGTAGTCCAAAGAGAAGGAGACTATCAAGGGACGAAAATCAATTGAGTCTCCGTCGTCATGCCAGCCCACATATACCACGACTGAAGGTCTCTAGGTATATGAGCTACTGGATATACACAAGCCGATCCCGAAACGCGGCAGGCCCAAGCGAGTCACTATGACGGTCTTTATACTTGTGTCTTGTGTACCTCGGCCTACCCCTCCTAGATCCGGATCTGACAATATACGCGAAATATGAATTCCTCCATAATGAAGACGCGGGTATTGTCGATTTCTTAATACTTGTACAATTTCTGAAGTGTGATACGCTACTTTGACTGTGCTTAGTGTTTGCTCAAACATAACAAATTATAATAATAATAATAAATCGTCACGCTATTTCTTGAATCGCTCCAGTTGCGCAGATATATTGCCTCACTGAGCGTTTTCTACCGTCTGTATCACGGCGTGTTCTGAAAAGCTATTTAACCTTGTTCCACCCTCTCCCTTCATTAAAAGAACCACGCGCGCGGGTTTGCGGAGTCACAGCTTTGCGGTAACTCACATCCTAGTTAGAACTAAGAAGTTCGTTGGCTCTTACTTTTGCTAAGTCGTGGGACTGTGGACAGGTCTTCCGGCAAGTATATTCCCAATACGGAGTCCTTTAAACGAAGCGCGAGATATGTTTTCAGGCCGGCATGATCGCTAGGATTATTGATAGATTTTTTTACTGTTGTTAGTTGTTTACTATACTGTGCCGTGTAAGGTACCGTAGAAACGTAACCCTAAAAACCCCGGTATCAATGAAATTGCCTTTGCATCATTTTCTGGCGAGAGGTCGAACGTCCCCCGCTATAAATGAGTATCGAAACGCGAAGACAAACGGTATTAAGTGCAGTGTGGGGAGACCGCCCCCGGAGCCCTAACGAGGGCGTAGGGCTACCAGGAAATAAATTACAACTAGCAGATTCGATCCGTATATTTATGAGAATTGTTGGCAATATCAGCGTCAGCTAATTGGGAGCCTTTAAAAGAAGAGTGAATGGGCATTTGTTGGGAAAACGCAGTCCTTCATTAGCGCTGTCTTAACCTTTCACCAGGTGTGATTAAGATCTTAGTCTGCCTGTAAATCTATCTAAATATATATAATTCAAAGGTGACTGACTGACTGACTGACATAGTGATCTATCAACGCACAGCCCAAACCACTGGACGGATCGGGCTGAAATTTGGCATGCAGGTAGATATTATGACGTAGGCATCCGCTAAGGATTTTGATCAATTCTACCCCTAAGGGGATAAAATAGGGGATGAAAGTTTGTATGAAATTTTGTCAATTTTAAACCGATCGGACTGAGACTTTGCATGTATAAGGCTACTATTACGTAGAGATCCCCTAGGATAGGATTTTCATAATACCTTATTATCAAAATAAAAAAAAATGTTGATTATTTTGATTTTGCCTAGTGACAGATTACTTAAGAATATTGTGTACAAAGAAGTTTTGTAGGCCCTAATTTTTTACACACGCTAAACAAAAGTAAAGCCGCAACAACTGTACCTAATTAATAATAATACTTCCTAACGCGAGCGAAGCCGCGGCCAAAAGCTAGTAATATATAAAAATCATCATAAATTTCACTATGTTGTGGTTCTCGCGGGCTGTGATCTATACAGGATGATTTTATAAACGAGGGGGATAATCAGGGAGGATATTCAGCATTGGATTTTTAATTTCAAATATGTAAAAATAGAGATATCTTAATACTTCCATTAAATCAAAGTTAATTATAGTCAATATATTTATCTTGAACCGCTTCAGTTGTGCAGAGATGTTGCCTCACTGAGCGTTTTCTACCGTCTGTATCATGGCGAGTGTTCTGAAGAGTTGTTTAACCTTGTTCCACCCTCTCCCTTCCTGAATAGAACACGCGCGCGGGTTTGCGGAGTCACAGCTATACGGTATCTCACATCCCGGCTAGGACTAAGAAGTTCTCTAACTCTTTCTTTTGCCGTGTCGTTGGGCTGTGGAATGGTCTTCCGGCGAGCGTGTTTTTTTTTTTACACTGGCTCGACGTAGTGACTACAGAGTACCTGATGGTAAGTACAGTGTAGTCCAAAAACGAAAGGGACTATCAAAGGATGAAAATCCATTGATAGTCTACATCGTCATGTCGGCCCACATATACCACGACTGAAGGTCTCTAGGTGTATGAGCTACTGGATATGCACAAGCTGATCCCGAAACGCGACAAGCCGAAACTGGTCACTATGACGGGCCTTACACCCATGCACTGTGGTCGCGATCCAGACGGGCACCGGCGCCCTACCACCTCGCTGCTGCTCGTTTAGCACCACCCAGGAGTCACGTGTAGGGAAACTAGGGTAAAGCCTACGGACGCGAGCAGCTTCGACTTCCCACCATCCTATGATATGGGATCCTTTAAGCGTAGCGTGAAGAGATATTTGTGCAGGCCGGCATGATCGCTGTGACTACCGATGGGTTTTTCTTAACTGTTGATAGTCGTTGGCGTTTTTTGGACTGCACCATGGTTACCATCAGGTATGGTGCAGTCACTGTGTCAAATCAGAATTAAAAAAAGGACAATTACACACACAAATGAATGAATAATAATAAACGATTAGGTAGGTATATTGCCTGCGCGCACCAGCCTCATGGAAGACCGGGGCCTGGCGCAAACGCGCGTGGAGGATCACTGACACAGGCTGGGCGGGTGACGTTGAGGGCGTCCCCGTCCAGTACAGAGAGGAGGCGAGGGGTTTAAATCCCCCTCCACGAGAGGAGGTCTGCCCAAAGGCCAACGCCCGCCGAGCCGTCGGAAGTATTCGGATTCCCAGGCTCGGCGAAGGCGAAGAGAGGGCAGTGCTGGCACCCCGGTGGTTTTAGTCGGGGCAGGTCCGACACACCGGGGGAAGTGGCCCTCACCACCTCCCCTGACGGTCCGTAGGGATTTCCACCGGGATAACAAAAAAAAACCCTCGTGGTTTTAGCCAGTGCAAGTCCAGCACGCCGGGGAGTGACCCTTATCACTCCCCTGACGGTCCCTTAGGGATATCCACTGGGTTAACAAAAAAGAAAAAAGATATTTTGCCTGTCCTAAGGCAGAATACACTGCGAAGGGAAAATGAGTTAATGCCTGTTTACTTAAAAGTTACGTAAAAGGAACTTTATTAATTTACCAATCAATGGTGCACCAGACGCGCTACGATGTTCACACTTTTTACGGATCAATTCTGAGTTGTTCATCAATAGGAAACATTGACTTGTCAGTCAAAACGAATTTATCTTTTGGAGACTTTGCTAAGCAAAGTCGAAATAGCGTCTATACATCTCAGCCTTATTTAAATTTTTGCAAATATTAAGGGCTACTTGCACGAAGAAATTAAATCTATTTTAAGTTTGTATAAAACGCTGTTTAATTAAAGCGTTCTAATTCGATCTTAATGATGATTTAGATGTGACAGTTGTTAAAACTGGATAATGTTTCCGAGCAAGACAATAATTACAGCTTAGTACTAAATATTGTTTTATATAATTTTAAACTAAATTTATTTGATGGTGCAAACCGCCCTTAAAATTTATGCGTAAATGAAACTTCAATGGATGGAAGCGAGATAAGGGCGCGTCAACCCTAGGGCACCCTAGTTGGAAGGGCGAGGTTGTCAATCAAAATATCCCTTAATGTGCTCTGTGTTCCGTTTAGGATATTAGATGAATGCGGCGCGATGGAACTGTTCCAAGACGGGTACTCTAATCACTCTAGTGATTGCCGGCGGCTTTGTTCGTGTTTTTGGGAGAAAATAAACCAGGGAAATTCTGTACGATATATATTTATAAGATAGTACCTTTTTTTTTCTTTTTTTTAGTGCCCCGGGTAAAAATCCTGCATCAGGGACGCTGTGAGGGCAGCGACCCCTGTGTGTCAGACTCCTACCGACTAAAAACCCCCCGGGGTGTCTTTCCAAACACTACACCCTGGCCTGGGGACCCAGATTAGTCCAATTGCCCGGGGCGCGAATAGCTTATTAAGGTATCCTCTCTTAGAGCAGTGGGTGAAGAGCGCACCTCTCCAATCCTTTTTTATGTGTACTAGTGCAATGAGAACGGCTGTCAACTGGTCTATTGGTCATATTGGGCACGACGTATAAGCGTATAGTGGGTACAGCGCAACTAATCTTGTATTAATTCGTATATTTTTCGCTATATCTATGGCGTTAGTACTGCGGCACAAGAGCGCTAACTCGGCGTCCAAACGGGGTGAATAGGTTCGTTAATCAAAGCGATCTCTAATGACCGCATTTAGTATATTCGATGAATACGACAGAACCACGAAAGGGCTTCACGATAACGCTAGGTCAGATATTCATGTATTTGGAGGCACGGATTTAGTGGGGGCAACCCTGGGCGACAAACGTTAGGGGTGACAGACTAACACGTAATTCAGCTTTTCTAACGAATACTATACCTCAAAAAGTGGGCCAAACTATCCATAAATAAATGGCTGAAAAGTACAAGCCTTTGGTTTTGATGTTTAAACGTTAACCCAAAAGTATCATAAAATATCTTTCCCACGTCCTAAGTTGTAGTTACAAAGATTGTTTTTCGTGAATATTTCGATTCTTGTACAATAAATGTATGTTTATATTTTCTCAAAGTTGTTTAGCACAGAATCTCTAAAAATTGTGCCGTATTTTTTTTATTAGGTTAGTCTACTCGTATATAGTTGAGAAACAAAGATAAAAGGACTGGAGATCAGACAGTCAAAATATTTCAATGTATGAGGCGTCTAGTTTCAAAACCCGCTAAAACGATTTTTCGTACAAAATTATTTAATAGTTCTAATAGTAATTTGAAATGTTTTTATCACAGCAAATATTATATATGATTTTTTTCTTTTTCATTCTAGAATAATAATTTAAATACCTTATACTTGTTAAGATTGTTAAGTCAAGGATATGTATGATGAAATCTTTGCCGATTTTGGCCTTGGCGACATTTCCAAATCATATGGAGTAGATGCGGGCTGCAGCTCCAATCGGCGAAGGTGTGCTCGTTGATGACTTTTAAAACTCACTTTAGCGCGGAGATTTTGGAGAAGGAGGCACTATTATTTACTGCCAATAAATCCACCGGCTTAAATTTAAGGTACTGCGTCTAAATCATTTTCTGTGTTGTTTATGAAATTATTCGCAATTGAATATAAGAGGAGACGAGTTGTACCCGCGGGTAACATTCCCCTCGAGTTACGTATAATGACATCAACGGTGTACGGAGATAACGGGAGGGTTCCTTCATTGTTGCTGCGTGTAAGTGACAATGTTAGGGCCGGAACACACTAAGGATGTGTTTCCAACGCGCAATCGGCTAAGTCGAACGCGTTTTTTTTTTTTTTAAGCAAACTATCTACTGTTTGCCGGGACAGGCATTTACAGTTCAACCGGGCTTAGGGGGCGAGCCCAGAAGGTGCTCAGCCAGCGAGTTTATGGATTGGATGGCAATGCAAGGGCACCCCTGTGGGTACGAACCTCGACTTGGACCGGCAGCCAAATAAAAATACTATCCCTACGGGTGATCCACCAGCATTTCGGCAGTGACTACCTTGAGAAGAAACGCCTGCAGAAACTCAAGGCTGCGTCGGAGTGGGACTACGCCTCGGAGCGAAAACGCATCGGATAGCAGCAGTTGACCGAACTATCCTTCATAGGCGCCGCCGGCGACGCCGGTGTCGTGGAGTGAAATTAGTGCGTGTGTGTACCTCACTGTTTGATCGGGCGGTAAGATCGCGTGTCACTGAACTTGTCATTTAAATCCAACCGCCATTTGTACTTTAAAAAGGATCGTTAATACCGTACATTTTAGTACATCTTTAATATACTCTGGATCTAACAAACGTAGCACAAAGAGCTAGGTCTTGATTTACTACGGAGAGGGGTGCCAGATGAGCACATTAGCCAGCGTACCCAGTGAATAATATATCTAAAACAGTGGCCCAAATTAAGAAATCGTTTGAATATTTGCACACACCTTTGTTTTAACGCTTTAAAAGTTAACTTAAATGACTCATAAGATTTCTTTTCATTGCACCTGATAAAATGTTCAATGTAGTTTAACTACGGCCAAGAGAGAAAGATCCGTTGACAGTCGATAAGACTATGTTGGCTTACATATAGTACGACGGAAGATCTCTAGACTTCAACTTGTCGCGTTTCGGGATCAGTTTGTGTATATCCAGTTGTTGACTATACCTAGAGACCTTTTTTTATTTTTTTTACACTGGCTCGACATAGTGACTACAGAGTACCTGATGGTAAGTACAGTGTAGTCCAAAAATGAAAGCGACTATCAAAGGATGAAAATCCATTGATAGTCTACATCGTCATGTCGGCTCCCATATACCACGACTGAAGGTCTCTAGGTTTATGAGCTACTGGATATACACAAGCCGATCCCGAAAAGCGACAAGCCGAAACTGGTCACTATGACGGGCTTTACACCCATGCACTGTGGTAGCGACCCAGACGGGCACCGACGCCCTACCACCTCGCTGCTGCTCGTTTAGCACCACCCAGGAGTCACGTGTAGGGAAACTAGGGTAAAGCCTACGGACGCGAGCAGCTTCGACTCCCAATGAGACCTTCCGTCGTAGTATACATGGTCCGGCATAGCGATGGTGACTGTCAACGGATTTGATTCTATTGGCGGTCGTTGCCGTTGTTGAACTACTTTGTCTATTCCATCAGGCGTAATGTACCTTTTTTTTGTAACCCGGGGGAAATCCCCAACGGACCTCAGGGGGCGTTGAGGGCCGCCTCCCGGTTAGTCGGACTTGCACCGACTAAAACCCCCGGGGTCTTCTTCCTACTAGTCTGCCGGGGCCAAGGGTACAGCATTGGCTACTTCCTCGGAGGTGTAATGTACCTGCTTTGTCGTGTCAGTATAAAAAAAGGAATAAACTTCAAAATTGTTTACAACAGTTGTAAATCTACCAATTAATTTTCAATCTATGTTTGAGCTCATTTTTCTATATCAAGTCAATAAAGTTATCTTCGTTCCTGCCCTGCTGAATAATATAAATTATCTTATTCCTAGAGTATTACTTCGTTTTCCTATTAGTAGAACTTTTAGCAAAAGATTTTTTAAGGCTAACATTTGTTCTCCTTTCGATTAAACGAAAGATAGATACAAGAAAGTTAGTGACATTGGTATCTTTTACTGCTCTTCGTCAAGGATTTTGGTCCACATTGATAAAATTGTGCGTGTCTTAATTCTCTTGATATTATCATTCAGAGTGATTTTATAGATGAGGAAGGTTCCTCATCTACAAAATGATAAACCAAAGTCACCCTTAAGAGGTTATGCGTCAGTTGCTAGTAGCCCCGTATATCGTTGACATATTAATAAATGATTTAAAATTGATTTATATTGGTATAAGTTGGCATCGACGGTGACGAGCGATATGCTACGTGATCGGCTCAAACCGATTCCGATTCAGTGAGTGTGTTCACCCCTTACAGATCCTTCAATGCTCCTATAACGATACATTTCCTCATTACTATATAAACCAATCAGTTTAGCGCAATCTGCAGCGTCGTCAACTTGTGCTCTTTCTACAGTATAAATAATAATAGTTTTTGTAAATCTTATTTATTTATTACTAGCTGTCCCGGCAGACCTTGTTCTGCCCTATTTCTCTAAAACAAAGTCACATTGCTTTTTTTTTAATATTAATGGCTTCGCCGTCAGATTTTATTCTGCCAAAACCTATTGGCCTGTCGGCTGTTTTTTGAAAATTGTTTGAAGGAACCTGGCCTTAATGCTATATGTATAAAAATTGACAAATATTGACATTAATATTTATACGTCACTCAATTGTTTTGCCTTCCCGGAACCCGTCCACTGACATTTAAACTTTATGGTATGTTGTTAAAGTTCAAATTGACTTTTAAATATTATTATGAATTTTTGTATGAGAAAAGTGTTGTTTTTAGACTTTTTCAGACAATTTTTAAAAATTTTCTCTCCGTAATAACCTTCCACAGACTTCAATAAACATAACAAAAAAGAAATCAGCCAAATCGGTTCAGCCGTTCTCAAGTTTCGCGCTTATACACATTTAACCATTCATTTTTATATTATAAGAGATATGTATATATATAATATATAATAAAAAGAAGATTAGACAAGCAGTTGAAACAACTGAAAATTGTCTGTGTCCTGTTATTTCACTTTTTTTAATTATATCTACTTGTGATTGAGATAGTATCTGTCCAGGCAATTTTAATTTATTGGTTTACATTGTGAGCTGAGATTATGTCTTCTGGGAGATCATTCCGCGCTCTGACAATCCTGTTGCTTAGAAAGTGCTTGTGTGGTTTGTTGTTTGGACGACTGGTACACGGTTTAATCGGATGGCCTCTGAGATGTGTGCCGCTGCTGAGCCTCTACATTTTGTCAATACCTACAAGGTCATAATGCAATTCAATATCTTAGGGTGAGATTTATAAGCGGTACTATGCCCTTATTTCATTTATTTATTTTTACATAATTAAGAGCGGCCAGTGGCCAACACACTAAAAAACAATCACAAAAAATGTAAATTTATGTGTTGCGCCGGTTAAGGCCACCACATAGTACATCAAAAACATATACGATACAACTTATAAAACAAACACATTAACAAATAAATTATATATGTAATTATGTATGTATGTATGTGTTATTGTGTATGTGTTGTTGTATATGTTATATATTGTTTATATTTGGCTGGAACATGACAAATTATGTTATTTAATTAACATCAAATAGGTAATATGATAAATCACTGATTTCCTCAACCTTGGCTAGGCTCTGTGAATACTCAGGCTATACTTTAGTTTATATTATTTATCCAGTTTTTTTTTGTTTAAGACGAATTAATTTGCTGAGCAAAGTATTCAATATTGATTACCAGTTTCTGATGCATCTCGGTTTGTATGTAGAAAGATAAGGATATTTGGACATCTATCGTGGGTTTTTATCGAAAAGCTTTTCTTTGCTATTGATACTCATGGTCGCTTTTTGGACTGCACCATGCTTGCTGCCAGGTGTGGTGTGCTCACTATTTCGAGTCAGGGTAAAAAACCGTGACGGTACCTCACAAAAAACATGTTTTGCATTTATAAATATACTAGCTAACCCGGCAAACGTTGTTCTGCCACATAAATTATTCTAGTGAATATCTTCTGTATTATAATATATTTTACCTGCGGCTTCGCATTGTAAAATAGTATCTAATTTAATTTAATTTATGGTTCACAATTTTGGACATAGTGACATCCACATAAAAAAAAATGTTGTTGAGGACTTTTATTTAGAACTATTCAAGACAAATAATACTACGGTACACCATCTTTGTGTAACTCCAATGCTTTAGATAGTGTACGCCAAGATAGCTTGCAGAGCAGAGGACAGATTTTTTTCCGACTTAATTGACATGTATCGTTACATTACGCCCAGAATTACATAAAATCATTACAAATTGTAGCCCTGTGTTATTCCGATGTATAATCTATATTACTGTAAAAGTTTCATGCAAATCTGTCCTGTAGTTTTATTGTGAATGAGTAACAAATATATTCACAAACTTTCGCATTTATAGCAGTACTAGCTTTTGCCCGCGGCTTCGCTCGCGTTAAGAAGTATTATTATTAATTAGATATAATTTTTGCGGCTTTACATTTGTTTAGAGTGTGTAAAAAATTACGGCCTAATCTGTCATTAGGCGCTAAAACTATCAAGCTATTATATTATATTGTAGACGAAAATCTGAAAAGATTTATACAAACTTTCATCCCCTATTTTATCCCCTTAGGGGTGGATTTTATCAAAATCGATTCTTAGGAGATGCCTACGTCATAGTAGCCTTATGGGTGCAAAGTCTCATCCATATCGGTTTAAAATTGACAAAGTTTTATACAAAACTTCATTTCCTATTTTATGCCCTTGGGGGTAGAATTAATGAAAATCCTTTCTTAGCGGATGCTTACGTCATAACATCTACCTGCATGCCAAATTTCAGCCCGATCCGTCCAGTGGTTTGGGCTGTGCGTTGATAGATCACTATGACAGTCAGTCACGTTTGAGTTATATATATTTAGATTATTAGATTATATTATGAAGTAGGATTAGTAGGGTAGTAGGATTATTAGCACGCACAGCCTACATCGCCCAGGTGCCGTTTATTATTTCCAGAGAGAGGCTGTCACCAGAATACTTCTCTCCCATCATGGATACGACGCCTGGGCGGCGCACTTGAGGCAGTGCGACGCTATGACAGTATTTAAACTTGCGTCTGTGGTCACGACTAGAGATGCCACGAATATTCGGCAACTATTCGGTATTCGGCCACTTTTTTTGCTATTCGGTATTCGGCCGAATAATACGTACTCTTCGGCCGAATACCGAATACCAAATCATGTAAAAAAGACACGTTATATTACTCAAAGTTATGTATTTATTTCCAAATTACAACACTTTAGTAATTAAAATTGATCAGTGACAAGTTGTGATGGATAAAAACAAGCTTTTCAGCATTTTTTAGTAGCAAACGATTACGCTCTTCATCGTAAATGTCACCAGCCTCAGAAAATAACCTCTCACATACACACTCTCTCTCTCTCACACACACACTCTCTCGCTCACACACATACTAATAAACTTATACCGTTAATATCCATATAAAAACACAAAACACCATTGAATAACCCGAACGGAAGTGCGAATCTCACCAGAGACAAGATTTACTTAATTGGTGAGACTTATCACCCTGTGTATATGTATAAGTTTTGTGTTGAAATAAAGATTATTATTATTACTAAACACGCTACTTCCAGGAATATTCGACGGCCGAATATTCGGCGCTTCGGCCGACAGCGCTGCCGAATATTCGGTATTCGGTATTCGGCCAATTCACTATTCGTGGCATCACTAGTCACGACCCAGTTCGGGTAATCGCTCTAACAACTCATAATGTATAATGATATAGATAACAACAAGTTTATACGGAACCTTCATTGGATGAGGTCATCTCGCACTTGACTGGTTTTTTCAAGCAATTACAGCTATCGTTTTTTGCAGGTGATGTATCAACGCGAAAGCCAGAGCCGTATTATGGTCGCCGCATCGGGCAGCTGGCTCAGTACGCGCACGGTATTAACGGCACCGTGTACGCAGTAGACGAGAGCACAGTCTTCATCAGAGGGTTCGCGTATGATGGCACTGGACCTGACGCCTATTTCTGGGTCGGAGACACCCCTCAACCCTCGCCTGAGGGCACGCTGGTGCCGTACCCTGAAGACTACAACAGCAGGTGAGTTCAATTATCTTTAAAGTTTAGAACCTTAGCAACTTTAAGGAATCATTTAGAGTCTTTTATTTTTTTTGTTAACCCGGTGGAAATCCCTACGGACCGTCAGGGGGAGTGGTGAGGGCGGTGGTGGAGGAGGTGCTGAGGGAATATTAAGATATTTTGTACTATATCTTATGTTTTCTCATGTATAAAATCAACCTGTATAAATTAAGATATTATAGTATGTAGTAAATCATTTTCTTATCTGTAACTAACAACGTACTGTTTTAAAATCAATAATATCGTGTTGCCATACCGCCATTATTCGATATAGCCTAGTAGCGTAATATTTAATACTCTACGAGTAAACAATGTACAATAGTGTTCCTAGAAAAAGGTTTTATACTGCAAAGTTTACAGTCCTACCAACATTAAAAAGCTATAAAGCGTAATTTGAAGGTAATTTAGTTCAAATTCTTTTTAGTACATAGCTTTTATTTAATGCTCTAATGGGGTTACTGCTTTTTGAATATAAGGCTGAATCTACACGCTTGGCGCTTAGGGCTGTTCCAATACTAATAAAAAAAAAACGAAAACATTTAATTTCACCGCAGTTTCAAAATTCTTAAGGAAAAACCGACAAAGGGATACAAAAATGGTACCGAGGGATAAACAGAAACATTGCGCATAAAAATCTCCGTTATTTTGTCTATAATTTCCCGTTCAAAGGCAGAGAGGGGACACCCTAACCGTCGCATAATTATACGCCATTATAAAAATATGAATAATAAAACAAATTGTTTTGTAATTAAATTACATTGTGGGGTGTGATAATGGCTGTCGTGAGGGATGTATTTATCTCAGGCGGTTTCGTAAATAGAAGAAAACAAATAATAGGTTTATTTTTCTATAAACAGACGGTAAGCTGGATATAGGATATATATAAAGATGTATGTCCATTTTGCACTTGTAAATATGTCATGCTCAACGTGACCAATAGCGTACCTGGTCAACGTTTGCCTGATCGATGTCTTATTTGTCCCTCTATTTTTTTTTTACACTGGCTCGACATAGTGACTACAGAGTACCTGATGGTAATTACACTGTAGTCTAAAAACGAAAGCGACTATCAAAGGATGAAAATCCATTGATAGTCTACATCGTCATGTCGGCCCACATATACCACGACTGAAGGTCTCTAGGTGTATGAGCTACTGGATATACACAAGATGATCCCGAAACGCGACAAGCCGAAACTGGTCACTATGACGGGCTTTACACCCATGTACTGTGGTCGCGATCCAGACGGGCGCCGACGCCCTGCCACCTCGCTGCTGCTCGTTTAGCACCACCCAGGAGTCACGTGTAGGGAAACTAGAGTAAAGCCTACGGATGCGAGCAGCTTCGACTCCCAAAACATTATTTTTTAATATAACATTATTATTTTTGACATCTCACATAGTGTCCCTAAAAGCTGCCTTGTAATTATTAATTAATTTAGTATTCTATATTCCCAGGGATCCACCAATATTGAGCGCACACAGTAAGTCAGACATCCTGCTGAGATTGCCGGCCAATAAGCGACTGCGAGACATCAAATGGATTAGCGTCTGGTGTCGAAGATTTACGGTATGTACTAAACGATTAGATCTCTTCCCAGGTCCGGATCTACGGAGCCAAGCTGGGCCCACGCCTCGGGCTCCTTATTCCAGGCTCGGCAAACGATCACATCACCCAGCGTACCCACTGAATAATATATCTAAAAAAGTGGCCCAACTTCTCCATCAACATTAGCTGGAAATATGGTAAATCTTTTGTTTTGACATTTTAAGAGAGAATTGAAAAGCCTTATAAGATGCCGTTAACATGTCTTTAATTTATGTAAGGATAAAAGTAGTAATTTTACAAATTGTAGAGGGGGTGGGTGTCTGGTGACAGTAGGTTTCGCTCGGCCTGGAAAAATTTCAAGTACCGAGATTGTTCCTTCCAAAACCTTTATAACTTATTAAATACTATTTCTTATATTATTTCCCTAAAATCATTTTTTCCTATACACTTTCTTGCTTGTGGTTAGTTTTTCTGCTCCTATCTGATGCTCATTATATTACTATAACAACCATAATATTATTTTGTCCCTTTTCAGAGACATACATCTGAAAGAGAAAGATATAATTACCTATCTACTCACAGATAAAACAAAGATAAAATATTTAAACCGGCTTTAAGATTAAACCTAGACGGATAAATAGAATGGAATTCTTTTCTATTTTATTTTATTATAATAATACATAATAATTTATCACAGAATAAAATAATTGATTAATTAAATATATTTATTATTTACTCTTTAAGAGAATATATTGAAAATTGTGGAATACAGCAAAATCACTGAATTCATAAATAATATGTAAAAATTTGTTTTTTAATTTTTTTTTTTTATTAAATACATATTCATTTGCGATTTATTATTTATTTTAGATTACAATTATATAGATTTGCTCAAATTACAACAATGTAACCAAGATAATACTTTTTGTAATAACTTTTATATTCTACAGAGAGATAATGCATCATGGCGGACAAATAAAATATCGATCGAGCAGTCGGCGCTTGCGCGTCCTTATTATCGCGACAATGTGACATTTTTGGCGGCACTCGCGCTGATTCAATTGGCGCCATTCGCCTGCGAGTTTCAATAAGACCATTCGCCCGCTCGTAACGCGACAAGAATGGAAATTTAATTTCAAATTCTGTGATGTGAATTTAAATTCGGTTGAACTCCGCTTATACCGATGCTAGCTTTTGCCCGCGGTTTCGCTCGCGTTAAGAAGTATTATAAATAATTAGATATAGTTTTTGCGGCTTTACTTTTGTTTAGCGTGTGTAAAAAATTAGGGCCTAATCTGTCATTAGGCGCTAAAACTATCAAGCTATTATATTATAGTTGAAAATCTGAGAAGATTTATACAAAATTGCATCCCCTATTTTATCCCCTTAGGGCTGGAATTCATCAAAATCCTTGCTTAGCGGATGCCTACGTCATAACATCTACCTGCATGCCAAATTTCAGCCCGATCCGTCCAGTGGTTTGGGCTGTACGTTGATAGATCACTATGTCAGTCAGTCAGTCAGTTAGTCACCTTCGAGTTATATATATTTAGATTTCGCTGTTAGATTACAAAGTAATTTAGATATCGCGTTTGACAACGAATTTTCCTTATTTACAGACATTGTTTCGAAGTTATGCATTGTTTTAGATGATTGGTCAAACCACCCACCGAGCGTGTTCCCACAGTCCGATGATATGGCGCTCTTTAAGCGTAGTGTAATAAGATATTTGTGCAGGTCGGCATGATCGTTGCGATTGCCGATGGTTTTCTTTTTACTGTTGATAGTCGTTTTTGGATTGCACAGTCGTTATAGATAAGTAGGAGTAAAAGCCCAACTCTCCAAAACCCCTCTCCCAGGCCGTGCGCTTGACAGCGTATACCTCCGTCAAGTCTACTGCCCGGCTACCATTAATATTGCATAAATTAAGACATGCTAACTATATCTTACGAGACTTTTGAGTTAACTTAAAACATCAAAACAAAGGCTTGTACAAATTTTCAGCCTGTTTTTATCGAGAAGTTAGTTCGCTTTTTTTAGATTTTATTCTAGTTCAGTGGGTATTTTCGGGGATGCGCTCGCCTGCCGTCTCCTAGATCCAGGCTTGTGTTAGGTTCACGTTTTAGTATAGGCAGTCACTCTATCTCAATTTTTCTAGAATCACTCAGCTATTTGTAACTACTTTTCTAGGTAAACTTTGGTGATGTGTTCATCCCGACCGGCCTTGACCCGCCGAGACCGCGCGTCCTGCCAGAATTCAAAAGACTGGCTCACGGGCTACGGTCAGGCAACATCAGCGTCCTTGATGCGAAGACATTCTACATACCCAACCTTCATTACGACGGAGCCGGCCCTGACGCCTACTTCTGGGTCGGCAATGGATCGGAGCCCCATCCTTTTGGGACAAAGGTGGGTTAGCATTTTTCTACAACCATTTTTGGGTTTTAGTAGCTGTGGTGACCTAGTGGACAAGACGCCGGTACACATCTGCGGAAACATGAATGGTCATAGGTTTGAAATGACCAGGGTTTCTGGATTTGTCCAGATTTAGTATGGAGCTAGGGATCACAGGATCACCAGTGAAGGAAAACTTTGTGAGGACACCAGCATGACATTTTAAAAGAACGCCATGAGCGCTAGTTCTATGGGAACAGCGATAAGCTGCGCTACTGGTGACTCTGGGCAGGATATATAAGTGCAAAGTGGATACAACCACTAATGTATCGCAACTCACCACGCAAGGGACATAGCGTGAGGGTATATTATTATCATTAATAATTGTAATCGGTTTTCATTAATCTGATTATATTTTGTTTACTAGCTGTCCCGGCAGACCTTGTTCTGCCCTGTTTCTCTAAAACAAAGTCACATTGTTTTTTTTTAATGTTAATAGCTATTGGCCAGTCGGCTGTTTTTTGAAAATTGTTTGAAGGAACCTGGCCTTAATGCTATATGTATAAAAATTGACAAATATTGACATTAATATTTATACGTCACTCAATAATTGTTTTGCCTTCCCGGAACCCGTCCACTAAAATTTAAACTTTATTGTGTGGTATTAAAGTTCAAAATGACTTATAACGAATTTTTTTGTATGAGAATACAGAAAAGTGTTATTTTTAGACAGTTGCAGGGAATTTTTAAAATTTTTCTCTCCGTAATAACTTTCCTCAGATTTCATCAAACACAACAAAAAAAATCAGCCAAATCGGTTCAGCCGTTCCCGAGTTTCGCGCATATCAAGACATTTTGTGATTCATTTTTATATTATAGATAATTGTGCTGTATATAGTTAGGTATACCTGTAAAGATATAACACGCGGTCTTAGGACTTGTATATACGTTTTTTTTTAATGTTTTCGTGTATATATCGTTGGTATATTAAATAAATAAATAAATCTATCTCCACGGGTGAGCCAGTGCCAGGGACCACTGTGCGTGTTTCGGTTATACTCCAGTGCTGACGTGCGTGTTTCCACGCACGTCAGCTTGGCTTGGCCACTTGGCTAAGGGGGGTGGTGATCACTCTTCTCTCCCATCTCCCCTATGAGTATGACGTTGCCTTTTGGGCTTATCACGCGTCAGGATGCAGTAAGACCACTATCAAATGCCCGTACCCCGGCGCACCAAGCTCGTGGAGAGGGACACCCCGGTGGTTTCAGCCAGTGGGGGCCTTCAACCCCCCCTGACGGCCTATAACAGGTTTCTACCGGGCTAACAACAAAAAAAAGGGTGCACTGTACGTTCCGGTCCAGGCCGTGAGGTATATCGTTCCGTAGCCTTTTCATTCCTATGCGGTAATTATTTGTGCTGACGCAACGCATCGTGTGCTCCAATTCTTACAGTTAACTCGCTAACCCCCAGGTGCCGAATGAGATGGGATCCCTGAACCCGCTGCGTGGGTATCAAGGTGAGGACATAGAGATCCAGCTCCCCGGCAAGCTGACGGTCTACGACATCGACTGGCTAGCGGTCTGGTGCGTCGAGTACAGACATAACTTTGGCCATGTCTATATACCTAAAGACCTGGATGTGCCGCCGGCGCTGGGACAGACGAAGATAACCGTGAGTGAAAAGAAGTCTTTAAAACTTTAACAGGCTTTTGTAAAATACCATTGGCTGTGGTGGATAGTGGATAAGGAATAGGGGATGTGCGGCAACGCGAAAAGTCATAGGTTCGTATCCCGGCATTTAACTCCGAGTTTCTCCGGATTACGTATGGGTTGCGGCGCAATATGCTCACCGATGAAGAAAAACATCCGGAGAGAACCCGCATTGGCTTTAATGCAAATTTCACGTGTACTAGTGCCGTGAGAACGGCTATCAGCTGCGTTACCGGTCACGTTGCGTACGACATATAAGCGCAAAGTATATAAAAAAGGTTTATATATATATATATATATATTAGAGCGTTTCAAAAAAAAAAATATTTTTCCTAGGAACCACGCTCAAAAGTTTCGTTTTAATGCCAAAGTTAAACTTCGATCTTGAATAACTTTTGACTGAGTTGATTTATCAAAAATTGACTTCAGACCTTTTTTGTAGAGCGTTAAATTCTCTACAAAATAATGAATGGGTATTGCAATACGATATATAGTTCGGTAGTTATAGAAATCAAAAGAAAAAAAACTTTTGTCCTGTGTTATTTGTATGGGAAATCGAAAAGTGCGATGCGGACAAGCTAAATATTAATATTAAGGACTCATATTTTCAGAGGCCTATTTTGGCATTAAAACGAAACTTTTGAGCGTGGTTCCGAGGAAGAAAATATTTTTTTTTTTTGGAACGCCCTAATATATATATACTGGCGTGAAAAAGTGACTACAGAGCACCTGATGGAAAGCATAATATAGTCTAAGATCAGCAACGACCACTATGGCATGAAAATCCTATGAAAGCCACCATCACTATGTCAGCTCATTTATACTACGAAGGTCTCTAGAACTAACTGATACATTGATCCCGAAACTCGACAGGCCTAAGCGAGTCACTATGACGGTAATTGCACTTTTGTACTGTGGTCAGAATCCAGTGCAGGCAATCGCCCTTTTTTGTAACCCGGGAGAAAATTCTGCATAGGATCATCAGGCCCGCTGTGAGGGCAGCGACCCCGGTGTGTCAGGCTCCTATTGAATGAATCTCCCAGCGTGTCCTTTCTATCACTCGATATGGACTTGGCAATCCAGATTCTTCCAGACGCCCAGGGGGCAAACAGCCTGTTAAAGCTTCACCTCTGGAAGGGTTGGGGGTTAAGAGCCTCCCTCTAAAATTTATATAACGGGGGGAGCGGCGGACTCCACGCGCCGCTTCCCTCTCATCCGGGTACTAGACTCCCTCAAGTCTACTGCTCGGCCAGGCATTCGCCCTAACACCTCTAGATTAAGTGGTATCAATTTTATTGTCATTTCATTCATTTCTATCATGCAGCAAGGATCATTATTAACGTTTTTCCAGCATCCGAAGGAATTTACAAATAAAAATATACTCATAGTATCTATTGGTATCCACTTTTGTAATACTACCTATAATAGATGTTTTAAGCAACTAAATTCTCTACGACATTCGATATCGATATAGTTAATCTATGCCGTATTATTTTATTACCTATCATTTTAAAAAAGCGTCGAACGGAGTCTTAGATGGTAACATTCAATCAGCAAAGCAGTAGGAAAGTAATAATCGTATGGAATTGTAATTTATTGAAGTGACATTTCGAAAGTGTAGAGGTAGAGTTCACACAGGAAGTATGGTCCGCAAAGTAGATTGCAATGAGTAAGACTGGCAATATTGTAAAATATATTAAAATTACAACTGTTTTTCTTAATCTATAAAACGTCACCAAATTCAATTCAATTCTAATTTCCTTTTTTAACATATTGACAGATTATTTCAAAATATAACTTAAATATAAAAAAGGTTTAATTTTAAAAATATACATAAAAAAGTATCTTATAAAAGTATACGACAATCCTAAACAAAGTGATTTTATAGACGAGGGAGTTATTTCAGGATAAAATAATTTGTACCTTCTAAATAACAAACATTTAAATGACTGTATTCCCTAACAAATCGTTAAGAAAAAATGATGAACAAATAAGAATTGAGTCGTAAAAAGCTTGGACACTGCAGCGCGTGTGGCACGCGATTAACTGGTAAGTAAATAAAGTTCCTTTTACGTAATTTTAGGTAAACAAGTATTGTGTCGATTTCCCTTCGTACTTTATCCTGACCTAGAACAGGCAAAATACCTACTTAATATTTAATTGTTATTTATTAATTCATGTGTATAATTGTCTCTTAATGTGTAGACTATAATTTACTTTGTTTCAATGGAAATATTAAATATCACTTTTTTATATATTTGGAATTAAAATCAAATGCTGATTATCCTCCCTGGATCCCTTCGTCTATAAAATCAGACTGTATATTTGGATTTTATTTCCTACAGTCATCTCTACAGTCCGGTCAAAGCTTAGGTCGTACTATTGATGTCTATGATTGAATGTTACTTAGTCTAAGACGTGTATATCTCGAGTCTTAATATTCAATTACTTTTGCAGGGGAAACGGAAGGTGTCAACAAATAAACCAATTAAATCACAAAAACTATCATTAAGAAACGAAACATCCTTTCCGGTATGGCATTGGAAAGGATGGTTTCACGACTTTTAGATACTTTTATGGCGGCTCCAGACTCGTCTGAATACACGTGAAGTTGCATGAATGCGAGTGAAGATTGTTTCACAACCTTCCACAGGATTCATGACTGTTCGCGACTTTGTTTCCGTTACTTTTTGTGTTCGCATCAGACGGCTTTATTAAAAAACGAGGATTATTTTGATTAAAGGTGTAAACAGTGGCAGAAGTCGTTATTACAAATTTAAGCCTATCTATATTCTAGATATTTTCATTATATTCGTATTTATCAATTTTTTATTGTAGTGAAAACCATCAATTGTGGTGAGGCCTATATCACTTGTGAGAGGCTTGTGAATCAGAAGACAGTATTAGCTTGAATAGTATTTATTATTTATTTGCTACACGTTTTATGTGATTCGAGCGGCCTAGATATCGTAGTGCATTGCACTCATTAGCAGTACTCAGTCAAATAACTTACACAGCATTGCGTCAAAGTATTTATTTACGTATAATATATAAAAATACTTGTCCTAACTGACTTAGAACCATCGTAGAACCTGGACTACTGAAGCTAGAAACATGAAATGTCAACATTAGATTCTTTTTTGTGACGAAAATATCCATTAAGAGTGGATTTTTGCTACACCAATCTTAAAAGGCTGAAATTATGCTTGAAGCTTATTTCAAAATTCGTCAATTTTGAAGTAAAATTATGAGAACTCATAGTTAGGTGTTTGGTTCGAAATAAATATGTACTTCTACGTTGGTCCGAAAATTCGCCAGTTTTAAGCGTAAATCGTACCTAGGCAAAACCAGGACGAGTGTGATAGTATCTTATATAAAAAATCTTAGTAAATTAAAAAAAAACATTTTTTAATAAGGGCAGGTTTATTTAATATTAAAGAGTGAACTCGATCGTAAATCAGGGAACACAGTCTATCGCATCGCTTCGAATTCACGATGTAAATTCACGTCGTGACTTCACGGCGCGAGTCTAGAGCTGCCATTAGGCATAATGCTATTTTGTCACAACCAATAATATTGTCAAAGTTGGAAATAAAAATTCAGTTTGTTAAGAAACGAAACACGTACTTATTAAGAAAAGTTAATTTAGCTACTTTTATGCGAATAAACGTTTATTTTTTGCGTATTTCGCAGAATTAAAATCTTTGACAAGATTAACGGTAAATTCGAATACTATGTTATTTTGTTTCGTAACTATACTAATACATTCTTTGCCTGTAAGGAATAAATTGTTATGTTCTAATAAATTATTTTAATTATTAACAATTTCGCTATGTTTTTGTTAACTATGCTTGCCTTGGGATTTATAATTATAGCCACCATGGTGGTATAACCCGGTAAGTGTGTCTATCATTATTTCTAGAGATATATATATATATATATATATATATATATATATATATATATATATAATTCATTCATTCATCATTCTAATTTACTCGTATTATATCATCATTTGATTTTCTAATTTGGCAGTCTACATTTAACCCGCATAAGCTATAGACTATGTACTTATTATATTATCTATTTTAAATATAAATTAACTTTATAAATGACATTGATATAAAAGAATTATTCTAATCAATGATTTTTTAATTAATAACAATGCATGCTCGCAGTATATGCGACTATTTTGCTGACAGGACATTTTTCCTTTGTGTATTATATATTAATATCTGATTATGTTAATAATAGCAACTACCAGAGTTCCTCGCCAGCTCTTCTCGGTAGATTTTGCTTTCCGAACCGGTGTTAGATTCATTTTCTTTTGTCGATTCAAAAGTGTTTGGAACGTTTTTTTAACGGAGTTAGTTGATATTTTATTTCTTATGTTTTCTACCTTGTTATAATACATTACAAGTTAGCATAAACAGAATAGAATTTATAATCAGGAAAATTTTACTGTTCCAGATAGTTTTTAAACAAAATGTTCGCATGTAAGTGATTTGTAATTTATGAAAATAAACTCTTTGATCTGTAATAATGGATTTATTATGCGAAGTTGGTAAATATGACACGAACCATAGCTAAATAATTAATTTGATCAAAGAGCACCATTATTAAATTAACAATGTTTGCGAAAACATTTAAGCGTTGGAAAATTGGGATATTATATATCTTATTTCTAACAAATATCCACTAAACCGCTCTAATTACGCTGTTATACTGCCCCACTAAGCAAATTTTTACCGTCTGTATCACGGCCAATATCCTTAACAGCTATTTTAACTACTTCTTTTCTAACTCTTTCGTAAAAGAACCATCTCTATTAAATCACGTAAACTTGGTCTCTTGAACAGAACGTGACAGTTTTTCTCGCCGGATGAACTGCCGCAATTTGCCGTTTGGAACTCATTTACTGATACTAAAAAACAAATTTCAGACGAGTTCCACCACCTCGCAAACGCCATTTAGCGCCTCTAGCAACTGCAAGGAAATGCTGGACAAAAGGCTTCAAGTTCGCTGGGAAATTCAGGTAAATCTTTGCAAACACATTGTTATTAATCCTTTTCTTGATAGTGTGTCTGTGGAGATACATCAGAATTTACAAAACCTATTGCCATAAGTTTTTAGCGCAAACTTAATATTTTTATATGAATATTTAGGTAATTTCTCAGTTTTTGAACGCACGGTTAGTTTCTATTAGACATCCTTGGAACATAAGGGTTAAACGGTATGAATATTATTTTGATATTGAAAGAAAAAACATTCTGCCAAGTTAATGGTTAAAACTCGTAAACGGCCACGGATCTAGAAATCTTTTGAGGTGGGGTAAAAACTGGTCTTCCCCGTGCTTTTACTTTTGTTTCTCATTTATATGAAATAATCCAATGAAAAAATGTTAACACCATAATTTGTGGAGAGGAGGATTTATCACATAGAAAGAAAGAAAAAAAAACATTTATTTGGCACACAACATAACATACAACACAGAAAGGTAGGTTAATTAAAGTAGAAAATAACAAAAGCGAGTACCTTGTGTTAGGATGCGCCAAAGGGAGGGCAACTCAGCAAATGCTAAGTGACCAGCCGAGCCTCCCAGCGCTGATTTTCAGCTGACACCCATTTACTGTGTCAGCACGCAAAAAATACCGTGAACATGATTAACGGATTATAGATACACAGCTCTAGGGACAATACAAAAGTGTCATACATGAAGACATGTACATACGTACTCATGAACACAAATACGTCTATACATATAAAAGTAGATTGCATACATATACCATATATGTACTATAGTATGTATAGATTGCATACATATACCATATATGTACTATAGCATGTAGACGCGCGGGGTAAAGGGTGCGCGCGCGCACGGGATGCTCTTGCTAAGGCAGTCGACTACCGAGACCCGAGGCTAGAGTACGTTCGTGTGCGTCGCAATTCGGTGTGCCGTTAAAGTGCAAATAAATAGTAAAACGCCAAAATCCGTATCATTCTACCTACACACCCACGACCACCGATTATAGTACATTATTATCAACACACATAAAAATAAATTAAATATTCACGAAAAACCTCAAAAAAGCTACAAATATTATTTTTCTGGAAAGCTTGACCCACATATTTAGATATATTATTGAGTGGATACGCTGATGTACTCGTCTGCCGCCTGGGGCGCGGGCTCCAGCTTACCCCTCTAGATCCTGGGCTGTTCGTAAAATGTTATTTTGGAGTTTTATGTTTACTAATGCCATATCAAATAATCTATTGAGTGTTTTTCGGACGCTACCTGTATATTTGTGGATGAACAATATAAGTTTAAATTTAGTTTTGGATAAATTGACTTGTGTTTTTAATTTGTATATAAATTATTTATCGATTATTAATTTTACACGTATTGCAAGAGGGTAGCGAGGATCAGGTAATTATTTTGTTCCCCAATTCAATATTTATTTGAAATAAATTATATAAAAATAAGTCCGGTTTCCTTCGTGACGCTATAACTCCAGAACGCACGAACCAATTTCCACGGTTTTACATTCGTTAGAAAGGTCTCGGGCTCCATAAGGTTTATAGCAAACAAAATTTAGGAAAATTTTAAACATAAAAGCAGGAAAACGGGAAGAATCATTTTCACAAACAGCGCCATCTCTGATACATAGCATGTACTACAAACCAATATGGTTATGCATAGTGGTGGAGCAGATCGCACCAGTATTTTAAGTAGATGGCGCCGATGCGTTATACATTGTTTGACAGCTACTCATTGTACTCTGCTCAGTTAATTTCATGTGACATTTATTATGCGCACGTTCTTTCAAACGCTAGCTAAAAACCAGAAGGAAACCATCTGGTGGCGAAACGAAGTTCGCCGGGATTGCTAGTAAATTATAATATTGACTGTGTTCTAATGTCGCTTCCTCCAGTCTTCCAAGAAGTATCACTTGCGATCTCTTTGAGCTAGAGTTAATTGTATTTTTAAAGAATCATACCTCGCCTTGGACTATGAAGTTTTCTATTAATTTTGCCAAGTCGTTGAGCTGTGGAATTGAATACCTTAAATTACGACTAAATCCATATCATTATTTATAGTTTAACGGGCCTTATGCGCGCATCAACTTATTTTTAATTATGGCGTAACCAGGCCGAATCGTCGAGCCGCAATTAAAAATAAGCTAATTCGTGTATAAGACCCGTTAAAGTATTTATATTTATGAATACAAAACACGAAAGTTTAAAACGTGTTAAATTTATATTATACTTAAAGAATAACCCGAATACCAATACTGGAATAATGGGTAGGATTTAAAAGCCAGGTCAGGTCAGGTCGGAGTCAACAGGTCAAAATTCCTTTTATTTCCTTCTTTATCTCTTCTATTCTATAATTGAGGCACTATTGTGCCTATAGGCTTGCAGTTGATATAAGCCTAATATAAAAATAAGGGTAAAACGCATTTTAAGAGGATTTTTTTTTACACTGGCTCGACATAGTGACTACAGAGTACCTGATGGTAAGTACTGTGTAGTCCAAAAACGAAAGCGACTATCAAAGGATGAAAATCCATTGATAGTCTACATCGTCATGTCGGCCCACATATACCACGACTGAAGGTCTCTAGGTATATGAGCTACTGGATATACACAAGCTGATCCCGAAACGTGACAAGCGAAACAGGTCATTATGAAGGGCTTTACACCCACGTACTGTGGTCGCGATTCAGACGGGCACCGGCGCCCTACCACCTCGCTGCTGCTCGTTTAGCACCACCCAGGAGTCACGTGTAGGGAAACTAGGGTAAAGCCTACGGACGCGAGCAGCTTCGACTCCCAAAAATTTCTGACACTGGGCGATAAAGGGTTGCTTTAAAGGAAGAATCCCATGTGCTTGTGGTAACTAGGGATAGTGAAGGTTGCGTTCCAAAAATAATAACAAAAAATTAACTTACGCGAAAAATTTAATTTTAAGTATACATATTTACAGGGAGATGATGTACAAATAACGTTATCAGCTAGACTTCGCAAGGAGCAGTATATGTCGTTTGGCATTTCTGGAGGGGAGGGTAGGCCGGTCATGCTGGGAGCTGATGTTGTGGTCGCCTACTGGGATACTCGGTAAGAATTATTTACTCTATTATCTTCGCAGTCTACATTTTTTAGACCTTAAGGCACTCTTCGATTCTAGCAGCACTATGACTTAGCATCGGCGGACCGAACGCGACGCCGTCCGATGTACCTGACTGCGCAATGGTGTCAGACTCAGGATTGTGGTAGTCGACAGCGCTACGCAGTGACGTACATCGAACGACCTACAGAGCGCTACATTGCGACCCGGCAGTGACTGTCAGAAGCCGAAGTGTTTATAATCAAGGATTTGCCTTTATCACATCGGAGTCACCAATTGTGGTGACGAATGAATCAAAAGGCAGTTTTACCGTGACTCCCAAATTTATTCATTTGGTGCGCATTTAAATACAATTCGCGAGAACTAGATATTCAGATAGCATTGCACTTTACAATTTGTACTTTCCTCCATGTGTAAAAATTTTCAAGTGCTTTAAAATGTTTATGTCTTTTGCCTATCACTACAGTTAATACCACTTTGTGATATTAAATTTGTTACAGAATGAATCAACCTCGTGTTGCGGACTACACGATAACTCATATAGCCCAATGTGATGAAGAGCGAGGAGTTTGCCCTGATCACAAGTTGGGCGGCAGTAATGATGCAACACTAGGTACCATATCCTTTACACGACTTCCCTTTTATGCCTTTTATTACACTGGTTAGACCAAATGACTGAGAGAGAGAAATGGCAGAGCTGATGGTAAGTACAGTGCAGTCCAAAATAGACTTTCAAAGGAACAGAATCCGTTGACAGTGTTCAGCATCCTCACATTGCCGACGGCGCTACAGATCACCGCCGGTAGGACTTTTTTTTGGTGACCCGAGGGAAGTCCCTAACGAATCTCAGGAGGCGGTGAGGGCCGCCCCACCCTAAAACCCTCGAGGTGTTCCTCCTTCTCGTCTGCCAGGGCCAAGGACACACCATCGGCCTCTTCCTCGGCACCCAGCGAAGTTTGGCCTTAAGGTAGTCCTCTCCATATTGCAAAAGGCAGGGGAGGGGTGGTGTAAATGGCCACCCACTGCTCGCTCGCCTACTTATCTTGGAGCAGTGCGCGAGAACACATCGCACACTGCTCTCGCCTGGATCATTGGACGGCGCACTCCCTTAGATGTGCCGTCCAAGGCGTCATATACCGCCGGCAGGACTAGAACCAAATCCAAATTTATTTTAATGCGATCAATTATCTATTATATAAAAATAAGCCCAGTTTTCCTTCCTGACGCTATAACTCCAGAACGCACGAACCGATTTCCACGATTTTGCATTCGTTGGAAAGGTCTCGGGCTCCGTGGGGTTTATAGCAAACAAAATTCAGAAAAATTTACATAAGAAAGCAGGAATACGGGGAAAAACATTTTTCACATACAGCGCCATCTCTGATACATAGCCTGTACTACAAACCAATATGGTTTTGCATGGTGGTGGAGCAGATCGCACCAGTATTTTAAGTAGATGGCGCCGATGCGTTACACATTGTTTGACAGCTACTCATTGTACTCTGCTCAGTTAATTTCATGTGACATTTATTATGCGCACGTTCTTTCAAACGCTAATTAAGAACAAAAACGAAGCCATCTGGTGGCGAAACGAAGTTCGCCGGATTTGCTAGTAGTAAATAAGATTTACTTAATTTACAGTATCAGGTCATCAAAGAAATGGGATAACGACGATCACATACAAACGTCCTCTGGCAGCCAAAGAGCCTAAAAGGGACAAAGAAATCTTCACATCCAGGTCTCAGTCGGTCATAGCGGCCTTCGGACCTCTCAACTCCAAGTACGAGGCGAACGCCCATTCCTTTATGGATACCACGAGACACGACGTCCAGCTTGACTTCGGAGCCCAGGTAATCACAACCAAGCAGATTTACAATTCAAACGAATATATATCGATTATTTTTAATGGGCAGATAGTTATTGTATCTTCTTCTCAGTGTATTATGCATGTGAAAAGAGCAGGACCGGATCTAGTTTTTTGGATTGCACCATGCTTATCGTCAGGTGTGAAGTGGTCACTGTGTCGAATCAGGGTTAAACATTTTTTAATTCGAACGTTTTTGTGATGTCGATTTTCTATCTCGTACATTTTGCTCCTTTAGAAGAATGCTGAGAAAAATCGTTTTTATTTTTTTTATTTCTTATATTTATTTTCTTAATATAATTAGTTACTTACTTTTCTCTTATTGTTTTATTAGCTTGATTTTATTTAACTAAATGAAAAAAAAATATCTAAACCCCCTTCGACCACTCAATGCCATGCCAAAGTCCTTAAGAATTGCATTGCCACCAAACCCATAAAATTGGCTTGTCGAGTTCCTAAAGCATTCATCTTCTTAACAATGGTGAAAGCGAAAAAGCCTTTACAGCTTCTATCATGTCCAAAGAATCTTATAGTTTAGTGATGCTGATAATGATGGAAGTCGTTTAACATCGCCCGATGTCGACAGAAGAAATGAAAGGGGCGAAACGAGAGTAGTGAAGGTAGAAAGGTTGAAACACGTTGAGTACGACACAGTAAAAAGTCACAAGATGAAATGATGAAGCACAAGTATAAGAAGAAATAAGGAAAAATAAAGTTCACAGCACGATAACACGAAAACAAACATAAAAAAACAGCACGAATAGAGAATCAGTCAAACGTCGAAGCGCCGTCAATGTGATAAGGAACCTCTATTTTAATAGTAAACATTTTACAGGTAACAGCATTGTTTATGGTTATGCATTTTGTTACAGAACGACAATACTTGCATTGGACTGGCTGAGCTCGATGCTTCCAGCCCGCAGCCCTGGCCCCCGCGGGTTATTGCGGGAGCCACCAACTTCACTGCTAGGATAGGTCCAGCCGGCGGAAAGAGGGGATACACTCCAATCACTGGTCCGTAAATCCTTTGTAATCCCCGTTACAAAACGAGGGATCTTTTTTTATCCTATTTCAGCTTATTGTCCCACACGATGTCTGATGGTAAATATTAGGTCCTTACATATGAAATTGGCGTTTCGTATGGGAGGAACAAAAAGTCGAATATTTTTTAATATAATATATTTAATTAATCAAAGTATGAACCATTATTTTCTATGCACTTTTGCCATCTCATAGGTAGTTCATTGATCCCTTTACTAAAAAAACCAGTCGGACGGGAATCAATAAAATCTTTGAAGGCGATTTGGACTGCCCCATCGGAGTTGAATTTTTTCCCTTGCAAGAAGTTATCCAAATTTCGAAAAAAACGGTAATCTGTTGGAGCAAGGTCCGGGGAGTACGGAGGATGTCTTAGACTTTCCAATTGAAGCTCTTCTAATTTAGTAGCCGTCTGTTGCGCAGTGTGTGGTCTAGCGTTGTCGTGAAGCAGCAGTGGCGTGGAGCGATTGACCAGCCTAGGTTGTTTAGTCGCTAGCTTTTCCATCATGGTTTGCAATTGCTGACAATAGACATCAGCCGTAATAGTCTGGCCAGATTTGAGAAAACTGTAATGAACAATACCGGCACTAGTCCACCAAACGCTTACAAGTAACTTTTTTGGGGTTAATTTTCGCTCTGGGCAGGATTTGGCTGGCTGGCCAGGATCCAACCATTGCGCTGAGCGCCAAAAGTGGCCAGTACGAAAAACGCCAATTTCATATGTAAGGACCTAATATGATGCAGTCTAAAAACGACCACGAAAATCAACAGTAAAAACATACCGATAGTCGCAGCGATTATCCCACCCTGGAGAGATATCTCTCACGCTTTGTTTAAAGGATCCCATGCGTATCATAGGATGGTGAGAACACGCTCAGCGGAAGAGCTTCCACAGCCCAACGACTCGGCAGCAGTAAGAGTTAGAGAACTTCTTAATCCTGGCTGGGATGTGAGCTAGCGTATAGCTGTGACTCCGTAAACCCGGGCGCGCATTTCCACTACCGGAAGGGAGAGGGTGGAACAAGATTAAACAACTCTTCAGAACACTCGCCATGATATAGGCGGTAGAAAATGCTTAATGAGGCAATATCTTTGCTAACCTGGGGCCTAATTCTCTAAGACAATTTAGCGATTCCTTGCTTTGATATCACGTAATTTTCGTAAAAAGTTACATTTGCAAAAACCGTATTCTCTGTGATATTTTGTTGAAATGAATCAGATTCATTACCGTGACATGATATAGACAAAACATAATGTTAACATGGTTTTTAAATAGTAAAATTTGAGTGTAAAATCTAAATTGTCATACAGAATTAGACCCCTGATTATTTTCAATAAAGTATCATAGAGAATACGATTTATGCAATTGTCGTAAATTTTTACGAAATTGATGTGATATCAAAGCATGGAATTGCTAAATTGTCTTAGAGAATTTGGCCCCTGGAGTGGTTCAACATGCTTAGTTTAACTTGTGTCTGAAACTAAATAACCCTAGATCAGGACTACAAATTTTTTCGTATCTGATACTTAACTTATCCCCTTTTCATGCAGACAATGACTTGCCAACCGGATTTTTACCTTACGGTAACCATACTTTTAATTAATCTATATTGTAATTAGTAATTAATGGGATAGACTGATTTATATCGGTGAAGAATGTTTACGAGTGAGATACAGTGGGTCAAAAAAGTAATCGTACACCCAGTTTTTCTCCAATCTATACTAATATTATAAAGCTGAAGAGTTTGTTTGTTTGTTTGAACGCGCTAATCTCAGGAACTACTGGTTTGAATAGAAAAAATCTTTGTGTTGAATAGACCATTTATCGAGGAAGGCTTTAGGCTATATAACATCACTATGCAACTATTAGAAGCGAAGAAATAATGGAAAATGTGATAAAAACGGGGAAGATTATTCATCCTTGAAGGCTTCCATTGCGTGCACTGCGAAAACGGTTCAAGATACCAAAAATTTATGTATGAAAGAATTATTCCTCTTAAAATGATCTAAAAATATGTCCATCTTTTAAGATTAACTCACTAAAACCGTTTTTATGGTAATCAAATTTGGTCGAAATTAATGCATTATTTGTTAAGAGTTGTATCAACGTAATAATATTAATCTTTATCCAAATAAATGTGTTGTTGTTTAAGAGTATTTAATTGTGAACAAAATTGTCTTTGACATCACTTAATTTCAATGTATATCTTAGAAGATATTACAACAACTTATATAGCAAAACAACGTTTGCCGGATCAGCTAGTAACTAATATTTTGTGTGCATCCTATTAGCTCGGAGAAAAACTGAGTGTACGAATACTTTTTTACCCACTGTATATATCGTCATGCTATACCTTACAGGGTGAGCGAAGTTACATTAGTGGCTGCTTCCACTTTGCGTTTATATGTCGTGCTCACGCACTACAACACATGACGGTTCTATTAGAAGCCATGCCGGTTTTCTCAAGATCTTTTCCTTCGACGGTGAGCATATGGTACCGAAATTCGTACGTCATCTGGCTAAACCCAGGGTTACGTGCAGAGATTCGAACCAACAACCATTCTCAATGCCGCACCTTAATCCGGTCTATTGTCCACTACGCCACCGCAGCCACTAACGTAACAGCCACGAATGAGATACAGTTTATTTAAAAAAATCGTATTATCTCAATTTACTCTTAAAAAGTGATTTCAATGGCAAAATGTTACGAAATCCGAGTACTTCTTTAAACTTTAGTAGAATATAGATATGAAACGGTTCCAGGTCATCCATCCTGGGGCATAGCTTGGTACATCAACGACCAGCTCATCCCTGAGCTTTACGTGGAGCGTGGCAAAACATATACCTTTTTCGTTGAAGGTGGAGATGATAGGACAAACCCGGCCAAGTAAGTAGCATTATCTTAGAGCAAAAACGAAAAAGCAATTATTTGGTTGACAAAACAACATACAACACAAAAGGATAGGTTAATGAAAATACAAAACAACAATGATGTGCCAAATGGAAGTCAGCTCAGCAAATGCTAAGTGACCCACACAGCACAGTTGATTTTCAGCTGACATCAATTTATTGTGTCAACGCGCAGAAAATAGCGAGGTAGGGATTAATAGAGTATAGATACACAGCTCTAGAGACTATGTTCGAAGTATCATAGACAATAGTATGTACATACATGCACCTGAACTCTCACATACCCCTGTAAATATATAAGTATATTAAATACACATGCCATATACATAATTAGTATTATCTAGATGAATATAAAAAAACGTCTCGCTCCGCAATTCTCGACATATGACCGGTGGTCCTGGGTGTGGTGGTAGAAAGATATGGATTTTGGCGTTTTACTGTTTTTTTGCTCTTTAAGGCAAACCAAACTGCGACGCACACGCATGTACTCCAGCCTTGGGTCTCGGTAGTCGACCGCTTTAGCTAGAGCATCCCTTGCGCGCGCGTACCCCTTACCCCGAGCGTCCTGTAACACCCTAACGACCCTTAGGGCGTTTAACACAATTACGCATCGGGCGGCGTCTACATGCTGTACCTTGTACACAATAGATACACTTTCCCGAGAAAGGGACGGCATACGTCACACTTTGCCTTTACATTTCAGTGTATGGTGACAAATACAAGACAACAGAGCATCCACTCCTATTCACATACACTACTTGTTGTATTTTAGATATCACCCGTTCTACATTAGCGACTCTTCGGAAGGAGGCTTTGGACAGAAAAGGGAGGAAGATCAGAGAAAGCAGAGAGTTTTCGCTGGAGTTGCCTACGATAATGAAGGATACCCTTACCCTACTGCTGGTAATTATATTTTGTATTGATCTCTATTGGCTGTGATATTTATTTAGTATGTGGAGCTGAACGCGTAAGTGAATTTTAATCCCTATCGTTAGTCTATTTCACTTTCTGTGAAGTTATTTAACCTTTTCCCATCCTTTGATAAGAGAAACACGCGGGCTGGTTTATAGAGTCACTACTAGTGATGAAAATGCCCGGGAATTTACGGAATGTTCTCGGAAGTTTTGAGCACTTTGGGATGATTCCCGGGCATTTTCATCACAAGTCACTATTATACGGTAACTGGTATCCTAGCTAGGACTAAAATCCTCTATATCTTACTGCAGCCGAGTAGTTGGGCTGTGCAATGGTCTTCCGGCGAGCGTGTTCCCACCATCCTATGATAGGGGATCCTTTAAACGTAGCGCACACAGATATTTGTTCAGACCGCCATGATTTAAGAGCGAAATCTCTTTGAAATAAATTAATACTAATGTCAATACATTATTAAAAAAAACTAAACACGCAAGTTGATCCCGAAACGCGACAAGCCAAAGTAAGTCACTATAACGGTCTTTACACTTGTGTACTCTGATTTCGACCGAGTTCGGGCCTCCAAATCCATTTCAAAATTTGTCTTAAAATTTGGGCCAATTTGAATTCTGAGTCTTAATTTAAAATTAACAGATTTTTAATATATTCATTAAAATCTCTAACAAGGCACTGCTTATTATAATGTTTCTAAGGGATGCACGCTACTGCGTAATACATACTTCAGCGTAGAATAAGTCTATGACACTGTTTTTCTCACATATTTAATAATCTTGTGTCTTGTATAGTTCTACACATAGCTGAATAAACTTACTTTACTTTGACTTTAACTCGACTGTGACTTATTTCGAACTGGTTCTACTGCTCTGTCCATGGTTATGAGCAGATTGAGGTGGCGTCTTCATCAGGAGCGAGAAATTATTTACAATACTGTTGTTTTTGATAATTTTTGCAATCATGACACATATATACCTCCGGTGCATCATGCATATTTTGGAACACCACCACATGCAGAGAATAAGTAAATTCTTGTAATCAGTATCTACCAGTATCTTGTAACTAGCTGATCCGGCAAACGTTGTTTTGCTATATAAGTTATTGTAATATCTTCTAAGATGTTCATTGAAATTAAGTGATGTCAAAGACAATTTTGTTCACAATTAAATACTCTTAATCAACAACACATTTATTTGGATAAAGATTAATATTATTACGTTGATATAGCTCTTAACAAATAATGCATTAATTTCGACCAAATATGATTACCATAAAAACGGTTCTAGTGAGTTAATCTTAAAAGATAGACATATACTGTCGCGGACATTTTTTTAGATCATTTTAAGAGGAATAATTCTTTCGTACATATATTTTTGGTATCTTGAACCGTTTTTGCAGCGCACGCAATGGAAGCCCTCAAGGATGAATAATTTTCCCCGTTTTTTTCACATTTTCTATTATTTCTTCGCTCCTAATAATTGCATCGTGATGTTATATAGCCTATAGCCTTCCTCGATAAATGGTCTATTCAACTCAAAAAGAATTTTTCAATTCGAACCAGTAGTTCCTGAGATTAGTGCGTTCAAACAAACAAACAAACAAACAAACAAACAAACAAACTCTTCAGCTTTATAATATTAGTATAGATTATGACAATGTAATTGGCGTCTAAAATAAAATGTTGTGTGTATGTTGTAATGTAATGTTGTGTTGTTATGCGTATTTGTAAACAAAATTATATTCAAATGAAGTATATTATAAGCGATATTTGATTTTTCAAAATTGAAATTAAACGATTTTTACAATTGTCTAATTTTGAAAATGGTGTAAGTCCGTTTACAACACATTTATATGTGTTATCATAGCCTAATTAGCCAAAAACATATTTATATAAACAAATTAAATTTTGATAAAACAATAGAAACAATGCCCGACCTCACATAATTTGCCTGTATTTTTAAATCAACAAATATAGTAACCTTTAATTTTCTCGAAACAAAAGAAAATGGACTTACACCACGTTCAAAATAAACGGTCCATATATAAGCTTACCTTTTTTATAAGGTGGCATACAACATAAACATACACACATAAAATCTGAAAAAGTATTAATGATGATATCCTAGCCGGTTTCGGCCACGGCGACTGTTTCAATACCGATTAAGAAAATTGAGGGCCACTTTTCGGAAACAGTCAATTGCGCAGGAGTTATTTAAGTGCATAACTGGACGCGCAGCCAGAGAAGCACTCTCTCGTCCGAACTCCCTCGGGCCCGATGGAATGGAGAACCAGTACGATCGGGAGGGAGCAGGATGCAGGTTTGGTCGAGTTTTCCTTCTCTGAACACCTGGTTGAATTGCGGTGTTAAAAAGATACCTTAGTCGCCTTTTACGACACCTTTTACTGGTGCATCATAAACGTTGGTTAATATAAGCAATACATCTCAGTCGGCCGCTACTGCGAATGGACCCACAAAACCACAGACAAATCAGCCACTTCGGAGACTTTTGAGGATTACATGAAGACTCTTCAGCTGGAATGTAACGAGGGTGAACCGGCAGCACTCAACTGGACTGTCGCCCATGAGACTCCAGACCTGGTCTACTATCAGGTTAGATCATTATACTAAAATCTCTTTAAGAGGCAGGCGTACATTTTCGGCAGAACAAAATGCTGTTGGTCGGGAAATGGTTTACAACTACACCGGGCGAAAGGGTCGAGCTGTTACAATGCTCAGCCAGCGAGTTATGGGCTGCGTTGTAACGCAAGAGCTCCCTTTGTGTATAACCTCGATTTGGGCTGATCTAACGGTGATCTAGCGTTTCAAAAGTGACTATCTTGAGAAAAACGCTGAAAGAACCTCAAGGCTGCGTCGGAGTGGAACGCACCGGTTAGAGATCGTTGAAGGAACTATCCTTCTTTAGCACCGCCGGTGTCGTGGAATGAAAGGAGTGCGTGTGTGTATCTCACAGTTATTCTGAGCGGCGGCTTCTAAGGCCGCTGTAATTGAATTATAAGAATAAAATAATCAAACCAAAAAACATATTTTTTCTAGCTATTAAAGTCAACTAAAATAGCAACGAATATATCTACCTATTACATAATAGCAAAAGCAATTATATTATTATAGCAACATAAAGCGAACAAGCAATAAGGCAATTTCATTGCATTTTATTATATTGTACGATGGATGTTATTGTGTGAAATATTATGTATGAAGTCGTAAATGCGTAGAATGGAACGTATGTGAGTGAAAGGAAAGAAAGATAGAAAGAGAGAAAGGATAACGGTTTTTTTTTCGACGCGAGCGCTTAATAACATTAAGACGTAAGAAAAAGCGTTAAAAAGCAAAATTATTATAAAGAGTGAAATAAAATAGTTTTCAAGGTTGATTTTGGTATTTATTTGATCGGAAGATCCTCAAAACTACATTATGACTTTTGTGTCTCAGCTAATGTTAGAGAAACGAATTATTTGATTATACATATATAGATACATCATTTATAATCAAAGTATTTAAACTATAAGTCCGATATATTTAAAAACAAAACTGTTTAAATTTTTGATTAAATTATTACAAAATAATGAAATAACGTATTTTATCACAGTGCTATACCCACAACAATCTCGGCTGGAAGATCCACGTCGTCGATCCAGGTACAGTCGTTCCCGTCCCAGGTGACCAGCGAGCGAGAATCAACTCTGCAAATATTATTCCGATATCCGATCCGCTCTTAGCAGTTGTTATTTTGACAGCTCTATGCAATATGGCCGCCAGATAAGGATACATTCATATTCAGCGTCGAGATTCCTTTTTAGATACATTTTAATTAAACATTTTTTTTATTGATAGTATTAATATTATTTTTTTTTAATACTTTTCATTATTATATTAATAAGTAAAATTCCAAATACTGAAAGAGTGGGTACAGTTTAAAAAAAAAAGTTTTAAAATAATAATCTTAAATTTATTTTAATTGTTACGTTACGTTTCAAAACGAATCTCGGCTCTTTCTCTTGTACAGGTATTTTTATAGGGTAATAAAAGTCAATCAGAATAATTAATATCAATTTCATATCAACAATATCTACTTGTATGATGCATTTTGTCTACAGTCTGTGTAATCTAAGCTTGTCTATGATCTAGCTTAGGTATTTATATGTCTATATAGCCTACCCAGTTACAAACTAATTTACTCACTCACATCCTAGTTAGGACTAACAAGTTCGCTCTCTCTTTTGCCGTGTCGTTGATCTATGGAATGGTCTTCCAGCGAGCGCACATTTTATGACGTCATTTGACTTTTGATTTGAAAATTAGCATCTCTGTAACTAATAATTAATTTATATCCATATCTGACGGCTATAATTGTATTTGAGGGATAATTAAATGGGATTTACGAGATAAACACGTTTGTTGACTCTAAAAACATAATTATGTGGCGCTGAAACTTTAAAATTAATAAACATTGAAGTTATTAATGGCCACTTGTACTAAATATGAAAAGAAACTATATTTTTTTCTATCATATATCTCTCGCATAGAAAAACATTTAATTTATGGTGTCTGTCTTTTTCTAGAGTTGTTTCTTCTCATCTAATTTCAAATCACAAAGATTCTAAAAAAAGTTCACTTATAATACTGTTATTTAAAGTCGCAAACGTTATATTTGAGAACTAAACGCACAAGAGTTTATAAAACTTATGTTATGTATAAAGATAATAAAGAAAGGTTATAACAAAATGTGAAATCAACGAGCTGCAATTTGAACTAAAATGCGTATTCATCGTAATATTTATGATGTATTAGAGAAGGCATCTGTCTGAAGAATTGAGATTTTATTATTTTAGATGTTAAAATATAGAACTTGTTATTATTATATAGTATGTTATAAAAACCCGGTCCGACCCGTGAAGGGGTTACTCGGTATTGACATTAGATTTTATGTATTAAGATTCTTTAGTTAAATACAAATCGAAAATCAGAATAAAATAAAAATAAATTAATAGGGAAAAAAATTACATGGCAACACTTAAAGCTTGCGTAGCTCGTAAACAAAAGGAAAACAAATAATCATACTAGTAGGTCGTGACGTCAAAAGAGTCATGACTCTGTTGATGCCAAGCACCGTTTATAAGTTAAACCGTTTCAAAGTCTTTAAACCTATTTTTGTAAATTAAAGTTTGCATATAAAATAATTCGATTTCTTAAGTTTTATACAACAATAATTTTTAAATGTTCACGAATAATATAATTTTCTGATATATATTTGTAATGTTAACGTGTTACCAAAATGCTTCGTGCAGGTCGGACAGGGTTTTGAAAACATACAGTATGTATACTTTTTTAATATTTACGTATTTCTGGTTAGGCTATATATAGCATTTATAATATACATTTATAAGGAATTGAAGTCGATAAAACTATTTCTGTCTTTGACTGTAAATAATCGGAGATAAATTTATTAAAAATAATACCGACTTTCTTACAATGGAAACATTGACAATAATTTTGGCGTAACATTATTAGAAAATATATTTACCATATAATAGTTAAATGTTAAAATTATGGTGTTTTTGACAATAACATATATATTTAGCTAATTAAGTATATATTTTGTCTGTATAGTAATTCATATTAAGAAATTTCTTGATTGTTATAATAAAATTAATCAATTCCTAAGATAAAATTAGGTCGCGCCCCACGTTGTGCGCTGGTGTGCCGTTTAACGCACAATTCATAGCGCGGTCGTGGAGCGTGCGAGCGCGGCCGCACGTGCAACTAGCAAATTAAGACTGGCGCGGGAGCACGAGTGCTTTGGCGCTGTAGGCATCGCCGCTGCCCGCAAGCATTTTATAATGCGATTTATTATATGTACGCGCTACACGGTCTATATATCAATATACTAAATTTCAATGTTAAAAAAAACAATATGTATAATGTTATAATATTCAAAATTCATATACGAAATAGGACTCAAATTCTTATATAACTACTCTAGTAAAGACTTGCACTAACAAATTATAGTTCAAACTTATGTAAAACTATTATTTTGAAGCGGCTTAGTTTCTTGATGATTTAAAGTCTAAGGTTTTTAATACTGAATAATGTTTCGGAGCAAGACAATAACTACAGTTTAATGCTAAATAGCGTTTTATATTAAGCTTAAACTAAATTTAATTTGTTCTTGCAAGACGTTCTTAAACAAATTTATCGGATATTATTATAAAACATGTAATTAGTACGGGATTAAATTGTGCCTTAAATTCCCCAATTTTAAAGCTTGTGCAACATTGATAATTGATTTGCTATTTTTTTTATTTAATTTAAATGGTTTAAACCCGTGCTAAACATGACATTTGTTTTTGTAATGAAATGGATCCTATAAAATTAAACTAGAACATACCAATATACTATCGGCATAACAAGCGTTAATCTATAACATGAATAATTTCTTCTATCGGTAATAACATGATGTAAATATCAAACAAAGCAAATACAGTAAAAAAAAATCATATAAGTAACAATTAGATCGTTCCAAAGCAAATAATTCTGAAATGATTGCCCGAAAACAATTACATAGCACGTTTCTGCATAAATTCTTTTTTGTTCTCCACATTGGATTAAAAGTGTTTATAAGAATTAATATACTTAAAATAAAGACTTTCCTAAAGCTATCTACTATTATATAATTAGGAATCAACAAATACAAAATATCGCAGTCATAAGAAAAGAAATATTATCAGTCGTAGGTTTTCACGACTGCCACTAAAAACTTCTTAGCCTCATAAAGTAAACACAATTTTTGGGTTATTAAGAAATTATTTTTTCCAAACTATGATGAGTACATAAATGAATACGAAAACTGAGTGACGTCAGAAGTCTCTGGGACGCGTGCGCTGTCTGGGAACGAGGGCTATACCGTGTACGGTAGGTACTCCCCGCTCGTCCCTCTTTTTGCAACCCCGCACACATCTAAACGTGACAGTCACGCGATTGCAGTGATTTTAAGATGTTTAACCCTTTCGGAAACGGAGCTGCGTTCTTCAGGTGGTGACTATAGTTACCGATAGTAGCGAATGGGTTAAAGGAGCTTTCGCTTCAAAAAACTTGTGTTTTGTGTGTGTCTAAACTTGTACCCAAGGTTTATAACAATAAATTAATAATGATGACAATAATGCTTATAGTAACTTTTTGGGCTATATACATAATTATTAATGTTAATTATATTTATTATAAGTAATTGTGAGTGGAAACGAAGGACAATAATGTCGTCTATTTAATTAATTAAGTAATTATTAGGTATTTTTACTCGTTTACTTTAATGGCAGGGTCAATGGTATGTTTAATTTAAATATACCATTGGATAGTGTAGTTGCAGGACATGAAAAAATGTCTACAATTTTTTTATCATTTCTCGAATATTATTGAAAAATAAATAAAGTATAAATTTTTCTTCATGCATATTTTAAAATAAATAGATAAGTAATTCGTATATCTTCAAAATTGTGCTAAACAGCCTCTATTATGAATAATAATATTAAAATATATCACAATTAATGGTATATTTAGCGACTCTATAAAGAACGACAAAAGCGTGATTTTCTATATGTTTATTTAATTTTGAGCAGGATTGGATTAATCACTTCATATATATTTTGATATCTTTAGTCTGAAAATAAATCTAAGATTTAAGTAATATACAAATTGCATGGGAAACGCTCTATTACTTAAAGTTACGTAAGGCACATTTATAACTCGTTTTATTTAAAAATAATATCATAAATGAAAATAACACTGCATAGGTAGCTTAATTATCATTATAAAGTCATTTAAAACAAACACTTAAAATATTCATGATTTATGATTTTTATGTTTACCGTATTAACAAAATTAAATAAGTAAAGACAATTTTTTTTTATGTTTTACGCGTGTTTGTTGACCGGGAAAGGTCTTCACAACTTAACCGGGCGGGAAGTAAAAACAAATGTACGGATGTTACATATTATATTGATATGCATAAGAAAATGAGTGTTACCATGATATGAGTGGCTTCCTTACGATTAGAAGTTTTTCGTATATTTTATTATCTGTATTAACGTACATTTTTGTGTTTCTAATGAGACAATTTAATATATTTTTATAGTTTAAAAGTTATTGTTATTATAATCACATTTCTTGCTTCATTTCTTATATACTAGTGTATTTTCGTTTTTATTGCAAATATGTAACATTAATGCTTATCTTAATATAATCATAAATAATAAGGCGTAAGAAACAATGAAACACTTTGTAATATTTTTACCATTATTACTGTGGTGGAACTGGGAATGGAGATTTGATAAATCATAAATTTAAGCACAAAATACCTGTAGTATTTCCCTTTAACTACGTTAAACGTAATACTTATGAATCTCATTACTGACAATAAATATATAGGTTTTATAGATTTTTTACAATTAAACTTGGTTTTATTCAAATATTGTGATGTTTACAAATAATATCTTTCGACAATAAATGATAAACGAACTAAAATGATGAGGTTTCAAATTATGATAGTTATAGAAACTTTTAACTAATAAATTAGATAACAAAATTATTATAGAATATTTAAAATGATTTTACACTTTGTAGACTAGACGTTGATGCACATACTTCTGTTGTAATTTAAGAATTTTATTACAATGAATAGTTAAATTATAAAGTAATCAAAGTTGACTTATATAAAAATCTATGCAGTTCAATTGTAAAGGTGTGATTTTTAATAAGATTTAATTTTGCTCAATTTTTTTTGCTATTGTTTAACATTTTGTAATAACTAGCTTTTTTGTGTATTGAATATATGGCCCACAATTAGGTTGGAAATTTATGTAATATTTTGATTGGAAAATCCAAGTGTGTAAAATTTTATTCTTTAAGGAATTTTCTTTATATTATTAATTATGTCTACACATAGTGCTTAATTTATTCTATTATGCTTCCTACTAGATTATTTATCATCTTACGTAACGTAGAAAAGTCTTAATTACATTAATAATGTAAATATTTCTTTTTTTTATTACGTTTTTATTTTTTATAAAATATATTGCTTAATATTTTTAAATGCTGTTAAAGGAGAATATTATTATTAAAACGCTTTATATAACTTTAACAAAACCACAAATAAAGCTGTTACGTAAATGTTACGGTTTTCTAAACAAAGTCATTGTAAATATGACATTATTATGTATGTCATTGTTATGAGTTTAATTTTAATGCAAATAGGTACCATTACAATTAATCCAAAAATGCGGTTACTTTTATGTAATTTATAATAAACTTTGACAATAAAGACCTTTCATATATTTAATATGTTAGTTTTTATGCACGACCCTTTACGGAACTAATGATCTATCAACCAACCAATCACTTTTTTAATGGTAAGAAACGATCCAGCAATATACAGTTTAATTTTGATTTGAAATCAACAATTGTTTAGAGTAAAATGCCAAATTTATAAATAAATTAAAAAATATCTTAGTATGACTGCACTATGTATGATAAAGTAAAGCCGAAAATGATTGCTATGATGACCAAAAAGGTATGTTTTACGTCTTTATTTTGTATTTAAAAACTACCAGACAGATGCACTATAATAATGCAATGGTAGAAATTTTAATCTAGTAAGTGTCGCGTTATTGTTGGGACTGAATGTGACTCACGCTGCATTCATATATTATTATTGTTTTATTATTCTGTATAAATGATTGTGTTTATATAAATTAAGCGAACAACGCGAATGAACGATATTTTATTTTAATTATGTTAGCTTAGTCTCAAATTATTAATTTAAAGACCCGAATTGTGTCCAAGAAGTGTTACAATTTTATTTATTTAGAGTAATTCCGGTCTTCAAAACAAAGAATATTATGGCAGAAAAGGTGTGTACATTTGCGATTTAACTAAATATATTGTTGTCTCGTTTTCTGTGGTACCGTGTTGTTTTTGCTGGCAGATGTTTAATGCAACTGGCTGAAAAGTTTTTGTTGATAATAAAAAAATAAACAACACCTGTCATTTGAGATTACATTTTTTCGGTTTTACATTGCGAGAAATTTTAGTATTTCATTATTATTATTTAACAAAAAAGTTGAAGAATATCTAAATTATAAATTGTGTAATTATTAACCTACAGTCTAATAATGTGAAATTTTGTGTGACGTATAGGTTAGGTATGATGCAAGTACCGTTTTGGTTGATATTTAGCGAAAGACCTTTCTCAAAAAACGCTGGGTTTTTCAGTAGTCTTCATTTAAAGAGCCTTTGCTTATTAGAATTTCTAGAATTCTTTTATATGGGTACCTGAGAGGATATGATCTTTTTTTTTACTTGGGGAAAATCCTCATTGGACCGTCCTGGCTACACATGGGGGATGGTAACCAGGGTGTGTCGGACTTTTACCGACTAAAAACCCCAAGTTGACCTTATCTGCACTAAGACGGGACTGTGGGCCCTGTAATCAATTGCTCCACAGCCCCGCCGTGCGCTGCATTTCTTAAGCTCTGTCTCGCAGGAAGACATTAGCAGCAATGCCTTCCCTCATCAGTCTCACGAAATTTAAGATGAACGCTGACGCTCCACCAATCTCTACATATCGCTAACCAGGCGCCCAGAGCCCCCATCTTGACCACCCGCGATCCTAAGGGTATCAGCCAATTGGTCATGGATGGACCGATCGGCTGAAATTGATTTGCCAGGGTGATTGCCAGCACGACGTATTCTCCTTTGAGTGGGATTAGCTCTATGCTACTCACGCTCTGAGGCCTCCTGAGACATGAGAGGATATGGTCTAGTGTAGCTTTTTTTTTCATGTTAGTACTGTATAGGCCATGCCTAATAATCGTTATTATAGCCTGTTGCATCAGTTCTAGTTGATTGATTGATCCATTAACAGATGGTCAATGCCTTTGGGGCTGTTGCTGCTCAAGGTTGGGCCCCCTGATTTACCGTGTAATGACACTCGATCAGTAGGAGTGTTGTGACGTGATTTGCAGAACTACATAAAGTACTATAAAGAAGGCAGCATGTGCCCCTTAGATAGTGCCTGCCAGGCGAAGCACAGTAGAGCTGCAAAGATTTGGTTTCAGGCTACAGTCCCATCAATGCACAGTAGTAGTTAACCTTGGAGTTTTTAGTCTGCTAAAAACCAGTACTAGTCTGTAACACCTCAGTGCCACACACATGAGGGCAGGGAGGTCCTATGAGGATTTTCCTGAAGTAAAAATAAGGATGTAATCATTATTGTATGCATAAGAAACTAAACCAATTCTATTATAGAAAGTGGGGAGACTTGGGGATAATTTTAACATCATCACCTTTATATAAAAATAAAAAATGCAAACATCTTGTTATAGAAAGAGTGCTAGCTTTTTGGCATTTAATCTGGAATGAGGTTTCCTTTAATGAAAGGCATACCAATGTCTTAGCTTATATTATAATGTCATGCTCCCAGGACTCTCTGTATGCATTTATATGTAAGGGTGTCGGTTATAGGTGACTGTGCAAAGCTGTCAGCTGACATAACCACTGCTCTCACGTCATCCGTGATGGTATTTATCAGAAAAAAAAATGCTGTGCCATCCAAGAGTTTAGAACAAGCATGCCTATGCAAGGGCCAGTAACAAGGCATTTAGAACCCATAAATGATATAATTTGGTTTAGATTATAATATTATTGGGTATACAAATAAGTTTCCTTCCTTTTTTAGATAAAGTTAATATTTATTTGAATAATGGACTACAAAATTATATTCAAAGTATGCACCATCAGAAGGGACAACTTTTTCCCATCTTACAGGCAGCATACAGATTTCTTGAAGAATGAAAGTCAGGGTTTTTCGACTCGAGATCCATTTCATTGATCCTTTTTTCGATAATTTCGTAAAGATTGAAACACTCTCACCAAACGTCACCCACTATCTCTTTCTTTCAATTGATGTGGTACCAAATTTCCCGCTTTCTAGATCATTCCTATTGCATACAAAGGTTTGCTGATGGTCAATCTGTCAACAACCAACACCCTGGATAACTCATATAGGGATCTTTATCCAGTAATTCACTTAGTGCATCTTTGAATTGGTGCTTCTTCGCGTTTTTTGTCACTGATGCAAAATCGCCAATTTGGAATCATTAAAACCACTCTTTGCAAATTGTATTGGATGGAGCATTATCACCATAAATATTTCTCTATATATGGCACATTTCAGCGGCACTTTTCTTCGAAACAGTATAATGCACCATAACTTTCTGTAAGTGTTGCTTTTCATGGTCCAATGTTGACATTTATGACGGCAAAAAAAAAGGTTGTCTACGCTTGAAAGGAATATCAATTGTTGATATCGAAACCTCACGTATACTACTTCAAATTACAACTATAGTACTAGAGACAGCACGAATGTAGTATCACTAGTGACACCTTTTTCAAAATGGGAGGAAACTTATTCCCATATCTAATAATATGGTCACAATACCACATGAGCCATACAATAGCCATTAATTTTAGTAATGAGGTCATTTCTGGTAAATTGTAACCCTGAAATATAACTAAATTGTTTTAGAAAAGTCAAGAAAATCCCACAAGTGAAGATCCTCTACCGGAAACTATGGACAAGCCCAAGGAGGCACCAAGACCTGCAGTCAAGGTCTCGCAACCCACTCCGGCACCGGTTCTGTCCCCGAGTCCCAGGATAACAGTGCTCGGTTTTACGAAGATTCCTCCGAATGATCTGTACAGGAGGCTATTGCCCGCAGTACTGTTTGTGCTGACGTTCGTCAGCGTGATGACTTTGCTGCTCATATATATGGACAGAATGGGTGAGTGAATTTAGCAATGCTGTGTTAGGTTATTTGAAGTTTGAAGCAGTAGTGAGTGCAATGTACTGCGATATCTATGTTAGGTCACGCGAATTATATAAAGATCGCGCGCCAAATAAGTAATAAAGGATTTCAAGTTAAGACTACCTTTTTATCAATGCGCCTCCCACAAGCGGTAGAGGCCTGCCTTCATGCTGCCCGCAACCTCGAAGTGTTTAGTGTGGTCCACGGTAGGCGGTGAGCCTAGCGCCGCCTGCCTCTACAAATTCATTTCGTTATTAACTAACCACTATATCACAGACATAAAAATCATGTTGGGCACAACATGTAAGTCTAAAGTGGATACATACATTAATGTGCTCCCACCGTCCTATGATATTGGGTCCTTTAAACGTACCTTAAAGAGACATTTGTGCAGGCCTGCATGATCACTACGAGCATCGATAGGTTTTACTAAGATAAAATAAATACTCGGAATTAGTATTTTTCAGGGATTCCGAAAATATATAGTGTTTTTTTCAGCCATGGGTGCTCAGCAGTTTCGTTTGAACATGAGCCGCGACTACGAGCTGGCTCGCATCGGACAGGGCTCCGCAGCGCTGGTCGCGTACGTGCGGCAGCTGCACCTGTCGCCTCGCGCTCCGCCCCAGCACCCGCCGCCCGCGATGCCCACGCTCGCGGTCAACGTCTTGGACAGACTTTACGGAGAGATTGTGAGTATATATTGTACGTCAGCTAAACCATAGCCTAATCGCGCCAAAAGGCACAACCCTAGATCGTTAAAAAATAATAAAAGTATAAACGCACCCAAACTCAAGCACCGTCTGACGCACATAACTATTCTCGATTGAAACTTAATACATCGCATCGCATTTTTCCTCATCACAATCGCTTCTAATAATTCCAAATTTATTAATACACATCACAGATCCTGACCTACACCATACTCCACATCATACACACACAAAATACATACACAGTGAGTGATTTGTGAATTGCCTTACTACCACTGCTAACTGATAAGTACTTTGATAACGAATTGTCTCAAATTGTCGCAAATCTTTAAAATTATCCCGCTTACAAGGGTACCTTTGTGCAACGGCATTAGTCTATAAACTTATCCCGGCCCGAGTAAAGCCTAAAAGACGAAAGTCTACAACCAGTCCAGCCTGACCACTGACTGCTCGTCACTCGTTTTGTGAAGCTATGAAGGCCTGTCTCGGCCAATAGTAATGTGTCCTGCCGAAAGAAAAGATAGTCTATAGAAATTAATTAAGTTGCACGAACTTAATTGCTCTCTGAATCTATTTTAGTTTTAATATATGTAAGTACAGGTAACATAGGTTTTCTTTTCTCCTCTTTTATGTACGAGAATTTTGTTTTGCAATGTAGATATGTGTTTTTCTTTTTGTTACTGTTCATGTCTGTATATTTTTTATGATATAAAAATGAATCGCTAAATGTGTTGATAAGCGCGAAACTCGAGAACGGCTGGACCGAATTGGCTGATTTCTTTTTTGTTGTGTTTGTTGAAGTCCGGAGAAGGTTATTATGGAGAGAAAAATTAAAAAAATTGTCTGAAAAAGTCTAAGAACAACACTTTTCTATATTCTCATACAAAAAATTCGTAATAATATTTAAGTCAATTTGAACTTTAACACCATACCATAAAGTTTAAATGTTAGTGGACGTGTTCCGGGAAGGCAAAACAATTGAGTGACGTATAAATTTATAATGTCAATATTTGTCAATTTTTATACATATAGCATTAAGGCCAGGTTCCTTCAAACAATTTTCAAAAAACAGCCGACAGGCCAATAGGTTTTGGCAGAATAAAATCTGACGGGGAAGCTATTAACATTTAAAAAAAAACAAAGTGACTTTGTTTTAGAGAAATAGGGCAGAACAAGGTCTGCCGGGACAGCTAGTTGCTTATATTATCACTTTTCTTTTTTTCTGAACAAGTTATCACTTTTAAATATAGTCACATATGTGATATATCTTGTTATTGTTTTTTATATGTGTTAATGTAAGTGTACTAATAAATAATTATCGTGAATTTGTATTTTTTAAGGTTTACTTATGTTAAACGAAATTGAACTATACGCGCTACATATTAAGTGAACGTTCTCTTTGACATAAATGAATGCCGCCGTGTAATATATCCAAAGTGGATACAACTCTTTGCGAGTCGAAGCTGCTCGCGTCCGTAAGCTTTACCCTAGTTTCCCTGCACGTGACTCCTGGGTGGTGCTAAACGAGCAGCAGCGAAGGGGTAGGGCATTGGTGCCCGTCTGGATCGCGGCCACAGTACATGGGTGTAAAGCCCGTCATAGTGACCAGTTTCGGCTTGTCGCGTTTCGGGATCAGCTTGTGTATATCCAGTAGCTCATATACCTAGAGACCTTCAGTCGTGGTATATGTGGGCCGACATGACGATGTAGACTATCAGTGGATTTTTATCCTTTGATAGTCGCTTTCGTATTTGGACTACACTGTACTTACCATCAGGTACTCTGTAGTCACTATGTCGAGCCAGTGTAAAAAAAAACTGCTAATACATCTCTGCTCTCTCCAACCGTGACGATATATTATTATTTATATTAAATACTTATTTATATTTAATATTTATATTAGTTGGATGCCTGAGGTCATTACTCAATACATTTGGTATATTACGGTGAGGTTCCGTTTTCCAGTACAACGGCACGTTCGTGGAGTTCCTGCCGCGCGGCCCCAGGGAGCAGAGCACCCTGTACTTGGAGACGAGCCGGGGCTGGGACGGGGCCGTGGTGCGCGCGGCGCCGCGGGACTTCCTGAAGCTGCGCGGCGTCACCAGAGCGCTGCACGCCTGCCTGAGCCCCACCGATCATCCCAGAGAGGTATCAGCACTTTTCTATATCAAAGGCAGAGAGGATTGAACTCCACATCTCTCTATTTTTTTCAGACCTTTTTTGCGTCCTTAACATAGGCTTGTCGAATAAATATCGATACATCGATATATTGATATTTGCAATTCAATATATCGATATTTTTGGGCGATATATTTTGTAATGATATATCGATACAAAATATCCAGTATCGAAAACGATTTTTTTTTCCTAATTCTTAGGGCAGTAAAGTCGCTGAAATCTGAAACTGTAGAAGATAGGACCGAACGAAAAAAAAAGGACTATATTGTCTATGACTGTTGAGTATTATGTTTTGTTACGTTGCATGCATTGACATCTGAATTTGTTACATGTATATTATTTGCCGCCATTAATTTATGTATTATTTATTTTTGTTTGATATCTTAAATCGGTCTTAAAGTTAGAAGATAGCCTTTTAGTTCTTGATATTTTTGTTATTTTGTCTAATAAAAAGGAATAATGGTAAAATGCTTTTGTGTTTATTGAGATTTAATCGATATATCGATGTTTTTCCTTCGATGTATCGACTCCGATATTGATATTTTTATAAATATCGATATAACGGTTTTTTTTTTCATTTTCGACATCCCTACCTTAACATTAATTAGCTCCTACCTGCACTCTCGCCGATTTCGGGTACTTGTGATATCACCCTTCATCAAAACTTGATTATTTGGTCTATGTAGGAGGTCTCGGTCTCGGCTCTTGCTGTCACTGGCATTCGTATTGTATACCTTCTTCGTCATCCTAAACGAAGAAGTTTTCGTCATCATGCAGCCTCTCCACGTGCACGAATCACGGCACTTTTTTTTTCCAAAGCAACCGTTCTACGTATCTCTTCGTTCTCGACGCGATTGCAAGTCAGCCAAGCCATTTGCCAGCACCGCTCTATGCACTGCTACTCGTGAAGTTTGAGTAATGGTTTTACTTAAAAAAAAAACATTAAAATAGGCCGAAATTTTAGTTAGCGTCAAAGGTTTCTAGCAAGCGCCAAACTAAAGGTAACTGCCGTATTGTGAGTGCCGCAGCAGTCGCCATGACCTCCCCCGCGCAGGTGACATACCAGGAGCCGGGCGAGGGCGGCGGCGAGGCCGAGGGCGTGTTCAGGTCGCGCGTGCTGTGCCTGCCGCTGTACACGGTGCTGCTGGCGGCGGACGCGGCGCGGGCGCAGTACCTGCTGCTGGGCGGGGCCGACGCGCTGCCGGCGCTCAAGCACCTGCCTTTCGGAGACCCCGGGCTGCACTTGCAGGTACGTCTATACGCTTTGGAAATCCCGTGTAGCCCCATGCTTCACCACAGTAATGCACTTTATATCCCTAGTTTCATCTATAAATATCATTATATACAACTATGGAGACCACGTTCTGCTCCTATAAGTATCATTATGACTTTCAGTCTTAATGATGATGATGATTTCCTAGCCGGATTCGGCCACGGCGACTGTTTCAACACCGATTAAGAAAATCGAGGTCCAGTTTTTGGAAACAGTCAATTGCGCAGGAGATATTTCAGTGCATAGCTGGACGCGCAGCCAGAAAAGCACTCTCTCGTCCGAGCTCCCTCAGGCCCGATGGAATGGAGAACCAGTACGATCGGGAGGGAGCAGGATGCAGGTTTGGTCGAGTTTTCCTTCTCTGAACACCTGGTTGAATTACGGTGTTAAAGGGATACCTTAGTCGCCTTTTACGACACTTCAGCAAGAAGAGGGGGTGCTATTCTATTCTGCCGGCAGCCACCACGGCATACGGCAGTCTTAATATTACGTCTACAGCTCATTAACTTCTTAGATTCCATCTGATACCTACACGTACCACATTTACCTTTAAAAACCTTCCGGGACTTGTGAGTATAATTCTCCCCTTCAAAGACCAATTTTGCACCTGGGTCTATAGGAAATTATACTGTTCTTCAAAAGCCTTATTTAGAATGAGCCACTAGTTGTATTATGGTGAAGCCTTTCCTACTTGTGGGAGGCTTATTAATCAGAAGGCAGTCTTAGTTTGCATTGTATTTATTATTTATTTGGCGCGCGTTTTATATATTTTGTGTAACCTAGATATCGCAATTAGTGATGAAAATGCCCGGGAATTTTCCCAAAGTGCCCAGCACTTCCGCGAACATTTCGTAAATTCCCGGGAATATTCCCCATACAAGTTTTGGGCACTTTGGGAAAATTCCCGGGCATTTTCATCACTAATCGCAATGCGTGGCACTAATCAGTGCGTTGGCGTTCAAACAACCTTACACAGTATTGTCACCAAATAACTACTCTTCCTTTACAGTAATTTTTATAGAAACCCTCTGGTCACACTATCCTGCCATAATCAAAATTCTTATTTACCCTCAGGTGATTGAGGTGAGGTCTACAGACCCTGGGGCCAGAAATAGAACCACCCAATTCTTAGAGTCTAAAAACTACACGGTAGCCGCCAAGTTCTCTGACGGCGTCATGTACGCGCTCAATGACGCACCGATTCGCGCGCCAACGCCGCAACTGTAAACATAATCATCACACACACACACACGCACACACACACACACGCACACACCTAGAGATGTGCAATTAGTCTGGGATCTAGTTTACACCTAGATTTAAAATTGAAAAAGGGTTTTTGTGTATGACTATAAATTAATGTGTGTGTGAAACGTAATATATAAATCATGTCATATTGTTTGAAAAAAAAAATAGGTAGTTGAGACATTTAGAATACACATCATTTGCAAATGCGGTGACAATTCCGATTAAAAAAGCTACAAATATTATAAGCAAAGTTAAAACCTTCATAAAATTGCTTGATTTATTTAAGAGAGAATATTTAAATAGCAATGAACTTGATTTTTTGTTAAAAAAAAGTGTAATGTTCAAATTCACAATTGATTATGAATAATTTAACGGGTAATAAATAAAAGTAAGTCAATTCACGCATGAGACTCCTTGATGTATTTATAATGAGGACAAAACGTGAAAATTTTAAAATGTCGCAATCTCTCTGCTCAGAAATAATAAAAAAAGTCATAACATTGAAAACTAATTTTTTGACGAAAATTGTGAAATAAAATCCATTAGAGTGCGTAGCCAAAGGAATATTCGATCAGCGATAACGCTTGTAGAAAATGCAAAACGTAATGAATATAAACTTTCGAAATATTATGTCGACAAGTATATCAATTCTATACATTTTGCGGGTCTCTACAAGCGTTATGGCTAATCGAATGTTACTTTATGTAGGTCGGATATCAAACCGAACTAGCTTCCCTTTTTAATTGTATTTGCACGTCTATTGTTGAATATTCAATGAGTTATATTTGGGAATATAGAATAGTTCAAGGTTGTCTCTAAAGGGTTTGAGCAGAGAGGTAGCTATTTTGCGCATTTTTTTTTACTCGAATACCATTTAAGTGCCTTGATATTAAATCTGCCTTAACCCTTATATAACAATTGATTCAGAATGAATTTTTTTATGTATATATTTAGATGTGCAATAAAATTATTTATAGAAAACATATATCAAATTCATGCCTTTAAAAAAAAAACACGTTAGTAAAACCTCGCAGGAATGTTCTTTAAAAATAATAAATATTTTAAACAATAATTAATCGATGACTTGTTTGTAAAAGAAATAGATAAACGATTCATTAGCCGTCACGCTATATCCCTTTAGGGGTGAGCAAATATACGTTAGCTACTGTATCCACTTTGCGCTTATATCTCGTGCCCAACGTGACCAGTGGCGCAGCTGATCGCCGTTCTCACGGCACCAGTACACATGACATTTCTATTAGATGCCACGCGGGTTTCCTCGCGATGTTTAACCTAGATGTATGGTCCTGGGATTCGAATCTGCGAGCATTCGCGACCGGTCTCTTGTCTAATAGACCACCACGTCTACATTAGTATACACAAAATAAACGCGTATTGAAAAATTATCGATTATATTGCATGTCTGTTTATATTATTAACACTTAGCGAACGGGCGGGATCTGCTGTCTATCCTAGTTTCCGGGCATTTTTCAGTGGAATTACGTAAATATTAATGTATGGATTTAAATCGTTGTAACTACAATAAAACTTAATTAAATTAATTATATTTCTTACTAGCAAACCCGGCGAACTTCGTTTCGCCACCAGATGGCTTCGTTTAGGTTTTTAGTTAGCGTTTGAAAGAACGTGCGCATAACAAATGTCACATGAAATTAACTGAACAGAGTACAATGAGTAGCTGTCAAACAATGTATAACGCATCGGCGCCATCTACTTAAAATACTGGTGCGATCCGCTCCACCACCATGCAAAACCATATTGGTTTGTAGTACATGCTGTGTGTCAGAGATGGCGCTGTATGTGAAAAATGATTTTCCCCGTTTTCCTGCTTTTCTGTTGAAATTTTTGCTGAATTTTGTTTGCTATAAACCTCACGGAGCCCGGGACCTTTCCAACGAATGCAAAACCGTGGAAATCGGTTCGTGCGTTCTGGAGTTATAGCCTCAGGAAGGAAAACCGGACTTATTTTTATATAATAGATAATATTTCATAGCAGAAACGTATTTCAAACGTACGTGGCCCGTCCTAGGAAGTCAGAATGGAAAAACGTAAATCCGCCCGTCCGTTAAGTGTTAAGAAAATTTCATTTAAGCACAAATATTTAAAAATATTTTTAAATAGCGATAATATACTATAATTTTAACAATTTTCCGATAATTTGATTGTGATTCAATGATTATAAATAATTAAGTATTAACAATTATATTTTTCAATGAAACAATTTCATTTTAGTCCGTAAGTCCGTTTTATATATCTTTATATTTTTAATTTTACTGGATTAATTTATCGAATGTATGACTACATATGAATCTATTTTCGTCGACTAATGTTTTATGAAATTTTGCAGCATTTTTTAAACAACAAAAGTGCCTTAGGCAGCTATTTTAATATTTTTAATCATAAGTTTCAATTTAGTTATTAGAAATTTAAAGTTTAATTAAGATATTTTTGTATCCGGATCTACACAGTATGTATTAAAAACCCTGTCCGATCATTGAAGGCGTTACTCGGTATCGTTATTGGATTCTATTTACGCATCCATTTTTGTTAGAGAGCAAAAAAAAACTAAAATAATAATAAATTATTGAATGTTACATGGCGACACTGGAAGCGTGCGTTTCTCGTAGACAAAAGGGAATAAAATCTAACATTTTAATGTTTAAGCATAATTTAATTTTGTGTTGTACGTAACTAATGTCATCGTGACGCCCTATTTGGATTGGACAGGGTTTTCAAAGCACATTGTATTTATGCTTCGTCTTAAATTTGCATTTTTTTACTCTATTACTTATCTGTAATTTATATTGGAAGTTATATGTATTTATATATTTCTTTTAAAAATATAATAATAGCTTTAATACTAGTAGGGGACTAGTGGATGTCGAATGATTTACAAATTTTTAATGTACTTTTATAATATTAAAAATATAATGGCGATTGCATCTAATCTCATCTCGGATCGTATAAATTACTAATAGTTATTATTACATGATTGATTTTAATAATAATTGTTTTGTGATACGTTTAAATGATCTGAATGTATAAGCTTTAATATAAACTGCGAGTGGATCGTGTATTACATAAGGAGCTACCCGCAAAAAGACACATCTCTATTTTTTTTGTGTGTCCCGGGGGAAGTGCTACTTAGGAGCATCAGGGACACTGTGTCAGCAGCGACTCCTACTAAAACCCCCGGGGTGTCTCTGTAATTGTTCCACCCGGGCCTGTGGATCTAAATTCGTTCAGTTGCCCGGGGAGCGAATAGCCCATTCAGGCTTGCTCTCTGAGTGGTGGGTGTAAAGAGCCCACTCCTCCAATCCCTTTTCACGGGCCGGCTTCCTTTCTTCCGGGCAGCAGTCTCTCTCAAATCTGTTGCCCGGAAGACATATCTTCAGTTTTTTTAATTAATTTTTACTTTGAAGCGATTTTTTTTTATTTTAACTTACGCGTCTTGCATTTCTTTTAACATATTCAATGGCATTTATCATAGTTATTGCCGGTGTACACTTAAAAGATTTATTTTCGTTTACATAGGAAAAAAATGCCTTAAAAATATAGGATAAGTTTTAGTTGTTAAGGTTTACTTTAAATAATAATGCACAAATTAATTTTTAATGTTAAATGTACGTCATTCCAGTTAATTCTAAATTCTGTAACGTTTTAATTGTATTAATGAGACTGATTATCGAATATTATTGTATCAAACGGTTATGGTTTGCGTCGTGCGCAGTATTAATATTGTATTGCCTCGTTCAGCTGACGCTCAGAGATGGGCAAAATGTAATCTGATTAATGATGAACGATTACAAAATGTAGTCGAAATTTTAATTTTCTTGTCCTGTAATCATGATTAAATCCATTTAAAACATTAAGAAATCATAAATGTGTATACAATCTGGGATTTTGTAGTGTATAAAACATAAATGAGCAAAATGCAGTTATACTAATGGTAAAAAACGTAAAATGTAATCGTTAATCATTTTCATTAATCTGATTACATTTTGCCCATCTATGCTGACGCTTCCCCGTGTGTCGGGAGTTATTGGCGCTACCGTGCTGGTTTGTAGGGCACTCGAGCTGTGGCTTTTCCACTTGAATTAAACACTGATATACCTCTTCGTCATATATTTATATTGGAAACTTATTTAATACTGGCTGATCCGGCAAACGTTGTTCTGCTATATAAATTATCCATACATATATTTTTGGTATCTTGAACCGTTTTCGCAGCGCACGCAATGGCTTCCATTGCTCAAGGATGAATAATTTTCCCCGTTTTTTACACATTTTCCATTATTTCTTCGCTCCTAATAGTTGCACCGTGATGGTATATAGCCTAAAGCCTTCCTCGATAAATGGTCTATTCAACACAAAAAGAATTTTTCATTTCGAACCAGTAGTTCCTGAGATTAGCGCGTTCAAACAAACAAACAAACTCTTCAGCTTTATAATATTGGTATAGATATAATTGCTTGTCTGTTCCCCAAATTGTAATGCCCTAGAAAAATCTCTCCAATTTTTAAAACAAACTGATTTTTGCTTTTCCATTTTTCGTGAACGAAGAGATGGCATCTCTGCTGCATTAACTCTACTCTAATGCTTCTTCTGACCTACCCGGACCTCATTGCCGCACTACAAAGCGGGCACAAAAACCGCTCTATGCTACTTGTGGTGTTTGCGTAATGGGTTGGCACCATTTTTTCTAAACATAAATATCATTCACTTGTTCATTACTGACTTTAATCATGCAATCTGTATTTATTTTAATCTTCCTTGATATAGAATAGCGTCAGTAATTCCGTCCGACATGTAAAAAGCTTTATTAATGATAATAAGTGATATATTTGAATGTTTTATAATTAAGAAAATAAATAATGACAATGGATATTTCACGATATGATTTTAGTTAATTTTAAGAAGGAATGTGTAGCTTAGTTTTATACGCGCTCAATTTTATTCACAAATAAATTAATGCTTTTATTTTGTTGTTTCATTTCACATGCTTTGGAGAAATAGCATTGGATACATTTTTGATCCTAAATATTTAAAGCTATATCCTGACTTGCATGAAACATTTCTTAACAACTGTAAAAGAAAAAGTTAAAGGTCACTTAATTTTCATTTTTTTTTACACTGGCTCGACATAGTGACTACAGAGTACCTGATGGTAAGTACAGTGTAGTCCAAAAACGAAAACGACTATCAAAGGACGAAAATCCATTGATAGTCTACATCGTCATGTCGGCCCGCATATACCACGACTGAAGGTCTCTAGGTATATGAGCTACTGGATATACACAAGCTCATCCCGAAACGCGACAAGCCGAAACTGGTCACTATGACGGGCTTTACACCCATGTACTGTGGTCGCGATCCAGACGGGCACCGACGCCCTACCACCTCGCTGCTGCTCGTTAAGCACCACCCAGGAGTCACGTGTAGGGAAACTAGGGTAAAGCCTACGGACGCGAGCAGCTTCGACTCCCAAAAGTTTTCATTTGTTATAAATATCAAGTTTATAGTATCAATGTCCCTCGGACGCCGCCTTGAGTTTTTTTCGGCGTTTCTTCTCAAGGTAGTCACTTCCGAAACGCTAGTGGGTCACCGTTAGATTTATTTTCTGACTGTGCGTCCAAGTCGAGGTCCGTACCCACAGGGGTGTCCTTGCGTTGCCACCCAACCCGTAAATCGCTAGCTGAGCACCTTGAGTGCTCGCCTTCTAACTCTGGTTTAGCTGTGAAGATCTTTTTTATCCTGATCAAAATAATTTACAATGTGGACAAGCCTCTACTGCAACCTGTCCAGGGCGTCGACTAGTCACTGCGCAGAACCATCCCAAAGGTGTGTCCACTAGGGGACTGATGCAATAAAATAATTTTTCAAAGTACCCGCGCAGTTCAGTGTAGAATAGGACGTAGTAACGAAGGACCAAGAAAGCGGAACTCGTTTTATGACAGAATAAACTTCAGGAATATTATAGAAAGATTACAGTTGTTTTGTGATTACAATGTAAGAACTTTTATTAACCACATTATTATTTCCTGATGTCCCCTTGTTAACTATTATTACACGATTACTCTCTGCTAGTCTCGACGAATCGTCCTACATTCCTTGTAAGATTTACATTTTTTTTACTCTGGCTCTACATAGTGACTACAGAGTACCTGATGGTAAGTACAGTGTAGTCCAAATACGAAAGCGACTATCAAAGGATGAAAATCCATTGATAGTCTACATCGTCATTTCGGCCCACATATACCGCGACTGAAGGTCTCTAGGTATATGAGCTGCTGGATATACACAAGCTGATCCCGAAACGCGACAAGCCGAAACTGGTCACCATGACGGTCTTTACACCCATGTACTGTGGTCGCGATCCAGAAGGGCGCCGACGCCCTACCCCCTCGCTGCTGCTCGTTTAGCACCACCCAGGAGTCACGTGTAGGGAAACTAGGGTAAAGCCTACGGACGCGAGCAGCTTCGACTTCCAAAACATATATTTTTCCTTTATCTTCCCATCTCTTGATTCCCTTGACCTTGAGACCAGATTCTTGACAATAATTTATTAATGCACATAATTTAGTTCTCTAAATTGTATATTTGATTATTTTATTTACAGGCGGACGCTTGACTTCAATCACACCTGGTGGAAGGTGAGGATGAGTTCGATGATGAACCGCGTCCGCCTAACAAATGCCTATTCACTCTTCTATTAAAGACTCCCAGGTCATAAGACCGCGGAAATATGGCCGCTGGAAGCATATTCCACTCCTTAGCCGTTCGCATGATGAATGTAGAAGCGAATCTTTCGTGTGGCGCTTCCGCCACATACGGATGGTATCGAATGTGGTGAAAGTCATTTAATAATAACATATCGACAGGCTATATCTCTTACGGGTTAACAAAGATATATTACTGGGTGTATCCACTTTGAGCTTATACGTCGTGCTCAATGTGACCAGAAACGCAGCTGATCGCCATTCTCACAGCATTAGCACATAACATTCCAATTAAATGCCATGTGGGTTTCCTCACGATGATTTCCTCCACCGGTGAGCATGTCATTCAATTTGAACGTAATATCGATCTGAAATCCTTTTAAAGATATTTGGTAACGCCACAGATAACAAATTATTTGTCTGGCTCTTGTTGCGTTTTGATTGCCACCCAGTCCGAGGGGGGGTAGTATTGCCAAAACTCTTGTTAAATCGTTCGTCTTGCAATCAATACGTATGCGTCGACGGTGCACCTTTATAATTTATATTTGGTTTCATACAAATACTGTGTTGTGGAAGTTGATATCACATATCGTCAGGACGGCTGAACAGCCAAACAGGGGGTTGGCAATAGTTATATCACATGTGCCCAAAGACCTAGAAAAATTCGTCCACCTTTAAATTCCATGGAACCCTCCAAACTCACGGCGATTCCAATATTTGAATGAAAATTCAACAGATTTAAGATCAATTGATTCTTTCGAGTATATTTTAAAATTAATATAGACTTAATTATAAGGAATAATAATAAAACCACACGTTTTCAGGTAATACATTTATTGTTACATCATGCCCTTAACTCAATCTGATATCCAATGCCATTCCGCTGAACGTACAACACTTTCCAAATAATTTTAAACATATTTATTTTAATAAATAAATTAATCTTTTACGTCACCTTTCATTCGGCGTTTGAAATTAAAAGTATATTAACTGATTAATTCTCAAATTATCTCTAAATATAACGCCGGTTCCGAAGAATAACGTACTAAAACGCATATACAATTTTTAATTTCGACATTTGTGTTTTAAATTGAATACATCAGATACTTTAAAAATAAAAACCGCATAATTTACGGTTATTTACAGAACTAGGCGCATATGTCGCGCCCTTGTACAGGACTTTCATCAGATGGGGGTTTTTGAGAACTAGGTGTCGAAAAACCTGGATTTTTTACACCACAGAATTTCTAATTTCTATGGGAAAGGATAGCTGTTCTTTCGTGAACAATTTATAATACGTGCGAAAAGGATAGAGCTTTATGTCGCGATGTATTATGCTTGTAACAAACATCTGTTTGCACTTGTTCGCGCCGGCTGTCACAGGACGCCTATCAGATGCGGGATATTTTGATTTGTCCTGTAGCAGTACTTTCATCACACGAGGGGATAATTGACAATAGCCGTGGGGTTTACCGGCAGAATAGAATAGTGCCTCCCTCTTCATCATACTGAGGAGTCATCAGAGCCGGCTAGAGTGTAGAGCATGCCGCATTGCACGCGGGTTGCTGCTGCAGGCACCTTCCCAGCACGCAGTACGCACCCGCCAGTCCGCATTGGACAACCGTGACGGGTTCAATGTTCAAACCCCTTCCCATGGATTCCACAAAAATTACTAGAAAAGGAGACAGGCATTTGCTCCGCAGTCAAAGGAAACTGGCTAATAATAATTGAAAATTGAAAAAATAACCTTTTTTTTTGTTGTACTCATAAAATACTTTAACATGCTTTATGCACGAATTAATTTACACTTAATTATGGCTCGACGTTTCGACCGGGTTACACGGGCCGCGGTCACGAGCAGACTGACGCGCAGCGGTGTTGTCATCGCGGGTGAGAAGTTAATTCCACTACCCGCTTTTGTTCTTGATAATTTGGGCGTCGAGCCATGATTAAAAATGAACTCGTGCAAGAAACTCGTTAAAGTAATTAAGTTAAATTAAATTTTATTCACCGGGACCATCGGTATAGTTTAAGATTTTTGAAGTAATCAAAAACAAGAACATTTAATTGTGTATTGAAATTTACTTATAATAATTGTGCGATATGTGGTGACAATAAAGATCGACATAATATACATTCTATTAAAAGTTAAAACTAATAAAATCATTCGCATTAACAACTATAAATAGAATTTCATAATTATTGCTTTAAAAACTCCCTCGAAACAAACTGGAAGAGTTGGTTAGTTAGAATAATATTTACATAAAAATCGAAATTTGTTTCATTTGATAACTTCTTTTTTTATATTAAGTTTTACGGCTCTCGATACAAGTCCTTTTGAGCCGGTTGTTAGCATTTTCAGTAGTCCCTGATTGACGTCAAAACCAACGACTCAAGCGACGTGCTCTTCACCTGACACCAGAAAAATCACCAATTCCTCGCAACATATTGCCATCCGGGCATCCTGTCGCTGTTCAGACTTAAAAATGGTGTTCTTGTTCTTTGGGTTGGCCCAAATAACAAGAACAACATGTCCAGAAGACCACAAGGATAAATCAGCAATTCTCCAATGAATGGGATACAGAACACAACCGCTCGCATTCCAAGCTTGAACGTCAAATTCTGTGATAACTCTTCAGGTTTCGATTGAAAAGAAAAAAAAAATTCTTATAAAACTTAACTAAATAGAAATTTAACAGGCACCATAAAGAAAAGCACAACTTTATCTACCAGTCAAAATTAACTTCAATAGTGTTTCGATTGGCTTTTCAGATATAATTTCAAAACTTGGTCCCAATAACTTTTCCGATTTCTGAAACGCAAATCTAGAGTTCCAAGGGCGACTTGTAACAACAAATTATATCTTTTTATCTTGAATTGACATAGTCACCACCCCACGCCTGACAGTAAGCACGGGGTCCAACAAACGACGACTATCAACAGGAAAACCTATTGATAGCCGCAGTGATCATGCCGGCCTGCACAAATATCTCTTCACACTTCGCTTAAAAGCCCCATAAAATGATGAAGACCATTCCACATCCCAAGGACTCGGCTGCAGTATGTGTTAGAGAACTCCCTAGTCCTATATAGTATAGGCTTGTATAAAACTGGATAATGTTTCCGTGCAAGGCATTAAGTGCTGTTTAACGCTAAATAGCGTCTTATACAATTTTAAATCAGATTTAATTTGTTGCTGCAAGTCGCTTTGAGGTTTTAAAAATTCTCCAATAAAAATGGTTCATTGAAATTAATCAGGTGAAAACTTTACTGTGAGATAATTCTAGCCTTATTATTTAATAACAAATGAATACATTGGAACATTAACTTATTCTACTCTGTAAATAAAATTATTACAAAATAATATTAACTTTGCTAAGCTGCCGAAACACAACTCATAGATAGTAACACTCCCTCCCATTTAACCTAATCACCGTCATTTGAAAAAATAATTTTAACATCTCAACATATATGAAACTATGATTTACGTGGTGAAAATACTTCGAATATTGTAACTCGTAGCACTAAGCTAACAATATTATCGATTATTAACGGGTCTTATGTGCGAATTAACACATAACGACGTGAAGCGCGATTCGTTTGTCTCTCAAGCAGTGATGCCACGAATAGTTTGTTGGCCGAATACCGAATATTCGGAAACTAAAAGGAAAATTCGGAAGTAGCGTGTTTAATGAGAGGAGTTAATCGTTTGCTACCAAAAAATACTGAAAAGCTTGTATTTATCCATCACAACTTGCCACTGATCAATTTTAATTACTAAAGTGTTGTAATTTGGAAATAAATCGGCCGAATACCGAATAGTTGCCGAATATTCGTGACATCTCTACTCTCAAGGGGGCCAAATCCGATTCTCGGTACGCCTTGAAATATAAACAATGTAACTGGAGTATTGTGGTTACATTACGATATTATAATCTTCGATTTATCGCAAAGAATGTTATCCTTAACTTCAAATAGGTTTGTTTAAGAGTGTTTTAACAAAAAAAAAACATAATATGTATATTTAAATGACGTGGCTACGAATTTGTTAACTTACGTTTAATTATAGCCCGGCGTCTGCTGACGACTTGACAATGGTCAATGATGGTCACGAGTAGATTGACGCGCCGTGGGGCTTTCGTCGGGGGTGGGGAGTTGTTTTTGATAATTTTAACGCATAATTAAAAGTTAATTCGCGCATAAGACCGTTAACGTATTTATAATAAGTGCAAAACACAAAAGCTTAAAATGTGTTAATATTATCGATCTTAATAATGGATATTTGACGAAAACGACTTTGTTTTAATCAGTCTCCGTTGCTACTAAAACTTCTCTAAATATTTAAATCAAAACAAACAAAATTATAATTAAAAAAAAATCGATAAATATAAACGGAATGAAGAAAATGCATCGTAATTTTAACAATAATTTCGAACTTAAATCTCACCTGGAATACAAGTTACAATTAAGTATGAATCACTCACACCACGAGTCGTGATGAAAATGCTCGGGAATGTTCCCAAGGTGCCCAAAACTTCCTTGGGAATATTCCCGGGAATTTTCATCACCAACCACGACATATCGTAATCGCATCAACACTCGGTATACATTGCCTTCACATCCTCGAGACATGACTAAACTATTGTTATATTTATCAAAACACGTAACACTTTGACACTAAGTACATTAAACTCTATATTTATATCATCCCGCCGTGTCCTTTACGAGGTGGGCAGGGATGCCTAAATCTAGTTTGAAGCGGGTACAAAAATATCCTATATTTCAATCGTTCAGTATTCACCACGAGCTTGTACGAGTTACTTTTTAGACTTTTTAAAAATCAAATATTGATTAAAACGACAAGTTTATTGCACCCATGATTCTATTTTTTTTTCTAGTCTTTGTATATAAAAAAACTTAGTTTTTTTATTCTATCCCTGTCTATGGACCCGTAAAAACGGCAATCAGCTGCGTTTTCAACTAATTTCGCAAATCAATATTTTTTAATAATAATATCATATCGTCACGCTATATCCCTTTCAGAAAGATCAAGGTACATTAAGGGCTGTACACAGTATACGCTTATATATCGTGCCCAACGTGACCAGTGGCGCAGCTGATCGCCGTTCTCACAGCACTAATACACATGACATTGCTATTAGATACCACGCGGGTTTCCTCGCTGTGTTTTCCTTTACCGGGGAGCATGAGGGGCCTTAATCCGTACGTACCCTGGAAAAACCCTTAGAAGTACGTGCCGGGATGCGAACCTACGGGCATTGCGTCGCCGCGCATGGATATCGGTCTCTTATCCTCAAGGTCACCACAGCCAACATATTTTTTTATACTGTTCCTAATTAAAAAAAACCCTTTGCACTCGAGAGGTGACTCTCCCTCATATGACAAGCATGAGGAAAGGTCCTCGAGTGCAAAGGGTTAATTTTCAAAAACACTGAAAATATTCTAATATACAAAGAAACTATTTGTTTTTTTTTTCTTTATACTAGTTCGACAAAGTTGATACATTGCATCTGATAGAAAGTAAAGCGTAGCCCAAGAATAGCTGCGGCTACCGAGAGATAGGAATCAATTGACAGTCACCATCGCTGTGCCGGCTCACGTACACCACGAAGGAAGGTCTCTAGATATGAAAAATTGGTTAGGAGTTGTTATTAAAAAAATATATTTTTATAGCCTATAGACGCCGCCCGATACGTGCTTGTATTAAACGCCCTAAGGGTCGTTAGGGTGTTACGAGACGCACGGGGTAAGGGGTGCGCGCTCGCAAGGGATGCTCTTGCTAAAGCAGTCGACTGCCGGGACCCAAAGCTAGAGTACGCGGGTCTGCGTCGCAGTTCTGTGTATCATAAAGTGCAATAAACACTAAAACGCCAAAATCCGTGCCTTTTTATCAACTCACCCACGACCACCGGTCATATTTTTTATATATTCGAAAAAAAAAACCGAAGCTTAAGTGAACACTGAATCCATTAAAATCTCATTAATCCCACTTTTTAAACTATATGTGATATTTTGATTTAACACTATTTTATACAGAAATAACAAAGAAAACATTTTTTTACACTGTAAGCCAACAGTATTGGCAGAGAAAGGGTGGAAAACAAAAAAAAACTTTTTTTTTTTTAGAATAAGATAATATCATGCAACATACTGATATGCACCACTGTAAGTTATAATCGATTTGTTATATACAGGTTGATTTTATAGCAGAGGGAGATATTCAACATTTGATTTTAATTCCAATTATTTAAAAATAGTGATATATTAATAATTGCTTTAAAACGATGTAAATTATAGTAAACATATTTCGTGGCAATTACACTCGTGAATTAATGAATAACAATGTGATTAAGTAGGTATTTTGCCTGTCCGAAGCCAGGATACAGTGCAAAAGGAAAACAAGTCAGAACCTGTTTCCCCGAAATTACGTAAAAGGAGCTTCATCTACTTACCAATCGATCCTGCGCCACACCCGCTACGATGAACACACTTTTTACAGATCAATTCTCATTGGTTCAACAATGTTTCCAGAACTTATGCTCATGTATACTGAAATATCTCCCTTGCCTATAAAATCACTTGTATGTTCTTATTTACTTAAGTAACACGTATGGTAAAGGTTTTAAACCTGGGTAGTTAATATCAATTTATATAAAAATTTCAAACAACAAAATGCCGACTTTTATTTTTATCGAATACGAGCTGTTTTACCCTTTTGCTATTTTCACCAGTTAAAAAACGCCGCCTGTACACGATGAGTGACTATATTTTAGTCGCTTGTATAATTTTTTCCTCCGAAAACGAATGAAAATCGTTTTGAGCCAAACCTTGGTCCAGTTCACGCTGCGCGACTGCGCTCGCGTTGCCTGCGACACGCCTTGCAGCCAGGCCCGCCTTAGCGATAGGGTATTTAATAATTGAAACATCTAAAACGCGTCCAATTTTTACAATTATTCCGCGAACTACACAGTCCAATAAATTAAAAAAAAATTCTCAACAATTTGCAATAACCTCAAAGATAATATTCGCCTAAATCAAGTGGCACCTTTTGTCTCTTTCGCTCTACATTCGTTAAGCCAAACGTGAGAAAAGAATAAGACGCATTATTATCAAATAACTTCATAAAACTTTAACCAGAAATACCCTCATATTTATTGTTGCTATCTCTTTTTTATCGACTCAGAAAGACAAAGTGACTACATCGCACTTGATGGTAAGTACTGTGTAGTCTCTAAGAACGCCAACGACCGCCAAGGCACGGAAATCCATCGATAGCCGCCAACGCTATCTGCTCACACATACCACGACTGAAGGTCTTCAGGTATATGAACCACTGGATATACACAAAGCGAGTAATTACGCCGGTCTTAACATCACTGTACTGTGGTCACGACCAAGTTCGAGCAATCGCTCTTCCATCCCAATATATTCCTCAGTTATTTCAAAATTGTATAGTTTGTATAATGTATAATGACATATTTTCAGGGGCTAAGTAGAGATACAAGTCCTTTTTTTATACACGAAGCAATTTGGTATAGACAATGTCTTGCTTTTCATATCGACACGTGGCGTATTCCATACGCTATACTAACACACTGGCGTGTTATACCGCAGACAAAACGTTGACTGTGATTTAAATATATTGCACAATAATAATTAAGTCATAAAGAAGGATAAAAGATTTTATTTATTTTGAGCGACACTGATATATATATCAAGTAATAAAAACCCTGTCAGGTCTGTGAAGATATTACTTACTATTATGTTAACCTTTTTGACTAAATAGCAAAAAGAAACATTAATTAACATTAATTAAAGTGGAGAAATTTATATGGCAACACTGTGAGAGTGTCTAACTGATGAACAAAGGGGAAAAGGAAAGCAGAGGATTGTGCTAGTAGGTCATGGTCATGACCCCCATATATAAGTCATGATCCCAAGCTCTGTTTATCTGTTAAATCGTATGTGAGATCATTTAATTCCTTCATTTTAATATGATAATAACTTTTCAATATTCATGAATAATTTTCTGATATATTTTGGTTGATTTTAATATTATCGTTGTTACGAACAGCGAGCCCAGGGCGCCGGAGACGCAAGAATAGGGGTGCGGGAGAGGAGCACGTCGACCGGGGCGACAGCGGCGGCCGGGCGTACGAACTACGGCGGAATCCGGCGTCGTCATTGGCGGATTAGTTTTAAGGAACACATTGTATATAGTACTAGTTGTTAGGGTAGCCCGAGGGGATATATATAGCGACCAAACCTTTGGTCGGCGGCGAAGATCGAAGACTCGAAGAATTCCCTCGGAGCTACCCTCAAGAATCAAGAAGCGAACTGCGAACGAAGAAGTGTTTTATTACGACGAATCCCTGCTACTAGTGATCGAGTGTTGTCCATCGTGTACAATCGTGATATCAATTTGGTTCTTTTTGGGTTAGACAGCGTAATTATCGAAATCATTCGAATTCGAATTTATTCGAAATCAGTGAAAAAAGTCGAATACCAACAAAAAATTTAGCTCAAAGCAAATAGCCTTTACATCTTCAACACAAATACGACAATTATAATGCATGAAATATAAAAAATGTAGGATATTTAGTCAAAAAAAATCAGCTGTTACATTATTTCATACGCATCACAGACTAAATTAGCCCAGGAGTCTAAATGCTAATTTTCCTTTTTTACAAACTACTTAATTTATAAATTTAAATTCAAATCTTTTGGAGCAATGATTAATGACATCATTACAGGTACGTTGTAAAGCCACGCGAACGTTTTAAAGACAGAAGAAGGACGAAACAATAAAAAAAATAGCACCTTTGGTTAAAAAGAAATGAAAAAGAAAATAGATAATTGACATAAAAATATAACACAATGAAAGGAATATGGTCGGTACAGATAGTTCAACTAAAATGCCAGTTTAAATTTATTTTTTTCTTTGTTTTGCTTTATATACTTAGTTAAACTAATCTTATTGTTTTATGCCCATTAGCTTGTTTCATTTTTTTTTTTGTAGAAACTGTCTTATGTAACTTAATCAGAAACAGTTCCTTAGTTCGGAATTAACGCGAGAGGAAAAAACAAATAATTGAAAATGGCCGGATTATAAACGAACTCAGAGACACGTATTCGTAATTTTTTCAGTAATTATTTCAAAGAATCGTGTTATAAAACCTTTTTTAGTTTACCAAACCGGTTTTATTTCTTATAAAATATATTCCTTTGTATTTAATTATATTTAAATTTTGTAATGACAACCAATTAAATTTAAAACTAAGTTTTTAGTTAAACTTAGGTTTTTAATAAAAGGGCGAAGACTTGATTTATCATCACGGGCGTATTAAGATGAATTAGCAAACTTAAATATTAAATTACATTTTATAAAGTTTGAACATCCTGTAGTTGAACTACAATTATGATTTAATGAAATTGGATTTTTTTTTCAAACTGGCTCGACTAAGGGACCACAATGCACCTGATTGTAAGGACAGTGGAGTCCATAAATGTCCAGTGGACATTTATATTAGATGCCACGCGCGTTTCCTCACTGTTTTTCTTCACCGGTGAGCATGTGGGGCTTAAATCTGTACTGAATTCGGGAAAACCCAGACTTATGTATCGGAATTTGAACCTACCAATGCGTCGCCGTTAATGGATACCGCTGCTTTATCCACTAGGACAGAACAGCCTATGTAAATTAATTGCTTAAATTTTTTGTTCTTGCGATAATTAACGATAACGCTTATTATTGGCGCTTACGGCTGTTTAGAATACAATTGGTTATGAAAAATGTATTTAAAAATAATTGAATTTTGGAAAAGAAAAAATATTAGTACCTTAAAATATTTTTAGAAATATGAATGATGTCAAATGTATGCAAGTTTTAAATCTTTTAACACGTTCGTCGGCCAGCACGATTCGTTTGTGTTTCTCAACCTACGTTAACATGGGATATGCAAGAATATAAAACATTTTACTCGAGTATTATGATTATGTTGTGGTATTATTATCTTCGATATATCGCAAAGACTTTTTTGTTTTCCTCCTTGATTGAGTTTTAGAGTGTTTTAACGAAAACACTCAAACTAACATGCGACAGAGCATAACATAATGTTAATATTTTTAGTATTTTAATGTCGTACATATTATATTTACATTGCTTTTAAAAATCCTATTAACTTGCATAAGAAGAACGTCATCCAGATATGGGTGACGTGGCGACAAACGTGTCAGTAGCCACGCGAGTCGCGCCACTGTTGTGGTATGAGTATGATTTTGCGGGTAGATTACTTTTTATGACTACTATACAGGGTGTTTGTTAATAGGAAAATGTTCATTGCACGGCGCGGTCCGGTCCGCCACGAGCCTGCATCATTGCAGGAAGTTGTGATTTGGCCGCAGGATATTCCCCTGCATCGGCAGGAAGTTGTTGTTCACGGGCTGCTGCTTCGCGGGGCTCGACTTGAGCTGGTTTATGGTCGGCGCCGGAGCGGCCTTGGGGGAGCGCGGCGCCAGCAGGTTGTCCACGTTGATATTGACTCCAATGCTGTCGGCCCACGTGGCCCCCACCCGGCTCTCCTTGCCGAGGGGGAGTGGCGCGGCCGGGCCGCCGGTCGCCGGCTGCAGCAAGCTTGTCGGCTGCAAGCCCGGCTGTACACCTGCGTCGTTTAAAACAATTGAGTCGAGAGTCAGTCGCCGGTGGCGCCGCCCTTTTTATTCAAAATACATGTGATTTGTATGGCTTTTTTAAATGACAACGATCCGGCGTATGCTGGAAGCTCAAGCGTCATTTTTATAAACACAAAGCGCTTAAAACCACTGATATAATATTTAAATTAAAACGGAAAATCACTACAACCCATCACTTGTCAAGAATGTTGAAAACTTGATAAACGAATATAATCACTAATGTGTCGTTGCTCTGAATGTAGAATTATTGTGAGGAAGGATACTAAATCTGATTTTACAAACTAATCCTACTCGTCTTATTGTACCGATATTTCTTTTATAACATTTATTTCACTTAATGCCTTTACTATATGGTCTCAACCTTTCGTCAGTGACGCGTTCCGTTACAGAACACGGTAAAATGTCTTTACCTTATTAGGTAACTCATATTACTTCTCATAGAACTGCTGCAATGCAATTTAAAGTCAAGTGTAGTGTAAGACATTACATAAACAAATATATTTTATTGATAAAACTACTTGAAATTATACAAAATTCCAAGTAGATTTAGAGAAAATATTTTATTCTAAAACTAGGTCTCAAAAATTGTTGTCATACCTATCTGTCTGTGGAAAGTCCTGTAAATGAGATTCCACGGGCGAGAGGCGAATGATTTTAACGTTCAATGGCAGTAAGATATCACACAACACCACTACATAATAAACGAGAAGAGATATTTGTGCAGGCCGGCATGATCGCTGCGGATATCGATGATTTTTATTTTGCTGTTGGTAGTCGTTGTCGTTTTTGGTCTGCATCATGGTTACCATCACGAATGGTGTGGTAACTGCCGTGTGTGGATCAATTTTTTTTTTTCTATTTATTTATGGACTTTTGTGCCTCGGCCCATGGCAGTCCCATCGTATCCTAAACATAATAGTATTTATTACACAGAAACATAGTTTTTACATGGAGCGGCCCATCACGAGACGCAGGCGAGCTTTTTTACGATTACGTCGTCCTCGGGGATGTGTTTGGAGAATGCACATTACACTATTAAAAAAAAAAACTTAAAAAATCAGCGAATAAATATCTTGAGCAACCAACAAACACCCAGAAACCACAAAAAAACCTTTTCACAAATATATTTATTTACAACGGTGGGTAGTTTTAAAATACAGAGTTAAAATTAATCTTAAATTCGAATACATAAACACTAAGTTTTTAAAATGAGTAACAGGCCCTCTGGGGTCCTGTCATCCCTACATAGTTCAATTCTCCTCTCTTTTTTCTAATCATCCTTTCTTATTCTAGTCATCCCTTTATGCTCAATTTGTCCTTACGCTGAGGACAAAGTCTTGTTTATTAACGTGATTATATGGGCCGCAGTGAGAGCCACGTCAGGCCGTTTCCCGCTCAACTTGGCCGTCAGTTCTCCCTGCTGATATAAATCAGTCAGCCAAGCGCGAAACTCCATGACGATGTCCATGAACTCCATCTTGACTATATTCGGAGGCAGGGAGAGCAGCACGGCGCCCAGAAGCGACATTATGCACGACTGGAGGTCTACATCTACCGTGTAGCGGAGCCCTAAGATCAACTGCAGGATCTCTGAGCAGTATCTCACGCACTGCGGGCTGTTCCTTGAAGATAGAATGATCTCTCCAATTACTGCTACGTATTTCCGCAGCAGAATGCTGTCCACGGCCTGGTTCACTTTCCCCACAGACAAGCTTAGCTGTTTGTATCCGAACCCCCCTATCAGGGGATAGAAGAAGTTATCCGAGACTTTGACGAACTGGTTCTTTCTCGCTTTCGCAAACGGATGCTGCCTGCGGGAATGGAAATACTTGCTCTTCTCGAGCAATCTCTGCCTGACGACCTCCTCGCGGGAGCTTTTCACTGGTTTTCGCTGTTGCTGAACCACTTCTTCTATTTCCGGGAAATCTGCTATCTTGTGCACCGATTCGGAAATCACTTCCAACATGAACAGCTTCGTCGAGACGGAATATCTGCCCACGTCCGTGTGGAATTCTTTGCAGATGTGCTCGGCACAAGGAGCTGGGTGTGCGCAGACTATAGCGATGCAAGTCTTCAGTTTTATATCTTCAAAATCATCAACGTGGAACTTTGCGTCCAAGTGCATGAACAGGTCTAGGAGTTCCTTCGCAAGCTCGGGGCCTTCCTCTGGGAGCTGGCGTTCCACCAAATCCAATGAGACTTCTAGACAAGCTTGGAAAACGTCCGCATCAGCCGCCTCGACTAAATATTCGATCAGGTCACGCAGGAAATGCGGCCGTTTCTTGACGTTGACTGACACGTCATTAGACATATCGTATGGTTCCAGATCATCATCGGAATCAAGATCCTCGACATGGGACGTTCCTTTATCCAAAGCGTCTAATTTAACGGATATAATGGCTTTGACGATCTCTTTAGTCTGTTGCGGGCCTTTGACGGCGCATGTCACCAAGGTGTTGTGAGCTGGAGCGTCCTCCTTACCCACAAACCTCATTGCTATCACATCGAGAGCCTTCTTCGAGTCCAGGCTCTCGCTTTCGGGTTGTTCAGGAATTTCCCTGTTTGGATCGATGAGGCACCTCTGCGATAGCTTCTTCAAGGTATCATTCATCTCAGCGCAGATTTCGCTGAGGCCCTCGTATTCAAAATTCAATAACGGTTCGTCATCTTTGCCGTAGTTTTCGATCTCCGCAAATGTTTTCAATAAAATCTCTATAGTGGCCATTCCGAGCGTTCTGAAGTTGTTCGATAGTATATCCAAATGTTTGCCCATTCCTTTGTACAGTATGGATTTTACCTCGAAAAGTTCCCAACTGATGTGTCTCCTCAAAGCCAGCACAACTCTGTACTTCACGGCCAAGACCAATATCTCGCAGAGATACATATGCTGCTCAAGGTTAGGTGCGTCGCTGGGCTTCACGTCAGCCCAGACTCTACTCAGCCGGAGTATCAGGTCCGTAAGAACATCGGCACTGTTCTTTGTAGTGGACAAATAGTAAATGAGGTTCTCCGGTATGGCAGTATTCCTGAAATCCTTCAACTGGACGTACGGCACTTTGTAGATGAGGATCTCTCTCCAATCTTTGTTCGAGTCGAAGTTATCTCCGAGGATGTTGTAAATGATTTGTTCATCGACTTTGTAATCGATGGGACAGCGAGCGAGAAGCACTACCGATATATTTTCAATAGCCTGTCGACTGAGATGTTTCATTATGGTCTGGATGAGCTTCCTCTTCACAAATCTGGTCTTCTCCGGGTTATTTTCACTCGTCCAAGCGACCAGTGCATCAGCGAATGTCAGCACACCAGTGCAATCCCCATTCAGGTTATAGTTAGTGATAACTTTCGATAGAAAGTGAGAGATATAGGAAGCGTCGAACTGTGCGCCTTGGTGGAAATAGCAATCGCTCATGAAATCCAAGCTCCTTACGATGTGGAAGATCAGGCAAAAAGAATAATTATCTCTGGTGTACTCCTTCGGGGTCTCTACTTCTAGTTTATTGGCAACTCTCTCCGGCACAGTGGCCAGCATTTGAACGTAAGCCTGCCAGTCGTCCTTACGTTTCTCTTCTCCACTGGAACTGACTAAGCTACTGCTGTCTATTATTGCTGCGAAGACTGCATCCGATTTGATATATTTCAAAGTTAAATACGCTAGAGCTTTCAGGATGACCTTGTGCCTCTCTTGCCGGAGGAATCCACACAGAGTCACCAGAGTTTCGTGGCTGAGGAGGAAGCCTTCCTCTAGAGTAAACAGAGAGGTGATTCTATCTTGCAGCATTGGCCAATGCGGGAGCAAATCGCGGATAAACGAGCTCAGGAGTTGTATGTGCCTTTCGATAAGACAGGGGGTCATTATTGGGGGGTCCAGTTTGGTGAGTTTCTGCACTGTGAGGGGTCCTGGAAGGTAGCGGAGGAGGGAATCCAGGCAGGTGACCAGAGCCACCAGCTCAAGAGCGTTTCTGCCGTCACGTAGAGATTGGGCTGAACGGGTCGCTTGATCCATTAGATGAATCACTTCTTCTTCGTTCTGCGTCCGTTTTGTTCCCTTCTCTTCAGTCTGCTCTTCCTCTTCATCCTCTGCAATAAAAAAACGCCTTAATGTGCCCGAGACTGCTCACTCTCTATCTAGCGTTGTATCAGACGCGCATGCATACACTCACATGTATTTTGAATATTCTTTTTTGTTCACAATAATAAATCAAATAAAATATTTAATTACTCAATACAACTTAAAAGTACTCTCTAAATAATAACTCAAAAATGAATTTCTTGCGGCTTAAGTTTAGATACATTTTGTGGAAACGAATTTTAATTTAAAAGAGAAAAGCATTCAAACTAAAGCCGCTAGAAAATTTTAAATATAAAAACGACTTAAAAAAAGAACTAAATAATAATAAAAATAAATAAAACAGCACGAATACATAAAAAAAATACACGAAAGTTGCCGACGATTTGTAAAATATTTCCCTTTTATCTGTCATTATTTTGATCTTAATCGTTTTGATTAAAAAAAAAACATATTGTTACGAGGGAACTAGGGTGAAACTTGAATCCTAGATTACTGGGCTTCTAGGTATACATTGTCTCGAGGTGCCCTTTCAAAGGGACTAATTATCAAACAAATCGCCAATAACGAGTGAGCATCAAAGATGACACCCCATCCACACCGTTCATTCGGAGAAACGAGACGTGCGTCATCTGAATATTAGACAGCTGTTTATCTAGTAGTGACGAACCGCGAAAGACGCGGAAAAGAAATGCGTCTTTCTCTAGATATTTCTCAAAAATAACGGAAGATTGCCGCATTGATAAACCGGCGGGATTAAATACAGGCCGGACTCGATTGCAGGACAGTTTCTGTTTGGAAGCGAGACAGGCGATATCTCCAAGTGATCGAATACAAGTTTGGCAAACGTATGAGTATTCGAGTGGCTTTCGCGATTGGATTACCAGAACTTTCTTCGATTTGACTTTTTGACGACCGAACTTCGGGAACTTTTATCGGCAGCATTCTGGAACCATCCGGGTTTCGACTTCGCGATTATGTCTTTGATTGCGTGGTAATATTTTACACTCTCTTCGATTAAAAAAATCGATTGTTCGTCAACATCGGCGTCATATTGCCCCGCAATAGTAATAATATATTATTGAAGCTTTTATCAAAGAGTTTTTTATACTAACACCCAGTTTCAGAAACGCACCATAAAGTTTAAAACACTTTTAAATGTTTTTTTTTTAGATTTGTATACATTCGATGATTCATTAGTGATACGGAGCGTTTAAATATTTAAACAAGTTTTTAATACCTGAGTGTTTATCTCAGGAACAAAATTTCTTTAATGATATTTTCTGATCAAAATCAAGACTGAATCATCAACAACTTTCCATGAAATTGCAACTAAAATTACAACATTGACGCATGATCAAGAAGACAATACAGCGAGAGAGACAATGCTGCGGTATATTTTTTCTAAAACTAGAAGCATAGAATTAAATATAGTTTTAAAAGTAGTATGTCGATGAGCAGCAGCAGAAATTCTGCACAACAGCAAGCACATCGACTGGTTTGTATGGAGTGTATTGCCAATACTAATGCTGCATCGACATGCCACCTTAACTGATTTTATCGGGCTGTTGGATTTATATAATTAAGCGAAAAATAATAATACAAATGCATATCGTGCAGCCAGAAGAGCAATTCTCCTTTTGCTTTTTTTTCGGTTCATTTTCAATCACAATCTCAAGTAACTTTTAGAGTTTCCTTCAAATAAATAATGTCAATATTCAGCATTCGCGAGACTGAAATTTTAGTCGAGATACTATCGATACTGAATTTTGAACGTAGAGTTTCGAGAATTGCTCCTCGGGTTGAAATTTAATATCAAAAATTTTTCCGTGTATAATAGAATTTAATGTTTTTCGCGTATAAGAATATGACAAAGCATTTATAATTGAGGCTAGGTAAAATGAGTTAATTCCCCACAAAGATAACAATGTTACATTGTGTTACGATCGTTTTTTATGGGATTTATGGCTTTATCTTGGGTTTTGTGTATTCTTCTTGTGATTTAGGGGGTTTATTATTGCGGGTTTAGGGTTCTCTTTGGCTTTTAGGGTTTTTTTTTTGCATTAGGGTTTATTCATAAGATTTAGGGTATTATCTTGGGTCTAGTAATCTTTCTGGGCTTCATAAGCGTGACTCACCTTGAGTAACTGTCGGCGTAAGCGGTGTCGTGGAGAGCTGCGCCGTCAGCGTGTCCACGGCGCACAGCGACGCCAGCGGGTCCATCGCCGGCGGCGTGAGGTCGCTCAGGAGGTCCAGGTTCGAAGCCGGCGCCACTGCACACAGTGACGGAACATTCAGTGATTGCCTACCTTTTAGTATCGTACGGAAATCGATTCCCTTTACACATTTTTTTTTTTCATGTACGATAGGAAATGTTCTGAGGATTTTTTTGGTCTAGTTATCCGTAAAATATTAAAGTATGACTTCAAGGTTTATCCTGTAGACGTGAAAAGGAGGAACATTCCGCCAAACAATATTTAGTTATATCTCAAAGGTATACCGGCACCGTGCCGGGTGCTGAGGAAACGGCCCTGCCGTCCCGCCCCGGCAGAGCCCGGCACAGCGGAGCGCCGCCCTCACGCCCTCCTGTCCATGAGTATTTCCACCAGGTTAACGAAGAAAGCTCCCAGGAAGGATGACTTTTTCCGCAATTTTTAAAACAATTACCATCACATTTAGCCTATATGACCTATTCAATAGTATAAACGGTCAATTTTTTTCAATAAATATTTTCCATAATCCTTTTCCCATATCCATAAAACATTATACACCTATCATCAGGCTGAAAACGCATAAAATGGCCATTAATCTCATTTTGTTCGACTTTTAACACTTTTTTTGTTTTTTCAATATATATATTTTTTTAATTTAATAATATGTGAAACTATTTTATTTTTTACTATTATGTGTAAAACGTGTGCTCCTTTTATAGGCTAGTATATAAGAACAATAATACCTTCGTTTTTATTTTGTAATTTATAATTTATATATACTTGCTTAAATAAATAAATATTTCATTCAATTTACATTGATATTGATGATGATGTCCTAGCCGGTTTCGGCCACGGCGACTGTTTCAACACCGGTTAAGAAATTCGAGGACCAGTTTTTGGAAACAGTCAATTGCGCAGGAGATATTTAAGTGCATAACTGGACGCGCAGCCAGAAAAGCGCTCTCTCGTCCGAGCTCCCTCAGTAGATATCAACTATTTCTTCAACTTTTTTTATACTGGCTCGACAAAGTAAATAAACTGGACCTGATCGAAAGTACGGTGTAGTCTAGGAGCGTCAACAACTGATAATAGACAGTGATAGAGCCACATGTGCCGCGACGGAAGGTCACTGGGTATATGGACAGCTGGATGATTTTTTTTTTTTTTTTTTGGTAACCTGGGGGAAAATCCTACATTGGACCATCAGGGTCACTGTGAGGGCATCGACCCTGGTGTGTCAGACTCCTACTGACTAAAAACCCCCGGGGTGTCCCTCTAATCACTCCACCCAGGCCTGGGAAACCAAATTCGTCCAGTCGCCCGGGGAGCACAGCTGGATGATAAACAAACTGATCCCGAAACGCGACTGGGCGAAGTAAGTAACTGTGACGGTCTTTACCTTAGTGTGCTGTTGTCACGATTTTTTTTTAATTCTATTTATTTAAGGGACTTTTACGTGTGTACGTATGTCAGCCCCATCGTACCCTAATACAGAAATACCTAACGTATTACATATGGGGCCATTGATCTGAACAGGCCAGACGCCTCATCAGATAACAGTTCTGTTAAGATTTTGTTAAACATCCGGACGTCAAGTCTGTTCAGAGCAAAGGCACTCACAAACGCCTCTCTCACAGATTCAGATCGTATTTTTTTTATTTTGTTTAGCCGGTGGAAATCCCTTCGGACCGTCAGCGGAGCGGTAAGGGCCGCTCCCCCGGTGTGTCGGACTTGCACCGACTAAAACCACCGGGGTGCCAACTATGCCCTCTCTACGCCTTCGCCGGGCCTGGGTATCCGTATACTTCCCACGGTGTTGTCATGATCTAGTTCAAGCAATCGCCCTACCATCTCAAACTCAAACTATGCTTGATTCTGCAAATACTTAGGCTAAGCTCAAGCCAGTAATATATTTTCAGTTTTTTAGCAAAGGCATTCTCTGAACAAAGTGTAAAGAAATTCAATGCGGCATGTATGAATGTCATCATTGTTGACAGTTATCGTGCACACTGATTGACCACTGACCGGGCATCGGGTTCGCGGGCGGCTGCAGACCCGCGAGATGGTTAGCCGAGTCGAAGGCGGCCGTGAAGTCCGCGAACGCGTCGTCGCTGGCGCCGGGCGGCGGGGCAGGGGCCGCGGGCGCCGCGGGGGCCGCTGCGGCGGACCCGAAGGCCTTGGCGAAGTCTCCGAACTCGTCCTTGGCGGCAGGCTTCGGCTCACCGGCCCTGGGGACGGTGTGACAATACTCATGACCTTGACGACCAGAACACACCGCTAGACGCCGTGCCGGATACCGTCCATATGTGCTGGACGCATCCTACACCCGCACTACAGAGGCCTACGTTTTTTTACTGGCTCGACAAAGTTACTACATTGCAGCTGATGGTAAGTACAGTATAGTCACAAACGAAAACAACTAACAAAGGACGTTAAGCCATTGACAGTTTCCGTCGTCATGCCGACCCGCATTCACCACTAAAGATCTGCAGGTATATGAGTCGCTAGACATACACAAGTTGATCCCGAAATGCGATAGGCCAAAGCGAGTCACTATAATAATAATAATAATAATAAAGACCTCGCACACGAGATTACCAGCATGCGGGATGTAGATTCTACGATTATTGTCCCGATAGTCGTATCGACTAATGGGCTGATCGCAAAGAGCCTTGATTACCACCTTAAGAGGCTCTCGCTTGGTTGTTGGATCAATGGCCGGATACAGAAGACAGTTCTACTCGATACGGCGCGCATTGTTAGGAGGTTCCTCACTCCAAGCTCCTGACTACCGGTGGCTTGGGCCTTAGGTCACGCCCCAGTAGGCCTACATATTTTAAAATTTATATGTTTTTTACATGTATTTATTTTAAAATGTAACTATATTGTATATATATAATGAATAAATGATAATAATAATAATAATTTTATTGGATCAAAAATTTTACATTGTGTAATTTAATTTATGTTGACGCCTGCACTAGTCGCCCACCATTACAGAGAATACAAATAATTACAAAAATATATAAACATACACAGACGTGTTGTGCATAGGTGTGTTATGTGTAGAAAAGGATGAGTAAAGAGTGTTGTGTGTGAGTGCAGATTATATATAAGCATTTAAAAGATTTTCAGTTTGTAAATAATCGAGCTGTAACAAGTAATCCTTGACTTTGATTTAAAGTTCATAAAGATGAACTACTACTAAATGTAGTATGATGGTATTAACACTAGTGTACTGTGCTCAGGACCCAGTTCGGACAGGCGAGCCTACATCCAGAAGGATGCTCTAGAGCTGAAATGATCAGCGGCGGGGTTGTGGCGAATTCGTCACAGCATCCGAAGCCCCCTTATATGTACAGAAGCATTCATCTAGGGGTTTTAACCAGCTCAAGTCCGGCACAGTTCCGCCGGTCCCTGCGTGCGGTCGGGAAGGTCTTTTGAGGGTTTTTCCCCTAAGTGAAATGCGGACACGTGGTTCTAATTCTACAGATGAATACTGTAGTGATTGTATGACTGGTTTTTAAAATAGGTTAGTTATATTTGGCACAATTCTCGGAATTGGCCATTTAATAAAAAGTAAGTTTATTTTTGAAAAGGTTAGAATATCTAATTTTAAATAATGAAGTTTAATTTGAGGTTTTCGATTTTATTTGGGAGAGATTGAATGGAAAAATAGAATGGGAAGGTTCATATTGTAAAAATTACAAGAAATATACATGTAAACATTACTTGAAATATATATAATAATACAGATTTAAAAAGTGTATCATGCTAAAGTGAGTGAGCGACCAAACCCAAAAATAGAAAAGATAGTACGCGAGTAAGAGCGTGCTACAATACCCACCTGGGATCGAAGTCATCCTCGAGGACGAGCGAGGTGGTGCCGCTATTGGTGGCTGGTCCGGGGCAGGTCTTGAACAGGTCGTCCAGCAGGTCCTGCGATTGCTGGGCGGCAGGAGTGGGCGCCGGGGCGGGGGGAGTGGCCGCGCCCGCAGCCTTGCCGTAGGAGGCGGCCGCGCCTGGGGGCAACGCGTACGGACTCTTATAAGCAACTAGCTGATCCGGCAAACGTTGTTTTGCTATATAAGGTTTTGTAATATCTTCTAAGATGTTCATTGAAATTAAGTGATGTCAAAGACAATTTTGTTCACAATTAATTTCTCTTAATCAACAACACATTTATTTGGATAAAGGTTAATATTATTACATTGATACAACTCTTAACAAATAATGCATTAATTTCGACCAAATTTGTTTGCCATAAAAACGGTTCTAGTGACTTAATCTTAAAAGATAGACATATACTGTCGCGGACATTTTTTTAGATTATTTCAAGGGAAATAATTCTTTCATACATATATTTTTGGTATCTTGAACCGTTTTCGCAGCGCACGCAATGGAAGCCTTCAAGGATGAATAATTTTCCCCGTTTTTTTTCACATTTTCCATTATTTCTTCGCTCCTAATAATTACATCGTGATGTTATATAGCCTAAAGCCTTCCTCGATAAATAGTCTATTCAGCACAAAAATAATTTTTCAATTGGAACCAGTAGTTCCTGAGATTAGCGCGTTCAAACAAACAAACAAACTCTTCAGCTTTATAATATTAGTATAGATGACCGCTGAGCACCCGGAGTCGGAGCGCTTCGCATTTCCAATATCTTCCTTTAAGTCCATCTACAGCATGTTTTGAAATCCTTTTTAGGAATCCAGCTCATCCCGAAAGTGTGACGATTGATTATTAAGTTCTTTTTAAAAAATGTATACAATTTTTCAGTTTTTGTTTTACAACCTCTGAAATGGAAACTTATATTTTACGTTTAAAATTAACGAAAGTGTGCCACGGCTTTTTTTATAGATATCTTGCAATTTTCTGGTATAAAACGAGTTTCTGTTAAATAATATTGAGATATAATTTGGAATAATAAACTCGCAAATGTAACGACTGACAAGCGTTCTAAAACAAGTGGCTCCATTTCAACAAAATATATATATATATATGTATAGATATCAAGTTCCTGCGAGTTACAAATTACAATGTTATAAGTTATTGATAAACGTACAGAGATGGGCAAAATGTAATCCGATTAATGATTATCGATTACACAATGTAGACGTAATTTTAATTTTCTTTCGATCTTATGATCTGGGAGTCTTTAAGAGAAGAGTGAATAGGCATTTGCTGGGCGGACGCGTTTCATCATCGAACGCATCTTCACCTTCCACCAGGTGTGATTGAGGTCAAGCGTTCGTCTATAAATTATAAAAAAAAATCATGATTAAATCCATTTAAAACATTAAGAAGTCATATATGGGTATGTAATCTGGAATTATGTAGTGTTTAAAACATAGATGAGCAAAATGCAGTCATATTAATGGTAAAAAACGTAAAATGTAACCATAATCGTTTCTATTAATCTGATTACATTTTGCCCATTTATGGTTACGCACACGGCTAGCGCGTTCCGTAAGCGTCACGAGTGCGGGCGAGACAAACAAACAAACAACATTAACTGTCCGAATAGTCAGTTTAAAACTGCGCTATTATTAGTTACCCAAGTCAATCTTCTTGATGGGCGTCGTCGACTTGGCCTTCGCCGGGCTCTTGAGGTTGATGCTGAAGGGCTGCGCGGCGGCGGCGGCGGCGGCGGCGGTGGCGGCGGCCGCCGGCTGCTGCCGGTGCGGCGACGGCGGCGACCGTCGCGGCGGGCTGCTGCTGATCACCTCGGAGTCGCGGTACACGTTCTCCCTGCGCGCAACAAATGCTGTTTCTTACGGAACCGTCACAAATACCGGAGTCCTATTGAAAACTCGACTTTAGGCCATCTTTTGAGATTTTATGGGTTCATTTTAACAATCTCTAGAGCTTACTTGTGTATATCGGTATAAACCTTACGTTAAAAACCTTTATATCATTCACCTTTAACCAATATTTCATTTGAGTTTCCCAGTTGAGCACAATCAGAAATAATCCAAAAACACATATGATCGTGATGAATTTGCATAATACAATATTAACTCAGTAAGAGGTCTACCCAAAACAAAACAAAAAACATGGTAACGGATCTACGAGACAAACAAAACTTGGGAATCTACGATTTAAGCCTCAGCCCTTAAGATTTGATAGGGAAGTTGACTCACTTGTTCGCTTTCCTCGGCGCATAATCACCATCGGAGTCTTCTCTCTCGTACTCATCTTCATCGTTTCTCTCCTTGGGCTCATCTGAAAGCATAATCTCTCTTCTCAATCGTATGCTCTTGAGAGAGCAGACGCCGTCGGGTGTAAGGTTTGGAGGCGCGCAGAACTGCAGCTCCCCCATGGAATGAAGCTTACCATTAAGTGGGCCGTCAGTGTGCTCATCTGGGTATAACGATACTCACCCCAAGTGGAGGCGCGATCGCTGTACTCCCCCCACCCGCCGGAGCCGCCCCTCACCCCCATCACGGCAGCCTCGGACGACATGCCTGGGAATCATTCCGCCTCCATGAGCCAGAGTAAGAAAAGCTCAAAAACAAATGTTTGAATGTCTGTCTAATCGAGACAGGAGTGCGACTTCTCTACTTTATTTTTTAATACAAGTTTCCTATACCGTTATAAAACATATTATATTCTTCACAACTAATACATATTAGGTAAAAATATAACCAAAATTATATTTAACATAATAAATAAAAATACTTTAACAGGTCTTATACGCGAATTAACTAGTCATACAGTATGTGGTGCAGGCCCAATACATATCTACAGCCAGAGATGGGCAAAATGTAATCTGATTAATGATGAACGATTACAAAATGTAGTCGTAATTTTTATTTTATTGCTCTGTAATCATGATTAAAAATCCATTTAATACATTAAGAAATCATAAATGTGTATACAATCTGGGATTCTATAGTGTTTAAAACATAGATGAGCTAAATGCAGTCATATTAATGTTAAAAAACGTAAAATGTAATCGTAATCATTTTTATTAATCAGATTACATTTTGCCCATCTATGAGTACAGCGACGTGCATAGGGTATTTGGTCAGGCAGATTCACATAATTAATATGAATATTATATAATATTACAAATATTATATTACTTTCATAGGAAAGATAGATGGCGTGAAAATAGAATAGATGTGAATAAAGGGTTCCTTTTGTTTGTTTAAATTAAAACAATTTATTCCAGACTTGTTTATCGTTAGGATTTGCAATGGTTTCATGCATCTATGGAATGAACGCTACTGCATATCTACCAAAACAGGTGTGTGGGGTAGACAGAGAACTTGCTTTTATGTCTTATATTAAAGATGTAACGGATAAAATTTGGACAGCTTTAAACAAATTCTCCATTAAGTCTATATATGTTCTATTGTCCAAGCTAGAAAGTGGTTTAATCATGCCCAAGGACACCGTATAAGATTCCTACAGGATCAACTGCAGCTGTGATTCTTCTTGTATAGGCCAAACAAAGAGATTTATTTCAAAGCGGTTCAAAGAACACACAGCTGCTGTCAGAATCCAGCATGTGTATAGATCAGCCGTAGTGAAAAACCCACTCGACGAGGAACCCGGTCACTGGATTGAGCTGCATAAGCCAAAAATCCTCTCTAGAGATCGAAACGATAGTCTCCAAGACTGGTTCGAGAAGAGATGGAGATTAAGAAGAATAAAACTTTTAATTGGGATGATGGGTTTAAGTTATCACTGGCGTGGAACCCAGAGATTTTTTTTTTACACTGGCTCGACATAGTGACTACAGAGTACCTGATGGTAAGTACAGTGTAGTCCAATAACGAAAGCGACTATCAAAGGATGAAATCCATCGATAGCCTCCGTCATTTCGGCCCACATATACCACGACTGAAGGTCTCTAGGTATATGAGCTACTGGATATACACAAGCTGATCCCGAAACGCGACAAGCCGAAACTGGTCACTATGACGGGCTTTACACCCATGTACTGTGGTCGCGATCCAGACGGGCACCGACGCCCTACCACCTCGCTGCTGCTCGTTTAGCACCACTCAGGAGTCGCGTGTAGGGAAACTAGCGTAAAGCCTGCGGACGCGAGCAGCTTCGACTCCCAAAAAGACAACTGGGAGCTGGTTTTATGTCGCCTTGCAAACATGCTGATACTGTGAGTATTGCGTTTCGTTCAATTTGACTAGTGAGTAAAGATGGCAGTCGCCCAAATTCGACAGCTTTACATAAAAAAGCATACAGGCCGGTATATCACGACCCGGCAGCTGATTATAGGCTTATTGAAAATATATCGGTATTCAATCCTCGAGATATCGACTTCGATATTGATCTATAATATAAAAATGAATCGTTAAATGTGTATAAGCGCGAAACTCGAGAACGGCTGAACCGATTTGGCTGATTACTTTTTTGTTGTGTTTATTGAAGTCTGTGGAAGGTTATTACGGAGAGAAAACAACACTTTTCTATATTCTCATACAAAAAATTCGTAATTAAAAGTCAATTTGCACTTTAACACCATACCATAAAGTTTAAATGTCAGCGGACGGGTCCGGGAAGGCAAAACAATTGAGTGACGTATAAATATTAATATCAATATTTGTCAATTTTTATACATATAGCATTAAGGCCAGGTTCCTTCAAACAATTTTCAAAAAACAGCCGACAGGCCTATAGCTATTAACATTAAAAAAGCAATGTGACTTTGTTTTAGAGAAATAGGGCAGAACAAGGTCTGCCGGGACAGCTAGTATTTTAATAAATATCGATTCATTGAAATATCGATATTTTTTTCACTTCCAACTACCCCTACTAGGACACAGTTGTTAGGTCGTGACTTATAAAATCCGAAGCGCTCCTTTAAAAGATTCAAGAATTTAAAAAAGCATATAAAAATACTTTATAGCTCATACCAATGTATTTGTCTTTATTCTTCTTCGCTTTCTTCCTTTCCTCGCGAAGCTTCTCGTCGTCTTGTATGAAGTCGATAAGCTCGCGCACTTTGTGTCTCACGTTTATACCCTGGGAAACAAAAAAAATAGTTCATGTAGATTGTAAAACTCGGTCGTTAAACACTTTTGTGAACCAATCTTAAGTATTTTCATAAATAACTGCAATTGTTTTATGATTCACAGGCGAACGCTTGACCTCAATCACACCTAGTGGAAGGCAATGATAAGCTGATGATGGATTGCGACCGCCCAACAAATGCCTGCTCATTCTCCTCTTAGACTCCCATCGCAAGAAGCATGCTCGTTGGAAGCACATTTCTCTCGTAAGTTGTTCGCATGATGAATACAGAAGCGAATATTTGCAAATTAGTTGATATATGACGATAATGCAACAAATGTCCACCCATCCGTTATATCCTTAATCCACCCTCTCCCTTCCTTAATAGAACCATACGCGCAAGTCTACGGAGCCACGACTGGGGTGTTCTCCTAACTCTTACTGCAGCTGAATCGTTCAGCTGTGGAATGGTCTTTCGGTGAGCGTGTTTTTTTTTTTAATTCTGACTCGACACAGTGACTGCACCATACCTGATGGTAAGCACGGTGCAGTCCAAAAAAACGCTAACGACTATCGGTAGGTAAGAAAAACCCAACGGGAGTCGCAACGATCATGCCGGCCTGCACAAATATCTCTTCACGTTAAGCCGTGAAGAGATATTTGTGCAGGTCAGCATGGTCACTGCGAGTTAGGTTTTTCTTTATAGTTGATAGCCGTAGTCGATTTTTGGATTACCCCGTGTTTGCAATCAGTAGTGGAGAGGTCACTATACTGAGTGAGGATGAAAAAAAAATACAAATTAGTAAGATGGAGGGAGGAGAGGAAGAAGAGGGAGACTGGGTGAATGGGAGTAGCTTAATTCGACATTCATAGCGGTACGAAGTTCGCCGGGGCAGCTAGTACTGAAATAAAATTAGAAATAGTGTACGCTTTGAAAACTAGAAATGTCTTAAATTATTTCTACTCAACCAAAGAAGAGCAGCTTATTTAGCCGTTTCGAAAAGCCAAAACGTTAAACAATTTTATTTGTTTTTCGATAATTATGACAAAAATGGAACATGTATCAGACACTGTTCCAAGTCCGGACAGGTTTTAAGAAAGACAAGTGTCATTTTACCTGATCCTTGCCAACTTCGTCGACGTATGTATAGTTTTCTAGAGAGCGCAGGTCGTAAATGTGCTCCCGGGCTGAGGTTACCACCCGCTCTGATCCGTTTCGCACCAAATAGCTCAAAAGTAGCAGACACTGGAATGAGAAAAAATTCGAGTTCACGTCTACTGCAACTAATTGTTCTCTTCACAATAGCAGGGTAAAGTAACAATAATAAATAGAGATCAGACAAGAGAAGGAAAACTTCTAAAAAAACAAAATCGATTTAAAATCGCAATAAGTCAAATCGATTCACAAAAAAAATATCCCAATAACGTTGAAACATGTATGTAGGAATGTGAGTGGAATGTAACATATGATGCTAATAATATAAAATGATAAGAAACAGTGTAAGAGTGTGAAAGGGATAGAAAATATATGAGAGAGGGAGACAGGAATGGCGGATATAATAAGTTATTGTGACGGTCGTAGTGATATTAAAAAAAAAACTGTACCTGTACTTTTAATTATGCTGAATAAATGATTTAAAAAACTAAAGTGTTTCTACATGTATTTTAACTTATTACTAAAAATTTAAATACTTTTCATAAGCGCTTCAAATTTGAAAGATTTTCAAACACAATGTCCACCCCTAATGCAGGATTATACAGGTGGAAAATAAGAAAATCCACCCTTAGTGGGTGCCTACGTCTTGCAATGACCCTAATGTCCGTGTTTCATGCTTCTGGTCAGGTAGAATAAGTTTTTTTTTTTTTAATAATAATAGTATAATACCGTATCTTCCGGGGTGAGCAGAGGAGATACATTAGTGGCTGTAACCACTTTGCGCCTAACTATGTGCCTAACGTGACCAATAACGCAGCTGATCGCCGATTTCACATGAGTTTCGAATTCGACGTGTCGAGAATAGAATCTACGATCATTTGCGTTGCCGTGCGCTGATATTGGTCCGTTGTATAAGTATTTTTATATATGTTGATAGACAACTACTCCTGTATCTATGTTCACGTCGAACATATATGTATATAGTTAGACAATATAATACAATCAATATCTGTTATAACAACATCCAATGGACTACTCATATTTAGTCGAAACAATCGGCGATGTTTTCGGGATACTACGCCGGGACCTTTCTTCTGGGTTAATATAAACGGGTTTATCTGTATGACGGGGTACAGCCTGTCAGGGCGGCACGTGCACATTCTTCATCACTCATTTTAGTAAGGAAACGCGACCGTCCGAATTTGAATGCCTTCGAAAATGACTAATTTCCATTTTATACCAAATCGAATAGTTGATTACGATCGCAACGCCATCTCTTATTTCGTCCAGGTACTAAACCTGACGTTTCAATTAATAACAGTTAATAACAATTTAAACGCTCTCTCTTCGGCATGTATATAATTTTTTTATTGATGAAAGATTGAGGTTAGAAAATAAAATGGAACCTTATATGTCCTTCGCCAATGGCTCCTGTTGTCATGCAGCATGCGCCTCCACAGCATAGACATCACCTCGGGGAAGTGCTCGTACGTGAAGGTCGCCAGGGCCAACTCCTGCATCTGCTGGCCTGTCGGACCCCATGCCTCGTCCGACGTGGCCTCGCGGACCTTGCCTTCCACCTCCGTGTAGTTCATCACCACATTTGTCCTGGAATAAGGGATAAGATGTTGTGATGGCAGAGTGCTTTAGGAGCCAGTATCCAAGCATGGTAACAGGACCATCGCAGTTTCGAAGCCCTGGTATTTCTAAATTAAGTGCCGACTTAGTTATCGCATGCTCACTGATAAAATACATAATGATGATGTCCTAGCCGGGTTCGGCCACGGCGACTGTTTCAACACCGATTAAAAAAATCGAGGTCCAGTTTTCGGAAACAGTCAATTGCGCAGGAGATATTTAAGTGCATAACTGGACGCGCTGCTAGAAAAGCACTCTCTCGTCCGAGCTCCCTCAGGCCCGATGGAAAGGAGAACCAGTACGATCGGGAGGGAGAGGGATGCAGGTTTGGTCGAGTTTTCCTTCTCTGAACACCTGGTTGAATTGCGGTGTTAAAGGGATACCTTAGTCGCCTTTTACGACACCGCGGCAAGAAGAGGGGGGTGCTATTCTATTCTGTCGGCAGCCACCACAGCTAAAAAAATAAAATACATAATAATAATATATCGTCACGCTATATCTCTTTCGGAGTGAGCAGGGATATATATGTGGCTGTATCCACTTTGCGCTTATATGTCGTCCCCAACGTGATTAGTAGGAGAGCTGATCGCCGCATTAATTAAAGGATATTAAAAAAGTCCCCAATTTTTAGGTGATTTTCAAGAGGCTGTTATTTTGAGGAAAATGGTCGTACAGAAGTTTTAAAAGTAGAAAGTTATAGCTTCAAGTGTCTAGTTTTCAGTTTTAAACGTCAACATAAACACGTTACAATAAAAAAAAGTCCATAGATCATTCAGAAAACGAGGAAAATTTTTCTTCATATATTTTTCTTATGGTCACTCAAAAACCCTCCGTGTAAATTATGATAACGTCTAAAACTGAAAACTAGATACCTGAAGCTGTAACTTTCTACTTTTAAAACTTCTGTACGACCATTTTCTTCAAAGTAACAGCCTCTTGAAAATCACCTAAAAATTGGGGACTTTCTTAATATCCTTTAATTAATGCGTCTAGTGTATTTTATCGTTTACAGGTGAATCTTGAGCTCTATCACAACCGGTGGAAGGTGAAGATGCGTCCGCCGATGGACTGCGCCCTCCTAACAAATGCATATCTACTCTTTTTTTAAGGCTCCCAATTAATAAGATCGCGGTGATATGCCCACTGGAAGCATATTCCACTCCTTAGCTGTTCGCATGACGAATGTGGAGGCAAATCTCTCCTTGAGGATGTAGGGAACGTCCACCACATACGGATGGTATTCGTCACGGTGCCTAGGGTTTTATGGTGAAACGGTGCTGGTGAGATAAAATATAATTGAATAGAATTTAAGTTTACATAATTATTATCATTCAAGGAGTAATGTTTCCAATCCAAATAGCTCAAAAATATATAATTTATTTTTGCATAAAATTCAGACATATATCTTTGCTAAATAATGGATTCGTCAATGAAAACCATACAAATATTATGCTAAATTATACTTGAAATTTACATAACGAGCTAAAAGCGACCCAGTATGCAGACAACTAGAGATGGGCAAAATGTAATCAGATTAATGATTCACAATTAAAAAATCTAATCATAATTTTAATTGTAATCATGATAAAAACCCTTCCAAAAATTATCGAGTCATAAATTTGCACACAATTGAGATTAAAACATAGATAGGCAAAATGTACGAAAACATATTAATGAAGCGAATTCAATCGTTTTTTTCTCTTTAGATTTTTCATTAATCTGACATCTTGCACATCTGTGCAGACAACCATACATGGGCAAAATGTAATCAGATTAATAAAAATTATTAACGATTACATTTTACGATTTTTACCATTAATATGAGTGCATTTTGCTTATTTATGTTTTAAACACTACAAAATCCCAGATTGTATATACATTTATCATTTCTTAATGTTTTAAATGGATTTAATCATGATTACAGAGCAAGAAAATTAAAATTACGACAACATTTTGTAATCATTAATGAGATTACATTTTGAACATCTGTGCAGACAACAATATTGTTACTGAACATGCCGTTTCGCCATCAGCGTGCAGAGAAAGGTTACGCGAAGGTTATGCATCAATAAAAACTGATTCCGTGTTTGTTCATACTGCAATCTCAAACAAGTTTTGTGAGTCGGAATTTATGTAGGTGCGTTAAAATAGTTACTATTGTGATCTTTGGGACGGGTCCGCTAAATATCAGTTGCCCGCTCTGGACTAGTGATGCCACGAATAGTGAATCGGCCGAATACCGAATATTCGGCAACGCTGTCGGCCGAAGCGCCGCATCTTCGGCCGCCGAATATTGCTGGAAGTAGCGTGTTTAGTGAGAGGTTATTTTATGAGGCTGGTAATATTTACGATGAAAAGCGTAATCGTTTGCTACCAAAAAATGCTGAAATGCTTGTTTATATCCATCACAACTTACCACTGATCAATTTTAATTACTAAAGTGTTGAAATTTGGAAATAAATACATAATTTTGAGTAATATAACGTGTCTTTTTTACGTGATTTGGTATTCGGTATTCGGCCGAATAGCACGTATTATTCGGCCGAATACCGAATAGCAAAAAAAGTGGCCGAATAGATTGAATACCGAATAGTTGCCGAATATTCGTGGCATCTCTACTCTGGACTCGATTGATCGCAAGGCTAGAAGACTAGTTGGCGATGACTCTTTGACTGAGAGTAAAATGCAGAACATTGATTATCGATGTAGAGTCGCCTGCCTCCCAGTCTTTTATCGTTTACACAATGGAGCGTTCTCAGGAGTTACATTGTCTAATGCCACCAGCTATACCGTCCATATGTGATGGAAGTTCTTTATATCTGAAGAGATTCGCTTCTATATTCATCACGCGAACAGTTAAGGAGTGGAATATGCTCCCAGCAAGCATATTTCTACGGTCTTATGACTTGGGAGCCTTTAAGAAATGAGTGAATAGGCATTTGTTAGGCGGACGCGGTCCTTCGTCAGACTCATCTTTTCCTTCTACCAGGTGTGATTGACGTCAAGCGTCTGTCTATAAATAATTTAAAAAGATTGACCATTTCATTTGATACGTAAAAAGAAACTATATTGTAACATACAACCTCATTTTAACTGTAATAACCTAATTTACATGTCATATAGTGCCCAAACTGGTGTGGTAGCTAACTTTGTCCTGTCGCATTTTGTGACCTTTATGTGAATATTTAGTTGTTTATAAACCTGGATACTTTCCGTCATGGTATATGTGTGCCAACATGGTGATGGTAACTGTCAAGGACTGCTCCTTGTGGTTACTGCTATTCTTGACCTACACTGTATTTTCCATCAGGTGAGACGTAGTAACTTTTTCGAGAAAGTTTAAAAAAGTATGTATTAGAATTTTATTTTATTATAATTCCCTTTTTCATTCATAGTCATCATAATCATAACCATCCAGTCAAGTTTTGTACTGAATTTTATTCTTAATAACAAATATGGAGACTGAAAAAGCTTTAAGCTTTAATATCGAATTGACAATTGTTTATATTACATTCAGCAGTGAAGAAAATAAGGGAGACATTACACAGTGAAGGATTATAATAATGCCCAATAATATCATAAAATAATATGTTTTCTTTTAAGTTTATGTAAGTTAAGTTTCTGAGATGCCATGACTGCCCAAATCCAGTCATGGCCACAGTATACAAGTCCAAAGATCATCATACTGACTCTCTTCAGCCTAATCAAGTTTCAGTATCAATGTGTGTATATCCAGCTGTTCTTATACCTAGAGACCTTTTGAGCTAGTTAGCCTATTTGATAATAATTTTATAGTTGCAAATTCAAGAAAAATGCAATAACTAACTGACCCACAAGTTAAGTAAGGAGATGACAGATTAGTAAAATGCTTATTATGTAAATTGATAAATTATCACAGCTATACTAATAATTTATCATTTCACTTAATCAGAGACAAACATACACACTGATAAAAGGTGTGACCATGTAAACACTTTGTAGTGTTATCACATTTATTTTAGCTTTTACATCTGTTTTAAAATTTACACCTGCCTTATTTATATAGCAATGATGATATTATATTTTTTTAGTAATCTTGTTTTTACTCTAAAGAAATCATCTGTGTTGAGTAGAGGCGACCCAGCAGAGGCTGCCAGGCCACTGTGTATTGATCTGACATATTTATTCTCTGTATTTTTTGTGAAAGGCATCTGATGTAAGTAGCTGTACAGCCCTGTCAACTGTCACAACCACAAGCTTGACATGTTGTCTACCTAACACCTGTATCAGACATATTTTCATATAAACATATATAAAGTGGAAGATTGCATCCTGGTAGCCATTGCTGGGTCATCGCAGTCAAGCAGCAACTGGCAGAATATGAATTGTATCTTTAGGGTGAGACTTTGTTCTAGACTGTTTGTATGCAGAAAAATCCTACTGCTTTTCATGAGTTTTTCCTTCATTCAGCCTCTGGATATCTTACACTACGCTTGCTGATGTAAAGTCTTCATTCTAAAACTTGTATTCCAATGGATATCAATTTTAAGACAAATATGATAAGCCTATTACCACTTCAGTATACTTACCCAATTTGCTTTTTTTTTTGAGGTTGCTATATTATGCAGATTGTGGTAAATTGTAAAACATTTCTCAAGAATCACTGTTTTACCAGATCAAAGAAGTACAATTTTATTATATCTTAATATAAAATAATATTCATAACATAATTGGTTTATTTATTGGTAGACAGTTAATAATTAATTCTTATTTTTATTATCATATTTATTATAGTATATATAATACAATAGTATAGTATATATAATAGTATATAGAAATATGAGCAAATATTATAATACCTTAAATAAGCCCATTGCCCCAAGTATAATTCTAAAAACCCTTTTAATAGAAAAGTCTCTTTTTCTATTTAAATTAGCAATAAAAAGAACTAAGAAGCTTAATAATTTAAACAAAACTTAAATAAACTTTAATTTATTCATTGTAACTATAAATGTAGGAAATTATTGTTATTGACTAAATTCACACTGATTTGTGCTAACAGAAAAGAAAATAAAAGGTCTTAAAAATATTTGAGTCTATGGAATGGATACACGGTAATAATTTTAGCAACATAAAACCAGATTTCAATAAAACTGGTCTTAAACGAACTCCATAACTTGGACGGTGTTGTTCAAACGTATTTTTTTGCATTATCTACATGATAGAACAAAAAACACGAAAGCCCAACGTAATACAATCAGAACAAAATAGAATGTTAAACAGCAGTTATATAGAGACAATGATGTTTTAAGTAATTTGTATGTTAAGAAACAACGACTTATCACACAGATGGTAGAAATTTACATCTAAAATCAGTTAAAAGGAGGTAGTACTTACACCTTATCTGCCAGCTCCCGCACCTTCCACATGCTTATAAAACGATCCATTATAGAAAATTAGCAACAAAATTGATGTTTTAAGCACAATATCACTGGAATTTAACGTGAAATAACATAACATTTAGCTTAAAACTCGTTCTGATGATTTGGCTGACATTATTGCAAAATGGCCACTGATTTAAGTGTTGCCACGATATATCAATAATTTCAACAATGGCTGCGTTCCAAAAAAAGAAAAAAACTTTTTTTAAAATTTCATAAACAATAAAAAACGTTATATATTCATTGCCAGGTGACGCAAATACTATTTTGCGTGACCGAAACTAATTTCTACATTTACCCACAAAACTCAATTTATATGCCTCGAATCCTGAATTTAAAATAGTGACAGACTCTAACAAAAAAGAAAAAAAATAGTACACAGCCACTAGTAAAAGCTGTATAAACGCTATTTTAAAGATTTTCAATTATAATGCTATCTGTACTGTAATTTTCTTTTGAAATATATTTAATATTCATTTTACATAACTTGTCTACATATATATTATAAATCTGCTATATGATAGAAATTCTTTGAACAAAAAAATGTCTTAAGATTAAAATATAAATATATATCTTCATTAACCTATCCTTCTGTATTGTATGTCAATATTTAATGGAATGCTCACATGCCCTAAATGCTGAAGAGTCTTCGTAAATAAGATAGGGTATCTGAGTCACCTAAGAGCACACAACCGGAGAAATCGATGTTGAATCAGTCGCTGCAGCCGAATCCGGCTAGGACATCATCATCATATTGTCAAATAGATGCTTTTTCTTTTCTTTCTATAAATAAAATGAACCTGAAGTGTATTTTAAAGCTATTTAATGCCAACAAGTTGCAATATTATGTACATACTTATAAAACTTAATTACTATCAGAAGTACAAATATTTCAACAATAAATAACATAGACTGTCATAATTAAATATGTGATTTTCAACTATTATTAAGTAAGAATCTTTTTTATATTTTTTTCAGTGGCCTTCGGTTCCTTCTAATGAGCATAACCCATTAGAAGGTCATACATCATTTTTTCGCCAACTGGTCACTTTGGGGTTGTGCACCATAATATTGCCATAGATCGATAGCTTTGTTAGCTACCACTTCTTCACATTGTTCCGGTATCTATAAAATATAAAAATTAATACTTTTTTTTGTCAAATATTATGTTCTTAAATGATTTTTTATTTAGAATCATTTCATAATAGATGTCACGCGAATTTGTAGGTATTGAAAAAAAAATCGGTATAATGGGTTGACTACAGGAAATGTTTCGTGTTTAGCAAAACATATGCGTGGTTTTTTCTTTCCAGTGCATGTAAATACATATATAGTTGTTTTAAGAGACTCAAAATATTTGCTGGAGACACAACATCAAGGATAATATTAAATAAAGGATCGAATATAAGAAAAAATAATTATTTTTTAGTTTAGTTTAGTTTTGGTAAGTATAATGGCGGACTAATAGATTGCTTATTGTGTTTATGGCTGTTTGCAGTTGATCTTAATAAAAATAAATAATTTACTGATTCTTAAAAAAAAACTGATATTCATAGTATTATTTGAACTGATAATATTCATACCTCGGATATGAATTTCAGAACATCCTCTGTATTTTTCGATCTTAAGATATTCCTACGCAGAGTTATGACTAACATAACACCAGTAAAAGCCAATATTTTTGGTGCTCCACTGCACAACTTATCCCATATTCTGAAAATTATTGAATAATGTTACATGTTCAAAAAAATAAAAAAAAATGTTATATTTTAATGCTTACTTTGTAAGGGAAGTGTCATCCAAAATACCAGCAAAACAACAGTTAAACCATTTTGTAAGCGGAAGCTTTTCCAACGCATTAATATCTGAAAGGTGACTGAAACAAAAAGTAACTAAGATTCACATTGTTTATTTGGAATTTATAAAAATTTTACTCAAGTTCAATTGATTCTGGTATGCTCATTTTTTCCATAACAATTTATCATGTATTCAAAAATTGCCTAGATGAAGATTAATGTTTTCTAGAATATTCTTGTGACAAAATAAATATATTTTTATTATAGCACTAGCTGTTCCGGCAGACCCTGTTCTGCCCTATTTCTCTAAAACAAAGTCACATTGTTTTTTTTTTAATGTTAATAGCTTCCCCGTCAGATTTTATTCTGCCAAAACCTATTGGCCTGTCGGCTGTGTTTTGAAAATGGTTTGAAGGAACCTGGCCTTAATGCTATAACTATGTATAAAAATTGGCAAATATTGACATTAATATTTATACGTCACTCAATTGTTTTGCCTTCCCGGAACCTGTCCACTAACACTTGTACTTTATGGTGTGGTATTAAAGTTCAAATTGACTTTTAAATATTATTACGAATTTTATGTATGAGAATATAGAAAAGTATTGTTTTTAGACTTTTTCAGACAATTTTTTTAATTTTTCTCTCCTTAATAACCTTCCCCAGACTTCAACAAACACAAAAAAAAATCAGCCAAATCGGTTCAGCAGTTCTCGAGTTTCGCGCTTATCAACACATTTAGCGATTAATTTTTATATTATAGATAAAAAAATGGCTATATCACATCAGATTTAATATTATACTGGCTCGATAAAGTGAGCTCATTGCACCTATGCACATAGAAAGTAACGTAGGTCAAGAGCGGCAGTGACTACCAAAGGACGTAATTCCGTTGACAGTCGCTAATGTCATGCCTGCCCACATAAACCACACGATAGAAGGTAGCTTGAAATATGAACAACTGGATACACACAAACTGATCCCAAAACGCGACAGGGTGAAGCGAGTAACTATGACAGTTTTTGCACTTGTGAACTGTAGTCACGACCCAGTTCGGGCAGCCTACCACCTTACTTCAGATGGCAAGTATACTGCAATCTACGAGTACAAGAAAGCCCATTGATGGTTATTATCATGCTTGCATAAGTATTATAACAGAAAGTCACTAATTATATGATAATTGGCGTGGTCGGATGATTATTCAAAATGGATCGTGACCACAGTACACAAGAATGTAATAATCTGAAGCAAGTCTCTATGATAAGCTTTGCCAGCTGTATAAGCAGTTATAATTCAGTCATACAATTATTTAAATAATAATCTCACGCCATATCACTTTCTTATTTTCTTTTTATTTTTTTCTTATTATCTTCAATTTATAGCAAAGAATTTCACTCTTCACCTCTAATGTATTTAGAATATTTTAACGAAAAACATGCGACATAGTATAATGCGAATATTTTTAGTATGTTATGTTGTATATCTTATATTTACATATAAGTAAGCGCTTTTTCCAATTAATTCCTTTCAAAACTCCTATCAACTTCAACAAGAAAAGCGTCACCCATATTTGAGTGACGTGGCGACGAATTTGTTAAACAGAAAAAACTACATTATCGATATTCAGAGATTTTTATGTATGTATATTAATGACTTCCAAAATTTATTCTCTGTAAAGTCCGCTTAAATTAATAAAATAAAACACATACTTATAAACTTCCCCGTCTTCTTTCTCCAGCATCGTGTAAAAGGCTTCTTTCAACTTGGGTACATCTTTCTGCATCTGCCTGACCACCTCCGTTAGACTCTTAGCAAACCAGTAGACATCTACCTCCTCAGTATACAGCTCTGATAGCGACTCCACGATCGGGACGAATGTGTCCGCTGACTAAAATTAGGGTCATTTTTATATCGTAATTCGGAATTTTATGCAAGTATACTGTACAAGCCAGAAACCCAAGGCGATGCCAGAGGTTTCAAAATGTCAATACATTAAATTCGAGAATAACCAAAATTCAACAATATAAATATTTGTAAAATAAATTAAATCACAGGTTTATGCTATTCTTCTGGGTTATATCTCCAACAAACTAAATCAGACCTGCACCATATTAAAATAGGAAAAACTTTATGCGATACTTCTTTGAATTAAGAAAGGATGACCTCTATCAGTCGATAAATAGTCAACATATAAAAAAATACATACATAAAATATACGACATTCTCCTTTTTGACGTCTGTTTAAAATAATAGGATTTCGAATTGATTTCTTAAAATGCGTTCAATTACGGCAGATTAATTAAATTCTTTCGTCTGACAAAATTTGATGAAAGTGACTCCACCTTCGTATTAATCCAAAAACCGAGTACAGCCATTGAGGCACAATCGCTTGTGCATAAACATCGTGTAGAAGACTCTTGATAATTTTTGTTAATTATAGTCAATATTTACGGAGTTTTTTCCAGTATACAAATATTAATTAAACGTTAAGATTGAAGCTATGGACAGGATAGAAACTGCACGTAACAAATTATGTGATATGAATAACACTGACACCCTGTATCGCTTTCAAACTGGTTTGTCTGAATAAATCATTTACTATTTTATTTGAAGGTGACAGAGATGTGCCTATAATAATTTACTGATATTAGCTGACCCGGTAATGTTTTTCTGCCATATAAATTATTTCTAGTGAATATTTTGGTTGTTAAATAAAAATAGGGGTTTCTAGTCTGTTCAGATCAATGGCCCCATATGATATATATTTTTGTATAAGGGTACAATGGGGCTGACATACGTACACACGTAAAAGTCCCCTAAACAAATAGAATAAAAAGATGAATGAATTGTAAGCGTGTGGGGGATGGGATTTGGGCGGACGTAGCGCCACCTGGCATTCAATTACATCAATAACTTTGTACTGTTTGAAGTAGGAACGATAGTTAAATTATTTGGATGTTGTTTATGTAAAAATATTAAAATCACAATTGTACAGTTTAACGCAAAATTCGGTGCGCAGTCGCAGAGCATGCGGCCGCACATGCAACGAACAAATTAATATAAACCCTGGACAAGCGAGTGCTGTAGCGCTGTAGGCATCCCCGCTGCCCGCGTGCATTTTATAACGCAGTTCTATAATCTGTGGGCGCTACACGATTAAAAAATGGGAGGGTGGGAGTAGGAGGGTGAAAATTTGGAGTTGTAGGTAGTTTTTTATGTCAAATCATAAAAAAATGATGGTCAAGAAAAATTTTTATGGATAGAGACCTTAATTACCTAGCGGTACGAAATATAATTTATAACCTATTCTCATACTTACGAAATATGCATACAAAATTTCATAAAAATCGGTAGAGTCGATTCGCAGATTATTATATTGCTAATATACCGTGCATTACTCCTGATAATAAAAGGATTCATTTTAAAAAGATAAAGTTGATTTATACCTCCTTATGCAGTAAAGCTAATATGAATTAATCAACTACTGCTTTTAAAAGTACACACATACACAAAAATTTGTCTCAGGAAATTTTGGTGGTTTTCGATGCTCGTTCTCAAGTAACCACATTTGTAAAAGTATTTTACTGCGCTTTGCATCCATATCAACTAGTTTCAACATCTTAACAGCGTAGAGCAAGTCTTGATAGTGTTCTGTGCGTTGCTCCATCACAAATTGGTGAGAATCAGGGTAGACTGGGAGTATATCTGTAAAATTGTGAGTTTTCAGGTTAAAATTTAGCTCAACACATTCTTTCAAAAGAGTTTTGAAGTGACCGATAAATATGGAACAGAATTCTGGGGCTCTGCAATTAATTCTATTATCAAAATCCTTCAGAAAATTCAAGATTTTTCAAATTGCCCTTAGAACTGTTTTAAGTGTTGATTGGTTTGTGAAAACCACAGAAATACACAAAAAACGGAAATGTTGGCAGTTAACAAAAAGTCAAAAAAATTATCAAGTAATAAGAACATACATTCAAAAACCACACCAATTAACCAGCAAAGAATCTGCTACCAACTCAAGAAAACATAAAACTCCAAAAAAGATAGCACATTTTAAACCTGAATCAAAGAACCTGATTTTCTCAAAATATGTAGGGCAATTTGATAACATTACATGTTAACCAGAGTGCATCTGATAATGGCTGGAAAGTGGATTGCAAATAAATATGGAAAAAAATATGTGACAGATATAGTGTTAAAAGATAATTAATTATTTTAATAGGAAGCAATGCAGTTTCTTTGCTTCTCTCTTAACATAGCATAGGGGTTGGTGTTTTCATTCATACCCTGATTATCATAATCAACTCTAGTGATCAAAAATATTATATTTACATAATGAATTTATCATGGAAGAAATAACTTATTGATAAATACCCTAGTATGTAATTTTTTTTCATAAAACATATAATTTGTCAATATTTTTGAGAATAGTTAAGGTTCCAAATTCCATATTCAACAGCATTTCAAATTAGTAAGAATTTTAGATAATTCTATCAAAATAAATCATGTTTTATTTATTAATTTTCACTACAATAGTTGAACAAATAAAACAACATAAACATTATTCTTATAACCTAGTGCACTATATATAAAAAATATAGCATGCAAAAAAATATCTAATTTAAATATAAGATTAGTTCACAAAATAATGAGGAAAAAAATATATGATCAAAGAAAATTGAAAAATTATGAATATAGATTTAAAACAGATTATTTATATTTATTTAGACTGTTATTAAATAAATCCAGTATGTGGTGTTTATTATAATATAATTATTTCTTTAAGGGATCTAGTACACTTTATATCTTTTTTACTATTTATAAATTGAAGAATCAGTATCAATTAAAGGTTAATTAGTATTAATATTAATTACCAGAGTAAGCCAAAATATTTATTATTTTATTCAAGGCTTAATTTAAATAATGAATATTATTTTTGGCTTTTTTATATGTTATAAATTTTGTGTAAACGAATTAAACAAAAAAAATCACCTAAAAGCACTTTCCATACAAGATTCCGATAAGCCGCCGGCACTGTAAACCGCAAACAAAACTGCTTCAGCTTCATTTTATCCCAAGGCTTTTCTTTCATGAGGATTTCAAGAGATTTCTTTTCTTCCACTCCACGGCATCCCACTTTTTCATAATACGAAGACCGAAAGTTACGTTCGTCCGTCATCGTATTATATTGGTATTTTACAATTTATACATCATACTACAACATACACCTATTGTCATTACCTGAAAAAGTATGTTTATTATTTTGTAAAAATTATAAACATCAACGTGACAATTGATTTGTTGTGTTGTCAACTTGGAAGCTTTCCACTAAAAGAAGTTATAAACTAGAAAAACTGACAATTCAATTAGACTTAGGGATAAAAACAATATTTAATAACTAGGTTTCATACATATGACAAATATGTAATTACTGCCGATGATGAGTTGGCGTTAAAATTGATAATCAATGTTTTCATTCGTTTTATATCAAAGATGTATAAATAAAAAAAAAACATATTTTCGTATAACTTGCGAGGCAAGAAATAAAAAACTATGAAATTTTATTATATTATGTGTCACAGTTGTGTGTGGCTTTTAAAGTCGAAGATAGCCAAATAGAATTTATTACAACTTTAAAAATATTTAATAAGTGGAAAAACAGATGTTGAGAAAATCTTAATCATTTACAAAATCATTCCAAACGAACGTTGCCTAGCAACAATATTTATAATTAATTTGCCAGTATTATTTTAGAATAATGGGTAGTCCACATACTTTTACATATTAATGTTTGGGAGAACAATATTATAAGTGTTGCATCACTGCTTCCTAGTTTTTTTTCTTAAATACCCTTTCAAAATCTATACAATGTAATAAAATCGAACAGACATTATTTATTATGTTTGGGCAAGTATCATTTAACAGCGTAACAAGTATAATATATTTATTTATTCAAATGCATAATACATGCAATAGCTATCTGACATACCTTTTAAATTTTATAAAATAAATGAAAATATAATGTATTCCACAAGGGAGATAAGATAAGGGGTATTATAAAATATAGACTATTCTCAAGACCGCAAAATATGTATGCCTATAGAAAACATCAATTTAGTTAATAATTAATATTATAATTAATTAATGTAATTTGGCCTATATTGTACAAAATATCAAGGTTCCATATACAAATTTCGACAAAACAAAATATTGTTGCGTTACCATAGAAATAAATTATTGTATTTTATTATAAGAATGTAATGAAAGACGATTAGCCATGGAGGATTGTAATAGCGTTGTTATTGATGAAGCTTATATAGAAAAGAAACGGAACGAGTTGAGATTATTTTTTAAAGACTCGAAATTTTCTAAGGAGGCTCTCGATAAAATAATTGAAAATGAACTTCGACCCTTAAGAGAAGATCGACCCTATATAGCCGCTACAAATCCTGGAGAAATAAAGTCAGAGTACGAAGTAATGACTGGACAACCATTTACTGAATTTCAAGAACAGAACAAACCATTTTCAGATCAGGAGATAAAAGATATTTTAAAAGATAGCCCTATTATTGCTGAAAAAGCCAAACAAATACAAATAGTATCTAATAATGAAGCTCGTAAAAAAATTGCAGTTCCTTTAGATAAAATTAATTTGATACAATACAGTGAAATGAGGAAGGAATTAGACTCGGCAAGCAGTAGTAGTGAGATCAATAAAATTAACTATAAAAATATGACCGCCCTAATGAATTCTGTAAACGATTACCAAGTTCAATGTACTAAAAATAAAAATACAAGCTTTGTAGACAAATCAGATAGCACGGTTTCTGACAGTGACGAAAAAGAATATGAGGCTATAGAAAATGTTGTTAGTCAATACACTAACAAGTCCTATGAGGTAAGATATCAAGAGACAAAAGATATGCTGCTGAAATTAGCTGATAAATATGAGAGTCCTGAAAGTTCTAAAATACAAAATTGTGAGGACGTTATAGAAATAAAAAGAGATCCCGTCTTAAAAGAGTCCTCAACTCAAATAATCAAAGGTCAAATAAGGCGAAATGCTTTTGAGGAAGTTAAAGAACATTATTCCATTAATAAATCTATGAATATAGCACTCAAAGACAACCCCATCAAACTCAATCTTACGGGAGAAGCTAAGAACAATATTGAAGTAAAGAACACTATTAAAGAGGAAGACGTTATAAATGTTGAAGATGTATTCCCGAAGAGCTTCGAAGCTAAACTTAAGGACACAGAAAAGGCTCTACGTGAAATTAACTCTGTTCTAAACAAAGCACCTGTTTCACAAGAGAATGATAATGATAATGTATCTTTAAAAGAAAACTGTGGAGAAGAGAATAATTCATCTAATACAAATACAGTTCTCACAAAGGATCAGAATTCAGAATCTATACAAAAGTTTGATGAAAATATGGAGCAGACTCTGCAAAATGCTTTGGAAGATATTTTTGATAATGGTGAAAATGAGAACCGTGAAAATCAAGAAATGGAATTCAAAGAAATGAAAAATCTTGCCAGAAATATTGTTGAAGGCGCGGAAAATCTTAGTACTCTTATAAGGGAAGATATTACGAACAAATTAAACAGCATGAATGAACTCCTGAACGACGTTAATGAAGCATTAGAAAATTCAAGAAAATCAAACATCGCTTATCAAAAGATGAAGGCGGAAAGTGATGGCCTGAAAAAAGAGATCGCTTCAGATAGCATAGATGAAATTGTTATTACAGAAGAAACAGATATAGTTAAAGAAATAAATGAAGCCAGCACTGTAACTGATTCTCAGATTGACGATATACATAGTGCTATAGGAAAACTTAATGCTGAACTGAAGTGCCATGAGGACCGAATCAACCAAAGCAGAGTTAGATATGAAAAAAGAAATGACGAATGCAACACATTTATTAAAGAAGTCGACAATATCCTTAAGAAGTCTCGTGAAATACTTCATCCCATGAACGATGACAAAATTACACCTAAAGAAGAAAATAAATCTGATATATCTGACAATGAAGGTAAAAAAACAAATCGTAAAGAACTATGGGACGTCGATCTCTCCCCTAAAGATAACACAACTAAAAAATTAGAAGAGTTCAGAAAGCAGGAAATTAAACGAAATGAAAGGATTGACAATCTTCTATACGACATCAAGGACAAAATGAAAGACAATAAGGAAGTACTGAGACTAGCTAACAATCTGCTAAGAAGAGAAGAAGGGAAGAAAAAAAGCCAGGAGGTGTCCAAAATTAATCAAATACCGACATCGACAATAGATGACGGAGCCCAAGGTGATCACGAGGGATTGAATAAATTAACTCACAAGGAGTTGGAAAAAGATTCTGAATTATTGCTTAATGGTAAGAAATATCACGTTTGCTATAATAACACTTAATAATTGTTTTTGTTTATTTTAAACAATTTTATTTCAGCTACTAAGAGCTTGTTTATATTGGCTCGACAGCATGGTTATATCGCATCTGATGGTAAGTACAGTGTCGTCCAAGAATGGCAACGAATGCTAAGGGAAAAACATTGACAGCTTACGTTGTGACGCAGACCGAAACGCCACGACAAAAAGCCTCTAGGTTACTAATTGTTTGTGGCAAATGGAGACCTCGCAACATTGAAAAATTTTAACGCTAAGGGAAAAGGATAATTCAAGGTTATGAAGAATTAACACCTCGTGCTTAGTACATTTAAAGTAAAATCGCTATTAAATTAAATTATTAAAATTTACCGACGTTTAACAAGTCTTTTATAAAGACACAATTTTTATTCTAGCTCACAAAAGTCCCTAACCTAAACTCGTACTCGATTTTAAGCACTGCAGAGTCCATACATGACTATACTTTGCAACAATTGTTGGTTGAATTATGTAGGCTAGTAGAAAGTCTTAAAAATAAGGTTATGTTAATTTTAGTAGAAGAAAAAAAGAAACTCGAAGAAGAGTGTAAGAAGCGTGAAGCAGAAGAGAAAGAAAAACAGCGGCAGAGAGAGTTTCAAATAAAACTGGAGAAAGAAATGGAGGAAATGAATAAAGCACCACGTATGACTAAGGAGTTTATAAAAAACCATTGCAGACAACATAAACTTTATTGTACACCATATTTGAATGATATTCTCTATCTACATTTTAAGGTAAGGTTTTTTAACAGGACAACATGTAGATGGCCGGCAAAAACCTTTACAACTACACCGGGTGAAGAGGACTACCTCATAAGGTGCTCAGCCTGCGATTTATGGGTTGGGTGGCAACGCAAGGGCGCCTCTGTGGATACAGACCTCGACTTGGGCGACCAGCCAGCTAAAATAATCTAACGGTAATCTACTGGCGTTTCGGAAACGACTACCTTGAGAAGAAACGCTAAAGAATTTTGGGAGTCGAAGCTGCTCGCGTCCGTAATCTTTACCCTAGTTTCCCTACACGTGACTCCTGGGTGGTGCTAAACGAGCAGCAGCGAGGTGGTAGGGCGTCGGTGCCCGTCTGGATCGCGACCACAGTACATGGGTGTGAAGCCCGCCATAGTGACCAGTTTCGGCTTGTCGCGTTTCGGGATCAGCTTGTGTATATCCAGTAGCTCATATACCTAGAGACCTTCAGTCGTGGTATATGTGGGCCGACATGACGATGAAGACTATCAATGGATTTTCATCCTTTGATAGTCGCTTTCGTTTTTGGACTACACTGTACTTATCATCAGGTACTCTGTAGTCACTATGTCGAACCAGTGTAAAAAAAAAGAATAAGATGGTATGACGTTTTTCAGCTCATTTAGATGGAATTTGTTCGGTTTATGCACTTTCTAGCTGCTTTTTGAAACCTGTATGAATAATTTTTGTGGTTTATCCAAATACATATTAGTTGTACCTATTCATGAAATTTTAACCTTTACTGGCGTCAGTATCGACGGATAAGCTATCGTTAAACTATAAAATAATATTGCGAACGGATATTCGATATTCCGGGCATAAAACAGATTAATTTTGTGGCTGATATAAGTAAATCTGTTAATATTCCTTAACCGACGTGACACAACAAATGCTATACTATATTTCAAGATAATTAGAAAAGCGCCGGTCACAGTCCATTTACAATTTTTTTAAAACCATTATAGCTTATTAACAGAAATTGCTATATTGCGGTAATGTATGTTATTAGCATTTTTCTAATATACATTACAATAGTGAGTACTGATTTTAGAATCTTATTACCTTATTATTATTACAATCTGAACTTACATTAGAGTATCGAGGATGACCTATAAAAGTAAGCCATTTCACTCCGACGCAGTCTTGAATTTGTTTTGCCGTTTCTTTTCATTATAGTTGCTTCCGAAACGCCAGTAGATCACCGGTGGGTGCGTTTCCTGGCTAACCGCCCAAGTCGCGTCAAGTCTGTACTCACAGAGATGTCCTTGCGTTGTAACCTAATTTAAAAATCGCGGGTTGATCACCTTGTGCTCCCTCTTTCGCTCAGTGTTGCTGTAAAGGCCTTTCTCGGCAAACAGCTAATTGTCATGCCGAAAAAGTAAGCTACAGCAATCCCCGATGTGCTTTGAATCAAAGTTTACACAGGCTAACATATATACGATTGTCATAAAGAAAGAAGGAAAAAGCATTTATTTGGCACACGATATAACATACAACACAGAAGAATAGGTTAATGAAGATAGGAGACAACAAAAGCAAATATTTTTTCCCTTTGCACCAATGGGAAGTCAGCTCAGGTAATGCTAAGTGACCAGGTGAGCCAGTCAGCGCTGATTTTCAGCTAACATCCATTTATTGTGTCAACACGAAGAAAACAGCGAGGAAGGGATAGAGTATATTGTATACACAGCTCTATCATCCTGGGCCGCCACGTGCTACACCCAGGAGAGGTTCCAGATATCTCTGCCAATAAAGTACTACAGTTCTTTAAAACTATAGGCCTTGACAGAGAGATCTAGATGGTAGGTGGCGATCGCAATAGATCTTCTAGGTCGCAGTGATACAGGCTGAAATAGACCGCATAGCCTCACATTGCATAATAATAATAAATACACAGCTCTAAAAACTATTTCAAAGTACACACACACACACATACGTCTACAAATAACATTGGTTTCGACAAAGAGCATTTGAGTACTTAAAAAATAGGAAATGGAAAATATCAACAACTAATAAAAGAAGAATTTAAGTATAGATTCGCTTTTACATTCTTCATGAGAACAGTGTAGCAGTGGAATATGGTTCCAGCGACCATATTTCCATGTTATTATCACTTAGGAACCTTTTAGAGAAGAGTGAATAGGTATTTGTCGGACTGACATGGTCCATTGTCGGACTCATCTTCAATACGCTATATTATACAGTCAGATATGCACAAAATGTACTTGTCGCAATTTTAATTTTGTTGCCCTATTAATAATGATTATGTCCCTTCAAAACATTAAGGAGTCATAAATGTGTATGCAATTGAGGATTCCGTAGTGCTTAAAAGATAGATGAGCAAAATGCAAAAATATTAATGATTAAAAACGCAAAATGTAATCGTAATCATCTTTTAATCATTCGGTTACATTTTGCCCATGTATGTAAACGGTGGGCTACGGCAGTGCGCGGCACGACGCTCCGCCGACTTTTTGGTCGCTCAGGGACCCCTACCTGAGCGGCCACAACCCGTCATATTGATATATCCAGACCAAGGTACTGATGGCTACTGCTAGTGGATTCCTTCCTCTTGACGGTCACTCAAGCTCTTAGATTTAATTTTAGCCATTTACATTTAGATGCGAGTAAAGTAAATTTTTTAGCCGGGTTTAAAAATAAAAATACTTAAATATTCAAATACTGCTTTTCTGACATATGTTCTGGTTTACTGATTGTACTAAAATAAGTCGTCAACAATATAACTTTATTGTACGGATTTTTGATAGCATTTAACATGTAATTGCCGAATTACACTATAATTTGATAAAATAATTCATAATATCTTCGGTTTGATTAAAATCGGTATAAATAGCGTTGTCTATTTATGGATCCTGACTATTGGCACGCGATTTTGTCTTGCAAGAGGTAAGTTACATTATATTACTGTTTTTTTTTTTACAATGTATTTGCAGTGAAAGCATCACAAATAGACAGTCAGGGCTTGATAGTAACACAACTATTATGCAAGAGTTGTCATTGCGTTTTCGACTTAAATTTTCAAACAATGATATTAGAAATGTGAGATTATACTAACAAAATTATATCATTTTCAGCTAAAACAATGAAAGTCGTTATCGCTTTATTTGCCCTGGCGGCCGTGGCAGTCGCCAGACCAGCGCCCCGACCTCTAGTGCAGATAATCGTCAATGTAAACGGCAAAGAAATCCTCGTTCCAGCTCCGATTGAAGCTCCAATCGTCCGGCCTCCAGTCTTCCCCCCTCCGATCATACCAGAGCCGGTGCTTCTCCCGGAGCCAGTGTTACCGGAGGTCGTTCTGCCCGAACCAGTTCTCTTGCCCCAACCTGTATTCCCTGAGGTGATTCTGCCCGAACCGGTGATACTTCCCGAGCCTGTTCTTCCCGAGGTCGTTGTGCCTGAAATTGTCTCCCTTCCTGATGACCTCAACTAGATGACAGATTTTCTTCCCAATATTGTTGTAAATAGTGCTGTATATCCAAATGACCATGTTACATTTTTTAATGTCCATTAATAATGAATAAATAAATACTTTGCAAAATTGTCTTTTATTTCTTCATTTTTCTGACTGTACACCTAAGTTTAAGAGGATTTTGTACAACAGCAGCATGGAGTATGCCCGGGCCGAGACACAAAGGAAGTCGCTGATGAGCAAGTTGAAAACTAACAGACAAAGTATTGGAACATGGCGCGGCATTTTGTCGAATCTTTTGTCCAGTGAAGCCAGAATGCTTTGCCAGATGGTGAGGCTTGCTCATCCGCGACTCCCCTAGGATGTAAGGACGTAGGTCAGGGCACAATGGGGCGGATATATTCGCTGGAATAAAAGCCCCTAAATAAAAAAATAAAAATAGAAAAAAAACAGCAGTTTAAGTGTTGCTATTGCGTTGCTGATGAAAAAGGACTGTATCCAAAGCCCTTTTGAAGGAGCCCATGTTGTAACCCTGTGGGACAACTGTATCCTGCAGCCCATTTCACAACTCCAAAGTGTGCTACAATAATTTTCTAGAGAGCCACTGCATCGTCGTGTTTTTACAAGGCTTTAGAGTGCGGGAGTGCACCAAAGACCAACGGATTTCATTAATTGATTAATTTGAATTGATGATAATTTAAATTATAATTCCAAATCAATTATAGTTATTTAACTATTCAAAATGAATATTTATGCAAAAAATTGTTGATGATATTATTGTATTCAAATACAATAATTAAAAATGTATATTATTTTTCGTATTACTCCACTGTGGATAAATAAATGGCTCTGCGGTTGAAATTTATAGACGTAACTTTAAGTTTGCTTAGACTTTACTAAAATATTATAATTTATATTACTCAATGAATCTTAAAGGATTTGTTAAGTCACCGATTTTGTCAACATGTACTTGGCTCTGCAAATACCATGGCTATACTCAAGTTCCTATTATATATTCAGTTTTTTGTCAAAATAAATTAATTTTTTTAGAACTTTGCTATGCAAAGTCGTAATAGCATCTATAAATCTCAGCCTGACTGTTGAGGAATAAACTACTGTCAGGGCTGACTTACTGTCAGGTTAAAGAATATTCGATAGTATATAAAAAAACTCTATTTTTGGGTCCATTAAAAAATCTTTTAGACCCTAAGGGCGGCTTGATGGCGGGGTCCCCAATATAGCGTGTTGCCCAGATCCATGCGTGAGTGGTGGGCGATGTGTTCCCGCACACCTCTTCAATGACAAATCAAGGAGATGAGGGGAGGGTAGCACTTTACACCACGCTCCCCGCCAAATGTGTTAGGTGTACGCAGGGGGTGGTGACTATTTAACCATCCCCTGCCAAGTAGGCGGGGCCTACAGAAGGCCAGACGTCGCCGGGTGCCGAGGAAGATGGCTCAGCCTTGCCCTTGGCACTCGGTAGCCAGGAGAAGGGACACCCCGGGGGTTTTAGTCGGTGCAAGTCCGAAAAACCGAGGTGCAACCCTCATCGCCCCCTGAGGTCTGTTAGGGATTTCCCCCGGGTTAAAAAAAGGGGGTCCTCAATGTGTCGAACTTTTAACGACTAAAGCCACCGGGATGTTATTACTCCCGTTTGTCCAGTGCTGAGGGAAAAACTGAGCCAGCTTCTTCCATCCCTCTCTCGCTTTATGGCTTGGATCGGTACGTGGTTATACGTCATGCACCGCTCATGCCAGGAAATGTTATAAAAATAGCTCATCTGTGGTTTTCTTAATTCTCCTAAGACTCAAGTTTTGGGTTTCCCCGCCAGTGTCTGTTTTTCCAGCTTCGTATAATATCGAGTCTTTAAGCAATACCAGAATTGACTTTTTTGTGTAAGTGCGTTCCATCGTCTGCCTCGTAATTGTTTTCCATCATGTGTCATTGAAGTCAAGCATGACACTATTTGTAATAAAAATAATTTCTACGTAATACCCAGTGAAATAATAAAAATAAAATACTGAAAAAATAGTACCCGAAATCAAGGTTTGACGGATTTATTTATGATGATTTACAAAAGTTGAGAGAGCAGCCGTTCATTCTTTCTTTCTACCTAGGAAATAAACGTAATGATAGATAAAGAAACATTAAACAATCTTTAATCAACTTTCAGGGGTTCTCGCGAATAGAAAACCTTGAAGAGTACACAGGATTAAAATGTATATTTTTGGAAAACAACGGTATACAAAGAATCGAGGGTCTGGATACTCTGAAGGACCTCAAGTGCCTTTATCTCCACTACAACGTGGTGAGGAAAATCGAGAATCTCCATGGGTGTCCTAAGTTGGACACTTTGAATTTGGATCACAATTTTGTGACCGTTATTGAGAATTTGGACGTAGTTCCAGACTTGCATACGTTGAGCCTTGCCCACAATATGTTGACCACTGTTGGTAAGTTCCATGCTGATGTCCTTCATTACACATTCAGCTTGCCAATTTAACTACGATAGTACCAAATGACGAAAATATCATGTAGGATGTCTAATTTATGTTATATTTTCAAGTACTTATAAATATAATATTCATATGTGACGAAATTTCATGTTTTAGCTGATCTAGAACATTTAAAGTTATGCACAAACCTCTCGGTATTGGACCTGTCTTACAACAGATTGGAGGATCCTCTTATAGTGGACGTCCTAGCAGATATGGTCTTATTAAAAGGTATTTTAGTTTTTGTTAATTGATGGGCTTACGATATCAATGAAACTAGAGATGGGGCAAAGAACATGGTATATAAATAACTAGCTGATCCGGCAAACGTTGTTTTGCTATATAAGTTATTGTAATATCTTCTAAGATGTTCATTGAAATTAAGTGATGTCAAAGACAATTTTGTTCACAATTAAATACTCTTAATCATCAACACATTTATTTGGGTAAAGATAAATATTATTACGTTGTTACAACTCTTAACAAATAATGCATTAATTTCGACCAAATTTGATTACCATAAAAACAGTTCTAGTGAGTTAATCTTAAAAGATAGACATATACTGTCACAGACATTTTTTTAGATCATTTTAAGAGGAATAACTCTGTCATACATATATTTTTGGTATCTTGAACCGTTTTCACAGCGCACGCAATGGAAGCACTCAAGGATGAATAATTTTCCCGTTTTTTTTCATATTTTCCATTATTTCTTCGCTCTTAATAGTTGCATCGTGATGTTATATAGCCTAAAGCCTTCCTCGATAAATGGTCTATTCAACACAAAAAGAATTTTTCAATTCGAACCAGTAGTTTCAGAGATTAGCGCGTTCAAACAAACAAACAAACAAACAAACTCTTCAGCTTTATAATATTAGTATAGATATATTTCATGGTGTCCATCAGTTCTGGTGCTAACTGGTAATCCGGTTGTCCGCAACATCCCAGCGTATAGAAAGACACTGACATTACGCCTTAAGGAGTTGCTGAATTTGGACAACAGGCCGGTGTTTCCGCGAGACCGGGCGTGCGCCGAGGCCTGGCAGCGAGGTGGGATACAAGAGGAGATCGCTGAACGGAAGCGGTTATTATCTTCAAATTATTTATGGGAACTATCTTTGAGGTGTCTGAATATAATGGGATAGGATTGTTTGTAAGGAGACATGAGGAAAATTGTAAAAATGATTTCATATCCATCACCAAAGAAGAAGTTGGAAGTTGAAGTTGTTTGGGAGTCGAAGCTGCTCGCGTCCGTAGGCTTTACCCTAGTTTCCCTACACGTGACTCCTGGGTGGTGCTAAACGAGCAGCAGCGAGGTGGCAGGGCGTCGGTGCCCGTCTGGATCGCGACCACAGTACATGGGTATAAAGCCCGTCATAGTGACCAGTTTCGGCTTGTCGCGTTTCGGGATCAGCTTGTGTATATCCAGTAGCTCATATACCTAGATACCTTCAGTCGTGGTATATGTGGGCCGACATGACGATGTAGACTATCAATGGATTTTCATCCTTTGATAGTCGCTTTCGTTTTTGGACTACACTGTACTTACCATCAGGTACTTTGTAGTCACTATGTCGAGCCAGTGTAAAAAAAACAAGTTTACGCCTCCTGCTGGACATTGGCCATTTGATGATATTGGATACGGAGGGCTTTATATCGAGTCTGGTTTGAACTTACTGTCAACTTATTGTCCTTTCATAAGGCGTCGGTCTATTTTTGCGAAGAGAGTTCGTTTTGCACTGTGTTAGCCGATTCGCTAATCAAACTTTACATTACGAAAATGAGGATGACCAAAGTAGATAAAATTCAGGCTGCACGTAAAACTATCTTGTTTCCTGTAGCCTTAAAAGAAAATTGGTGTTAAAATTATAATGAATCTAAGATCATTAATGATTTTTTCAATCTTCGAAGAATGTTTTGTTATATGTACTATTGGAGATATTTTTAATACTTACAATTATGTATTCAGCTGGATAGCTAAAGACCAGGAGAAAGTGATGCAGAGTGTTCGGTACCTGATCAAAATGCGCGACGAAAAGAAAGCTTTGAAGGCTGCGAAAGAACAAGAGGAGAGGGAAAAGCAAGGCTTACCACCAAAAGTAAGACTGCACATTTCATTTAAATCATTTATACCAAAATTAGGACAGTTCTATGTTTGTGATCGGGTAAATTTATTGAAACAAGAAACTGTTATGATTTATATCTGAATAATACGATCACTTCATAGTATTTACAATAAATATAAATGTTAAATAGACTGTTATAACGTAAAAAATTTTTAGTAAATCTGTCCCTTACAGCAAATGTAACAGATAATGCTATTGCGTATTACTTAGGAAGTTTAACCAATTATTTAATCAATCTAATGTTTACCTAGATCTAATTAGAACGAAATACAGTTGTTCTTAGCTATACATGCTCTATTACAACTATTACTTCGAATGTAATATAATTAAGAGATTTTTTAACGTTAGGAAGAAGAAAAAGCGCTTACAGAAACTCAAGATGATCAAACTAAAGTGTCTCTCAAAGATATCGAAGGTCCTTCCACTTTAGAAGAGAAGTTTGGCCCTGAAAACGTTGATACCAAAGGTGGCATAGTTGTTGATATGTTAACCGGTTCCGAAGAGGAAGATTCTACCAGTGAAGACAGTAGTGACGATAGCGAAGATAAAAAAGATGAAGGTAGTTATTGAATTGTTTTAGCTTAAAAGCGATTTGGTAGATTGTCTTTGGTAGTAAATGTAGTTTAGTGTAAAAACTTTCAGTAATCAATATCGTTACCTTGTTTAGATAGTAGCTTTTTTTTAAGCTGACTCGACACACAGACAGCACCATATCTGATGGTACGCATGGTGCAGTCCAAAAAAGGCCAACGACTATCGAAAGGTAAGAAAAAACCCACCGGTAGTCGCAGCGGTCATGCCGGCCTACACAAATATCTCTTGCCGCTACACTTAAAGGATTGCATATCATAGGATGGTGGGAACACGTTAGCCGGAAGACCATTTCACAGCTCAACGAAACGGCAAAAGAAGAAGTTAACTTAGTTAGTAGAGAGAACTTCTTAGTCCTAGCGGGGATGTGAGATACCATATAGCTGTGACTCCGCAAACCCGCGCGCGAGATTCTATTCAGGAAGGGAGAGGGCGGAACAAGGTTAAATAACCCTTCAGAACACTCGCCATGATACAGACGGTAGAAAACGCTCAGTGAGGCAACATCTCTAGGCAACTGAAGCGGTTCCAGATTTAGCTGTGGTGGCCTAGTGGATATAGGGCCTGTACTAGTGATGAAAATGCCCGGGAATTTTCCCAAAGTGCCCAAAACTTCCGAGAACATTTCGTAAATTCCCGGAATATTCCCAAGTAAGTTTTTGGGCACTTTGGGAAAATTCCCGGGCATTTTCATCACTAGCCTGAACCCGTGTGGGGTGACACGAATAGTCTTAGGTTCGAATCTCGCTTCTTGGTACGAATCTGGGTTTAACTAGATTAAGTATGAACTTAGACCCCACAACGGCGTTCAACTGCGCTACTGGCCCCGCTGGGCACGAAATATGAGCACAAAGTGGATTCATCCATTAATCCATCTCTGCTCAACCCGAAAGGGATATAGCCTGATGATATATTATTATTAGCATTAAATATCTCCAATTTTAGCTGCCTGCTTAGGATTCAATACAAATCTAAAATGAATTAAGGAATATAGAGGATCGAATGACAATATCTTCAATATTTTTGTTATATACCTGCTTTTGGTCATAAAAAAAGTCTTTAATGTTAAGCATCTCCAATTTTATCTGGCTCATTATGATACAAGACAAGCACGCATGCTTAATATAGAAAATCAAATTATTTACGATTTTGTATCACAAAAGTGATTTTTCAAATACTATTTTCAGATGTAGCGTTGAAGAATATCGAATGGTCCAAACTGGATAAAGGAAAGAGATTAATACAGGAAATCAAGGAAACGCAACCAGATCAACCATCTGAAGAGTTATGGACAGGTTATGGTGATTTGAAGACGAATTACGTGCCTGGAAAGTTAGTATAACCTTGGTGTATTATATTATTTGTTCCTTGTAATTAATATATTAAACCAGTATTTCGATTATGGATTATATTTATTATTGTAGAGATTTTGCGGCAGATTTTAACGCGATAAGCAGTTTGATGTTCAACCAACAACCGCATATAGAGCAAAAGAGTGCCACAAAGCTCTTGGAAGGTATGGATATTGTCAAAATATTAATGATAATTCAAAAGTATTTTATTTGTATCTAGTTTGTTTAATATTTTACTATAATAAGGTATTTGTACTAAAACTACTTTCATTTAACTACAAATTACAATAATAGTTTTAAATGGAGTTATATTATTTAAGAGTTAACTTTAAATATTTTAACATGTTTACAGAATCCAGGAAACCAAAAGACAAAATGATTATTGCAGAAATTGCCTCGGAAGATGATAAATCTATTGAATTAGCTGAAAAGAAGCAGTTGATTGAAATTATCGAAACGAATGAACAGAGTAAAATTCACGGTGAATGTGGCCCTAACTCTAAAGTTACCGTGTATAATAGTCATCAGGATAATATAGAAGACAACAACATTACAGGATTCAGTATGAGTAATACAGGAATTGTAGAGGAGGGCAATCTTATTATAGATCATGATAAAAAGACCATAACAGAGAAAAATCCAATAAATCTTAAGCCAGCCATTGTTTTAAAGGAAAAGGGAGCATCAAGAGATGTTCCTAAAAAACCTTTGAAGAAAGTAACTATCAATGAAATTCCTTTAGATAATGATCAAGAAAATAGTAAAAGTGATAACGTAAATGAGAATAATGACAATACTGAAACCCAAAAGGACATAAATGAAGAAGAAAAGAAGAACGAAGACACTGAAAATAATAAAGATACACATAAAATACCAAATGGTAAGCAATATTAGATCTTAAGCAGCTATAAATATAATTGAGGTTAGATATATATTATTTTAAAATTCCTTTTAATTTATCAGTTCAAGCTGAAGGTGACGGTGACGGAGTAGCTCTTATCAATTATATGCATCGAATGAATAATTGTGATGGCGATGACTACGATGACTTAACGCCTAGTGCAGAGGACTTGGAAATATTTGCTGAGCTTGAACGCGAACAAGAAGAGAGAGAAGCTAGGATCGCCAGGGGAGAACCAGCGGTTGACCCAATGGTAACTAAAAAATTAATAACTTTGTGAATCATGATGATATCCCTATTAGAATGAACAGTAACATTACAAAGTATAGACGCAATTTGGACGTAAGGTAACATTTTAAGGAACAATAATTATGCCTCAAAATATTCGTGATCTACAAATATGCAAAATTTGTAAGGTTAATTAGAGCGTACAATATACAAAATAAGAAGTTAATTAAAAATGAATTTTGATCTTCTTTTGAATTTATTTGATAGAAATTATACGATAAGGCGACAATGGATGAATATTACAAAGCAGAGGAACAAGTTCCAGCGCATAAAGTGAAAGAAAAAATATTATACACGACGTATAAACACGATAATGCGTTTGATAGAATTGCGCTCAACCAGCTCACGGGAGGGGAGAAGCCAGGTTAGATTCAAGTTAAAATATACCAAATAAATAGGAGGAATGATGATGGCAAGGGATTGATTGGAAAACATATGTTGTTTATAAGTAAAACATATTACAGATTAGTTGTTCATCTGTGTCTCACTGGATTATGACCATAGCAATTACAAAGTAAATCCCTTCATAGGGATTGTTTCGGCCACTCAGGTTTCGGGATTAGTTCGCGTTCATTCACGTAGCAATATAACTTAAGTCCTTCTGCCAAATATATTTGAGCTAGCATAGCAGCAGCGATTGCCCATGAATTGTAACCTCTTGGCAGTTGCGAAGTCCATGTATCTTATCCTAACTCGGCATAGTGACCATATAACACCTGATGGTAAGCGTGGTGCAGTTCAAATAAAGACTACAACTAATACATGATGATAATGACAGTGATCACGCCAACCTGCACAAATATCTCTTCACCCTTCGTGTGAAAGACCCGATATTATAGTACGGTGGAAATACGCTCGCCTGGAGACCATTCCACGGCTCCACGACTCTGCTGCAGTAAGAGTTAGAGAACTTTTTAATCCTATCCGGAATATGAGTTACCGTATAGCTGTGACCCCGTAAACCCGTACGCGTGGTTTTATGTAAGGGAGAGCGAGGAACAAGGTTTTTAATAGCTCCTCAGAACATCATCACACGACTGTTTCAGATGAAAAGAAAGCGAAGCTAACTCATGTTCCTGGGGCAGTTTTATTCCAGTATGTGGACAATCAGCGGCCTAACAACGAGCTGGAGTACGAAATTGGGGAGCAGAAGATGGATTCCCAACGTAAGTGTCCACGAGATACAAAATGTAAATATGGTGTGATAACAGTTATAGTTATTAATGAGATTTTGGAAAATTTAAAATTCATGAGACTTCTTCGTCAATTATCTCTAGAGATTTAAGTATTGAAAGTTAGTTGTTGTTTTTTTTTATTACAATCAATAGATAACTTTCGCAGACCTAAAAGTGTCAGGGTTTCTGATTTTATAACTGAAATTATTTCTACTGAGACGTAGACTTGAGTTTCTTTCGGCGTATCTTCTCTAGGTATTCGCTTCCGAAGCGCTAGTAGATCACTTTTAATTTCTTTCCCTGGCTGGTCACCGAAGTCGTACCCACAGGAGTGCCTTGCGGTGCTAGCCAACTCATACTTTCGCTGGCTAAGCACCCCAAGTGCTTGCCCTCTTCACCCTGGGTAGTTGTGAAGGTTGCAGAAAACGAACCTAATGGCAATCTATAAGATTTCCGAAAGCGACTATCGAAAGAAGTAATACCGAAAGAAACTCAAGGGTACATTGGTGTGAAAATCAGATTTACTGCGTATTCCCATTTCAGAGCCGTGTTCTTAATTATGTTTTTACTCTAGCGTCATCATGTGAAACCGAATCTATAGACTTGACAAGCGACACAGAAAGTTCTGAAGATGAGATTGGAGTAAAAACACAAAAAAGTGCTGAGCAGAATCGACGTCCGTCAACAGCTTGCAGAAAGCCCAAGTTTGAAGCGGTTGGAAGAAAATATGGCGGTGAATCCTCGTCACGCAATGATGCTAATAAAGCTGCTGGAGGCAATGGGGAATCTGTCTCGGAGATAGTAAATGGTAGGAATAACACATTTTAAACTTTCACGTGCTTTACTCATTATACCATTAATTATCCCGGCCAGGACAAAGAAGTTCTCTAACTCCTTCTTTTGCCGTGTCGTTGGGCTGTGGAATGGTCTTCCGGCGAGCGTGTTCCCTCCATCCTATGATATGGGATCTTTTAAACGTTGCGTGAGGAGATATTTGTGCAGGCTGGCATGATCGCTGCGACTACCGATGGGTTTTTTGTTACCTTTCGATAGTCGTTGGCGTTTTTTGGACTGCACCATGCTTACCATCAGGTATGGTGCAGTCACTGTGTCGAGTCGGTATAAAAAAAAATCATACTTACACGCAACTTATGCGTGAATTCATTTACTTTTAACTATGGCTCAACGTTTTCACCTGGTTACACAGGATATTGTCACGAGCAGACTGACGCACCGCGGAGTTTTCGTCGGGCGCGGGAGATTACTTCCTCAATCCTCCTTTATTCTTGATCATTTGAATAGTCATGACACAACATTCGCAGTATCAGCATGTTTACAAGGCGACATAAAATGAGCTCCTATTTTTCTGATCACTGAGTTCCACGCCGATAATATTTTAAATCTGTAAGCAATTCACATTGCACTGTACTTTTCATTGGGTGCAGAGAAGTCACAGTATCGAGTCTGAATTTAAAAAGATCTACAAATCAAAGCGATTATAAAATTGAATTTGCACATTTAACAGAGTTAGATGCCCGAGAATCTCGTAAGAAGATTGTAGCTTCCCACAATCTGTTGACGAATGAGGATCGGGATGCCGCTAAGAGAGCCATCATAAATACTATAAATTCATACGAAGATGACAGATATCCCTCCCAAGGTTGGTGAATATGTTTTACATGACGCTAAATCTACTCGAACGTAGCTTTGAGTATTTTTCGGCATTTCTTCTCAAGGTAGTCGCTTTCTAAATGCTAGTAGATCACCGTTAGGTTTATTTTCCTGGCTGCGCGCCCAAGTCGAAAGTCTGTACCCACAGGGATGCCCTTGCTTCTCTCGCCCGGTGAAGTTATATGGTCCAGGTCCAGGCCTATCCTGGACAACATTCTTTTTTTTTACACTGGCTCGACATTGTGACTACAGTGTACCTAATGGTAAGTGCAATGTAGTCCAAAAACGAAAGCGACTATCAAAGGATGAAAATCCATTGATAGTCAACATCGTCATGTCGGCCCACATATACCACGACTGAAGGTCTCTAGGTATATGAGCTACTGGATATACACAAGCTGATCCCGAAACGCGACAAGCCCAAACTGGTCACTATGACGGGCTTTACACCCGTGCACTGTGGCCGCGATCCAGACGGGCTCCGACGCCCTACCACCTCGCTGCTGCTCGTTTAGCAGCACCCAGGAGTCACGTGTAGGGAAACTAGGGTAAAGCCTACGGACGCGAGCAGCTTCGACTCCCTCGACTTCGACTGATTCTGTTCTGTCGAATGAACAGACGCTTGTTCTGTGGTTTAAATATCAAGGCTGTGTAGTTCGTAATATTGTGAATATCAAACTCCATCGCAAAGACATATACTCGAATCATTTTTGACTGACTAGCGACTGGTATCCACCACTGGTAACATTGGTACTGGTATGCGCGGCAACGCAAATAGTCATAGGTTTGAGTCCCAGCACATATCTCAGGATTTTTCAGGCACGTAGCTCTGGGTTTTTCCAGCTTATGCATGTATTTAGGCACCTCATGCTCTCCGGTGAAGGAAAATATAGTGGGAAAACCCGCCTGGTATGTAATAGAAATGTCATGTGTACTAGTGCTGGGAGAATGGCAATCAAGTGCGCCATTGGTCATGTTGAGTGAGACTTAAAAGCGCAAAGTGGATATAGCCACTAATGTATCTCTATTACTTTTTAATGTTCACGGATAATATAATTTTCTGAAGTATTTTCGAATTGTTATCATGCCAACAATATACCTCTGTCGGATTGAACAGGGTTTTCAAAACATACTGTATAAAAATAAAATAAATAATCCAGAGGAAACCTGCACCTGAAAGCCCATTTCATAACTTCATCCAGAGAAACAGAAGGAAAGTAGAGGCCTTAGGTAATTTAGTTGAATTTATTATTCTGTATTTTGATGAAGGTGTAAATTACTCGGATTTAGAAGAAAACGCCAGAGTTGAGCAATCGGCAGCGACAGAGATCCTGGATCGCACCCTCAAGCACGAGGAACGGGAGATGTATCAGGAGTACGGGCACATCACTAGCCGAGCTGGAAGTATCGACAACAAGACCAACAACATCATAGAGCACATCACTAATGAATTTGAAAATCAACTCACGGTTTGTATTGTTGAAAAGCATGTAATTAAAAATACTTTAATGGATCTATTTCAAAAATTTATTGCATTTCCTTTTTAAGCAGTTGCCGGAAGCGTCACGGGTCCTGGAAGCCCATATGGAAGAAGCCGAACAACGGTGGCGAGCCAGACATTTCATACCCTACAGCATTCCGACAAGTCCTCCGGAGTCTTTATACGAAGCAGACGACCCCACGCTGACTCCAAGTCGAGATACATCATTCGAGGACACTCTCACTGATGATAACCCTGACGGAATCATAAACGCAGAAGCAAATGATTCCGGTATAGGGAATGATAGATCTCATAATGATTCTAAAGTAAATGATGAGCATGATGAAGCTCGGCATCAAAGGGTTACTTGTGAAAAAGTATTCAATGATGCGGATAATACAAACAAAGATATTTCTCAGGACATAGATTTCGTTTCTAATTTCAATAAATATGTAAGTAAACGTTACGAAAAATTCGATTTAAATGAATCAAACTCCGTAATTAATGTTGACGAAGCTTGTGATATGAAGGATGATATAAAATCTTCTGAATCTGATATTTTATCTGATCGTAAAGTGGAATCTAAAGATAAACGGGGAGAAGTGAACGCAAGTGTATTAAGATTGCATGGAGATGGGCCGTCAAATGCAGATAATTTTAACTCTAGAATTGTAACAAAATGCAACGATAGTTTTACGTTGAACGCATCTGTTGAAGCCGATGAGTTATTTGAAGATTGCTATGAAGATATAGCTGTAGTGACCACTGAAGAAGGAAGGAAATCTAAAGAAACTTACTCTTTAGAAATGAAGTTAGCTTTAGGTATCGATTCTCCGTAGATTTATACATTTTTCATTACGCTTCGTTCTTCTATAATAGATAATACTTGATGTATACAGAAAATTCTTGTGTAGGACATAATATTTAGAAACTGTTTGTAGCGGCATAATAATGATAAGTTATGTTGACCTACATATACCAGAAAAGCATTGGGATATATGTCAACCAATTCCATAATGCGTCGTGCTTCGGTGTGTATTTTCTTGTAAAAAAAAAAAAACATTCTCCTCTCCAGAATGTGTCGCTTGCAATGCGCGGCAGCATAAGTATGTTAGTAATGGATATTCGCTGTGATCTCAACCTTGAGGATCATATAGGGAGTGTCATCTCCACGACTTCACGTAGATTTGATATAAACTGAGTGCGGCAGTTTTTCATGGCCGATCATCTGAATGTATTGTATAAGGCCCAGGTTAGGTCGTACATGGAATACTGTTCGCATTTCTGAGACAGTTTTTCCTTGTACTTACTAGACGCCCTGGATAGGTTGCAGCGGAGGGCTTTCCGTATTGTGAATGATCCAGATGTTACTAAGAATCTGGAACCGCTCCAGTTGCATAAAAATATTGCTTATAGCATGTAGACGTAACCCGATACGCAGTTGTCGCCCTAAGGGTCGTTAGGGTGTTACGGGACGTGCGGGGTAAGAGGATGCGCGCGCGCACGGGACGCTTGGAAGTTAGTCGACTACCGAGACCCAAGGCGGGAGTACGTGCGTGTACGTCGCAGTTCGGTGTGCCTTAAAGTGCAAATAAACTGTAAAACGCCAGATTCGTGTCTTCCTAAAACCACACCCACGACCACCGGTCATATGCTTCACTAAGCGTTTTCTACCGTCTGTATCACGGCAAGTGTTCTAAAGAGTTTTTTTTAACCTCGTTCCGCCCTCCCTCTTCTATAAAAGAACCACGCGCGTGGGTTTGCAGAGTCACGGCTATACGGTAACTCATATCGCGGCTAGGACTAAAAAGTTCTCTAACTCTTACTGCAACGGAGTCGTTGAGCTTTGAAATGGTCTTCCGGCTAACGTGTTTCCATCGTGATATGATATTATGCCCTTAAAAAAAGAATGTGAAGAGATATTTGTGCAGGCCGGCATAATCACTGCCACTATCGATTGTTTTTCTTTACTGTTGATAGGTGCAGTCGTTTTTTGGACTGTACTATGCTTACCAACAGGCGTGGTGTGGTCACTATGCCGAGTCAGGATAAAATAAATAGCTTCTAGATTTCATTCAGTGGAAACGCTTATCCGAAATATCAATTGAGGAGTATGTTAACAAAAGGTTATATTCCTATTTTATTAATTTTTCTGGTAATGGTTTCAAAACTATGAAATGTAGAAGAATTAAATTAGAATAATTTAGACGTGCAGTTTTCAAAAGAAATTGTGAAAAAATATATCTTTTCTAATAGAATGATTACTGTAATTAAAATTTTATTAATTTCTGGGAAATCATAATGGAAATGAATTTTTTATGCAAGTACTAAATTACACATCGCGTGACATTGAATTATTTGATTTATATCTAAAGCTTTTCTGGTGTATGTAGGCCAGCATGACGATGATGACTGTTGAAATGTAGTCATCAATGGTCTTAGACTTTATTACCATCGGATATATGAGGTCACGTTAACAATGATTTTTAGATCTACTTGTAGTCAAATGTAAGATCTCAAGGAAGTCTGTGTTGTGCCTTGCAAGGTGTTGGTCAGTATTTTGTTTATCGTTAATGTTTAGGAATGATTTATTTTGTTTTTTGTTGAAATAAAAAAATGCGTTTGGTTTTAGTATAATTTGAATTGTTTTATTCAATAAATTATTAATTGCTATAAATGTATTTTTTATTTTATTCGTTGTGATTATTTCTGTACTGAATTTTAAGACCTTTTAAAAAGGATTTGTTGGCGTCTTTTATGTTCTGAATATTGAGTAGGTGACAGATAATAGCACATCAAAGCTTAAAAAAATGTGTGTGTGCGATTCATAGACGATAGGAGTGAAACTTCAGTAAATCAACAAAAGAATGTGATGAATATATATAACAAGGGTAGGATAATTACAAAGTTTATTTGTTTAAAAATGAAAGTATTTTGATTAATTTTAACATATTTCATATTTTGTTTAACATATAATAACATATATAATTTATTGCTCAAGTTCCATATTTCAGTAGGCAGACATTGACTATGATAGTTATTCATACATTTTATACATGTAACCATATCTCCGGAGCCGCCCCTCGCTGACTTACAACATACATATTCGGTCATCACTACTTGATTCTGCCAATAGTCCAGCTCAAAAGTACGTCACGCGAATGTCCAAACATTTATCGAAAAATACTTTTAAATGAAGAAATTTTATACGCAAATGAGAAAATAAAACATCCTATTTTTCTCGTATTAATTTGTTAGAGGTTTGAACTCGCGTCCAAGGATGCAGTTACCGCGACGATTCTTGCTGTAGGATCTGATGCGCTAAACCTATCACAGTATAGCATGTAGAAATAATGAATCAATTGGAACACTACATTTGCTCTCTCGCTCTGGCTCACTGATTTTTGTATTTGTGTCTCTTACCTGTCGTTATCCGTTGCATCCAGTTTGAAATCACAACGATTCTATAGAAGTATCACTTCGAAAAATCATTTTTCGATTTTAGAGTCAATTTAAGGAACAGCGTTATATTGGTTTTAAGGGTTACGGTCAGCGTGATTTCCATTTATCACTGTTAAATCACCTGTGATTTCAGGTTCCTTGTGACTCAATGACAGTTGTAATAAAACGACAACATAATAATAACAAATTATAATATTCCGAATAACCAAAATACATATTGCACGTATATATCTATCACTATACTTTTACAAAAATATCTCTTTTAAAAGAAACTTACTCTGTATTTACAATAAAATTAAATATTTATTGCTATAAACAACAGTACTAACTGTACTAGGTTTTGGGCGTTTTATCACTTTAGGCGTTAATCGTCGTTTATTATTGAGTCGAAGGCTAACAAAAGATTTCCATGACTTATTTTCGTTCGGCAAACGATTTATTATTTTCCAAAGTGATAAGACCCCCAGAGGCATTGTATAAAATAGAATTCAGTCTATTATTTTGGTAAAATACATTAAATTTACACTGTAAAATATATCTGTACGTACGTACTTAGGTTTATGATCAAATGCATCGTAATATCTCTTATCGCATTACAAAACGAAGTTTACCTTTAAATCTAGCTTAAATGTTATTTTTTACAAAACTTTTATGTGATAAATCGATTATTATTATAATAATTTATTTCCTGTTTAAAAATATTTATAAACAATTTAAATATAAACTTCATTCCGTTCAATGTGATTACTTAAAAAGAACTAGCCGTAGCTTACATCAATTTGATTCAATATTTGGCAGCAGATTCTAAGGACGGTTATATTTTCGCTTTTATTAGAATACGGGTTTTATATTTAAGCCAACATTTGAACAGTCGTTAAACTCAGTTATTGTAAAGAATATTTTATTATTAATTTAAACAATAGACTATATTTGACAGCCCCGGCTCCAGCAGAGCGGGGGTGGGTTTCGCCAGACTCCAGAGGAGCACACCACCCAGCATACCCACAGAATAACATATCTAAAAAAGCGAGTAGCTTCTATATAAAATATAGGCTAAAAATTTATAGAAACCTTCGTTTTGACGTTCTAAAAGTTAACTCAATAGTTTCATAAGATATCGTTACCACGTCTTAGGTAATTCGACGTCAAATGTCGTTTATTGTGAATATTTCGCTTCCTATACGATAAATATTTTTTTACAAAGTTGTACAGGACTAGATCTTTATGCTTTACTGCACTTGAGGGAGTACATCGCCCAATATATCCAGGCGTGAGCCTAAGGATAATGAGGTGAGCGAGAGATGGGTTTTTAGATCACCCCTCGCTAATCCAGAAGAGAGGAAGCCTGTGAAAAACCTGACTTCGCCGGGTACTGAGGAAGCTGGTAAAGCTCCCCTTGGCCCCGGCAGACAAAAGGAGGAACACCTCGGTGGTTTTACTTGGTAAGAGTCCAGCATTCCGGGGCGCCGCCCTCACGGTCCATAAGGATTTCTACTGGGTTACAGAAAAAGGGTATAACTGAGAAGCAAAGGTATGTATTGAGTGGGGGACGGGCAGCGGGCTATTGGCGCCAAACAGTTTTTCCTCTTCTACAAAATTTTAAGATTCTGGTGTTTGACATTAGTAATAGATTTTTATATCAGAATTGAGTTAATTTTTGCAAGGACTTTTGACACTGTTTCAAGCTTTACTTAAATTAAAACTCGCATTTTAAATATGGCCGAATTAAATTAATTATACAACACACGTTTCATATTTATTCATAGTTTTATATGTACTAATACACAACATTAAATGCTGTTATTAAAATAAATATACAATTTGTGAATAAAATTCTGATATATTTAAGAGAAATCCAAGTTTTTCGCCTTGAATAAGACATCAATAAATGAAAATACTTTGAATAACTATATTGTTAATTGAAAACTTCCTACAATTCGATTTCTAGAAATGTTAACTAATTCGAGAAGTCAATCTCAGAGTAACTTGGATCTCTGAAATGTTTTATGAATTAGCCAGAAGATTTGAATAAAGGCGGATTGCATCATTTGGCTGCGACATTTGATGTCTAAAGCACGTGCTTTAATGTAATAATGAATAAAGATTATATCGATCTGGAATACAGCACAAAAATAACATCTGTCACATCACTAGTGCTATGAATGTAAGATGGCCGCCCTTCCACGTTAATCTGAAGCGAGTTAAATGTATACGAGTAATGCTGTATCGAGAAACAAGTATATTTGACAAGATTGACATGGTGTACATCACAAAATTCCTCGAATGCTGGCTACAGACTTATTGAAAGATGCTAAGAATTGAAAACAATTACTGTTTATCATCGCTCTAGTTGCTATTGTTTGCGATTTTGCGAAGTTCTTCATCGGAAGAAGCGAAAAATCTTCTGAACCTACTAAGGTGGTCTTATATAGTACAGCACAAACTTTATGTCGACATGGAGTACAGCACAAAATTTACATCAGTATGTTACTTGGCCGTGAGGTTTACCGGTATAATGGAATAGTGACTCCCTCTCCATTATACGGAGGTGTCGTAAGAGAGTCAGGGCTAAGCTACACAGCTTCTCTGCACACAGTGCGCACCAGCCAATCCGCATTGGACATTGTGCGCTGGCTTACTTGCCTGAACCCCTTACCACGGATTTCATAAATATACTGGAAAGGGGGGGGGGGGGTCTTTGCCATACAGTAGAACGATATTAGCTAATGATATTTTCTGTACAGCTCACAATTCCTTAAAAGCTAGCAACAGACTGCTTCAAAGGCGCAGTTTTTTTTAATACTACGACGTTTTCTCACTTCAGCCCACCCCGCCGTGATGTTTGAGGTTGAATATCCCCATCAGTACTTGCTTTATTGGGTTCACCTATAACTACACCTGGGTGATCTCGTCTGCTAGCGTACGACGTTCTAGAACCTTCTGGACTAATTCGATGATGTTGGACTTATGGAGTACAGCACAAACTTTTATGTTCATACGGGATACAGCACAAAATTGTTCAAATGCTGGCTACAGACGGCTTCAAGAGCGCTGTTTGTTGAACACTATGACGGTTTCTCACCGCTCCAAAGGCCGACCTCATTCGGCCCCGCCGTGGTGTTTCAGGTCGAATATCTCCATCAGCAGCGGCTCCATGGGGTTCACGTCTAAATACACGTCGGTGATCTCGTCTGCGAGTTTGCGCAGTTCTAGAATCTTCTGGATCAGCTTCAGGAAGGTGGATTTCGCTTCGCAGCCTGGATAGACGCCTTCCAGGTAGCGTCGCAGGAGGTAATAATACGAGTTCTGGATAAAATTATATTAGCTTACTAACAGTACAGTACAGTGCAATTGTAAACAACCAAAGTTATAACGAGGCGGAGGTTGTAAATAGGTAAGTTAGTAAGCAAGTATAGTTTGTAATTTGGTAAATTAGTAAATTTTTTAAATGGATAATTTAGTAAGCAAGTGAAAGTTGTAAATTCCTGAGTTAGTTAGCAAGTAAATGTTGTTAATTGGTAAGTTAACAAATAAATTTTATAATAAGTGGGTAATATAGGAAGCAAGTGAAGGTTGTAAAGTGATAAGATAATTAGCAAATAAAGGTTATTAATTGGCAAGTTAGCAAGTAAATTTTATAATAAGTGGGTAATATAGTAAGCAAGTGAAGGTTGTAAAGTGATAAGATAATTATCAAATAAAGGTTATTAATTGGTAAGTTAGAAAGTAATGTTTGTAATAAGTGGGTAATTTATTGTAGTAAGCAAGGGAAGGTTGTAAATTGGTGAGTTTGGCAAGTAAAAGTTGTTAACAGGCGAGTTTTACAAGTGAGGGCAACATGAGACCGACCTGCTCCAATTTAATGACATCTCTGTGCACGACGCGCGGCCGGTCCGGCGTGAAGAGCAGTATGGCCGACATAATCAGTATGATGTACTCGTCCGTGCGCCAGCGCGGGTCGAACGAGCGCACGAACGACTCGTGCGACCGGTATATATTGCCCTTCGCCAGCTTCAGCACGTCCGTGCGGATGCTGCCGAACTGCTCCTGGCTGTGCGGCAGCTGTCCCACACACACACACACAAACTGGCTACATTGACTGGCACAAACGACGGCGGCTATCAGAGGGCGAGAACCCATTGTCGTCATGCCCACATAAACCACAACGGAAAGTATCCAGGTATATGAATAGCTGTATGTGTGTAAGCCGCGGTGGCTGCCGGCAGAATAGAATAGCGCCCCCCTCTTCTTGCTGAGGTGTCGTAAAAGGCGACTAAGGTATCTCTTGAACACCGCAATTCTACCAGGTGTGCAGAGAAGGAAAACTCGACCAAACCCGCATCCTGCTCCCTCCCGATCGTACTGGTTCTCCTTTCCATCGGGCCTGAGGGAGCTCGGACGAGAGAGTGCTTTTCTGGCAGCGCGTCCAGTTATGCACTTAAATATCTCCTGCGCAATTGACTGTTTCCGAAAACTGGATCTCGAATTTCTTAATCGGTGTTGAAACAGTCGCTGTGGCCGAAACCGGCTAGGACATCATCATCATCATCAGCTGTATGTACACAACCTGGTCTCGAAACGCAACAGGGCGAAGCGAGTCACTAGAACAGTCTTTACACTTGTACACTGTATACACGATCCTGTTCGGGCAATTGCTCTACCACTTCAAAAGCCGCGTTTCACGGTGCTAAAAATGCCAGTGGCAAAAATAACATTATTCACGGAGTTGAGGGTGGCATGGGGTTGTCCAAACTGGATCGTGACCACGGTACAAAAATGTAAAGACCATCAAAGTAACTTGCTACGTCCTGTCGCGTTTCGCGATCAGTTTGGGTATATCCAGTTGTTCCTGGAGACCTTCCGTCGTGATATATGTGGGCCGACATGACAATGGTGATTGCCAACAAATTTTCGCCCCTTGATAATCGTTGCACTTCATGGAGTATACTGTACTATCTATCAGATCATTATTTTATAAATAAAGTGTGGAGGCAGAATGGTATCCATCTCTTGTCGTGAAATCCTCTATCGCTTGTGATGAAATACTCTATCGCTTGTGGGAGGTTTGTGTATGAAAGGCAGTCTTGGCTTGAGTGCCCTTTATTGATAATTTAGTGCGCGTTATGCACGATGCATTGAACTGTAAACAACCTAACGTTGCATTAAGTGCATTGATTCCATATAGCATCATTTAGCCTTATAAAGCATTGTCATTACGTCATTAATAGATGATTTTTACATCGTTTACTTGTATGATTAAAAATTACAAATGTTTATGCAGTGGAAATGTGTAAAACAATATACGACATATAATCAAAAGCTGTGGTAATCGTTTCGTAGATTGATCCACCAAAGTAATCATAGTTAAGTCATTACCTTCCACTGATTCCGCTGACCGTCATAAGTCATCGTACTCCGAAGCACCATCATCTCAATGCAGCCGCCTTTCAGCAATGCCACCTGAAAACTCACGACAAAATTGCTTTTGAATTGGCAGAGTTCTTGCTCACGCTGTGTCACAAGTGCTAAGACTGACTTCATTGTCATATTGACTCGCTCGGCTTACTGCGTTTCGGGATCAGCTCGTATTCGGCCAGGGGGCCAAGACGAAGTAACAGTCGATCTTCGATATCGATAGTAATATGTATAGATTTGACATAAGTAATCGATATATGACGTGGTCTACAATAAGAAATCCAAATTAGATAGACAAAGTACCCATTATTCTATTCTATTAAGCGATTCGTTTCTAAGCGACTGTGCATTATTTATGCGATTTTTTCATATATCTAAAGACCTTCTAATGTGGTCCATATGGAGCCACATGACGACGGTGACTGTCAATGAATTCTCGTCCATTTGTAATCTCTATCTTACTTCAACTAGCCTGTTTTATCACGTGCGCTGTAGACGTTTTGTCAATCCAGTATTAAAAAAAAGCGATTGAGGTCAAGCGTAAATTAATATTAATTTATTTACTCACTATTATTGAACAGCACATACAATTGTATTACATACGGAACAGTTTTCAAGCTGTGCCAATAACACAATGGTAATATTAAAAAAACTACAAAGGTAAGGAACATAGAATAACAGTCACTCACAGCAATAAGAAATACATGTATGTGTGTGAGTGTATGTAAGCTATTATATGTATATTGTGTGTATAAACTCTCCAGTTGTCTTTTAGAATTTAACAGAGCTAAAACTGAGCCTATAAAATTATTACTATAATATTATCCTTTAAAATACAAAAACTGACCTGATCTTCTTCACACATGTTCTTGAAGGCGCTTATTTTCTTTGCTATCTTGATCAGCCTCCGTATGGCCACGGCCGTCAAGTTGACCAGGCGGATCAGCCTAGGATCATGCTTGCCTGCCGCCTCCTGTCATATAATTACAGAAGTAAGTATGGTGCAGTCCAAAAAGCGATTACAACTATCAACAGCAAAGAAATACCTATCGACAGTCGCAGCGATCATGCCGGCCTGCACAAAGATCTCTTTACGCCTCGTTTAAAGCCAATATAGGAGGACGGTGGGAACACGCTCGCCGGAAGAGGACTTGGCTGCAGCAAGAGTTAGATGACTTCTCAGCCCTGGCCGAGACGTGAGTTACCGTATAACCGTGACTCCGCAAAGCCGCGGGGAGGAACAAGGCTAAATAACCGGCAACCATCGTCGAATGCAGCTGCAGCCCGAGCCTACTTGGTTTGGTTTGAAAACATCACTAAAACTGAAATCGATTGGAATGTCAACATCATCCGATGCTATATAGTGCTAAGTATGAGAGGGAGGGACGCAGTAGCGTTCATTCCATAGATACGTGCAAGCATTGCATGCCCTTATGATAAATAAGTCTGTAATAAATTGCTTAAGGTTAAACAAAAAAAAAAACATTTATATTAATATCTATTCTATATCCATGCTGTCTATCTTTCCTATGAAGGCAATATGATATTCAAATTATTTACGAGAATTCTGCCTATCCTGTTCAAATAGCCTATGCACGTCACTGGAGGGAGGTTTAGCGTGGTAGGTATGATGATGGATAGTTGACCTACATTGCACTAAAGCGCAGGATAGAGTGATAGACGAGTTGATGAAGAATGAAATGAAGAAGTCCAGACAGCAAGTTGATAGGCATTTAATAATCACAGTATAAAGTCTAGTAGGAATAATGAAGCACAAGTAAGATAGACCAAGTAAGATATAGTTCACGACACAATAATACAAATAACAACACGTAAATAATAACAATGAGAACAATACGAATGGAGGGCGAGAGGAACGCAGTGGCGCGACAAATGTGATAGCGAGACTGTTTTGACGGCTGCGCGGGCGGTTGAGTGCTCGCGTCGCGTGCGCATGTGCAGTCCCCCCGCGCGCCCCGGTATCCCGCGGCTCTCTAGCTTAAAGCCGTTTCCGCCGCACGACACGATATTAAGGAATAAATATCAAGTGTGTTAGCATGAAATGTGTTGATAAAATTACTTAGATAAATAAGTGAAGATATAATAATGTTATTTAAAATAGTTGTTAGTTATAGGTTATTATAGTAAAAAGAATTAGAAAATAGATAATGTGAAAGACAGAAATATATAAATAGATAGTGAGTATGGCACAGAGGTATATAGTTCAGGGTGGTGGATGGTGATCTGTCACTGCCGGCACTCGCTCGCGCGATGGTTGGTAGTGACAGGGCATGGCAGGCGGTCCTCTCCTTCACGGAGGAGACTATGCAGGTGAAGGAAGCGGCGGAGCGGGATCGGGAGGCTATTGCCACCTCCGATAACCCAATCCGCCGCCCAGCTCGGACAGGACGCCGGAGGAGGGCTTTCGCCAGAGGCCTTCCTCTATAACGGGACATACGCCGAGCTACGCTTGGGGGAGCGCGCCGCCCAGATCCAGGCGTGAGCGGTGTGCGATGTGTTCCCGCACATCGCTCCAATGACAATTCAAGGAGACGAGGGGGGTGGCACTCTACACCACTCTCCCCGAAATGTGTTAGATGTACGCGGGAGGCGGCGACTATTTAAGAGATGTACCCACCCCCACCTAGTAGATGAGGCCTGAACAAGGCCGGACTTCGCTGGATGCCGAGGAAGATGGCTCGGCTTTGCCCTTAGCATCCGGCAGACGGGAGAAGGAACACCCCGATGGTTTTAGTCGGGGCAGGTCCGACACACCGGGGGAGCGGCCCTCATCGCTTCCCTGACGGTCCGTGGGGATATCCACCGGGTGAACAAAAAAAAAAAGAGGTATATAGTTACCGCGCTCGCCGAGTCGACCAGCTGCGACACGTCATCGTCAATGGGCGCGTGCAGCGCCTTGTTGGCAACGATGAGCTCGTTCAGCTTGGCGCGCTCCACCTGCCGCCAGACCGTATTCAATGATGATGTGGTCGATCGGTAAAGGCGACTTCAGCAAATCTTTTATTTTGCGAGGTGGTAGGGCGCCGGTGCCCGTCTGGATCGCGACCACAGTGCATGGGTGTAAAGCCCGTCATAGTGACCAGTTTCGGCTTGTCGCGTTTCGGGATCAGCTTGTGTATATCCAGTAGCTCATATACCTAGAGACCTTCAGTCGTGGTATATGTGGGCCGACATGACGATGTAGTCTATCAATGGATTTTCATCCTTTGATAGTCGCTTTCTTTTTTGGACTACATTGCACTTACCATCAGGTACCCTGTAGTCACTTTGTCGAGCCAGTGTAAAAAAAAAGAGCGTCGACCAGCGGGTTCTTGCTTTGTATGTATTACTCAGTAAAATGTATACAGCGCGTTATGAAAACCCTGTCCGACCCGAGAGGGGTATATTGGTAACATGATAACATTACCGAAATAGAGTAAAAGATTATATCGTCGGGTGAACGGCTATTTGGTTTAAGCGACATTTTTTGGTGATATAGTAATATATATATATATTTGGAATCGGTAAAAAACGCTGATTTATTTTTATTTTATATATATTTGGAATCAGCGTTAGCGTATATATATATATATATTACTATTTCACCAAAACATGTCGCTTAAACCAAATAGCCTTTCACCCGACGATATATTATTAACCAACATTCAAAATTCATTGTCATATAAAATTAAACATAATTGATAAACAGTGTTTGAGATCAACGTGGGTCATGATCCTTTGACGTCATGACCTACTGGCATGGTTCTTTGCTTTCTTTTTTCTTTGTTCACGAGCTATGCACGCTCCCAGTGTTGCTATGTAAGTACACATGTTATTTCTATTAGTCATACGAGTTTCCTCACGATGTTTTGCTTCCCCGGTGAGCTTGGGCTGCATAAATCTGTACTCAATCATTTTTTTTACACTAGCTCAACATAATGACTACAGTACACCTGATGGTAAGTACAGTGAAGTTCAAAAACGAAGGCGACCATCAAAGAATTAATGGTAATGATTTGAAAAAAAAAAATACCCCAGATGTACTAGCCGGGATTCGAACCTACAACCGTTCGCGTTGCCGTGCATGTATACCGGTCCGTTATACACAAGGCCACCACCGACACGTCAGTTAATTTTATATAAAACATTACGATAGCAACTCAAAACCATTGCGGCATGACGAATGATGATTCAATACGATATCGGGTTGCGGTCTGGGTTTACCTCGTTCATTTCCCGGGATGAGCCGCTGCATGACTTCACTGACGTGTACGATTCAAATTCCAGCTTTATCGCCTCGCACAGTATCGACTCCATCGAGTTAGGCTCTATCCTGTAACAAATCACAAAAACAAACAAAGTTCAAACTGTCCTAGGAATAATAATATCGGAGGATTTGAAGTGAGAACAAGGCACATAAAAAAGAAAAAGGTCGTAGTCCCGCCAAAAGGCGCAACCCTAGAACCTTAAAATATTAAAAACTAGCTGTCCCGGCGGTTCTTGTTCTGCCCTATTTCTCTAAAACAAAGTCACGTTGTTTTTTTAATGTTAATAGCTTCCCCGTCAGATTTTATTCTGCCAAAACCTATTGGCCTGTCGGCTGTTTTTTGAAAATTGTTGAAGGAACCTGGCCTTAATGCTATATGTATAAAAATTGACAAATATTGACATTAATATTTATACGTCACTCAATTGTTTTGCCTTCCCGGAACCCGTCCACTGACACTTGAACTTTATGGTGTGGTGTTAAAGTTCAATTTGACTTTTAAGTATTATTACGAATCTTTTGTATGAGAATATAGACAAGTGTTATTTTTAGACTTTTTCAGGCAATTAAAAAAAAATCTCTCCGTAGTAACCTTCCCCAGACTTCAACAAACACAACAAAAAAGAAATCAGACAATTCGGTTCAGCCGTTCTCGAGTGTTGCGAATATCAACACACTAGCTGATCCGGCAAACGTTTTTTTGCTATATAAGGTTTTGTAATATCTTCTAAGATGTTTATTGAAATTAAGTGATGTCACAGACAATTTTGTTCACAATTAAATACTCTTAATCAACAACACATTTATTTGGATAAAGATTAATATTATTAGGTTGATACAACTCTTAACAAATAATGCATTAATTTCGATCAAATTTGATTACCATAAAAACGGTTCTAGTAAGTTAATCTTAAAAGATAGACATATACTGTCGCGGACATTTTTTTAGATCATTTTAAGAGGAATAACTCTGTCATACATATATTTTTGGTATCTTGAACCGTTTTCGCAACGCACGCAATGGAAGCACTCAAGGATGAATAATTTTCCCCGTTTTTTTCACATTTTCCATTATTTCTTCGCTCCTAATAGTTGCATCGTGATGTTATATAGCCTAAAGCCTTCCTCGATAAATAGTCTATTCAACACAAAAAGAATTTTTCAATTCCAACCAGTAGTTCCAGAGATTAGCGCGTTCAAACAAACAAACAAACAAACTCTTCAGCTTTATAATATTAGTATAGATTTAGCGATTCATTTTTATATTATAGAGATGTAAATGCACATAATCGCAAACGCCATTTCTTTCTTACTTAACGTTATCGCTTTCAAATCGCATCTAAACCTTTCAAGCTCGCAACACACAACACAAATTCTCAAAAACCATACTCCACATACGCATTCAAACACATATACATAGTGAGTGGTTTGTAAAGTGCCTGTATACCGCTACCAATCGGTAAGCACTGTTTTTAATTTGTCTCAAATATCGCTAATCTTTTTTATTTATTAAATTATCCCACCTACGTCACCCACGTACTTTGTGCAACGGCATAAGTCAATTACTTATCCCGGCCCGCGTAGGTCGCATATATTTTGTTAAGAAATTTTTCAGAGTTTTAACGCCAGAAATGATGATACGGGTTCTTAATACCTTTATATTGGAGTACGGGTGTCAGGTACGGAACCCTTATTTCACAAAAGACAGAAGAAACTCCCTAGCGAGAGTACAGCATAGCTTTACCAAGTTAGCTAGAACATCCAAGCGACGTTTCCTATGAGAAACGTCTATCTATGTTGAAGATTACAACGGACAACATCGTAGTGATTTGGTTGAAACCTACAAGATATTAAATGGGCATCATTTCCTTAAAGGCTTTGAAAAAATATTGAAAGTCAGTAGAACTATCTCAGAGACCATGAGCTTATTTATTTTGTAAATAACACAAAACCATTTCTACCAAAACAGTTAAGTTAAATAGGATGATTTTATAGACAAGGGAGATGTTTTAGGATACAAAAATTTGTACATATTTGCTACTAACAGAAATGTGAACAGCTTTATTCCCGAACAAATCATTAATTTTTTTACACTGACACGGCACAGTGACTGCACCACACCTGATGGTAAGCATGGTGCAGTCCAAAAAAACGCCAACGACTATCAACGATTAAGAAGAACCCAACGGTAGTCACATCGATCATGCCGGCCTGCAAATATCTCTTCACGCTTCGCTTAAAGAGTCCCATACATATCATAGGACGGTGGGAACACGCCCGCCGGAAGACCATTCCACAGCCCAACGACACGACAAAAGAAGGAGTTAGAGAACTTCTTAGTCCTAGCCGGGATGTGAGAAACCGTTTAGCTGTGACACCGCAAACCCGCTCGCGAGGTTCTATTCAGGAAGGGAGAAGGTGGAACAAAGATAAATAAAGAGGGTGGTAATAAACAATGGATAATTTATCCATAAGTGTGGTCACCGTAGCGCGTGTGGCGCAGGATCGATTGGTAAGTAGATGAAGCTCCTTTTACGTAATTTTAGGGAAACAGGTTTTGATTTGTTTTTCCTTTGCACTGTATCCTGGCTCCGGACAGGCAAAATACCTACTTCATCACATTGTTATTCATTAATTCACGTGTGTAATTGTCACGAAATATGTTGATTATAATTTACTTTGTTTAAATGGAAATAGTGAATAGATATGCCACAAGCTCTCGCATATCGTAAGCCTAGGATGTGATTCACATATGTAATACTATTAGACAATAATCTAAACTGCGGTATTGTATCTAATCGATGTGATAAAGCGTTATCGCCTAGATTCCTGCTATTCTGAACAGGCTAGTCATGGCCGCTTGTGACTCAAGTCGATTATATCCACAAGCGTATGTTCCCCATTTCCTTATTATATTATATTTATACACTGGCTTGAAATAATAACTACAGTGCACTTGATTGTAAGTACTGTAGTGATTGTATGTAAGGAGTGCTTACAAAAATAGGTTACATGTCTATGACATTACAATATTGGCTGTTAAGGAAAAAAATATATTTGTGTAAGAAAGAATTGAATAAAAAAGATCGTTTTTAAATTCGAAATTGAAAGGATTTGGATTGATTCTATAGTTTGCGTCATAAGCTATGAAAGATAACTATCGTATTTAAATTAGAAGTTAATAAATAATATATAAATGTATTAATATAGCATGTAGACGTAACCCGATACGCAGTTGTCGCCCTAAGGGTCGTTAGGGTGTTACGAGACGTGCGGGGTAAGAGGATGCGCGCGCGCACGGGACGCTTGGAAGTTAGTCGACTACCGAGACCCAAGGCGGGAGTACGTGCGTGTACGTCGCAGTTCGGTGTGCCTTAAAGTGCAAATAAACTGTAAAACGCCAAATTCGTGTCTTCCTAAAACCACACCCACGACCACCGGTCATATTAATAGTTTTGCAAACTATACATTGGGAAAGAAATAAGAAACATTTTAATTAAAGTGAGAAGGAGCTCAGCTTAATTAATTATCACCATCATCAACACGAAGCCAAACGCCACAGTACAGTGTAGTCAGTGACATGCATAGTGTATATGGACAGGGTAGGCAGAATTCGCGTATATCATTTGAATATTATATTATGATAGTAAATATTATATTGCTTTTTAAGGAGAGATAAATGACGTAAATATAAAATAGATATTAATATAGATGGTTGCTTATTTGGTGTAACTTTAAGCAATGTATTGCAGACTCATTTATCATTAGGGCATGCAATGCTTTCATGCATCTATGTAATGAACGCTACTGAGTGTAGACTAAAATCGAAAACGACTATCAAAGGACGAAATTCTATTAATAGGCACCGTCGTCATGCCGGCCCACATATACCACAGCTGAAGGTCTCTAGGTATACGAGTTACTGGCAAACACAAGCTGATCCCGAAACGTGACAGACTAAAGCGAGTCACTATGACGGTATGCACACTTGTATACTGTGGCCATTTACGAATAAATTTATATTTGAAAAAAGCACGTCATTATAAAATATATTATATCATCATTATCAGCCTTTTTATGGTGACTCGGGGCAAAATCCTACATAGAGCCATCAAGTCGGTTGTGAAGGCAGCGACCGCCGTGTGTCAGACTCCTGCTCACTAAAGAGATGGAAATAATATGGTATGTGGCTGCTGAACACGCACCAAGTACCAGGAGTAATCTCCAGTTTACATTCATTCTCACATTTAAGCTCTCTCTCTCTCACACAAATCAGACGGTATAAGAGATAGTTCACCTCTCCACATCCTGTAGTATATCTCTGGCCTTGTTCACATCAGGGTTGGAGCTAGTGGACGGTATCTCCTCACAAACATGATTCGGTTTTTCTTCTCTATACACGGTTGTATCACCATTCGTTAATATTTGCCTGAAAATAATAATGAACCTTTATTACTTTTTATTCTGATTCAGCAGAGTGACCACTCCACGGCTGATGATAAGCACGGTGCAGTCCGAGAAACGACAATGAGTATAAATAGTATAATGAGAATAAGTATTTTGCTTTGTAGCGGCAAAATTTGTAAAAACGGTGGCATTTATGTTCTAAAATAAGAATGGCTTAAGATTCTAATTCTGGGGTATAAGTGTAAGTTAATATTACATCGTCACGCTTTATCCTTTACGGGGTGAGCAGAGATAAATTAGTGGTTGTATCAACTTTGCTCTAATATGTCGTGCCCAACGTGACCAGTAGTGCAGGTGGTCACCGTTCTCAGGGCAATTATACATAACATTTCTAGCGGATGCCATGACCCACATGACGAACGATATTTTCCTTCACCCGTGTGCATGTGGTACCTAAATCCCTAGGTAACCTTGAATAACCCAGAGGTATGTACCGGGATTATAACCTACGACAATTTGCATCGCCATGCATGGAAAGGGGTCCCTTATTTTTAAATCCAGGTTATTCTAAATTAAGTAAGGACTTGGATACTGTAAACTTGTCAGTGAATGAAAATATGTAATGAAAACCAAATATCATTGAACAACAATGTTATATTCAGCCCAAGAACAATGTTCAATTGTTTTAATGGTCATGTTGGATATTAATTACAAGCATAAACATAAAGTAGGCACTGTCACTTATGTATCCTTGCTTAATCAAATAAGAAAATAGTCTGATGATGTAATTATAATAATCATGAAACTGTAATTAAATCCATTTACAATTGATAAAATACACTTATATATCTAAAAGTCCATGTCACACTTCAAAAAAGAAAACTCCTATTATTTATAATAATTAATAAAATAAAATAATATAAAAACAATAATTAGCCATGGAATTTACTGGCAGAATAGAATAGTGCCTCCCTATTAGGCATTGTAAGCATATAAGCGCTGACTAAGGTATATAGCATGTGACATTGCATGCAAATTGCTGCTGCATGCACTTTTTCTGCACTTAGGCAATCTACTAACCCACATGGGACAAAAGTGCTGGGTTACAAGTTCAAACCCCTTCCCTTGAATTCTACAAATATATTGGAAAAAGGGAAAAGAAGCCTTTGGTCTGCAGTAGGATAAATCTAGATGATAATTAAATACATTTATGTGACAAGGTTTTATGGTGGACTGCATTTCTATTTAGTCTGAGACATTATAATAGTTTTATCCAGGTCATACATTTTATCCTAACAGAAAAGCTTTTGGGAGTCAAAGCTACTTGCGTCCGTAGGCTATACCCTAGTTTCCCTACACGTGACTCCTGGGTGGTGCTAAACAAGCAGCAGCGAGGTGGCACAGCGTCTGTGCTCGTCTGAATTTCGACCACAGTACATGAGTGTAAGGCCTGTCATAGTTACCAGTTTCGGCTTGTCGGATTTCGGGATCAGCTTGTGTATATCCAGTAGCTCATATACTTAGACACCTTCAGTCGTGGTATATGTGGGCTGACATGACGATGTAGACTATCAATTGATTTTTATCATTGGATAGTCGCTTTCGTCTTTGGACTACACTGTACTTACCTCCAGGTACTCTGTAGTCACTATGTCGAGCCAGTGTAAAAAGAAAAGAATACAAATATGAATGTATAAATCTCTGCCTATACCATAAAAGATAAGATCTGTTTAGCAAGTATTTGAATGCAGATCAAGGCTAATGGGTTATATCTGTGCAAATTTATTTCCCAGTTACTAAGGCTAGATGCTAATTTATTCAAGAAACAAGTTCAGTTTATTATCATTAGAAATTTGCAAATTATATTTACTTATTGTATAGGTGGAATGAAGTTCCTGCACATGTTGTTACTTTCAGGATTTATGTATACTGTAATAGGTATGTGTGAAAGGAGGTCATCAAATAAGTTTACTTTACCTGTGGCATGAATAAGTGATGGCTAATCAGAAAAAAGGTATTGATGGCTGACATTGACAAACAAGGCAAAATTAAATGAGACAGTTGTTTTTTTTTGTATTTATTATTATTGGGGTTGAAGGCAAGGAATAACATAATAATTAAGATTTATACATAAGTATAAAATATAGTGTAGTTGTATAATATGCCCCCAATATATATCACGGGGTGAAAGACTATTTGGTTTAAGTGACATTTGTTGGTGATATAGTAATATATATATATATATGAAATCGGTGAAAAATGTTGATTCCAAAAATATATATATTATTATATCACCAAACAAGTCGCTTAAACCAAATAGCCTTTCAGCTGACGATATGATGAAGAAACAAATCAGTATTAATTTGGAGCAACAATATTATGCCCATGAACAAAGGCCTTATGTTAACATCTCAGACCCCAGCAGATGGTGCAGGGGTACCATTCAAATGACTGCCATGCTTGGTGCGCTTTCACAGTGTTACAGACACCTTCATGATGACTGTACACTACCAAATGTGATTAATTGTAACTTATACAATAGTAAATGCTTATGTAAATAATAGTTAAATCTGTGACTTATATATGGGCTATCAATAGTGACATTGTACATATTAGAAATATAATCACGTGTACTAGTTATATATCAACAATAGATACTAATTACAGAATTCTAAGGCATTTCTTAAAAACATTGACTAATAATACAAAAATTAGAGAAAAATTAACAATTTTGTCTTATAAGATTGTCATAATTATACATGCCAGTATTTGATTGCAATAATCACTGCATTTATAAGCACTGGAGCAATGATTAATGTATCTCTGCTCACCCCAAAAGGAATATAGTATGTTGATATGTAAGTGTTATCATTCATGTTACATTCAAATATAGACAAACTAAAGAGAATAGAAAAATCATCTAATTATAGTACTTTACTGTCATCATATAAGTAAATTTTTCAGTCTAGTACAAATATGAATCACTGGTTCTATATTTTCAAATAAAATGAAAATTACTACTCACCTTATGCTATTCTGCTTACTCTCTTCATATAAATTACTATCTACATTTTCATATACGTATGAATCTATGATTCTATGTTCGTATAATGACTGATTCACCACTGATTTCTCATCTATAGGAAAAACTTTCATTGTATATGGTGTGTCTACACTCTGGATTGGGGGAGTGTAACTGTATACTGGGGGAGAATGGAGAGATGAGTCCAGGTCATTACTGTGTGGAGACTGTACCATACTGCTTGGACTGCAAGTCGTACTGTTCAATCTATCATACTGCACTGATTCTTGGGTATAATTAGAACTAGGCTCATTATCCAATTTAATATTCTTAGAACTAGTGACTGTGTCGTCCGTCTCCACAGATTTTCTTTTTTTCGCTCGATTTTCTTCTATTTTCCGTCTCTTTTGCGCTTTATCCTCATCGGACATGATAAATTCTTTGACCATGCCCACAGCTAAACACTTCTCTAGGCGACATTTTTGGCAAAATCTTCTAGTAACAACAGTTATAACGCAGTCGTTGGTAAATGGACATTTAAACTCTTTGCTAGCAAGCGCGTTTCGCCTAAAAAATGCCTTACAACTTTCGCATGATATCGCGTTGAAATTGTAACCTAGCGCCTTATCACCGCACACTAGGCATATCTTTTGCAAATTAGGCGGCAATTCCTTCTTTTGTGTCGAGTTTTCTTCGTGTTTTTCACTATTATTATCCATTGTCACGTAAATTTCACACCCACAAACATTTGAGGACCAATTAAACTGCGTAATTCTTCACGGCATAATTACCGAACTGAAGAACTTACATCACTTAAGATTCAACAAGCGCGATTACGTTCACTAAGTGAATTGCAAAGATAACGTCAATAATTTCGCTAAAATAAATTGAGATAAAACAATAAATACATATCGAATGACTAACGTCACTGAGCAATGAGCAAATGAACTTAGCGTTGCCTATGACAATTTGTTTAGTGCGATCATTTCGATAGTTATATATTCGATTACAGTCGCATATTTTATTAATTGACATCGATTGTATTGATTTAACAATCATTGATAAAAAACGATGCATTGTTGTATCAGCAATCGGGGCATTTCGAGGGTGTCACTGTGGTTCGATGGAAAGTTTAATCATGGCTTACGTCATACGAGGTGTAAAATGTGTTGTTATAGATGAACTCAATAAACAATAGAAGACGGATTGGTTTAATTATGTTGATGTATATTTTTATTATTTATAAAAAAATAAATCAATCATGCTTTTAATGAGTGGATTATTAAAAAGGTTTTCCCCAAGAAACCATTCATAGGTCCACGCTGTGTCTGCGCTCCAGTGTCGCCTTTGAACTGTGATCTTAGTTTGAGCCATTAAAAAGTCACACCGTCTAGAAACATTCCATTAGTGAAATCAACAAACTTACTTCGTAATACATGCAACTATTTTTATGACGTGGCTATTGTTATTGTTTAGGAAAAGCCTTCACAACTTCGGGTAAAATAGACGAACACTCAAAACACCGAATCAGCAAAATGTATGGTAGCAAGGCAAAGGCATCCCTGTGTATACAAACTTCGGGTTGGGTGGCCAACCAGGAAAGAACTACCTATAGTAATCTTAAATGAAATGTGGGTTAGACAGCTATTTACGTTATTTATTTATACTTAAAATAGATAAATAAAAGAGTGTAACAGCAACTCCATGTGTACACGCAACGTAAGGTACGCCAAGGTATGTATTGCATGCACTTTTGACAAACAGTTCAGGGTGATGCGGACCCTTATCAACGACTTATTGACGAGACACTTTACAAATAAAATTGACAATAGTTTCCAACTTGAAATCGTCGTGGTCGTCGATAAATTATATTAAAATTGTGAGGTTTTACACTTCATACTGTAATCTCCTTGCGTCGTTATTAGGATGCTCCAGCTTGACTCCCGCTCTGAAATAATGACCGCATGCAGAAGAAGTCTATTTCTCTTAATTCTGTGTATATTAGCTACCCAGTACTCCCAATGTAAGGGATTTTGAAATGAAATGATCGCTTGAAATAGGTACACACGTAGCGCGGAGCCGTAACATTGTTACGCTGCACTTTGTGCATGCCATAGATAAAACGTCGCCGTAACGTATCGTGTGCACTCCTGTTAAGTAAATCAGTATAATTTTCAAACATAACAACCAATAGGTGTTGTATTTTATTGATAAAATATGATTTATGTTTCCAAACATAAATTTTTACTTTTCAAGTCTTTTGTTAAAACATACTATAATATGATAATCTCACGCCGGTGACGTCACACTACGCCAAATCTGATCATTGTAAAAAACAAATTGAAGCAAAAAGAAAATATCTTTTATTTATATTTTCAACTAATTACTGTCAAGGCGAGTCTGATGGTTCACTCGATTCATCAAGTTAAGCTTGTATTGAAACAATTGAAAAATATCATGCGATATGTTATCACGAGAGAAAAAATCTTCAGTGAAAACAACTTGAGTGATCATTCACAATGTTGATGTAATAGTTGATTCGATTATAAGTTTAATCGACTGCGATTCCTTCCATTTTTGGAATCTCTTGCATTCGCTCATCGCTAAATAAGCTGTCAAAAGTTTTAGCCACAGAGCGTACTTCAGGTGCGTTCACGGAAGTAGACATTTTCCTTAGTGGCGAGAATGACACCGCTCTTTAATGTTTAGACGTCATCTAATTTGCCAAATTTGCTTTGATTGACGTCGGACCGTTCATAGAGCTTCAACGATGTTGGAAATAAAGCCACTTCTAATCGACATTAGTAGATGGGAATTCGTTGGTGAACTGTCAGTTTGACAGATTTTAAATGTCATTAGTTTGGTAACATTTTGATTTTTGTGCATTTATTTTAGTACCTAATTTACTAAAATGTATGTTTTATGAATTAACAGATCCTCATAACAGGATAATAAGTATTAAATCCACAAATGAAATAAAACAACTGGCATTAAATTACAAACTGTTTATGAAGGGTACATTTGCAGCAATTATGACATATTCAACTGATAGCTCACTAAACATATTTTAGATGATTGAAAGTGGCGAAGGCATATGTATTCTTTTTAGCAGCTCCAAAAATACTTTATTAAACCAATGAAGTTACTATTTTTTAATCGATTGTGTTTTAAAATCAACAATTAATCTAAGTATTTATACGATAAGTAGATTTATTGGATAAGAGAGCGGTATCAATGCGCAGCATTGTGAGTGGTTGTAGATTTGTATCATAGCAAGTACTTCTAAGTTTTTCCAGATCAAGTACGGGTCACATGGTTAGAGGTAAAGGAAAACATCAAAGAAGGCTTTGATGACTGAATATACATTTATTACTGAAGATAGATACAATATATTAATCAGACACGTTTCCTTTAAGCAGAGCACCATTGTCAGTCACGTATATACTGCCAGTGATGCTTCTCGCTTTGTCGCTCGCTAGGAACAAAGCGAGATCAGCAACTTCCTCCGCATCGGCAATTCTGTTAAGAGTAGTAGCGTTTAGCATTTTGTTCCAAATAAACTGTTGTTGAAGTTCGGTGGCACCCATATTCTCCACAAAGTCCGTTTTTACTGGTCCTGGATTAATTGAGTTAACTCGCACACCGTGTGGTGCCAGTTCCAAAGCTATGCATCTGGTGAAATGATCCAAACCTGCTTTTGATGTGCAATAGGAGAAGCTTTGTTTTGATAATACGCTTAAAGATGCAATACTTGATACGTTTATAATATTTCCTTTCGTTTTGACGAGGTGTGGTGCGGCTAGGCTAGTTATTTTAACGGCAGCACGAAGATTAGTGGCTATGACCCCGTCAAATACCTGCATTGCATTCTCCGATAGAATACTCACGCTACCACCAATTCCTGCGTTGTTTACTAGCACATCAAGTTTTCCAAATTGCTGAATAGTTTCGTTTATAATTCTAGCCACGTCTGTGTCCTTAGTCATATCAGCAACGATTAACAACTTTTTGCTCTGTCCACATTTCTTGGATACCGTTTTCAGTTTATTCTCATTTCTTCCAACTAACACGACAGTTGCATCGTGTTCAGCGAATTTTATCGCTACAGCCGCTCCGATACCTGAGCTAGCGCCGGTGACTACGACCACTTTATCGTTAAAAGACATTTTAGAACTATACGCTTCCACTGCTGAATTGAAAATGCCTCGACGTAACTAGTGGCATATTTATCTATTGATTAATAATCACAAGTTGATCCGATAGCTTTTGAATTGATTAGCTTCATATTATTTAGATAAGATAATTTAAAAGTCATCAGAAGTATAATAAAAATTATATTACGTCGTTCTCATGTTTTTTTTTTTTTTAATTTAAAAGTAAGGCAAACAATCGTAGTTGGGCTGTACGCCAATGTTAAGCGATTAATGTCATCCATGAACATCTGCTACATGAGAAGTGTCATCATTGCGATGCTGGCTTAAAAATCATTTTAACTCAATTTTTGAAGAGCCCCATGCCATAATGCAAACTAAATACTACACCAAGAAGCTTATTCTACATCTTAAAATATTACGACAATGCGGTACTAGAGAACTGCACTGTAGTTGCGAGATGATAAGCCTAGTATGGGGATGAGTTGAAATGCTACCGCTCAAAAATCGCCTCAGGATTGGTGATGAGGGCAGTAAAGGTAACAATTCAGAGAGTGTCCCCATTGTACACACGATAAAATATGCAGAGAGAAACGATTTCTCTACGAAAAATTAACGATTCAAGCCGCGAGTTAATGTAGGACCATCGACAACATGATTAGCACGCCTTTGGATATAGATTTTTCCGATATTTAAGTGCAGTTTATGAATTATCAATCAATATCTAATTTTGTTGGCTTTGAAATCAGAAACTTAAAGTAATGAGTCAGTTTTTTTTTGTACTGGCTCGACAAAGTGACTACATTGCTCCTGATGGAAAGTTGAATGTAGTCCAAGAACGGGAACGACCGCCAAGGGACGAAAATACATTGGCAGCCGCCGTCACCATGCCGGCCCACGTATACCACAACGGAAGGTCTCTAGCAGTAGCGGTCATTCCATAGATGCATGAAGCATTGCATGCCTTGACGATTAATACGTCTGCAATAAATTACTTGAAGTTAAACAAAAAAGGTAACATTTATGACCATATCTTTTCTATTTTGACGTCATTTATCTCTCCCATTAGCGCAATATTATATTTACTATAATAATATAATATTCTAATTAATTACGCAATTTGTGCTGACCTTGTACTTGTATGTTGTATCTTATGCACGTCACTGGTCTCTAGGTACCTGAATTTCTGAATACACACAAACTGATCTCAAAAGACGACAGACTGAAGCGAGTCACTACGACGGTCTTTATATCTGTGCAATGTGGTCACGAACCAGTTCAGGCAATCGCCTGAATCACCTCAAAATCCTCAAATACCACGTCAATGATTTTCTTTAGGTGTAGTTATCTAAATGCCCTGAGACAATTTCAGATCTTTGGGCGTAAGTATATTCCAATCAACATTAATTTTAACTACAAAACGTTTATCTACTGACCTACAAAAAAAAAATTATTACGTTTATAATAAATTATATTAATATATAGTCACGCTATAACCCTTTCGAGATGAGCAGAGATACATTAGTACCTGTACCCACTTTACGCTTATGTGTCGTGTCCAAATTAACCAGTAGCGCAGCCTGACACCGTTGTCAGGGCATTTACAAGACATTATTAGATGCCATGCCGGTTTCCTCAAGATTTTTTCCTCCACCGGTGAATAAAATTTACATGTATTGGCCGAGACACGACCGTTTATAACAGTGCTCGTTTCTCCCTAGCATAAGTTCATAGGTTGAAGATAGTTTAAAGGATACATATTTTTTTAATAACCGTTCATTTCCTTTTGTTTTAAGAAATGGTAATGGTATATGAATTAACTTAGAGGTACGTATTTACGTTTTAAAATGGTGCAATTCATTAAATACGTGATATAATGTCCAATGCCTTATTATTCGTAATATAAACAAAAATAATACACTTCTCTGCAGAGTCAGTGGAAATATTAATGTCATGTTGTAGTCAGCTATGCAAATGATAATTGTTGTATAAAGTCTAGTGATATTATTTTCACAGAATAAAAAATTATGTTGATGATACAATTGTCTTAAATTCTTTTTCAGACCATTATTATTTTAACAGTTTTACAACATATAAACGTTTCAAGTAAGGAATATCTATTTCACAAAAATATAGAACTCCTAGAGAGGGTCCAGCACAGTTTCACCAATTTACCTTGAGCACTCAAGCGACGGTGCTATAAGGGACCTTTAACCACATTAAAGATTATAATGCTTAAGGGTCAAAGATCGCGGTAATTTGGTGGAAACGTGCAAGATATTAAATGGGCATTATGACCTGGAAGGTTTTGAGAAAATGTTCAAACTCAGTAGCAGCACACACCTCAGACGCCAACAGCTTAAGCTCTGTACCAGTTGATCAACAACCCACACAAGCACTTTCTAAACAACTGGATTGGCAGAGCGTGGAATGATCGTCCAGAAAACATAATCTCACCTCTAAATGTGAACCCGTTAAAAAACCGTCTAGACAAATACTATCGCAATTATAAAACTATATATTAAATTTAAAAAATGTGAAATAGTAAATGTAGTGTATGCGCAACCCGACTACGATACAAACTCACCGACCGTGACCGCGTGTGGACGTGCTCGGTGTTCCGTCTACATTATTTAATTCCTAATAGTAAAACTGTGTTTGATTAATATATGTGTATATTACTAACTGTGTCAAGAAGACACCGATCATTACAGCAAAATACAGGCATTTTCTAGTTGTTTCAACTGCTTGTCTGATAATGATTAAGTAAATGAATAATAATAAGTAGTATAATATTGGTATTTAAGAGAACTACTTTATAAGAAACAAAAACTTCCGTAGCATTTTTTGTTTTTTATATGGTATATTCGTAAGTATTATTAATTATAAATAAATTAAAGGGTCTTATGAGAGAAGAAACTAACTTTTAGTTATGGTTTGTCTGTTTTCTAGGTTACACTGGCCAGGATACCGTCCAATTTGGAGCGTTGCAAGATTTTCACCGGGAGCAGGAAGATATTTCTCATACATTTTGATGATTTCCCTTGTAGAAACGTTATATTTGTGATATTTGCGGCCGTATTTATGTCTGTATTGACTTAGAAGTTTGCTTATTTCAGAGATACATGAGACTACATACCTGAGTGTTTGATGTTAATTTAAACTTGATAGTTCTAGGTATTCCCGAGACATAGGGTTTTGATAGACAAATAAACGGACAACGAAGTGTTCTTTTCCAGGAACGGAACTCTAAAATGGATATTTAGTACTTCTACTTATCTATCATCAGGCCAAACCCCTGTTGGAGTAGGCCGAGAGAATGGAACGCTACTTATCTTTATTCTTGCAAATCTTTTTCACATTCTCAATTTTTCGTCAATAAATTATCGAGGTGATTTTTGAATCTGAAATAACATTTTAATTTATGAAATGATTTAAATAGAATTAACACTAAATGATAAAGGGAATTTTCCACGATACATTAGTGAAAACGGCATTTAAATCGATTATGCTGTTTCTAAGATTAATGGTCACAAAAGCGTACACATTGATTAACGATCCCGATATATTTTACTAACCTATATCTCGCAAGTGAAATATTTCCGGCCACTCGCATCGATACAAGTTCTTGCAAACTTCCGTATCAATGGAATTTTGAAAGGTGGCTGAAGAACAGAATTATTATATGTATAGATTTAATACTGTTTGGTAGTTTTACAGCAACATACAAAGTACTTCCGCATTAGTAATTGATAAAAGTGATCAAAGATTAAGGTTACATTTAGTCGTGTCCAACATGTATTATTCACGTTTTCTCGCATATCTAACATATATGCTTACCCTCGTCCGTGGCGACACGTATAGCGTGAAGATCTATACGGAGCGTCACATAAATATTGTTGATAGCAGATTTTTGAGTTTTACTATAGATCCTAAGTATTTATTTTCGAGCACTGATACTAGGTAAGTAGTGAAAACCATATTATATCAGTTTTGTTCTTGATGTTTGTTACTCAACCAGACCAGAGTCGTCGAAAGGATCTGGATGAAAGACGTGGAGTGTAATTATAATCTGAAATAGCACGTAGACTGTTTTTTATTCCGAGTTATAGCATGTAGACGCCGCACGATACGTAATTGTCGCCCTAAGGGTCGTTAGGGTGTTACGAGATGCGCGGGGTAAGAGGATGCGCGCGCGCACGGGACGCTTGCAAGTCAGTCGACTACCGAGATCTAAGGCGAGAGTACGTGCGTGTACGTCGCAGTTCGGTGTGCCTTAAAGTGCAAATAAGTAAAACGCTAAAATCCGTGTCTTTCTACAACCACACCCACGACCACCGGTCATAGAATATATTTTTGTTATTATCAAATAGTAAGCGAGCTCTTACTAGCTGATGTGCCTGCCTCAGCTGGTGTGCTCAACATCACATATTGTTTGGCACTGCGTTTGACATATTATCACTATAGATAATAAATATAAAAGAAAATATCGATTAAATGATTTACTCCAGACAAAACTCTTTAGACCTAGAAATCAAACATTTTAATCATTGAATATTTATACGAGTACAGATCAAGAATTTTCTTAAAAGTAATAATATTATATCATCATGCTACATCCCTTTCGGAGTAAGCAGAGATATATTAGCGGCTATATCCATTTTTCGCTTATATGTCCTGCTTACTCGTACCATTCATATAGCACCATTGCACGTGACATTTCTATTAGATACGGGATAACTTACGATATTTTCCTTCACCAGGGAGCATGTGGAACCAAAATCCGTATTTAGCCTGGAAAACCTAGAAGTACGTGCTGGAATATGATTCTAAGGACATTCACATTGCGTGGATGTCGGCTAACCACTGGTTGGCTGGTTGAGCTGGTTCGTACTTCTATAATCCGGTATAAGAATTAAGAACTTGCTGTTTTTTCAGCAAAGAATGTGTCTGCATGGCGAATTCATTGACGCCCGCGTACCTGCGTATCGCGGGACCCTCCACAGCTGACATGAGCTTCCTCAACGCCACGATATCCATCTCCAACGATGACGGTTCCAGGAGTTCTGGTAAACTGGCCGTGGAGTTCCGGCAGTGGCAGAAGTTTTTACAATGGGCTAACACCACAGGTATGCCTAAAACTTGCAGACGTCGAGAGGGTTTAGTGAGGGTCACTTTTCAAATGAGTATTGTATGGGCGATGTGCCACCATGTTTGCATTTATACAGTGCCGTGTATCCCATTTAAGTATAAAAAGCATGATCTCGTTTTACTTGGACATTTAACACACACATATATATATATCTCTCACTGACAGGACTATTTTTGCTAATAGACCTGACATTGTGGTAGGAGATAGGTCGGTAGTCGAGCAATACTCGTTGATATCACCATACCACATGATGAGAATCTCGTGAAAGCAGAAAAGGAAAAGTTAACAAAATATTTAGACTTCACACACGTGATGACCAATGTCGGATATGGGTTTAACGATTATTGTCCCGATAGTCGTGTCGACTAATGGGCTGATCGCAAAGAGCCTTGATTACCATATCAGAGGCTCTCGCTTGGTTGTTGGATCAAGGGCCGGATACAGAAGGCAGTTCTACTCGATACGGTGCGCATTGTTAGGAGGTTCCTCACTCTGAGCTCCTGACTACCGGTGGCTTGGGCCTCAGGCCTCGCCCCTGTAGGTCTACAAGTTTTTATATTTTAAAATATATAAGTTATTTATATGTATTTATTTTAAAATGTAATAATATTGTATTTATAATAACACATATATATTATTATATTTAAATTTTGATCCAATTTGGACTCTCAAACTGCTATTTTGGTAAACACCAGATTTAAGTCAATATATTTACAAAACGTCCAAGTATAACAAGATAATGCTTTTTATGCTTAAATGGGATGCACGCCGCTGTGCTTTGTATGGAAGGCGTCCGTTGCAGGCCGCACCATCGCTGCACCGTCGTCTACATCTGGCGCTTTACATATAAAGGCACATGAGCGGTACATCGCGACCAGCCAGCCGCTGCTGGCTCGCAACTGTGGAGTCCCGACTGCTTGAATTAAAGCCCATTACTGGCCGATGCCTTAAGTACTCGTATTTTTGTTTGAAAGGAAGGAAAACAGACAAGCCTTTAATGGGCATACTGCCAATGTAATGGCAAGCAGTTGCTGCTGACCTAAAAGAGCGTCAAAAAACTCATTTAATTAAATTGCCCTGAATAATCATAAAAATAGAGTGCCTCGCCTCGGTCAGTCGCCTTACAGGGTCAGTTTTTGTATACAACCAGTTCTTCATATACCTAGAAACTTTCCATCGCCTGGTCGGCCTCGACTGTCAACGAATTTTCGTCATGGCGGTTGTTGCTGTGCTAAGATTACACTGTTCTTTCCATCAGATGCAATGTAGTCACTTTGAGGAGTCAGCATTAAAAAGAGAACTCCTAAGGGCAGTCTTTTCTCTGGAACATTAAATTATGCAACTGGTCAAAAAGTTATCCTTTAATTTTTGATGTTTACATATAAAAATAAACATTGTTTAGGTTTTGACTTGGTGTTCGCGTTGAATAATGAAGAACGTATGGATTCGGGCATGTGGGATCCAAACACCGCTCTGAACATCCTCACCGTTGCGGAGAAAGCCAACGTTGGCGATATATTCTGGCAGTTGGGTTACGGTAATTATATTTTTATTATCCCAAATTATGTGTATTTTATTATTATTACGGCTGTGGGTGTCTACTGGATAGAGGACCTGCAGCCAGGTGCGACGACGCGAATACTTATAGGTTCATACCCCGGCACGTACCTCTGGGTCTTTCCAGATTAAGTACGGGTTTAACCACCACTCAAGGGAAACATATTGAGGAAGCCAGCATGACATTTTCTAAAAATTTCATGTGTACTAGTGCTGTGAAGACGGCGATCAGCTGCACTACTGGTCACGTTGGCTACGAAATATAAGTGCAAAGTGGATTCAGTCATTAATTCATTTCTGCTCACCCCATAAGGGCTATATATAGCGTGAACATTTTTTTTATATAGTGGATCGACAAAATAACTACACTGCATCTGACAGACAGTACAGTGTAGTTTAAAAACGGCAGCGACCGCTAAGAGTTGAGAATCTATTGACTGAAGCTGTCGTCATGCCGGTCCGCATATACCACAACTGAAGGTCTCTATGTATGTACATGAATAAGTAGACGTAAACAAGCTGATCCCGGAACGCGGTAAGCTGAAGCGAGCCAGTATGACAGTCTTTGCACTCGTGTACTGTGATTACGAGCCAGTTCGAGCAATCGCCCTACCGTTTAAAAAAATATTATCGGTGTTACTATTGGATATTAAAAGTTCCTCATCCACCCGCATTAGGCGAGAGATGGTATACCTCCAGCATATGTATAACGGCCAGAAATGAAGACCCCAAAGACAGAAACCTACGAACTATTCGCGCTGTATCATGAACGATCGCTTTTTGCATACACGCCATCTTTTTGGCGCTGAAACCTAACCTCGCAAGGTGGTGTTGGAAGCTAACCGGAACCAAGCCATTGGTAGAAACTACAGTGAAGATGATTTCAGTCAATGCCACCTCCCAATTGTCAGTTACTTCGTGAGCTAGGTAGAGGTACTTCTTTGTTGTTCCGATTTCGGCTTTTACAGGGTTCTCTTCATATGGTGTAGTGACATCCAGTTGGTTTTTACTATTAGCATAATTAATATTTAAATTTTAATAGACATTGTGGAGTCAATGCACATGTAAGGTTATTTGAAGTTCGATGCACTAGTGATATTAATGATTCGCCCGGTTTAGGTGTGAAGGTATATCCCGGCCATCAACAAAATCCAGTCAGAAAAAAAGAGCGTAATGCACTGAGATATTTAGGACACACTAATTTAATAAAATGTGTACCAAATAAATAATAAAGAGGATTCAGGCTAAGACAGCCTTTTTTTGCACACGCCTCTCACAAGTTGTAAAGGCATCCACCAGAACATAATAGTAGTATATTAGTTAAGAATTTTTCACAATCAGGCTGTAATCCTACAACGATACTCTTTCAGAATGCACAAATCAATCTATAGAGGAATACCTGAATGATTTGGAGACGCTAAGGGTTATCACGGAGACGTTTACCCCTGGCAAGCATGGATCTTGGAGTGTGGTTGGTGGTGACGTCACGGGCTGTCTACACGCTGATTCTAAGAGTGATTTTAAGGACTACCTCATACTTTCCACTGACATGATGGACGCTGTGATGTTGGATGGGTAATTTACTTTTTAACATAATACACAACATATCTCTATAATTGTGTTATGTTTTAGATCAACTAAAGTCGATAATCTATGACCAATAGTACCAATAGAAGATGTGATCAATGGGTATGTTACAAATTTGCAATTTTTTGTACCAGCGCAATCCAAAATCTTCAAAATTCCTTTAATGTAGCCAATATCATAAAAGGAGAGAACATTGTTTTCTCTTGGAATTCCTCTCTCTTGAAGATTATTCCATAGCCTGATGGCATGGTAGAATTAAGAATTGGAAAAGTTTTTTAGTTTATGTCGGAAGAAGTGTCGGTGAAACTGTTACTTTGCAGACTAGCCTGCGTGGTTTTGAATTATATATTAACTTGATTTAAGATATTAATGGAGGAATTAAGAAAGAAATTAAGGATTGGAAGAGAAAAGCCCAAGGCTGGGCTCAACAGCGCTTATTGCGCTTTCTCAATAAGAACTATTGCTATTTGACATTGGACATAGGCTTTTGCCTAAGTCCGGCACTGAACTGGCGTAGGCCGATTAAAATGACGAAGATAATAATAAAGTAATATTTTTTAGAAATTCATCATCTCAAGAACTTGAACGAATGACTGAGAGAGATCGCATAAAATTGTTAAAGCTTCTGACAAAAAGTACGACACCGTTGTGGTTAAGCGAGGGCACTCAACGGAGTTATAGCGAATTAGAAAGGGCTGTTGATTGGTTAACTAGTTTAGGTTTTTCGGCGAGGAATGGGTTCTCAGTCCACTTCAGGGAACTGCTTCAGGAGGAAATGTACGAGCCTAGTTTGGTAAGGACATCTGTTTACAAATCATACTAATTGCATTGTATAAGAAAGAATATAGAAAGTTATTTGAGATATGTATTATAATCCAATCAGAAAAGATAGGCATACAAAGTGCAAACAAATCTATAAATATTTAAAAATAAACGCTTAAAAATGCAAATGTGATTTCGGATTTTTGATCATAAAGGAGTGTTTGCAAAACCTCCAACTTCTGATTCCGCCATTTCACCACAAAACCATTAAACGCCGTCTCAGGTATTGTACGGTGGATATTCTTTATATCATAAAAGATGATGCAGGATTCGCTTCTACATTATATTGTGAACAGCAAAGGAGTGCGGTGTGTTTCTAGTATCCATACTTCTACAATTTTATGATCGTATGGAAGCCTTTAAGAAAAGAGTGAATAGGTATTTATTGAGCAAACACGTTCCAGCATCAGCCTCATCTTTACTTTCCACTAGGTGTAATGCAAGTCAAGGATTTGCTTGTAGATAATAAAGAAAAGATTATAATTGAGTGCGTGTATATGCTTTGTATTTGCTTACAAACAACGAATGCGCAAAGTGGCAGGAAATTCTTGAATGAAAAAACTGATGATGAGTTTAATAGCGTACCTTAGGAGAGGCCTATGACCAGCAAGGAACGAATATACGTTGCTGATGATGATGATTTGCTATCAAAAATCTCAGATCGTATCACAGGAAACGACAACATAAGAAGTAGGGAATGATTTAATAAATTAAACGAAAATCACAGAACAATTTAGTAGTTATTTTAAAGGGATAGATAATAGATGAAGAAATATAACATTATTTTAAATTGTAGAGCTTCTACATGGCGCTATTGTTCAAAAATTTGGTCGGAGAGCGAGTTCTTAATGTTGAAATGGAACCTGATCAAGCAATACTGTTCGCACACTGCACATCACTACGCCATAAACGTGTGCCGGGAGCGGTTACGATATACGGAGCTAACATGAACGAGGAACCAGCAAGGCTCTCCATAAAATTGTCTAAAAAGGAAGAAGGAGGAGACATTATGCAATTCATATTAAGTCATGATATTAGTGGGTGAGTGTTAAATGTTCTTTATTCTCACGTAAACATCAATATTTTCTCGAATGTTTTATATTCAAATCTTCAATTTAAATCGGATCACTGTTGACTAGGATTCTAGTAAAACCAGTGAATTAAATATTTAATTAGTAAATCAAGAATTTCAGGAAACAGAACTTAGGATTTATAGACGCTATTTTGACTTTGCTCAGGAAATATGTTCGTCTTTGAGAAAAAACTAGATCTATATTAGGAACTTGAATATATCCCAAAAATTCGCAGAACCAAGTCCAAGTTAAGAAAATCGGTGATTTATGATGTGTACCTATCTATTTAAGTTAAGCAGAGAGAAAAGAACGCCACTTCTCTGTATTCTGGCAAATCTCCTTTCATTTTCTTAATATTCATTAATCCGTTCATGCAGTCTCGCTGATTCCACGTTATTTTGAAATTAGCCTCCAATAGAGCTCCTTTATTTGGCCTGTGTAGGCAAGTCTCGGTCGGCCTCGGCAGGAGCCAAAGCCGACCGAGACTAAGACCCGAAGAAAGAACTTCTATTCAAATTCATATTATATATCTTTTTTTCATCTTTTCATCATTCATCCTATCTGCGTGCACCAACCATCGAAACACGTTTTTTATGCATGCTATTGATGACATTCTTTTTCAAGGCATCCATTCTGCGTATCTCTTTGTTCCTAACGCGATCGGCAAGTGTTACTCCACATATAAAACGAAGAGATCGCATTTCCACTCCATTAATTCTTTTTTTTTTTTACGTTAATAATATAATTTGCAATGTTTAAGTAGTGTACAGATTTCCTTTTACTGGGTCATGAGCGGGGAGATTTATTTGAAACCACTAGATACAGATGACCACAGGTTTAATTTAGGGCTGCGACGTATTTACGTTACCAGGTTTTAAAACCAGGTTTTCACTTCGAAGTACGGCGCCCTGGTATGAGCAGAAAATACTTGCAAGTATGAAAGTATTTGCTGTAGGTCGATGAGCGAAGATTATGAAACACTACACATACAAATACTTACATAGGAAAACGAGCCATATCTTAATAAAGATAAGAAACAATCGTAATTGTGAATCGAAAATACTTTGGAGTTCAAAGTATTTTTTTATTTATACCATTTTGCTCCTTATTCATCATAGGATGACATAGAATAAGGGTCGAATTCGTGTGCAAGTATTTTTAAATTTAGACGCCGCGGCTGGTTACACCGCTCGCGTCGCAAGTAGCGCGGGGTACGGAGTGGGGGCCCTGGGTATGAGCAGAAAATACTTGCAAGTATGAAAGTATTTGCTATAGGTCGATGCGCGAAGAACTTGAAATACTACACATAAAATACTTACATAGGAAAACGATCCATATCTTAATAAAGATAAGAAACACAATCGTATTTGTGAATCGAAAATACTTTGGAGTTCAAAGTATTTTTTTATTTATACCATTTTGCTCCTTATTCATCATAGGATGACATAGAATACGGGTCGAATTCGTATGCAAGTATTTTTAAATTAAGTCGCCGCGGCTGGTTACACCGCTCGCGTCGCAAACCGCGCGGGGTTTGGAGTGTTTGTTATCTGTGAATGGAAAATACTTTGAAGTACAAAGTATTTTTTTATTTATACCATTTTGCTCCTTATTCATCATAGGACGACATGGAATACGGGTCAAATTGGTATGCAAGTTTTTTAAAACCTGGTTTTCGACCCTGGTATTTTTACGTACTCGTACTTAAAAGCCCTGGTATCGAATTTAGCAAGTATATCTCATCCCTAGTTTAATTACTTCACACATATATAACGTTAAACCAATACTTGATATCTCTTTTGTTTCTCAGTCATTTCCTCACGATCTACGATATGGCACCTTTGCCTTATATGCAGCTGCTGTGAACGAAACTATAACGCGATGCAATTTTGCACAACGCCATCTACCGATCCGACATGCATCACGCCATAGTTTGCTCACAGCAGGTGCCTAATGTTCTTTTACTCGAACAAGTAGTTTCAGCAATGACAAAGTAGCTACTATAAAAATCAGCCTAAAAGACTGCTGCAAAAGTAGAATGAAAGGGGAAGAGAAAGGATTTTTTGTTTTAAAGTTATTTACAATTTAAAAAATATTTAAGAGAATTACAATTCACAGAAATATTATGGTAAACGGACGAGCAATGTACTATGAAGGTGATATCAAGCCAGTTGTAAAGCGAGTTCGTCCTTATAAAACGTTACTTATTAATCTACCGCCGAAATCGTTTGCATTTTGGGTCCTGGCCAACACTAACGTAGAAGCTTGTCAGGAGATAGATGAAATTCATCAAACGGTTGACACAATCGCTACTATAGACGATGAAATTTTAAGAAAAAAGCGTTCTATCGATATTATTGATTTTTTTAACGATAATGTAGTTAAGACAGCAAATAGAGTATCAAGTAACCTAATGAACACTTTGAAAAATCAATTGGGGAATACACTTCAAATTCCTGGTTTTTTGAAGCGCACAAAGAGACAAATCGACGAAGATCTAATAGAGAAAGGAAGAAAAAAACTGAAACGACTAAAATCAAAATTAGATAGAAAAGCTACAAGTTTGGAATCAAAGTCTAAAACTTTATTTGGCAATTTACTACAATTGACTCGTCGTAATATAACAAAGAACAAAAACAACAGAAAAAAAAGAATAAATAACAGCAATGTTAATAAACGTGATTCAAAAGTTGTTAAAACTGATTCAAAAGCTAGAGACAAAAGGAGTCTTATTAACGATAAACCAAATAAAGAATACGAAGATGTAACAGTTGAAAATGAAATCGATCTTGAAAGTAAGGAAAATATGAAGCTTTGGAAGATTTTACACAAAATCAATAAAGAATTACAAGCGTTATCTGATGAAAAGATTGAAGACAAAGATACTACAGCAGAAAATGATCACTACGTAATGGAAACCAAACCATCTGATGATAATACATCAGAAGTTAGCGATTCTAGCAGCGGATTTATGAAATCGACTTTTAAAAGTCTAATGACAATATTATCAGATTTAAACAAAAATTTAAATGAGTTTTGGAGTTCTATTAAATTATTAGAATAAACAAATTTAATTTGACATTTTCTATTATTTGTGACGTTTGTTTGGAGAACAGAACAATTTAAAGTAACAATATTTTTATTTTTTCTCAAGAGATTCTATTCTACTTTTTTTCTGACGTTATTTTCATTTACTGCTGTGTCTTTAGAAACTGTAGTTGAATAGGTATGGACACAAATTAAATCAAACTGAACTGGATTTAGTTTCAAATTCTAAGTTTTACTGTTACTTTGGAGTGCAATAACCCGTTCGAATAAATAACCATCTTTGTATTAGGCATTATCATAACTGTTAACCGCTTTATCTCACTATTGAACATATACCTCTCCTAATAGGCAGATTTGAGCGGTTTTTTCGGTTCTCCTCATCCAGTAATTTTTGGTTACGGACTAACAAGTCTTTGCATCAACTTTCTGGGAAGTTTTGGTTTATTATGGATTATTATAAAATATTATTTATAGCGTACGGGTATATTACAATGAGTTTACTTACCACCGGTTTTAACAGTTTAATATATCTATTCTACCTAATTATTCCTGTAGCAATAACAGTATGTAGCGTGCACTCTGCCTGTCCACTCTCGCGGACGCCGTAATATTTATACGGATCGTTTGCGCATCGTCCGCGGTGGACGGTAGGAGGGAGATTGTGTGACGTCGCTCGATCGGCCGCGCGCCTTAGATACGGACGCTTACTATTATTGCTTGTTTTTGTAATTTTATATGTTTAATGCTAAGGTTTTCGTGCAATAAACATTTTTATGGTGAACTCTGTCGTGTTTTACTGCCTCTAAAACGTTATAAGTATTATATATGTCCCTTTCAACACGCACATATCTGATAGAGATAGGTATAACTATTAATAGATTACCCAGAGCATCTAATTTAAACTCCAAATTACTCAACGAATTTGAGCCACAATGCATCCTTATGCAGAATGATAAGGCTGTACAATTCTATGTCGAGATTAGTATTTCAATATATTCAATGATAGTTAATCTTGAAACCCAGAAAGGGACAATAATTGAGAGTATTGTGGAATAAATTATTGTTTGTATTTTTTTAAACTCCTTTTATAGATCTTTTATCTGCTTCTTCGATTACTGTTTTTATTTGTGCTACTGCTCTTGTCCGTGTGTTATTCGTATTTTGATTTCATCTATGCAAGTAGTCTACACTTTTAAATATAGCCGCATTTGTGATAAATTCTATTCATAAGTTATATATTTATGTATGTATTAATGTAGACTATGTAAGTGTTCTTATATATAAACAAACGAATTCATGAAATGGACCATCAGATTGCAGAAGTAACGTGACGCTTTATGAGAGCAGACGTGTGGTTATGGTACTGTAAATAATTCCTTTGCAATAATATGAAAGGAGTCCATTTACAAAGCTCAGAAATAAAACAAAAGGAGAGTGGTACAATGTAGTTTATTTATTATTTAACAACATGGTAGATGAACCATTCCTATAAACGGCGAAGCCGCTACAAAAATGGTTACCTTCTAAACCTTTTTACGTAACTAATAGGGAACTCTTAAACAAATCATAACAATGCTATGCAACAGTAAGACAGAATGAAGTGTTAGCGAGCAAGCCTACTAGATTCCTACAGTGAGAGACAGTGAAAAGGGGAAAATAACCTTATCCATATAATTTTAGAGTCGAAAGTGGCAGTCGAAATATAGCCAGAGAATCGCCAAACGAAACACTTAAATTATCAACAACAATCTGTTACAGAAGCTCAATCCGTTTTTTAATTACCTAAAAACATTTTTTCAACAATAACCGTTTCGTTTAATTCTTTCACAATTATTCTAAACATTACTGTGGTTACTCTACTAACTTTTATAATAACAATATAACATGATCCGCGTTCATAGATATTATATGTTCGGAATTACATTTTACACTCGCTCACGGACCTTTTAATACTATTATGTCACTAATTTTAAAAGCTAATGCACTACTAATGTGTTTTCTTGGCCAATTACAACCCTACCTTATAAGAAACACAAAAATAAATAATTCCACACGTTCTTTATCTCATGGCAGAATTCTGAAATTTCGAGGCAGTACCTTCAGTGTAGAATTATTTATATCTGTGTCGTTTTTATATAAAGACAAAAATGTTCAATTACGGGCAGCGTGGAGGTTTCAAAATTAATAATTCCCCTCGCTTCCCGTAAACGATGACTCAAAATTATGTAAAAACATTAAATATTGGAATTATTAGTGTTGAAGCTCTCAATATCAGTGTTGTCGTGTGTCGTTGTTTCTAGATTATCTGTGCCCTATTTGAATCCGCCATATTGCTTTCAAGTGACATTTCCTTTCATTTAAAATACAATCTGAGATAACCTCAATTTTTACCAAAATTTATTAACAATATTTCAATTACATTAAACGCAATAATCGAGTACAATGTTTGTGATGTTAACGTTTTTAATCGATATTATATTTTTATTTCTGTCTGAAATAATTAAATTTAGCTTTCAGTTCTTATTAACTTTGTACGCATTTACGTGACACATTTGTAAATTTTTTATTTTGTAAATTTTTCTTTATGTAGATTGGATTTAATTCAGTTTTGAAAGCAGTTTTCTTATAACATTCTGCCCGTAGCCGCTGTCATTTCAATTTATCATTTATCTTATGCCTCTTTCAAGATTTTTAAATATTGGTCACATTTAAAAAAGTCTACAAATGTGTCAATATTAACGTAACATTCGTAATCCCTAACATTAGATCTAGTGCAACTATCAATAGGCTAGTTTATTCAATAAATCGTTTAACAAGGTATTGTAAATTTGTATGCCTTCACACATTTATGAGTGGAAACAAAGCGCTTCTGTCTTTAGTTAATAAACCGCTTTCCAAAATTTATGATAAATTATTGTTGGTTCCATCGATTTTACAGGTAACTAGTATTAAGTATCGTATTGTGGAGTCTCATCGTCCTTATGCATCACTTTCTTATTCTTCTGATGTAAATCTTATTTTTAGGTCAGTGGAAGCTTTGAAATTTAACTAATTTCTCTCAGTATCCTAACTTTTATATGGCCTTTTTGAGTTTTTACATCTTGTATTCATGACGATAGTGGCTTCTACTAACTCATCGATATTACATAATAGTTAATCCTCTTTATTGTGTTAATCCTAACTCATAAATGTGACCAGGCCTTAACCCTAATTCTCATAACTTTCTAAGAAAGAACAACAGTGAACCATGGCACCCTAGTTTGTGAGAATGGAGTAGACCAAGAGAGAATATTCAATGCTACGAGATGTGAGGCATCGCAGGCCAAAAAGTCATCAGTTCAAACTAAATAAAACTATTTATAGAAGTCTACGTTTACCCTGGATATACAAAGTCATAAGATCAAAATTCAAATATGTGCCAAACGAAGAAATCTCTAATTGGTCGTGAATTCTTAGATGTAGGTTCTACAAAAAAAAAAAAAATGTTTATTATAATAACAGAGAGTATACAACAAGCCTAGAACAAAATTATATTTTATATAAACCACTTTTTTTAATTAAACAGCTGTTTTAAAAGTTGTTAATTAGAAGCGATCAGGAAAGACAACTTGGGTTCGATATTATAACAGATTTAACTTTAATTCCAATCAAGCAGGAAATAGTAATTTGATGTCACCCAAATTCCTTGAAAAGGATATATAAGCTTTACAATCATTTATATTAACTATAGATAGAACATCAAAAGCTTACATTGACAAACACCGAAGGAAGCATCTAATTACGTTACCAGTTTTAACAATAAAACGAAACGAAAAACAGATATCGCAACATTGAGACACTTTTTAAGAGCTACCACACTTATAATTCCATGCACACGTCGATAAATATCGCATTTGAAAAACGGTTAACTTCAGAGAGGTCGTATTACCGTGATCGCGTTATATCAACACATTTTAGTTCTAACGTTGCTAAGCTACTGAGTCAACAACGAAGGGGCAGACTAAACTACTAAATAGATCAAAGATTCTAAAGTTTAGGATAGTAATATAGACGCTACCATACGAGAACATTTTTAAGGAAAAAACTTGAATCCAGAGGAAAATATTACCAACATATTTGGTAATTATTAAGTAAATTTTAAACATGGTTATAGCAATCTTGGCTTAGAAATATCATCCAGGCGAGAGCGGTGTGTGGCGTGTTCCCGCACACCGCTCCAAGACTACTAATGAGGAGAGCGATGGGTGGCCCTTTACTTTACCCCCTCGTAAGCACAGAGGTGAGGCCTAGCGAATAGGCCAGACGTGGTCGCGGGCCGGAGAAGTGGACGCTGCTGTGCCTCCGGTCCCGGCTAGACGGAGAGAAGGAACACCCCGGGGGTTTTATTCGGTGCAAGTCCGACACACCGGGGGGCGACTCTCATCGCCCTCTGAGGTCCGTCAGGGATTTCCCCCGGGATACAAAAAAAAGGCTTAGAAATACCATCGTAATAGTATTAACACTTGTATCTTGACGTACAAATGTCTGTAGCATGTCACTTTTTGTAAACAAGACTTATTTCAGTTGGCAGATGAGTCTTGTCAGATACCACTTGCAAGTAATCCTTTCTTTTCGAAAATGAATTTTCTTCGCAAGTATTTTCGAAAGATTATATTTAAAGGGAAATAGAGAATTCGAATCTGAGATATTGATCGTGTTACGCAAACATTAATCTTAGTTTCTATTATTGTATATCAGAATAGCTACGAATAAACGTTTATCTAGAAATGTCATGCACATAGTATAATAGTTTTTATTTTTAGTTAATTTATAACCTATTTTAGCTACAAGTATGCTGTGAGATTGTAGAGTAAAAGATTGTGAAGTGTTTTGTTAAATGGACGATGCTGTGATAGCATCTAAGTATGTATTATGTATATCAAAATAAATAACATTTTTAATTTGTTTCTATGTTTCTATGCGTGCTGAAAATAATCTACCCAGTGAATTAAGCTACGTAAATACTTTTGCAAATCGAAGTAAAAATATGTCAAAACATTTCAAATATTCCAGAAAAATAGCGTTTTTGTCCAAAAGTAATTAGAAAACTATTGTTTCTTTAATAGACATATTCTGATTTGGTTTATTGAAGGTAGGTATAATTGACCTAAGCGTTGAAAAAATATAAATAAGCTTTGTAGGCAAACGAAGCGATACATATGATAATACATGATGTGCTGAACTGGTGTTTGAAGGTACAGAGATCGAAGATTGAAGACTTGATAGCATAGAAGCTAATGAAGTGATGAGAGCGTCCTCAGGGGGACCGCAACTTGCGACGAAGTTTAATTATTCGTATATCACAGCTTTTGACGATTACAAATCTTTTGCATTTGTAGCTTTAATTAATGTGGTCGTAATTGTTCGAACAATTATCGCTTTCCAATTTCATTCCTCATTCCTGATTTTACCGGTTCTCAGAGATTTTCCTAAAGTAGCTATTAATTGAAGACAGGTACTTATTTTAACTGTGTTTCCGCTTGTTATATTTGTATTACTTTATATTTCCTTGAATACTTTCAGATACTTGTGTAGGTATTCTTTTCATTGAAAAAATTTAGTTCATGTAATCATGTGTCTCTAAAGTATGTAAAGAGTTTATTAATGTGAATTCTGAGCTCACTGTTAAAGCATATTTTGAATTTAAAACGCCTTTATCAATCTCGTGTCTCATTCCCAGCAATCAAACAGCTTTAATAGCTCGAAAAATTAGCTCACTCGTATGTTATAATATATTCCTAAGCGTAAAACTTTAATAAACATTAGAAACAATTCTACGCTACATGGACCGACGGTAACACAATGAAACTTTTAGGTATGTATATCTACATTTTATGATTACACTAAATTATCTTATTAATAACACACATGCAAGAAAGTAACGGACAACGACAGGGAATCTGACAGAGCCGCTTCACTATAAGCGGTCTTGCAGATTACACAAACAACAATTTATCTAAACCGTTTTCGATGTTACCATTAAGGCTAGGTTTGAAGGTATATACATTAAAAATAATAAACATTGACACAACACTGATTCACAATGCATAAGCACGCATGCAAAAGATTTAGAGACAAAAGTTGAAGATAGAAGAGTGAGTACAAGCCACAGTACACAGGGAGTGATCGGTCAGATGACAGCCGATTGGAATTTGGATGAACCAAAATAAAGACACAATACATTGTTATTTCAATGTAAGCCTAAGAGATAGTACAGGCGAAAGAGAGTACACGCGTGCTAGCTTATTATACATTATCTCCATTTAAATAAATTACACCGTTTCTTCTCTAGTTCTATATTTCAATTTACACTTAAATAACAATATATCACAAGCGTCAACATATAAAATTGTATTTTTTGTTTCCCATTTTCGTTAGTTCGTTAAATGTCCGTGAACATGACTTTTTGTACCTACGTTCGTATGCAAATCGGATGTCACGGGGAGCTCTCTAAGGAATCCCATTGATGTATAAAAATATTATTGCTCATTGTTAAGCACCGATGCGCCTCTGGCCAACTACGTTTTTTGAAAATTTAGAATCAAATCTCTCCTGTAGTTTGTGAGCGCGAATTTTAACATGATTGAATGAAACGCTATCTTCAGTGGGATTGTTGGGATTGCGGAGTGTACGGGCGCGGGAGTGAGACGTCGTAACAATGACCTTAGCACAGCTACATCATGTATTCAGATTATAATGATAATAAACACGGTATCGCGGAGGGAGCGCCGCGCCGCACTCACTGCAACACGCACTTGCTCTCGATCTGCGACTTCAACTCATTCACTTGCGATTCGATGGTGTTTTTCAGTTCTGAAATTGTAAAAACATACAACTTGTAATCCAGAACCATCTTATATCTAGTATTTCGGAATAGTAAATTGTTTCATTATGCGTTCAGTAAGATTTTTTGTTATTTCTATTCTTATTTTGTTTTGAAACTGCATAAAATCGTTATAGGAGTATTTATTTCATGAAACACAACTTTTGGGACTTAGAGTTAGTCAATTCAGCTGTTTATATTTATGATAAAAATGAATATTCATAAAAACAAATGTCATATACTCACTGGTGAATTCGTCTTGATCTTCAAGCTCAGCTTCCGCAGCCAGTTCCTCCGGAGTTTTCTTTTTCCTCATCAGCGGATTATCTGGCTCTGCCTGCTGTTGTTCCACTACCTCCTCTTTCTTCGGGATTTTATACTGAAAAAAACAGAAAATATACGTAAATCACTAAAATATTGGTTCACAGTTATAGGCAATCTTCAAACTGGTTACGGTCATCTATAGTCATTTTAAAGCACGTATATTAAAAAAAATTGCCGCTTGGAAATCATCATAGAACTTTTCAAAAAGAGTTTGAAAACAGAATAAAAATCTTGAAATACATGTAAATTATTATATTTCTGTTGTATCCAACTAACAATATTCTATAGCAACAGATGAAGTCTTCAAATAAATTCCTGATGAAACATAGCGTTTTGTATCAAACGAGGAAAGATTCCAAGGTAACATTAAAAATTTTTAGAAAGGCTGGAAATATAGGACACAATCAGAAAATATTTATAGAATTTGCTGTAAGCACTAAACAATTACCTCATGTGGCGAAGTTATTTTAATATTAGAAATTCCATCAACTTACTATATATATATCTACTTCGATTTGCTAGTTATGGAGCTATAGATTTGTATCAAACGTTATAAAATGATTTTTATGAGCACTTGTTAGTTTTCTCATAGAAAAAATAATTGAAAAACCATGGTTTCTAAGAAAACTAATGATATTAACCATTTCGACTAGTCCAGCAGTTTTAGTGATAAATTAGACCCAGAATAATTTAGTTTTGAAAAAAAATTAACAACTTTAAGAAAATATTATAGTCGCGACAAAGTTCATCATATGACAATTAATGAGCGAACCACAATGATCGATACAGCTAATCAAGAAGGCGTAATTGGTAGTGGGCTAGTCAAATTTGCAACACAGCTGACGACTGTTGAAGTAGAGGAGTTCTAGAATGAAGACCTCGTCGTAAAAAGCGTAGTGTAGACTATTTAAAGGCTAGATCGACTGAAGATTGATGAAGACCTGACTTAGAGGCTAGATCCATCGATTTGCGAAGAACTGCTGGAAATTTCTGCGTAGTATCTAGGATAGAGAATACTGGTGTGCCTTAGGAGAAACCAATATCAACAGTGGATATCTTTAAGATGGTATAAATGGACGGATTAAATTATAGACACTCTGAAGAATAGCTTTTTGAATGAAAATCGATTCACTTTTCACTCTAAATTAATGGCGTAATACAATTACAACACTCCATCAAGGCAAGGGGACAATTTGGCATAAATCGATTCACAAAGGCGCCAATTGAGAACCCTCTTCAGTAATTGACGGTAAGTGATTCTTACAGTCTTGAAACAACTTTATAAATAAACAGATATTTTGAAATATTTATATCCTTTATTTGCATTATTCGATGCAGATATTTCTGGAGAAGCGAGCCATGTGTAATGCGGTTGTGAGATTCCGTGTCTTAGATTGTAAGATGTTCTGAAGCACGGTAAAACAACGTTTGTAAATAGCAGGGAAATAATTGTAAATGCGGCCGATCGACAGTTAGTTCCCGTGCAATAATCATACAAGGAATAAAATCTACAGTATTTTATCGAAGACAATTGACTTGAATTAAAATATCATAATATTATTACGAGCGCCGGGTAATAAGATGCTGGTGATGACGAGCAATCACCCTATTAATTGAGGAGAGTGTACAATAGTAGCACGCAGTTACAGAAATGTCTCGAAGCGCAGTCGGCGAATGATTCCGATGTTCAATCACCGAAGGTTCCAGAAACCAGTTGATGAAAGTTCTCTAAGTTCTGCTGTGATAAAGTCCAATTGAAATATTCGCTAATAAAAACACTGTCCAATCGCAGTACTCGTATATTCACTAAAGTCATATTCGATTACTTAGAGAAATCGCTTCTAAAAACGAGCGAGTGCAGCCGGTATTTATATAGAAGCGGCAGGCTTTCGGCATTTTTGACAGAGATCTAGAGAGATCTATGTACCTCATTTTTTTTTTCGAATTTACGCGTGTTTGTTGACCGGGAAAGGTCTTCACAACTTAACCGGGCGGGACCTCATATGTATATATACAATATATGCTCATAGGTTCCATAATCGCGTATCGATCTTTAATAACCACTCAAGATTTGTAATTTCTACGCTGACTTACTTGAAAAGCAAAAACCTCAAAGTAAGGTTCCTTGATTTATCGTCCAAGTTTAAAATACAAAGTTCCATTTGTCCATTGCTATAAAAGGAAAAATCATTTCCAAAGCAGTAAATAATGTAGCAAAATATAAAAAAGAGAAGCGGAAAATAAAACCAAAGAAATATAGACCATAAAGCAACGTTATCAAACAATCATACAAAGAAATAACCAATAAAAGTAATGCATCCTCCGTCACGGGACCGAATAGATTCACAAGCGGTTCTATTTTGTCGCTGGCAATACTGAACGTTCGGAAATCCGACACAGGAGCCCTCTGGGAAATCATCCGATACTAAGGTTTCGATAAAAACATCGAGAATAGTTAAATAATAACAATAGAGTCCGTCCGTAGCTTCGGGCGACGCTTCGGCAATGCCTTCGACTTTAGCAATATTTTTATAAGTTATGAGGCTATTTTAAAATAATCACGAAAAAAATTTTTGCAAGGCTGCTTGCATCAACAAATTTGATGTATTATAAAATTGTATAGATGGTATTTATTTGAAGTGAAATCGATGATAAAATTTACTGGATCATGTTTCCATCCAGGTCATAAAATTGAGGGAGTTTGCAGCTCTGATGAAATAGAGGTGGCGCGCTGCTTGATAGAGAGGTCCGGAGCACATAAGTTGACGCGACTATCGGGATATTAACCGTTTAATCCACATCCCATATGCTTGTTATCTTGTGTGCGAGGTTTAAATATTATTATTAAAATATTATTAAACTTTGCCTATTATTTATCATATTCATATAATTAGTGAATAAGACAATAAATATAAGGGAATATCGTTTTTAATAATCTGAGATTCTTAAGCTTCCGCAACGGCTCTCAGCCCGGCGGGACGGCCGTTGTAATGAGATCTCAAGGGGCTGCCAGCGGTAAAAATGCTTTCCGAATTAAAATAAATTTGTCCCAGAACACTCTGACGGCAGTTCTCTGCATGTAATCAATTCCAGATTAAAATATAAGAGGATTATAGAGATTACTTCGGATGTAGGATTATTTTCGTCATAATATTAATTCCGCCATATTGATTTCTATAAATCTTTAAAAATTTCCTTACCAGTGGAATTTTATAAAAAGCGTAGGATTTTTAGGTAGGTCCTGGGATCAGCTTGTATACTTCTAGTTATTAATATACCTAAAGGTGGCGAGTGTCAATGGGTTCGGTTCCTTCGCATACACTGCCTGCATGAATATCTCTTCAGGCTTCAGGTAACATAAGGTAAAGTTTAAATATATTTAGAAAATAATTTTAATTCGATATCTTTAAAACACAACTGAAAGGGCTAAAATCCATAGAATTAAACATTTTACCAATATTTAAAAAATATTTTCGAGTATAACATTACAATGATTGCCCACCTTAATGTGTTTTATGGAAATATTTTTATATTTCATGACGGCTTTAAGTTCATTTTATTACAGCGAAGCTTTGAATACATTTCCGCGGCTATTACGTGTGCTAAAACATCCATAAAGTACGATTATGAAATATAAAATACGTGGAGTGACAAACATGGGAATACTTTTTAAATTTTGAGTAAAGTAACCACCGTATTATGACTTAAATTGAGGACGTTGTTACATATTGTGTAATGTAAATCTGACTTGTAATATAACTTTCATTTTATAATATATAGTAGCGGAAGTATAAACACATTTAAGAAACGTAAAACTACGTAAGACTTTAATCTCCTTTGATTATAATCAGTAATAAAAGTAGTTTATATATCAAATGGTGAAAGGAAATATGTTTTCAGCGACATCTACATGGCGATGTTTTAGGTTTTTGCGTTTCTTATTTTCTATGTGTATATTAATGTTATTCTTAAAATCAAATCAGTACGATAAATGTCAGCTAAAAATCGGCGCTGAGTAGTTCAGCTGGTCACTTGGCATTTGCTAACCTGGCGTCTCTTTAGCTCATAACGGCGCGGTGTATTTGCTTTCGTTGTATTCTAACTTGATTAACCTATCCTTCGGTGTTATATTTATGTTGTGGGCCAATGTTTTTTTACTTATTTCTTCCTTTACATTTTTTAGTATTAAATCCTTATAATTTTTATATAATAATTATTAGACAATATTTTTAAGGAAAACTGTAATTATTTTTAAATTAGTATCTATAGCTGATATATACTGTAATAGGTGTAAATGACTATATTACTAAAACGAACATTAGGAGTATTGATAGCTCATAAATAAATAAAAAACTAATGGCTCGATTATGTAAGATATATTATATAAACATTTTTAAAGCATATTTTTCTTTTCATAGACGTTGAATACTTTTTTCTGTATGCTTTATTTCCTATATATATGGAAAGTTTTATAAGAATTTTTTTATAGGTACTGGCTCAAAAAAGGGACTACAGTACGCCTGATTGAATACGTACAGTGTACGCGGTCTTTCGCCTCAATAAATATTGCAATAAAAACGATGCAATTCGTAGCTTTTTTGTCCTGATTTGCCACAGTGACCACACCACGCATAATGCTATGCATGGTGCAGTCCAAAAAACGACTATCAGTCGCAGCGGTCATGCCGGCCTGCAGAAATATCTCTTCACGTTTCGTTTAAAGGTCCTCGTATCGTTAAAAATGGGAAAACGCTCGCCGGAAGACCGTTCCACAGCCCAACGATTCGGCTGCAGTATGAGTTAGAAAACTTCTCATTCCGAGGCGGGATGTCAGTAATCGTATAGTTAAATAAAATAAAAATAAAATAAAAAAGCCATTTATTTCTCATCCACAATATCTAATAAAAATATACAATTATTATGACGAATACACCATTTTGAAATAAAATCATACGTAAATAATAAAAAATTGAACAATTATAAATCAAATGAGATTAGAAAAAAAGTTTAATATATAATAATCGATTCAATTATTGCGTAGTGCATTTCATTCTAACTGTACGTGCCTATTTAAAAAGTTAGCTAATTTTTTAATGGTCTCACAGTACAGCGTCGATGAGAACCCCTTTACTTCGGGTATAGGCCTCCTCCAAACAATTCCAGTTTGATCTGTTTAAAGCTGTTTTGTACCAGCTAGCGCCCGCTATGGGTCTGATGTTGTCAGACCAGCGCACAAGCGGTCTACCTATCGCTCGTTTGCCGCTGGGACCAGGCCAGAGCGTAGCACCTCTAGTCCATCGCCCATCTTTCAGTCTAGCGAGGTGGCCGGCCCATCGCCATTTAAGTTTAAGAGTTTGATGGAAATCTATACTAATATTATAAAGCTGAAGAGTTTGTTTGTTTGTTTGAACGCGCTAATCTCAGGAACTACTGGTTCGAATTGAAAAATTCTTTTTGTGTTGAATAGACTATTTATCGAGGAAGGCTTTAGGCTATATAACATCACGATGCAACTATTAGGAGCGAAGAAATAATGGAAAATGTGAAAAAAACGGGGAAAATTATTCATCCTTGAGTGCTTCCATTGCGTGCGCTGCGAAAACGGTTCAAGATACCAAAAATATATGTATGACAGAGTTATTCCTCTTAAAATGATCTAAAAAAATGTCCGCGACAGTATATGTCTATCTTTTAAGATTAACTTACTAGAACCGTTTTTATGGTAATCAAATTTGATCGAAATTAATGCATTATTTGTTAAGAGTTGTATCAACGTAATAATATTAATCTTTATCCAAATAAATGTGTTGTTGATTAAGAGTATTTAATTGTGAACAAAATTGTCTTTGACATCACTTAATTTCAATGAACATCTTAGAAGATATTACAAAACCTTATATAGCAAAACAACGTGTGCCGGATCAGCTAGTAATCAATAAACTTGGTCTTCACTCTTCAATCGTATAGTTGTGACTCCGTAAACCTGCGCGGGTGGCACTACTATGGAAGGGAGAGGGTGGAATAAGGCTAAATAACCCTTCAGAACACTTTCCATGATACAGACGGTAGAAAACGCTCAGTGAGGCAATATCTCTGTTCAACCGGAGCAGTTGAAGATGCTTGTTCACTTTAGTATTAGAATGTAAGAGTTATTTCTTTAATGTTCTCAATTCTTCTTAATTCTTCTACGATAGTGCAACAAAGAAATCAACCTGACTCGATTAGGGAGTCGCATTTGGTAAACGGACTCCCTACTAGAGTCAATTTAACCTCAATGTGCTGTTCTTCTGTCTTCTTTAGTCTTCTTTCTTGCATCTGCTGCTTGCTTTTGTCGTGCAATATTGGGTTCTTTAAACGAAGCGTGCTGAGGTATTTATGCAGGCCGGCATGATCGCGGCGCCTATTGGCAGGCGGTCGTCTCTCGATAGTGATATTCGGTTTTTGTATTGCACTGTACTTCCCATCTGGTACGGTGTAGTCACTATGCTGAGTTAGAAGAAAAAAAAAAGACTTCTAGAGAAATAACTTTTATGACTGAATATTCTTGAAGCATATATGTATATAGTATTTCATATTTTAATTGAATTTTCAGTGTAAATATGCTTTATCACATGCTCAGAGAAAACGTTTTACAATGAGACCCCTTAATGATGTCAAAAATTTTAATTTCATGTGTACTATTTCTAAACTGTATTTGGGAGTCGAAGCTGCTCGCGTCCCTAGGCTTTACCCTAGTTCCCCTACACGTGACTCCTGGGTGGTGCTAAACGAGCAGCAGCGAGGTGGTAGGGCGTCGGTGCCCGTCTGGATCGCGACCACAGTGCATGGGTGTAAAGCCCGTCATAGTGACCAGTTTCGACCTGTCACGTTTCGGGATCAGCTTGTGTATATCCAGTAGCTCATATACCTAAAGACCTTCAGTGGTGGTATATGTGGGCCGACATGACGATGTAGACTATCAATGGATTTTCATCCTTTGATAGTCGCTTTCGTTTTTGGACTACACTGTACTTACCATCAGGTACTCTGTAGTTACTATGCCGAGCCAGTGTAAAAAAAACTGGCTCGACGAACTAACTACATCGCATCTGATGGAAAGTAGTGTGGTCCAAGGACGGTAACGACCGCCAAGGGACAAAAATCAATTGAAAGTTGCCATCGCTGTCTGGCCACACAAACCAGAACTTCTCTAGGTATGTAAACAACTGAATATACACAAACTGATCCCGAAACGCGACAGGCCGAAGCGAGTCACCATGACGCTCTTTTCGTTTATGTACTGTGATTACGAGTCGTGATGAAAATGTCTGAGAATTTTCCCAAAGTGCCCAATACTTCCTTGCGAATATTTCCGGGAATTTACGGAATGTTCTCGGAAGTTTTGGGCACTTTGGGAAAATTCTCAGACATTTTCATCACTAGTCACGACTTAGTTCGGGCAATCGCCCAACCCTATACATATCTAAGTATCAGTACAGCCTTCTCTTTAGAATGTACACTGCACGCAACTAAATACGATTAAAGAAAGCTCTTTCCAGTATCAAGTGTTTATAAATAAAATTTATCGACGTTGTCCAGGGTTCAATTTCCGCTTAGATGAGTTAGTAACACGTTTAGCGCCCCCTTCCCCGACCTGCCTCCGCCCGCCCTCGAGTCCGTGGGCGGTAATCGCCCAGCAAATTGAAATGTTCGCCGCGGTCTAGGACTAATGAGCGGATCTAGGCTTTAACGAGATATTGTATCGGAGAATTATTTTCTAATCTAACAAACTACAAATAAGCTCATAAACCTACTGTTATAGAAGAAGGGTTCGCTGGGCGGTTGTTTATTGGTAACGTAGGCCACTTTTCATCACGTGAATACGCAGCCTATCAGCCATGAAAAAAATCATATATATAATATCTATTCGCTTTTTAAAGTGCCATTTGTGAAATCGAATTAACAACAATACTTTTATTTCGATTTTGCAGATTACGTATAGATTTAAAGACCATATGCTCACCGGTGAAAAAATATCGTGAGGAAGCTCGCATGTTTTCAAATAGAAATGTCATGTGTACTAGTGCTTTTTTTCTGATAGCCTGGGGTAAATCCCTAACGGACCTCAGGGGGCGGTGAGGGCTGCCTCCCGGTGTGTCGGACTTGCACCGACTAAAACCCCCGTGGAGTTCCTTCTTCCCGTCTGACCGGGGCCAGAGGTACAGCGTCATCCTCTTCTCCGACCCTCGGCAACGTCTGGCCTATTGTAAAAGCCGCATCTACGCACTGCGAGGAGTGGTGTAAGGAGCCACCCCTCGCACACCTCAATATCTTGGAGCGGTGTGCGGAAACACGTCACACACCGCTCTCTCCTGGATAAGTTGGGCGGATGTGTACTAGTGCTGTGAGAAGGGTGATCAACTGCGCTACGGTCTAGGGATGTCGAAAATGAAAAAAAATATCGTTATATCGATGTATCTATATTTATAAAAATATCAATATCGGCGGCGATATATCGAAGGAAAAATATCGATATATCGATTAAATCTCAATAAACACAAAAGTATTTTACCAGTATTCCTTTTTATTAGACAAAATTACAAAAATATCAAGAACTAAAAGGCTATCTTCTAACTTTAAGACCTATTTAAGATATCAAACAAAAATAAATAATAAATAAATAAATTGCGGCAAATAATATACATGTAACAAATTCAGATGTCAATGCATACAACGTAACAAAACATAATACTCAACAGTCATAGACAATATAGTTCTTTTTTTTTCGTTTGGTCTATCTTCTACAGTTTCAGATTACAGCGACTTCACTGCCCTGAGAATTAAAAAAAATATCTTTTTTGATACAATTTTCGAAACTGGATATTTTCTATCGATATATCGTCACAAAATATATCGCTCAAAAATATCGATATATTAAATTGAAAACTTCGATATATCTGTATTTATTTGACAAGCCTACTATAGTCACGTTGAGCTCGACATACAAGCGCCGAAATATTATTTTTCTCAGTACGAATAAACTCAAAAAGTAATCTCGGGGGCTCGAAAGGGTTAAATAAAGTTAAGCGACATGTAGGCTCACTCGGCTGAGAAATCCGACAGCCTCGGTGGAAAATTGCTATGAAGTGCAGGGGCGCGGGGCGGGGCAGGGCGGCAGGGTATGGTGAAGGGCTTAGGAAAATGATGTGCCAAACAATTGTCGCAAGTATGGTTAACAAAAACATAAGTAACTTTAATTATCAATATAAATATTTTAGCAATCTTATGCGCGAACAAAAGAAGTATTTTAAAAGTAAGTTCATTCGCATACAAGCCTTGATAAAGTAAGGATTGGTATATATTCGTGGCACCGCGAACAGGTTTGAATCTTGGCACGTAGCTTATATTTTTTCTTGATAGCACATGCTATAAATATCCAATATTTACGTGACCACAATACAAAAGTGTAAAGACCATCATAGTGACTCGTTTTGACATATCGTGTTGCGGGATCAGTTCGTGTACGTAACTCATACCTAGAGACCTTTAGTTATGATGTATGGGGGCCGACAATGATGATGTAGACTGTCAATGGACTTTGGTCCTTTGTCCTATTTACCATTAGGTGCACTGCAGTCGCTTTGTCGAGCAAGTGTAAAAAAATACTAAAATTAGATTTTTTTTGCAACCATTACAGTCGTGTTGCCGAGGGAGTTAATGTGGCGGAAAGTTCTTTGCCGACGGTACCGCGTGGCGGCGATTTATTTTGCGAACAGTACAACGACCTGTTACATGCTATTGATTTTTATTGTGCCATCGTTTTTTTACTGTTTCACGCTGTATCGGTCGCAATTTATTGCAAAGTACAATTTGTTTTGTTATTTTTGTTTGTTAGAGGTGACTTATACAAGGTGACTTTATAGACGAGGGAGATATTCAGGCAGAATATTCAGCGTTCGATTTTATTTCCAAATATATAAAATTAGTTATATCTTAATATTTCCTTTAAAATATCATAAATTATAGTCAACATATTTAGGATCAATTACACACGAATGAACGAATAATAATAATTTATTAAGTAGGTATTTTGTCTGACCTAATCCAGGATATACCTATATATATATATGACGGGGTACAGCCTGTCAGAGCGCCACGTGCATTGTCTCTTCATCACTCATTGTAGTAATGAAACGCGACGATCTCTGAGATGCGTCCGATCGTTGCGCCGTCCAAATATGAAATGCCTTCGAAAATGATTAATTTCCATTTTATATCAAATCGAATAGTTGATTACGATTGCAACGCCATCTCTGATTACGTCCAGGTACTAAACCTCACGTTTCAATTAATAACAGTTAATAACAATTTAAACGCTCTCTCTCTGACATAAATATGTCGTGCTAATGGCAGCCTGGTCTCCACGCGATTCGGATGATGCAGCAAGGCGTTGTGAAAAGCCTAATGTGCTGATAGAGGTAAGTTATCAGTACCTAGACAGGCATCCTGTCACTCTCTAGTAGCGTCCGATCTCCGTCCCATCAGGTTAAGAGGAGTATGGACGAGAGTGCGTGTTTGTGTAAACGCTAACATTCACGCACCAAATATATCCTCCACAATTTACTGTTTCCGAATATATTCATCAGTGAGCTCTCCTTTGCCGAATGGGGTTGTAGCCCGCACCTACTTTGAGGGGATTTGAAAACTTCGTCGAGGACAAACTCTACCAGAATTTCATCATTATGATTTGTTTTCGCAAGTTACCGCGCGAGATCGCCTGAAGTGATGCACAAGTACACCCTCATTACTACATTATTTATGACATTTCTTCTTCGTCCGAATTTATTTAATCGTAACTAACGTAAACGGAGTCACAACCAAAAGCTAGTATGAAAAATAATTCCGTTTTCACTCATTTTGCTAATAACGGAGAAGAAATGTCTTGAAAATTGTGGTAATGAGGGTGTACTTGCGCACCGCATCAGGCGACCCCGCGCGGCAACTTGGGAAAACTCTCGACAAGTCTTGTTCCGGTGCAAGTTTTAATTGTGAGGGCGCAGTAGGGTGGGGTTGCTTTCACAGCGATTCGTTAAAAGATTTTATTAAGTTTCGTCGCCGAGTGGAAATCAAATTTTAAAACAGGATTTCTGCTTGCTTCCAATTATTTATTATTGTGTCTTGACAAAAATGTCATACTAACATTCTTTGCCGAATTTTAAAAATTTTAAACGTACTTCTGACAAACTGATACTCATATTAAAATTCTTCGCAGGACTGTAATATTTTTAAATTTTTAAACATATAAAAAAGAAGTATTTCTCCTTGTGTTTTTTATTAATTTTGAATTAATTGTACATAGTCACAGTAAAACCATTTCGAGGCAGAGAGATACATTAATTGCTATATTCAGTTTGCCTTTGTCGTCAGACAGAAAACACGTTATTTGTTAATTTTAGGTTTAAGCTAGTTATTACTGGCGTATTTCTATATTAATAGATTTTATCAAATAAAGAATACACATAACCCACCATAGAACCTCCTTCTTTATGAAGTCAATTAAATAGTACATTTGACAGTAATACTTACTATGAAATATATTTTGTAGTAATATCATCTTTTCATTACTTCATTTATATAGTTGTTATAATCATAATCAAATTTTAAATCTCGGTGATGACCAGCGTCAATGCTGTTTAAACTGCATTATATTTTCTATTAGTTGCCCTGAATTTACTTTTAGAGCCAATATTAAAAAAAAAAAATTAAGTGCTATTTGAAAATATACATGGAATTTTTTTTATACTGGCTCGAGAAAGTGACTACATGACACCTAATGGAAAGTACAGTGTAGTCCAAGAACGGCTACGACTAGCATTCGACGAAAACCCGTTGACAGTTGCCATCGCTATATCGGACCACATATACTACAATGGGAAGTCTCTAGGTATCTGTTCAACTGGATATATGTACATAAACTGAGCTGACCTGATTGATAATGGAACCTTTACAATCCTCAGGCTTGGTTTTCCGTTTAGACTCTACTTTTTTTTTTGAGAAAACGACTAAAATTTATGTTTTAATGGAAAAATGTTTTGTTGAAATATTGAGAAAACGCTGTGAGACAAGTCACACCTTCTACGAATAGGAAGGTCGTATTCGAGAATTAAATTTCCTCAAGATCCCGTCTGATGAGAAATGGAGACTCTAGTATTATTATATTAATTCTAACTTTATTACAGGGATCTGACTTCATATTTGCAACAATATGTCAATAAGATAATCTTTTCTTGTTGGAAAGAGAGAAGTATTATTTGCTACCCTGCCTTTAATTATAATTAATATTTGAAAAAAAAAAACTTTATATTACATAAAGTAATTGATGATATAAATCAGACATGTTATTTCAGTTTATAACAATATTATTCTAATTTATTAACTGTTCCTATTGTATAAAGCCCAGGTCAGACCCTGCATGGAATATTATTTGCATCTTTGTGATGGTTCCGTGGTTCACTGCTTCCTTGACACGCTGCATAGGTTGCAGCGGAGCGCTGTTCGCATCGTGAATGATTCAGACGTAACTAAGCATCTTGAACCGCTACAGTTACGCAGAGATATTGCCTCACTAAGTGTTTTCTACCGTTTGCATCATGGCGAGTGTTCTGAAGAGTTATATAACCATGTTCCAACTTCTTCTTGGCTTAAAAGAACGACATGCGCGGGATTACAGAGTGACATCTATACGGTAACGCACATCCCGGCTAGGAATAAGAAGTGTTTTAACTTTCTTTTGCCGTGTCGTTGGGCTGTGGAATGGTCTTCCAGCGAGCGTGTTCCCACCGTTCTATGATATGGGGTACTTTAAGCGTAGCGTGAAGAGATATTCGTACAGGCCGGCATGATCGCTGGGTTTATCGATGGGTTTTTCATAACTGTTAATAGTCGTCGTTTTTAGACTGCACCGTACATGCCATCAGGCGTGGTGTAGTCACAGTTGAGTTATAATAAAAAAAATGTTGTTGTAATATACTTTCATATTTCAAACCATACAGAGCGATAAAGGCTCGCTACAAGTTATTAACGGCGAGAGTATTCGTATTTAATTATCATGCCAATACAATGCTGTTTTTGTTCGAAGACTTGTCATCAGGTTTTCCAGCACACGCTATTTAAAGGCTGTCCGCAGTTTATGTGGAGTTAAAAAAAAATCTTCTGTTTAAATTTCCCTTAAACGAATTTTTGTTTTAGAAGTTCTAATCAATAGTATACTATACTCCTCGTTTTATTAGACTATATACAACATGTACCGCAAATACATATATTTCTAAAACTTTTTTATTAGAACCGTTAGGATAATTCATTTCCACTATTTTTAATAAAATTAAATTTTTCAAAACAATATACTTTTCAAATGCTATATTATTTGATCAAATAAAATTGGACTGTACTCTTTACATATTTAGTACACATTATTTTTGAAATATTATAAATTAATGCCTCCGTGGTTTAATTAACAAAAAAGCTAAGCCTGGTTAAGCATCAGCTAATGATCGGTTAAGGTTTTTTAAGGCTTATTATACACTTATAAAAATAATAAATTATTTGGTTTGTCTCAGGTCCTTACTTAAATTGCACGATTTATATACAGACAAAAAAAAAGCAAAATGTTCTATAGGACGTTTCAATTAGATAATAAAATAATTAAGTAATGTTATTACTGGTAGGTCAGCTTCTCACTTATCATTTATTTAAATGACTTCTCTTTGGCGCGTCATCACAATTACAGAGTATTTGCTTTTGTTGTTTTCTTTCCTGATTACCACATATTCTTGTGTTGTATGTTATATTGTGTACCAAATAAATGGTTTTCTTTTTTTACTCGTGATAACATAAATAAAAGAATAAAATAAATACGATTTTATAGAAAATACTTCAAGAATACAGGATAAAAATTTAATTTTGAAATTACACCCAATTTTGGAAGACTAGCACTCAACACAGTGCAAATTTATTATAAGTAGTTGAAACAAGTGAAGATTTGAGGCATTTCAGTCAATTTTCAAATAAATAATATAAAAAAGAGCAAATAAATGAATAAACATAAAATCGCTTTGGCTTATCACTCAGACGCGCAATCAGTACTTCGTATAAAATTACAGGCGGTCCTTTGACACAGACATTTAAAGCGTAAATTTTATTAGCAGAGCGCTTCCACCGCGTGTTAGCTTCGTAATAGCGAGACTAATGGCCCGCACAGCCAGTAATGTACAGGCAACAGTTTTAAAGTGTCGCCGCTCCGCTCGCCGTGAATTTTGAAGCTGCAATTATAGTTTGAGAAAATAGCGAGTTAATTGGAAACTCTATGGAGGGTTACGAGATTTTAAATTAAAATTACTTTTAGTATTTTCCCTGTTTTGTTTAGCTACGGTATATTTTAAGACACATTTCCGTCCCGAAATGAAAGGAAAAGAGAAATATGGTATATTTCGGTATATAAAATAAAACACAAAAGAATAGTTTAATCAAGGAAAGACACAGCAAAAGCAAATACTCAGTGTAATGATGATGCACCAAAAGGAACTCAGCTCAGTGTGTGCTAAGCGACCAGCTGAGCCACATAGCGTTGGTTTTTATATTTTTAAGATCTGTTAGTTATGACAGATATAAAGGCACGCATCGGATTCTCGTAGCTTCTGCTTGGCAGTGGCTGGCAAGTCGCAATGTACCGCCGAAGTGTGCCTTTACAACGAGCTATTACATTATTTAAAAATTAACAAAACAATGACTATTACAATATTTGCCTTTTAGTCTTTGCGTTTGTGCTCTAATCTCAGAAACGGCATAACCGATTCGATATGTAATTTTCCGTAATATATTGTGAAATGCTTCACTTTATATTTACGGTTAGTTTTATTGTAATCGGTTCATAAGTAAAACAGTTATGTCAATTTAAAGAATAAGGTCGAAAATAAATTGAAAAAAACTTATAAAATAAGTGTTCAGTTGATTCGACTGAAACTTCTGTCAGCTAACACGTATTTAGGTAGCTTGTTATACTATATTGGCAGATAGCAACTAGCCGAAGCTAACCACGGCTTGCACGTATTCAAATAAATATATGTATTTATAATATATCAATTGGTTTGATTTTAATAAATTTGTAATAAACATTTTATAACTTTGTAGAAGAACTAGATGTGTTGCATTTTTTCATCCTAACTCGGCACAGTGAGTACATCATATCTAATGGTAAGCATGGTGCAGTTTAAAAACGATAACGACTATCAACAGTAAAAACTTATCGGCGGTCGCAGTAATCATGCCAGCGCGCACAGATATCTCTTCACGCTTCGTTTAAAGAATCTCATATCATAGGACAGTAGGAACATGATCGCGGGAAAACCATTCTACAACCCAACGACGCGGCAAAATTAAGAGTTACAGAAGTTCTTAGTCCTAGACGGGATATGAGTTACCTTATAGCTGGAACCCCGTAAATCCGTATTCGTGGTTCTACTATGGAAGGGACAGGAATAAAAAGGTCAAATAACTCTTCAGAACACTCAGAAATATGACAAAACTTATGAATTTAGCACAAAGTGATAAGTAACGTTAAAATAAAAACCTCTGTTATTTACATAATAGATACAGTGAAATAAAATAACTTTTAATTACAGCAAATGAATGCTTTAAATGCTCATTATCCTTAAGAAACATTTATACTAAGTTATAGTGTTTGGCAATCGCAGCGTGTTTACCGACTCGAACACGCTCGCTGGAATCACGGAAATGTATAACAATGGTATGTTTAATCTCACGTTCAAACAAATGGGTGAGATTATACTGTCCACTTAATACGATTTATAAATAATATTATGTCAGTAACATTTTTTTTTTTGGTAGCTCTTTGGATATCTCAAGAACTGCCAGGGTCGCTGTGACTTGGACTTCTATTAACTAAAACTACCGAGGTGTTTCTCCTACTCGTCAGCCGGAGCCAAGGGTACGGCCTTGCCAACTAACTCAGCACCTGGCATCACGGAAGTCAAGTATTTATTGTCTTCAAAATGATTTGTGACCCAAGTAATATGCGTTTGAGTAAATGAATAATAATAATATATCGTCATGCTATACTCCTTTCGGGGTGATTAGAGATACTTTAATGGCTATAACAACTTTACGCAGATATCTCGTACCCAACGTGACCGGTAGCAAAAAAAAAAAACAAATGAAAGCTTTAATGATCCTTATCTTTAGAAAATATTTATATTAAACCTTTTTTGCTGGCCTGTATATCTTTTGTGTATTTTTTGTTGTTTACATATTATTGTAAGTTTCCCTAAAGATATATAAAGTTCAAGGTTCAAACATGCTCATTTTCCCCAACTCGGCGTCTAAATGAAACTATTTCGCGTGTAAAGATATATGTTAAAAAAATGTGTTTGGCAAATGCAGCGAGTTCACGGACTCAAACTCGGATGTGTACAACAACGCCGCATCACGCGTCGCTTGCATTCAATTAGAAGCCTGAGATTATATTGTCCACTTAATGAACTAGACAATAAATAAACAATTTGTAAATGACACGTCCATAATATCACGGCAGAAAACCAAGTTCAAAATGATAGTGACTCAAATGAGTTACGATTTTCTAAATCAATTATAAAATTATATAGTCAATTTATATCCCTATCCGAGTGAACATAGGTACATTAATGACTGTATCAATTTTACGCATATATGTCGTGCCCAACGTGACCAGTAGCAGCAAAAAAATTAAAGCTTTAATGTTCATTATCCTTAGGAGTAATTTATACCAAATTATAGTGTTTGGCAAACGCAGCGTGTTTATCAACTCGAACATGCTCGCTGCAACGACACAAATGTACAGCAATGCCGTGTTTAATCTCGCGATCAAACAAATGGCTGAGATTAAACTGTCCACTTAATAAGATATATAAATAGCACGTCCATAATATCACGTTAGAAGTAATGTGAACCAAATTGAGGTCGTAGGGCGTAGGGGTCGTAGGCCTGAACTGAGTCATAACCACAGTATACAAGTGTATAGACCGTCATAGTGATTCGCTTCAGCCTGTCGATTCGATGCCATTTCGGGGTCAGGTTATGTAAGATATATCACTGGATTTAAAAAAAGCAGGGTTCATGTTGCGTGATAATAAAATAAAATGGATAAGAAGCGTTACGAGATTGTATCCCAGAAGTGGAAAAATAAAGAAAAGAATATAAATCAAGTGATGAGAAAACGATTCAAAAAAGACAGCAGGGCTAACATTGCTCAGACAAAGTTAGAGGTAGAGGAAAATGGAAATTCTTAAGGGACACCTTTGTTGAAAGACTAGTAGAGAAGTAAAAAACAAAAAAAGAAGATTAACGCATTTACTTGTTAGGTGTAACTTTATGTTTAGTGTTTAAGCTATTTCTTAACAAAGGTCGATATTATTATTATCTAATGAACATTTAAATAGACCGATAGATAAATGCGTTAAACTCTTAAAACTCCTTTTTTGCGTCAGGGGGTTTTAAAAAGAGAAATGAAGTGCCAATTAGCAATTTTTACTCGTCAAACGTGTAATAGAATAAATGCAAAAATGCGGTAAAAATGACCCAAAGCCCATCAGAGGCGCGGCGCCGCGAGATCTTTGCGGATTTAATTAAAATAAGTGAACGCCCCCCGGGGGGCGAGGGGCCTTTGTTTTGTTTAATGAAGAGCCCCTTTTATATTCGCTTCACGATTAATGTCCGGTTCTCAGGTTAATTTTTATGTATAGAGGGAGATTTCTTAACCGGATTTTTTAATTAAGATAAAAAAGAGTTAACTAAACTTTTTCTCAATTATATTCCATCGCTAGCTTTGCGCGCGGTTTTGTCTACTAAAATATAGTTTTAGAATTCCTTTCTTCTAAAGGGGAAAATACACTCTTTACGGGGTCATTTCGTTTATCGTCAGTCTGTGTAACTATTATAACCCTTTTTGTTAAACTATAAACAGAGTTAGAAAGAAGAGTGAATAGGTATTTATTATTTATTGGGCAGCTGTGGTCTATCCTAGTACGCACTTTCACCTTCCACCAGGAGTGACAGAAGTCAAGCTTCCGCCAGTAAATCATTAAAAAAAAACACTACTCTCCATCAGGTACAATGAAATCTCTTTGTCGAGCCAGTATAAAAACAACATGGAATGTAAGCAACAAGAAAAACCCTGTTTACCAAAGTAAATCACACAATCACAATATAAAGTTAAAATACCACTCAAGCCTTTCCATTTGGGTCTATCGACGGGCAAATAACACGGGAGGCGGTCGCCCGGTCGCCCAGTAGGCATGAAGGCAGGCCTGCACGGTGTGAACGGCCCTCGAGGGCTGTCGGACTAATCAGCCGTCGCGTGTGAACTGGCTGGAGGGCGCTTGACCCACATCCGATCCGATTAATTGCTGACAATCGGCACGCTTTGAACTCGATGCGAGCGTTGAATTGTTTTATTATCCTAACATCAAAATTGCTATACATAGAGAGGCAGTTTTCGTAGCTTAAAAACTTTTGAGAACTAGTTTCGTTCGTTTTCCGATCAAACTTCAAAAGAAAAAGCAAACATTTGGCACATAAAATACAACAAAGAAGGATATGAAGGCTTCCTATAGCCCGACGCACTTTGTGATTAAAAGAATATCCCAGTGGTTTTAGTCGATTGGAGTCCAGCATTATAGGGGGCGGCCCTCACTGCCCCCCTGATGGTCCATGAGGATTTCCACTGGGTCACAAAAAAAAAAACATATATGTATATTAGGACGTTACAAAAAAAAAATTTTTCCTCATTACCACGCTCAAAAGTTTCGTTTTAATGCCAAAATAGGCCTCTGAAAATATGAGCCCTTAATATTAATATTTAGGTTGTCCGCATCGCATTTTTCGATTTCCCATACAAAACACACAGGACAAAAGTTTTTTTTTCTTTTGATTTCTATAACTAATGGCCGATATATCGTATTGCAATACTCATTCATTATTTTTGTAGAAAATTTAACGCTCTACAAAAAAGGTCTGAAGTCAATTTTTGATAAATCAACTCAGTCAAAAGTTATTCAAGATCGAAATTTAACTTACCCTCAATTCAGCTGTTTTATTGACTGATTTGGCAAAATATTATGTTTTTAGAAAAATTAAAACCAAAACATTTTACAAAATATATATTAGACTTCTGAAAACTGTTAATCTTTATTTACTGCTTTATTTCGTGGTTCCGAGGTAAAAAAAAATGTTTTAAACGCCCTATTGTATATGTTACTTATATGTTTATGTTGTTGTTATATACATTTAATTATATGCTGCAATAGTACTGTTAAAATATTGATGTCATTAAAACGCTCTGTAAGTGAAACTCTAGTGCTGATTTCACTGAAGTAAACACGCGTGTCGTTATTGGACGCGCTCCACGATTCATCCTTATTAATTCTACTGCTATAAAAATAATAAGAATACCTTATCCCTGATCTCCTGTCGCATCTTCTCCCGTTCTTCTTCCATTTTGCGATGCTTCTCCTTGCGACGCTCCTCTGCCTCACGGATGGCCTCTTGCCTTTCGCGTTCGGCCTCTTCTTCCTTTTCCTTATCGTCGCTGTCATCACCGTCACCGCCGACTGCGCCTGTCACAAGAGAAACGCTTTCTCAATCTCTTACTCACACTTAAAAGCCAAGTAGGCTGACTGCCCATGACTGCCATGTGACTATGATGCACCTGATGTTACATCGAAGGCCAGAAATCAATCTCAACCATAAAAAAATAGGAGACTGTTCGTCGGCAGTCACCGTATTCATGCCGGCCTGCGCAAGTCTCCATACGTTCCTTAAAGAAGGGTTATCTATCTAAAAATATATATAGCTCAAAGGTGACTGACTGGCTGACTGACTGACTGACTGACATAGTGATCTATCAAGGCACAGCCCAACCCACTGGACGGATCGGGCTGAAATTTGGCATGCAGGTAGGTGTTATGACGTAGGCATCCGCTAAGAAAGGATTTTGATGAATCCTACCCCCAAGGGGATAAAATAGGGGATGAAAGTTTGTATAAATCTTTTCAGATTTTCGACTATAATATAATACAATAGCTTGATAGTTTTAGCGCCTAATGACAGATTAGGCCGTAATTTTTTACACACTCTAAACAAAACTAAAGCCGCAAAAACTATATCTAATTAATTATAATACTTCTTAACGCGAGCGAAGCCGCGGGCAAAAGCTAGTCTAGTATAAAACGCGCCGCTGCAAGTGAAGCAACATACTCTCGACATTCTCATGAGCTCATTCATGCTAATTTTATTCTATAGTGTTTTTTCTTAACCTCTGTAGCATTTGTTTATACAAATACGACACACAGAGGGCACAATCTGATTAAAATCTACAGATTACAACATCAGCTTGGCACAGGTAGCTGAAAATATATATTATTATATTTATTGTTTCTTTATATTTCGTAGATCTATGGTAAAATTCTACAAAATAAAAGGCGAATTATTATTTACTTATAATATTATTACAATTATCTGTTCAAATATAGTCAATATAAAAAACTAAATTAGTTCAGAGCAGCGAAACGATACCTCATAAACAAATGAGTGGTATTCGTAAAAGTTACCAGTTTTAACTGGTTACATCCACCCCGAACAGATTAAAACCGGTATAGTGACAATATAGCTGCGTTCAGAAACCTATTTCACGTCAATCTGAGCATTTATCACTGAGGACATTCCCTAGCGCTTCAGATCCTATTACTTTATAAGAATATCCATTAATTTTGTACTTCGATGATGCAACCTATAGATTTAACTTAATAGATTGTTTTACACTCTTTCAAATAATAAGTATAGTTTTTTTTTTTCATAAAAGTAAACGTTTTTTTTCTTGACCGGGCATAGTAACCACAGCACGCATGATGGTAAGCATGGTGAAGTCCAAAAAACGACATCGAATGTCAACGATTATAAAAAACCCATCGGTGGTCGCAACGATCAAGCAGGTCTGCAAAAATATCTCTTTAAGCTTATATAACATAGGACGATGGGATAGGCTCGCCGGAAGATCAATCCACAGCCCAACAACTTGGCTGGAGTAAGAGTTAGGGAACTCTTGGTCCTAGCCGAGATGTCAGTTACCGTGTAGCTGTGACTCTGTAAGCCCGCGCGCATGATTGAAGAGGGTAGAACAAGGTTAAATAAATCTTCAGAACACTCGCCATGATTTAGACGGAGAAAACGTAACAGGGGCGGTTCAAGATGCTTAATAACGTCTGGATCATTCACAATGCAGACAGCCCTCCGCTGCCACCTATCCAGGGCGTCAAGTAACCACTGAGCATAACCAACCCAGAGACGCGAACAGTATTCCATGCAAAGCCTGACCTGGGCCTTATACATACAACAGATTCGGTTGAATTTAAATGAAAACTTAAAATTACTGACATATTATCAATTATGAAATTTGCAATATACGTAATTTTTCCTATACTTGTGATATAAAACCTTGCTTTATGCGCAATTTAATGAATTTAGGTCAACACGAAGTACTTTATACATTTTGATTCTTTTGCATATACGGCAAAAACGTTAAAAAATATATTTTGAATGTGATGACTTAGAAGTATGTTTTTTTTTTTTTGAAGCCGCGAGCACCTGCAGATCTCAGTATTTGATATTAATAGTAACTTGATACCTATAGGCGTTTCTGAGAAATAGTGTCTTGACAGACAGTCAGACTAACAGACAGATAAAAAAGCGTTTATATAAGGGTTCCGTCTGTTTATTTCTGAGCTAAGAAACCCTAGCAACAGTACATTTCAAATCTTTGTAACATTAGAGGTGTATTGATGATAAATCGGAATTAAACACTAAATCGACGAATATGAACCTAATTTTTTACGTAATTACATAAAATAATAATTAGGTATCAATTTAAAACAATTGTCCCCAGTTTTCCCTATGAACCGCTTCCGACCGGTTTCAGTCCGGCGCAAACCGGATTGGTGCGGTCGGACGCGCCAACATGGCGGCGTTCTGTTCAGAAAAGCTATTTCACGTCAATCTGAGCATTTGTCGCGTCGGCTGCCACAGTGAGAGGGACGCCTTTCTTTCGAGTTTTACTCAAATAAAAAATGCTTTTAGCTCTCCATTCTCAATATAACTATTACAAGTGAGGTTGAGATATAATTAAGCTTTATTGTATTTACATTTTGTATGTTTCCCATCACCAGTGAGCATGTGAAGCTCAAATCCCTACTTAATCTGGAAAATCCCAAATATACGTGCCGAGAATCGAATCTGAAATTATTCGCTTTTCCAAACATGGATGCCGGCCCCTTACCCACTGGACCACCACAACCACATGATTGTAATATAAAAGTTTAGTCGTTCCGGAAAGTATGAAGCCATACCACACAAAGGCATTTAATTTACCCGTCAATTGAGCATCGCCGAGTGAGAATTTCAAGAACTCGATTAAAGGAATTCTTGCGTCGAGCGTAAGAATTCAATTGATTCTCGATCTCATTACGGAGCCGGCTCGCTGGGCCGCTGCAGTCCCATCTAATTGTCATTCGAGCATCATCGCAGGAACGTGCCCTCAGAATATTCATTTTCCATTCAAAAGTTGTGGAATTCAATAATTTTCCCATCGGGCATGCCTTCGTACGCTTTAATTAAATCAACTCGAGTTGCGTTTGACGGAATATTGATCCAAACGATTCTGCCATTATTGTGTGAATTGTTTGTATTTGAGCACTTCCTTCTATCGATGATTTATTTTGCATTTAAAAGCATGCATTTATCCACCTTTGTTTATGAAGCTCAATAAAATGATTAGAAGCTTTTCCCACGACTTTGTTCGCGTGGATAACCGCATTTAAATAGGTTTAACCGTTTCTATCTTTTTTTTTTTTATACCGACTCGACACAGTGACTGCGCCATACCTGATGATAAGCATGGTACAGTCCAAAAAACGCCAACGACTATCGAAAGGTAACAAAAAACCCATCGGTAGTCGCAGCGATCATGCCAGCCTGCACAAATATCTCTTCACGCTACGTTTAAAAGATCCCATATCATAGGACGGTGGGAACACGCTCGCCGGAAGACCATTCCACAGCCCAACGACACGGCAAAAGAAGGAGTTAGAGAACTTCTTTGTCCTGGTCGGGATGTGAGATACCGTATAGCTGTGTGTGTGTGTGTGTGTGTTATCTAATCGTTTCATTAGTCTTTAAACTGAGTTTATTAATTAAGTAATCCGAGCATAGATCGCATGTAAAATCATTAAATTCCTTAAATTTTATGTGAAAATAACTTTTTATTGTTAACGAATAATATAAATGCCTGACGTATTGCGTTAATGTTATCGTGTCACCGATGTGTCCCTTTCGAGTCGCACAGAGTTTTCAAAACATACTATATAGTAGTATCACTGAAGAGTCTATGACAATAATAATGTGCATTATTTGCTTGAGCCGAGAATATTCGCAACACCGGCCCTCACCTAGTTCGGTACGTGACTGGAGGGTTATTGGAGCAATCAAGCGTCTCGCAGCATCGTAATATTGTGATATTATATGAAAGATTGCAGATTATATTCGTCTCCTTTGCAGAAAATGAAAAATATATTTGTTAAGATAAGTTTTTCCAGGCAAATCGTTCGCTATATTCCTTTCGGGGTAAGCAGAGCAGCTGATTAGCGCAGCTGATCGCCGTTCTCACAGCACTAGTACACATGCCATTTCTATTAGATGCCGTGCGGGTTTCCTCACTTGTTTTCCTTCACCGGTGAGCCTGTGATACCTAAATCTATATGTAATCTGTAAAACTCCAGGGGTACGTGGTACAGGTCCCTTATCCCATAGGTCACCATAGCTACAAAGCCATAAAATTTAATGGTTTATAGCAAAAACAAAAGGGTATACCACAAACTGATCCCGAAACAGGACAGGCTGAAGCGAGTCACTATGACTGTTTTTACACTTGTGTACTGTGGGTCCCGACCCAGTTCGGGCTGTCACCCTAACACCTCATAATACCTCTTCACCATCTTTTTTTGTACAATATTAAGAGAAGCTATCTACAAGGCAGAGAGTTATTCAAATCTACGTCTAGAGAACTACTCCCAGTTATAATTGAATTGACAAACACGAATGGACTAGATTCGGCCTGAATTTCAAGCTAGACTGTGAATTAGTTCAATTTAAGTTAGTAAGATGAGATTAATTTACGAATGCTTTATGCTGGCAAAATACATTGAGGTTACTGTGAACAACTAAATGAGTTATACACTGTTTCCTATGTATTAAGTGGAGAGTAGGAACATTTAGATACTTGAAAGGAAAGTAGGCAATGTAACTTAAACATATTTTTTGCGTAGCGAGCGGGCAGCGATTGTATCGCAACTCATGTCTATAATTAGGTCGCTTGTTTATCGTATAGCTCATATTTTTAAAAGCATTTAGCAGAATGCTTCCAGGGTGAGCAGAGATGCATTAGTTTCAGTATCCACTATATATCTCGTGCCCAACGTGACCAGTAGCACAGCTAATCGCCGTTCTCAAGTCACTAATACATGACACTTCTATTAGTTAGCATGCGGTGTCTAAATCTATAGGTATTCTGGGAAACCCAGAGTTACGTGCTGGGATTCAAACTTACGGATCACTGGTGTTGCCGCGCAAGGAAACCGGTCCTTTATCCACTAGGCACCACATAGCAATAAATGTTATTGATATACCATTTGTGATGAAGTATTTTTAACGAACATGCAGTAAAATGAACATTTGGCAAATGATTATTGTTGAAATAAAATTATAATCTATGTAAATAAGTGAACCCATAAAATTGCAAGTAACGACGTCATTACGTTGGCACTAAAGCCTGCGTTAGCTATAAACTGAGTTCTGAATATCAGTTCATAGCGCCATCTATACGAGAGTTATTGATACTTATTTAGAATAAAATACTGGGAAACGGGAATAGAAATTGAATACCTTCATTTAAGAAATTACTAAGTCTATTTTTTCCATTTTTTCAAAACTAGAAAAATTAAAGACGAAATCATTAAAGATTTATGACAAGTAGCTTGTAAAATTCAAAGTGTATACTCTGACACTATAACTATTATAGCAAAGATTTATTTATATCTATTTCCATAAAAGTTTGTTAGTGAGCTATAGACAGAGATGGGCAAAATGTAATCTGATTAATGATGAACGATTACAAAATGTAGTCGTAATTTTAATTTTCTTGATCTGTTATCATGATTAAATCCATTTAAAACATTAAGAAATCGTAAATATGTATACAATCTGGGAGTTTGTAGTGTTTAAAACATAAATGAGCAAAATGCAGGCATATTAATGGTAAAAAACGTAAAATGTAATCATTAACTATTTTCATTTATCTGATTACATTTTGCCCATCTATGGCTATAGATTTGTATTAGATGTGATAAAAATTGGGTGTGCAGGCTCAGGACCGTCGGCTGTGGAGCACTGTTGGTCCGCTAAATACCACTTGGCAGCTCTGGTCTCGATTATAACTTTAAAGTATTCTTTGGTGGTAAAATGATATTCAAAAAGTAAAGTACGACGAAAAGAATCAATGTTTTATACTAACAGAAGATGTCAAAGACGGCTATTTTTACAACAATTCACGACATTATCGTTGTAATATTGTAGTTAGAAACAAGAAATTTGGACATTGGTTTGTTTTTATGACCTAAACACTCACTAAGAAGGTATTTTTTCATATTTAGAATTAGGTGTTGAAAGTTTGTGTGAGTACTACGGAAATAGATATTATTTAGCTTTTGCTTATAAACAAAAAAAGATGTGAGCCGATATTTTTGGAAAATATATTTCGAAGGGGATACATTATATCTATACCAGCAATGCTGCTTCACCATACCTAGTGTTTTATAAAATATCATCGATGTTGGAGCTGTCAATATGTAATAATTATGTGTTATCCCTGGAGAATATAACATGTTTCTCACTTAAAGGGTCTCACATTCCACCCTCTCGAACTAGGGAAATGATTGAGGAAATATTATTCATAATAACGGTGTCAAATGCTACATAATGAGCGCGGATAACGTGATCGTAAAACCAGAGTTATGATATTTGTGCATCCCGGCGACAGAGCTCGTAAACATAATTGGTTCACCCCTCGCCTGCTTGTGTAATGCAAGCTTTAATAAACATTTGATAAGCGGGTTGGTAAACTTTGCTTCGAGGATCCCAATTACATGGATTTGTTTTTGTAAATATTTATTAAAACGGTCTTTTTCCTGACATTGGCATATAACTGTTATTAAACTGAATAATAAACACAGTTATAACAGTTTATAGTTGCGCCAAAAGGTGCAACCCCAGATTCGTCAAATTAATAAATGTATGAATGCACCCAAGTTCTAGCGCCATCTGGTGTATAACAAGGATTACCGATTTCGCTTTCAAAAATTAAATTTCTACATCACCTATAACGCGTCACAAACAGTTAAAACTATTTTGCAATTAATAATACCGTCACAAATTTTTAATAATTCCACCATGCTCCATATCATGGTGATATCCTGGCTGATTTTGGCCTTAGCAATATTTCCAAATCATATCAAGTAAGCGCGAGCTGCAGCTCCATTCGGCAAAGATGAGCTGGCTGATAAAAATATTCCGAAACAGTCAATCCCGCAGGATTTATTTTTACACTGGCTCGACATAGTGACTACAGAGTACCTGCTGGTAAGTACAGTGTAGTCCAAAAACGAAATTGACTATCAAAGGATGAAAATCCATTGATAGTCTACATCGTCATGTCGGCCCACATATACCACGACTGAAGGTCTCTAGGTATATGAGTTACTGGATATACACAAGCAGATCCCGAAACGCGACAAGCCGAAACTGGTCACTATGACGGGCGTCATGTACTGTGGTCGCGATCCAGACGGGCACCAAAGCCCAGCCACCTCGCTGCTGCTCGTTTAGCACCACCCAGGAGTCACGTGTAGGGAAACTAGGGTAAAGCCTACGGACGCGAGCAGCTTCGACTCCCAAAATATATATTTTGGATATATTTGGTGCGTGAATGCTAGCACTTGCACAAACGCAACCTCTCTTTACACAATGGGATAGGGACCCGACACAACTTGAGAGGCCGGACGCAATGTCTGGATACTGGTGATTGACCTGTATCAGTGCCTCACCAAAATCGTTGAGTAGACTAAGCTGCCATTACTCCACATCATACATATCACACACACACACACACAAATTGAGTGATATTGAACGTGGAATCCTTTTATATTGTATATACAAAATCTTGATTGTCTCAAATTTCTACTATAAATTAGTGATGCCACGAATAGTGAATTGGGCGAATACCGAATATTCGGCCACGCTGTCGGCCGAAGCGCCGAATATTCCTGGAAGTAGCGTGTTTAGTGAGAGGTTATTTTCTGAGGCTGGTAACATTTACGATGAAAAGCGTAATCGTTTGCTACCAAAAAAAATGCTGAAAAGCTTGTTTTTATCCATCACAACTTACCACTGATCAATTTTAATTGATCAAGTGTTGTAATTTGGAAATAAATACATAATTTTGAGTAATATACCGTGTCTTTTTTACATGATTTGGTATTCGGTATTCGGCCGAATAGTACGTATTATTCGGCCGAATACCGAATAGCAAAAAAAGTGGCCGAATACCGAATAGTTGCCGAATATTCGTGGCACTCTATTATAAATTGACCCCGCTTATGAAAAGGTTTTAGCAACGGCATAAGTCCAAAAAACTTATCCTGGCTCGTGTAGTTTATTTAGTAAAAGCTAAAACCATTAGATTGTCTCTCCAAGTTATTATATTCATGATATAATGCCGGCCTAATGGCATACCTTTTTACCTTGCGAACTATCTACACACGAGCTTAACGGTGAGAACATAAACCAAAAGCGGAGCGATTAGAGTTTTATTAATATTCGTTTTTCTTATCTTTTGACGAATAGGAAGCATCAAGAAGCAGGGCTTTTTAAATATACAGTTATATTTCATTTCGTTGCGCCACATGCTCACCAATAAAGGAACATAATGTTATGAAACCCGCATGGTATCCAATAGAAATGTCATCTGTAAGCGATATGAAAACGGCGACTAGCTGCGCTAATGGTTATGTTGGGCACGATACACAAGCGTAAAATGGATATAGCCACCAATGTATTTCTGCTCACCCTGAAAAGGATATAACGTAATGATGTATTATTATTATGTTCTGAGCTTAAAAGAGGCGTAAATATACGCCCAGTCACACCAGAGGTCGCCGGTCATTTTTCATAAATCTTTTTTTTAATGATTTATAGGCAGACGTTTAACATCAATCACACCTGGTGGAAAGTGAAGATGCGTTTGCTGATGGACCGCGTCCGCCTAACAAATGCCCATTCACTCTTCTCTTAAAGGCTTCTATGTCATAAGATCATGGAAATATGCTCGCTGGAATCATATTTCACTCCTTAGCTCTTTGCATGATTAATGTAGAAGCAAATATTGTCGTGCGGATGTAAGGAACGTCCACCACATGCGGACGGTATCTGTCATGGTGTCTAATACTACTTCATGTCCTAGCCGGATGCGGCCACGGCGACTGTTTCAACGCCGATTAAGAAAACCGAGGTCCAGTTTTCGAAAACAGTTAATAAGTGTAGGAGATATTTAAGTGCATAACTGGACGCGCAGCCAGAAAAGCACTCTCTCGTCCGTACTCCCTTAGGCCAGATGGAATGGAGAACCAGTACGATCAGGAGGTGGCGGGATGCAGGTTTGGTTGAGTATTCCTTCTTTGAACACCTGGTTGAATTGCGGTGTTAAATAGATACCTTAGTCGCCTTTTACGACACCTCAGCAAGAAGAGGGGGGTGCTATTCTATTCTGCCGGCAGCCACCACGGCTAACGGTGTCTAATAGTTTTATGGTGAAATGGTGCTGGCGGAATCAGTGAATGTATTATAGCACACAATCAAACAATCTCCACTGTGCAAACTGTAAAAGACTCAATGCTCCATGTTCTGCATTTTGCTCTCACTTAAAGAGCGATTGCCAACAAGTCTACGAGCCCAACGATCAATTAGGTCCAGAACTTCCAACTAGTATTAAGCGGACCTGTTCCTAAGGTATAAACAAAACTCCACACCCGGCCGCACCTGTACCTGATATAGGTTGGGAATTTGGTATGGTGTGAAGCACTGAATGATATAAATCGCTTTATTAAAAGCAATATACCCTGACCCTTAGGTCGGCGAAGTAAAAGGGTCGAAAATAATCAGAGCCAGGTCACTCCTTCACGCATCCTTATCACACAGGAAATCTTTTTGAAGCCACCCCTATATTCGGTTCGTTATCATAAGGCGAATTGACCCGCCCTGGCTAACCGAGGTCAGATTAACACGCCAGTGTCCTTTAACCGTGGGTTAGCTTGTACAGGCTGACCGTACCGACCTTTATAACCGAGGGAAATATTTCAGGATACATTAACACATGTTGAAGAAACATTGATCAACAAATGAATTCGTAAAAAGTGTGGACGCCATAGCGCGTGTTTCACACGATTGAATGGTAAGTAGAAAACGTTTTATTACGTAATTTTAGTAAAACAGGCACTTTATTCTGGCTAAGAACAAGCTAACTACAACACTTCAATAAAGAGCTCAAATTGTTTCGTCTTAATTTTGTTAATACTGGATAAATAGTTTACCAGATAAGCATTATTTGTTTTTTCGAAACCGTACTCGAAGATAATACGGTGTTCTAAGAGTATTAAAATTTGGTAGATCATTGCACGAGTTAACTATTATAAGATGTGAAAGGTACACACACAGATACCACAATACACAAATGTGAAGACCGCATTGTGCCTCGCACCGCCAGTTGTGTTTCCAGATTAGTTTGTATATATCCAGTTAATCATAGATCAACGTCTGTCAATGAATCTTCGTTCTGTGATAGTCGTTGCCATTCTAGGCCTGCACTTTCCATCAGGTGGAATGTAGTCACTTTATAGAGCCGGTATAAAAAAAAGGTCGAAGCTCAAAAGGTCGAGGGGAGTCGAAGCTGCTCGCGTCCGTAGGCTTTACCCTAGTTTCCCTACACGTGACTCCTGGGTGGTGCTAAACGAGCAGCAGCGAGGTGGCAGGGCGTCGGTGCCCGTCTGGATCGCGACCACAGTACATTTGTGTAAAGCCCGTCATAGTGACCAGTTTCGGCTTGTCGCGTTTCGGGATCAGCTTGTGTATATCCAGTAGCTCATATACCTAGAGACCTTCAGTCGTGGTATATGTGGGCCGACATGACGATGTAGACTATCAATGGATTTTCATCCTTTGATGGTCGCTTTCGTTTTTGGTCTACACTGTACTTACCATCAGGTACTCTGTAGTCACTATGTCGAGCTAGTGTAAAAAAAAAGTGTATATTTATATTATAATGTATACAATTATTTAAAACGTTACAAGAATCCATATAAATCCAATCCAATAATTTAATAAATATATCGTCACGCTATTTCGGAGTAAGCAAAGGTACATTAGTGGCTGTATTTTTATATTCTAACAGACAAGAAAAACCCTTCGGTAGTCGCAGCGATCATGCCGGCCTGCACAAATATCTCTTCACGCTACGCTTAAGGATCCCATATCACAGGACGGTGGGAACACGCTCGCCGGAAGACCATTTCACAGATTAACGGCTCGACAAAAGTAAAAGTTAGAAAACTTCTTCGTCGTAATCGGTATGTGAGTTCCCGCATAGCCGTGACTCTATTAAGAAGGGAGATGATGGACCAAGGTGTAACCAACAATCTTCTATAATATAAAAATGAATCGCAAAATGTCATGATAAGCGCGAAACTCGAGAACGGCTGAACCGATTTGGCTGATTTTTATTTTTGTTGTGTTTGATGAAGTCTGAGGAAGGTTATTACAGAGAGAAAAATTTTAAAAATTCCCTGCGACTGTCTAATAATAACACTTTTCTGTATTCTCATACAAAAAATTCGTAATAATATTTAAAAGTCAATTTGAACTTTAACACCATACCATAAAGTTTAAATGTCAGTGGACGGGTTCCGGGAAGGCAAAACAATTATTGAGTGACGTATAAATATTAATATCAATATTAGTCAATTTTTATACATATAGCATTAAGGCCAGGTTCCTTCAAACAATTTTCAAAAAACAGCCGACAGCCCAATAGGTTTTGGCAGAATAAAATCTGACGGGGAAGCAATGTGACTTTGTTTTAGAGAAATAGGACAGAACAAGGTCTGTCGGGACAGCTAGTTTTAAATATATTTAAATCAAAACATTGACAAATACTTCACAGTGTTGACGTGTTGAAAGATATTATGTATATATAAACTAGTGGACGCAGCCGTCCCTCGCTACGACGTGACGGTATCGATTCCCCTATTTATAGAGAAGGTTGTTCTGTCGGTCTGTGTGTAAATTGTATTACCCGCACGCGATTATTTCAACCCTCGCATTACTGAACTATTTTCTTGTTAGAGCGGGTGTTTCATACTCAACACATCAAATTGAAACATATATCGGGGCTATGCCATGGGCATGGAGGATTTTTTTTATCTGGTGAAAATCCTTAGGTACTGCCAGGGCTGCGGTCCCTGTGTGTCAGACCCTTACTGACAAAACTAGAACTGCGTGGTATCCAGGGCAATTTCCCGACCATCTAAAAACCACGTATTTAATTGGAAAATTATTATAATTATCCTGCTCGACGGACCCATAATAACGTTTTTTTTATTCTGACTCGACAAAGTAACTACACCATACCTGATGGTAAGCATGGTGCAGTCTACAAAACGCCAATGACTATCGACAGGTAAGAAAAACCCATTGGTAGTCACAGCGATCATGCCGGCCTGCACAAATATCTCTTCCCATTGCCATCATTCTTGATCCCACATCATAGGATGGTGGGAACACGCTCGCCTGAAGACTATTCCACAACCCAATGACACGGCAAAAGAAGGAGTTAGGAGGAGTTATGTTATGGATTGTTAAAAGAAACAGTGATTTGCCTCATTAATTTTCATCACACGAGAACTTACTTAGCAATGTAGTTACATCGCTAAATTAAAGTATTATTAAGTAGTATTATTAAGTTATTATTAAAGTTTTAATAGCACGATTTCAGGCAATGTTGCCCCACATAAATCATCCCTTTCGCTATCATCGCTGACTATAGTCGCCAGCTAAAAACACCCGCCTGTACATGATGGGTGACTATATTTTATTATTTAAATCACCCGCATTGCTTTTCTTCTAAAAATATGATTTGTTTTGGGCCAAAACTTTGGCCCTGACTACTGAAGAGTCCGCTTGCGTTTGATGTGCGCACTTTGAGCACGGAGCTTCTTTTCCTTCGAAACAGTTTGCAGCGAGGCCGGCCGTAGCGAAAGGGTTCCAAATAATCGTAAACAGTAATACTTGAATAAATAGCAAAGAAGAACAGAGAAAAGTTATGCAGAATAATCTTTGAAACAAGTATTAAAGTATTCGAGGGCAGAGCCAGTTCCTTATGCTAATTGTGGCTAACTTAGCACAAAGGAGAGTCAAGTTTCCTCATGTCGAACTTTAACTTACTTCATCGCTGAGTTATTTAACTTTGAATTTCATTCAGTTTTATTGGATACTAGCTTCTTTTGTGATTTCATCTACATTATAATTGATGTATATTTATGTTTATTTTTTGCTTTGTGGAGGCTTATTAGATAAGGGTTTGGATTCTATGTACGGTGACATAAATGAGTGTTGGTTCGAATTCTAGTGCGTATCTCTAGATTTTTCCAGATTGAGTACTGGTGCTCATGCTCACCGATGAAGGAAAACATCCAGAGGAAGTCCGCTTGGCATCTAATACATCGTTTTTTTATATCTCAAAGGGGTTAAGCAGCAGTTTCGACGAAATATTCAAGGTTGTTCGACGTTTTCCACTTTGTCAATAGTTATCATCGTCATATTTCAACCAATTTACACAAAGCATTACAAATTATGTCGCTTAGGACTAAGAAGTTCTTTAACTCATACTGTTGCCGAGACGTAGGGCTGTGGAATGGTCTACCAGCGATCGTGTTCCCACCGTACCAGGATATTGGCTCCTTTAAACGAAGCATGAGATATTTGTGTAGGCTGGCGTGACCGTTGCGATTACCGATAAATTTTTCTTTACTTTTGATAGTCATTGTAGTTTTATGGACTGCATCATGACTAGCGTCACGCATAAAAGAATCTTCCACATGAATCACTTTGTCTATAAGTGAAAACCGCATGAAAAGCCGTACAGTAGTTTTGTAGTTTATCACGAACAGCCATACAGACATGGCGGGGAACTTTGTTTTACAATATGTATGTAGTGCTCGTGGTATAAGAATCTCATTACTATACAGGCTGTTCCAAAAGTCCCGGACCAAAGTTAAAAGGGCTGGAAGAGAAATGGCAGCTCTATAATAATAATATACCTTGACACTTTATAACTTACGGGGTGAGCTGGGATACCTTAATGGAACGCACACGCACGAGAAGATTCGCTTCTACATTCATCATGCGAACAGCTAGGGAGTGGAATTTGTTTCCAGCGGCCATATTTCCGCGATCTTATGACCTGAGAGTCTTTAAAAGAAGAGTGAATAGGCATTTGTTAGGCGGACGCGGTTCATCATCGGACTCATCTTCACCTTCCACCGAGTGTGATTGAGGTCAAGAGTTCGCCTGTAAGTTATAAAAAAATGGTTGTAGCCACTTTGCGCCTATATGTTGTGCCCAACACAATCAACAGCACAGCCGATCGCCTTTCTCACAGCACTTACAGATGACATTTCTATTAGACGCCAGGCGGGATTCCTTTACCGGCGAGCTTGTGGGGCCTAAATCTCTATTTAATCTGGAAAAGCCAGATGTACGATCTAGGATTTGAACCTACGACCTTGCGCGGCAACGCCGGCCCCTAACTCGCTAGGCCGCCACAGCCACAAGAAAAAAACAATTATTAACTTTTACTTCTGTTTAAACCTTTATTTAAGTTACAAATCATTTTCAATAAGGTTATCAAAGTTTTAAATTAGAAATATACGCGGGAACTGCAAAAATCAGTTCAATAATTTGCTTATGAATAAACAAACGGATATAACGATTTCATAGCAGTAGAGATACGAACATTTTCATATTAATCTTTATTAAAAACGTTGTAAATCTCAGCGATCCTTCATCCCGCTTTAATGAGGGCAGTTGATAAAGGACAGCATTAATCTGAGGACGGGACAGATTAAACCCGCACACCCATATACAGAGTGTTTTTAATTTTCCTGGACAAGTATATATGGAGCTCATAAATAAAGACATATGGGATACTAGATGGGGTATTCCACTTGCATACGCTCAGAGTGATACCGGAGGGTACTGGAGCAAGTGAGTTAAGCGAATTGTCTTTAATATCATAATAATTTAATATATCAACGGTTGGGCTAGTCCACTATTTTAAGGCCACTCAAAGTGCGATGGACCGGGCTATGTTGGGCATTTTTCTGAAGGATAATGTCCAAAATGAGGCTATCCGAAAGAAAACAAAATTTGTCGACATTGTTCGCCGTATTAGCAAGCTGAAGCGGCAGAGGGCAGGCTATTTATGCCCAAGAACTGATGATCGTTGGAGCAGGCGGGTTCTTGTGGTACAGAAAACCAGTGGCGCTTCACACTCGCTCACTCTATACTAAACATTCATTTTCCATTTGCGTGTGCATGTAAGTATTTGTAAGCGGGCAAAATGAAATTCAAGCCACATCCAGTATCTCTATGTCGTTGAGATACAAAGCTCTTTATTTAATTAAACGAGAGAGGTGCATCTGCCCCGAGTAGAGTTCATTGCTTTTTACACATTCTTATTACGTCTGTTTCGATGAGATATAACGGTTTAATTCAACTTTTTCTCAGAATCGATATTCTTTGCGTCAGTGATTTTTTTTTACACTGTTTCGGCATATTGACTACAGAGTTCCTGATGGTAAGTACAGCGACTATCAAAGGATGAAGATCCATTGATAGTCTCCATCGTCATGTCGGCCCACATATACCATGACTGAAGGTATATGAGCTGTTGGATATACACAAGCTGCTCCCGAAACGCGATAAGCCGAAACTGGTCACTATGACGGCCTTTACACCCGTGTACTGTGGTGCATATGGTGTGTGTGTGAATTGCACTGAACAACCAAAAGAGAAGGTATTCATTCCGTAGAAAGTGCAAAAGTCCATGGAATTATCATACTGTAGATCTTATTATAAGTATGTTAGGAGCGAAGAGATACGCAGAATGGTCGGTTTGAAAGACAGTGTCATCGACAGCATGCTTCGATGGTTCGGGCTCGTGGAGACGATGATTGATTAAGGATGACAAAAAAGAAAAACAATATGAATGAGAGTGGAAGTAAGGGCCGAGGCCGACCGAGACCTGCCTACACTGACCAAATAAACAGAGTCCTGGTGGAGGGCAATGTTAAAAGTACGCGGAATTGGCGAGGGCGCATTGGAAACCGTTTTACATGCGATCCAAGCTCGGATTAATCACTAAAATCAGTGTAAATACTAATAAAACGATTTAATTGAAAAATGGTGCTTGAGATCATGATCCTTTTGACATCATGATGTACTAGCATGATCTGTTGCTTTCCTCTTTTCTTTGTTCACTAGGTGCATCCGCTCCACGTAAGTTTTCCCCATTTAAAAAACAAAATATAATCTAATATCGATTTCGAGTTACAACTTTACAGTTTGGACACGGTTTTTATAATACTATATATTATAATTTCATGATTTAAAAAACATGAGGAAGCATCTCATCTAATAGAAATGTCATGTGTTAGTTGCCTGAAGAACGGTGAACAGTTGCGCCACTGGTCACATTGGGCGGGTCATATACAAGCAAAGTGTATGCAGCCACAAATGTATCTCTGCTCATATCGAAAGGGATATTGCGTGAAGATTTATTAGTTTGATTAAAAAAAAAGCGTATTGATATAAAATTCACAGGAGAAACTGATTTGAAAAGCGATCAGTGACATAAACAAAAAGCTATAAAGCTTTCGAGTCGCGAAGGAACAACAAGGGGGATCTCGAGCAAACACGAAACATTTTGCGATGGCTCCGTCGACTTGTGAAATATTACTTTCGTTGGGCACGTGTATGTGATATTGGATATACATTGGGAAATTGTATGCTACGAAAGGTAACGATATTGTACAATTGACACCGTTGTATTAAATAATGATGATGATGTCCTAGCCGGATTCGGCCACAGCGACTGTTTCAATACCGATCAAGAAAATCGAGGTCCAGTTTTCGGAAGCCGTCAATTACGCAGGAGATATTTAAGTGCATATCTGGACGCGCTGCCAGAAAAGCACTCTCTCGTCCGTACTCCCTCGGGCTCGACGGAATGGAGAACCAGTGCCATCGGGAGGGAGAAGGATGCAGGTTTGGTCGAGTTTTCCTTCTCTGAACACCTGGTTGAATTGCGATGTTAAAGAGATACCTTAGTCGCCTTTTACGACACCTTAGCAAGAAGAGGAGGGTGCTATTCTGTCCTGCCGGCAGCCACCACGGCTAAATAATATATCGTCAGGCTATATACCTTTCCTTATATTTTCCTACTCTGGTGCCTTCATTTTATGCCTACATCCCTACTTCATCTGGAAACTTCCAGATGTATGCGCCGGCTCACGAGGCTATCACAGCCCTAAATTAATCAAAACTCTTTCAAATTTTCTATTCTAGGAAACATCTTTTCATTGATCGCTTCATGCACTCTCGCCAATACCAAAGCAAGATATTTTTTTTAACGATTAGTACAGAACAGTGCTTATATAAGGCCTGTTTAGGGCATAATTTGCCTTCAGAAATGTCACTAAAAAGCAAAAAGTCTCTCGCACTGTAGTGCGGACACCCGAAACCTATTTAGCTCGACAAATAGGACAAGTTTATGAGGCCACTAATAATTTTGAATTAAAAATATTTATTTTTCTCAATTCTACTATTACTCAAAGAAGGAATTGAGTAATAAGGATGGTTTTGTAACTCACATTTATATTTTAAACGCTTCACTTACTTGGAATACTCTCAAAGCTATAAGAAGAGGGTAGATGAAATCAAGTGGTTTAGTTATCGAATGAATAGTTTTGCGTGACGCTCTGATACATGTACATTTACAAATAATAAGAGATTATAAAATCTTGTTATGTTCGCTTGTGTATGTGTTCGCGGTTAACGACCCCCGGGGGCAACACGCGATCCGACATGGAAATTATTGCGGAAGTGCTTGCACGTATGGTCCAAGTCATGAGATATTTAGAAGATTTCAATCAAACAGGAAGATTTTTTTTTTTGGAATTAAGCTAAATATTATCACGCCTATTTCTTATAAGCTTAGACAGAAAGAACGGAACGCCAACTCTCTATATATTCTTACAAATAATAATAATATATTTTCACGCTATATCCCTGTCGGGTGCAATAGAGTTACATTAATGGCTGTATACACTTTGCGTTTATATGTTGTATCCAACGTGATCAGTAGCGATCAGTCGCTGGCCGTGTTTACTTTAACTTTGAAATAAATTTAAAGTAAAGACGTACACATACTAGTCCTTTGTGGCAAACAGAGACTTCGCAGCAATATTATATTATATCGACACGGGAAAATAATTTTTCGGAACCACAGTACTTCAGATTTAGCATCTTTAAAGTAAAACTGTTTCTAAATTAGCAAATTTTATAGAAGAACGAATTTAAAACAACGGATAAGTACGTGTCGGATTCGCGTTAAGAGGATTCCATACTAAGATACTTACAAAATACAGAGTATTTTATATTAATTTCAACTTGAAACTTTGGTGCGTTCCCGAGACAATGTGTTTTGATAGTTGGACAACGAAGTGGTACTAAAGTGATTTCTTTTTCGTGTTTTTTTATACTAGCTCAACAAAGTGATCACATTGGACCTGATATAAAATACAGTGTACTTCAAGATTGGCAACGACCGATAATGGACGAGAATCCGTTGACAGCCGCCGTCGTTACGTCGGGGCATATATACAATGATGGCAGGTCTCTAGGTTTATGAACAACTGGATATAGAATATAGTTATATGTCGAGATAAAATTTAAAAATGGATATATTCGAGAAGATTGTGGAATAGGTTAATGTTTGTTTTGGAGGTGAAAGAGACGGCGGAGAAGGTCAGGGAGGCAATAGCCGGCCCCGACAATCCGATCCGTCGCCCACGCAGAACAGGACAAAGGAGGAGGACCTTTGCCGCAGGCCTTCCTCCGTAACTGGAAAGACGCCTGGGCGGCGCGCTTAAGAGAGCGCGTCGCCCAACTTATCCAGGCGAGAGCGGTGTGTGACGTGTTCCCGCACACCGATCCAAGGCTACTTATGAGGGGAGCGATGGGTAGCCCTTTACTTCGCCCCCTCGAAAACACAGAGGTGAGGCCTAGCGAAAAGGCCAGACGTCGTCGCGGGCCGGAGAAGTGGACGCTGCTGTGCCTCCGGTCCCGGCTATACGGAGAGAAGGAACACCCCGGGGGTTTTAGTCGGTGCAAGTCCGACACACCGGGGGGCGACCCTCATCGCCCTCTGAGGTCCGTCAGGGATTTCCCCCGGGATACAAAAAAAAGGTTAATGTTTGTTTTTTTTCTTTTCCCCTATATTTTGTTAAAATCAGTTAGTGTTTTTTTAGTTACTATTCCTGTATGTGTGTTGTTCGTACTTTCATTTTTCTTTCCTTCTGTGCAAGTAGTCTACACTTTAACCATATATTTTTTTATACATATATAGTCGCTTTTGTGATGTATCTTGTTCATACCTTATATATGTGTTAACGTATACCATGGAAGTGTTGTTATAGATAAATATACACAAGCTGATCCCGAAACGCGACAGGTTGAAGCGAGTTATTATGACGGTCTTTGCACTTATGTAGTGTGGTTGTGACACAATTCGTGCAAAATTAGCCCAAAAACTTATACAGTACTGAAAAATATCAGTTGTTTATTGAATATCGATTCGCTTATGACTTGACCCGCAATAGAAACAATTGTACAGGGTGGAATCGTGACCTAAATATTGATTTTTGTTCGCAACAGAGCCTTAACAAATGCCTATGAATAAAAAACGAGTTATAAACCCGGCACTATATATAAACCCTTCAGTTTATTGTTTCGCTGAACTTTATTGTTTGATTTGTAGCAATTTGTGGGGAATTTGGTACAATTTACATTTTTTCTGAGTACAATGTTGCTGAGGACAGGGTATATTTCTGTTTGCTTGTGGCTGTTCACATGCGATTGTATTTTAGAATTCATTTTAATTTACTCTAAGCAGTAGCGTTTACTGCATAGATGCCAAAAACTATTGCATATCTTACAAATATCAATTCCAGGGTAAGCAGGAATACTGGTGACTGTATCCACTGTAAAGATATACTGTGGCCGTAGAGTATATTTAATATTTATATTTACATATTTGGAAGTAAGCACAATAATCTATTAATAATATTGACGTAACTTTACGTAGCTGTTCGTGTAATTTGCATGTTTACTGCCTTCGCAATATGGTCAATAATCCATTATTCATAAACAAGTTTCATCTGCATGTATTTTTTTTAATTTTCAACCAGTATTAGCATGTCTGTACGAATATTTCAGAATAATTTATAATATAACTTCTTTTTAATATTTTAAATTATAAATAGCCCATGCTTGACGTCAATCATAGCCATAAAGCAAAGCTATGAAGATGTAAACGACAAAGTACACGCGATGGAAAGCACAGTGAAGACTAAGACCGACAACGACCACCATAGGCCGAAAATATATTGACAGTCGCCATCGTCAAGCCAGTCCATGTATAGCACGACTGAAGACTTTTTTTTACACTGGCTCGACATAGTGACTACAGAGTACCTGATGGTAAATACAGTGTAGTCCAAAAACGAAAGCGATATACATAAGCTGATCCCGAAACGCGACGAGCCGAAACTGGTCACTATGCCGGGCTTTACACCCATGCACTGTGGTCGCGATCCAGACGGGCACCGACGCCCTACCACCGCGCTGCTGCTCGTTTAGCACCACCCAGGAGTCACGTGTAGGGAAACTAGGGTAAAGCCTACGGACGCGAGCAGCTTCGACTCCCAAACTAGCTCTAGCTCTATGTATATGAGCAATTGTACACAAGTCCATCCCGGAACGCGCCAGAATGAAACGAGTCACTATGACTGTCTTTACACCTGTGTGCTATGGTCACGACTCAGTTATTTTTTCGACAGGACAATAAGCTGTTGGCAAGGAAAGACTTTCCCGACTACACCGGGCTTAGAGGCCGACCATTGAAGGTGCTCAGCTAGAGAATTTATAGTTTGAGTGGCCTTGACTTGGCCGGCCAGCCAAGGAAAGTACTTAACGGTGATCTACTAGCGTTTCGAAAGCGATTACCTTGAGACGTAACGCCGGAAGAAACTCAATACTAATATCAAAACTCAAAACTTATATGTTTTTTTTTTTTAATTCTGTTTATAATTGTGCTGTATATTTAGATATACCTGTAATGATATAACACGCGGCCTTAGGACTTGTATATATGTTTTTTTTTAATGTTTTCGTGTATATATCGATGGTATATTAAATAAATAAATAAATACTATGTTGAAGTGGTGCTCTGTAGCATTTATTGATACAGGAACGACATAATTAAAATCAGGAGAAATCAGCGTTGGATGGTCACCCAGCATATGTGGAGCAGTCTTCCCTTTGGAGCATCATCACAGTATAGGGTTTTTGCTTTTGCTGTTTTCTATCTTTATTAAGCTTTTGTGATATTCTTCTCTATATTCTGTGCTAAATAAAGCCAGTTACCATGTGCGTCATCGCGAATGCTCGTAGATTCGTGTCCCGGCACATATTTCTGCGTTTTTCCAGACTGCGTACGCATTTAGCTACCACACGCTCACCGGTGAAGAAAACGTGAGGAAACCCGCGCGGCATCTAATAGATATGTCATGTGTACTAGGGCTGTGAGAACGGCGGTCTGCTGCGCCACTGGTCACGTTGGTTACGATATATAAGCGCAGTCATACAGCCACTAATGTAGGTCTGCTCACCCCGTAAGGAATATTGCGTGGTGATAATATTATACAATTTCAGATTGTTCTATTTAAGAACATATTAGTGACTTTACTTTTGATGTGCGTATGTTTTTTTTTTATTTATACATTGACGGATATATTCGTAACTAGCTGTACCCGCAACTTCGTTCGTGTGTAAATAGTATTTTTGTTATGATAACAATTATTTCAAGCTCTTTCTGATATATTTACAGATAGCATAATTAAGAATTTTACATAAAGTATTACATTATATGTATTTTGGCTAAACCACCTGAAAAAATATTTTATACCATTTTTTTTTGTTCAATAAATGACCGATGTATTTTTAAGTCTGAAATTATTTTTTTATTTACAAATCTATTGAAATCAAATTAACATTTAATATTAAATAAACCTTTCCACAACACACTAATGAAAATCGTATCCAAATCGAGTTAGCCATTTCAGAGATTAGCGTGCACAAACGCGTGCAGATATGTGTACATAGATTATTAATTTCAATACATTTGTACAACACTACATCGCGCAAACGAAATTTTTCTGCAAGGCGGTATATATAGATGCTCATAAACAATTTTTCATCTAACTAATGTTATGTAGGTGGCTGTGAAACGTACTTATTATATGTAATGATATCGATGTCTTGATTTAGTTGGAACACCGGATAACATTTTTAACAGTAGAAAGACTGAATATATGTAGGTATAGCACATACGTATATAGGGAACAAAGAGAGGGGGGAGGTAAGTACGATTATTAATAAATACTATAAGATAATATATAAAAAGTCATAATATTAAAAAAAAATGTTCCTTATAAATATATATATTTTTTATATAACTAAACTTTAAAAACAGTCAAAATGACTGCTCTGGGCCATCTAGTGTTAAGTCATAAGATACATCGATGGTACTTTAGTATTTTGTCTATCTAGTTTGGTCAGGTTGTGTTCTGAGCACCTACTACCTACTGAGGCATAGTAATTTGCCGAAATAGTGTAAAGAATTCCTGAGAATAAACTGGATTTAGACAATAATTATAAGAAAAAATTGAGCTATAAATTTCATTGACGGCATGAAAGTCTTATAGCGTTCATATAGTTTATAGTTGTGGAACAAAGCATAATCCAGCCGACGGGGGGCGCTAAAAGCATATCCTTGTAAAGTTTGGTCACTCTTTCAAGTACACTGCATCCTTTTCTAACGCCCTATGTTAGACAGAGACGGTAGCCTCATCCGTAATGGAAGTTTCACGGTGTTTTCTTTGAAAAAGTTTAAGCCACTCGTTCTCAAAGAGGATGGACAGTGGACAGAGATTGCTTCTGGTAGCGTTCGAAAAACTCTTTAGTATAAAAGGGTGCCTTTGTAAGATTTTGAGAACCATCAGCTTTAAATCGTTTTTGGAGTTTTAGTTTATTTATTTGTTCCTGTATTTTTACTAATAAAATATCAAAATATACCCATAAAATGAGAAGTAACCGTAGTGACCTAGTGGATAAGGAATTGGTGTTCGTGCGTGAATATGTGAATGCTCATAGGTTCGAATCCCGACACGTACGTCCGGATGTTCCTAGAGTATGTATGGATTTAGGCTCCACATGCTCACCAGCGAAAGAAAACCACGTGAGGAAACCCGCACGGCATCTAATAGAAATGCCATATATACTAGTGCTGTGAGAACGGCGGTCAGCTGCGCCACTGCTCACGTTGGGCATGAGATATAAGCGCAAATTGGAAAACGCCACGAATATTTCACTGCTCACCCCGGAAGGGATATAGTGTGATGATATAATATTATTATATAATCTCTACGGTTATATATCACCCAGAAACTCTTGCCTTAGCCGACATAATCGCGGAGCACAAACTAAGTGTAACCAGAAACATGAAAATGGTAAATTGGATTCCTTTATGACTATAGAAACATGAAAAACTAATGGCGAATTTTTTGATCAAACATTTTTCCTCAAAGGGAGAGACATAGTGATTGATTTTTTTTTTTTAAAATACGTCAAATTTGATGTAAGTTTTATGAAATCTGATTTTACTTTTTTGATAAGAAATGTGTTTCGATGTTCTTAGAAAATCAAATTATTTCTACCCGACAACGCGAGATCATCACAGCCAGTACTATTATTAGAGACCATACTGCGGTTGCATTTTAAAGAATAGAATGAACCCGTGGGCAAGCACAAAAGATGTAATGTAAATTTTAAGCTAAAAATTTGTTCAGAGACTCGCAATGCGGATCGCGCGAGCTCCATCAGGGTCGAGTCCCTTGGCACCGGCCCAACTGGGCTGTGCCTGAGCTCGCATTCAAATTGCCTGCCTCCTATATCGCTCTGATATGTACCTCATATACATTCATGGTTTTATATAAATATATCGTCACGCTATGTCCCCTTCAGTAGTGACGTGCATAGGGCATTTGGACAGGGTAGGCAGAATTCGAGTGATTCATTTTAATATTATATTAAGATAGTAAATATTATATTGCTTTCATAGGAGAGATAAATGATGTGTTTATAGAATAGATATGAATATAAATGGTTTCTTTTTTGTTTAACTTTAAGCAATGTATTCCAGACTTATTTATTATTAGGGCATGCAATACTTTCATGCCTATGGAATGAACGCTACTGCCCTTCAGGGTGAGCAGGAGATACATTAGTGGTGTACACGTGACATATCTATTATAGTAGAAACCATGCGGATCTTCTCACAATATTTTCCTTCACCGATAAGTATGTAAAAATATATACATACCGCTATGTATGTATGTATTTTGCTGGTGTGGTGCCTAAAGCCGGCTTTTTCTGGAAACAACCAGGGGTGCGTGCCGGGATTCGAACCTACGAACTGTCTCTTATTAACCTAATGACCGTAGGTTCTTAAATTGTATTTATTAAGCTATTATTGAAGAGAAAATGGAAGAGATGTATATAAAGAGAAAGCTTTAATTCCAAATGGCGGTTAACATACCGGCAGAATACCGTCGCTATTTAGAGTTTATTATATTACTAACAAAGTTCTTAGGTGTACTGTAATATTTTCTTTCAATGAATCTATAAAAAGAAAGATTTTTTTTTATTACCAAAAACACATTACGTTCCTCAGACTATCTCATCAACTGACGTGTGTCGTGGTAACAAAATCTACCGCTGCCTGAGCATATATGCCAGAAGTGGATCATCCTTGGCGCTGATCTTCCGTCAGCGTTCGGAAAACAGACTTTACTGAGAAGACTTGCTTTTTTCAACATAATGAGGCACAAATATATTCTTACGACGCAAATAGGATCAAATTTGAACCCTAAATTTCTAAACTTCTAGGTATTTATTTATTTATTTTAAAGGGAAACATACAGCAATATAAAAATGACAACAAAAATACACGAAAAATGTTACATAAGCCAGCAAAGTTTTCACAAAAATTAATAGCTATAACACGTCTATGACTTTCAAACATATAGATTGTCTCAAGGTGCTCTTTCAAATAGACTAACTGTCAAACAAATCGCCGTCGATGAGCGAATATCAAAGAATCCGCCCTGCCGAGAAACGAGACGCGCGTCATCTGAATATTAATTAGATAGCTATTTATCTGTGAAATATTTGTTTGTCTATTTGTGTCTGTGAAATATCGGGCCGCGATCATCTGCTGGCTGCGCTTCAAGACGTTTCTACTACTACGTACTATCAGAATATTGTACACTCTCGCGTCTGGACGAATTTGGTTTCTCAGGCCCGGGTGGAGCAATCGGCGGGACACCCCGGGGGTTTTTAGCCAGTGAGAGTCTGACACACCGGGGTCGCTGCCCTCACAGCGTCCCTGATGGTCCTATGTAGGATTTTCACCCAGAATACAAAAAAAAAATTGTACACTCCCTTCGATTAATAAATTGTTTTTTCGTCAACACCGGCGTCTCATTACCCCGCGCTCGTAACAATAAGTATACTATATGTAGATATAAACAAAGGAATGCAAGTACCGTGAGAAAAATTGCATTCATTAGGAGCGCGCATTCTCCGCTATCAAGGAGTCATTGATTGAATAATGTCACTTTTTATTAATGACATTATAACAGTTTTTAATAAATAAATGGGCTATTATAATCTAATAATAGCTTATAAACATTAAAAGGCTATTTCAGTATGAGGAACAAAATCTATTATATTAGTAGAAAAATGAAGTAAACTAGAGAAAGAGGAAATAAGAGTCGTGACGGACGACACTTACATAGACCAAATAAAGGGAGTCGAAGCTGCTCGCGTCCGTAGGCTTTACCCTGGTTTCCCTACACGTGACTCCTGGGTGGTGCTAAACGAGCAGCAGCGAGGTGGTAGGGCGTCGGTGACCGTCTGGATCGCGACCACAGTACATGACGCCCGTCATAGTGAACAGTTTCGGCTTGTCGCGTTTCGGGATCAGCTTGTGTATATCCAGTAGCTCATATATCTAGAGACCTTCAGTCGTGGTATATGTGGGCCGACATGACGATGGAGACTATCAATGGATTTCATCATTTGATAGTCGCTTTCGTTTTTGGACTACATTGTACTTACCATCAGGGCCTCTGTAGTCATTATGTCGAGAGCCAGTGTAAAAAAATAATAAAAATAAATAAATAGAGTTCTGATGAAGGGTCATATCAAAAGTACGCGGAATTAGCAACACTGCACGGAGGGATTAATGTACGTTACGGGAGATTCAAATAATTTTATTTTATGCCGAAATTTAATGTGCACAAAATAAATTAATAATTATCAATTGTTTACCACAGTAAACAGAAAGTAGGAAAAAATCCTACTACGAAGTATCAAGACGTGAGCCCGCAAACAGTTTTCGCCCCTCAGTCAAGGCCGGATTTGGAAGTCTGGAGGCCTCTAATTATTTTCCAAATAAAAGAAATATTCTTTAGAAATTTGTGCTCGAATGAGCGAGCAGTTGCAAAGATGAAATGCATTGCCAACCGGTTTTTGAATTTTTTTTTTACTTATTTTAGTTCTCTGTAACTCATGGGTACAAATTACAGATTAAAAAAAGTATTGCCCTGTAATACTCAATGAAACCAAAAATTGGATGTTAATGGAAACATGCAATCAACGCTTTCTGATTAAATCAATAAAAATATTACAATTTTTTTGTAATCTTAGGAAAAATGCAAAAAAAATAAATGTATGAGACGCAAAAGGTAAAAGTTGTAGATCCGTCAAAATATAGGTTTTTTTTTTACATTACTGTGGGGCCTCCTTTCCTGTGGAGGCCCCGGGGCAGTAGCGCCGCCTGCCCTCTTCTAAATCCGGCCCTGCCCTCAATACAGTGTGAATTAAATTTATCTCCTACGAGCTTTTACCGACAACGGGAAAGTGTGAAAAGCTGCGGACTATCAGTCTATAAAAGCTTTATAAACTCTATATAAAATATCTTTTTATAAAGCGATGAATTAAGTTTTTAGGTTCGTTTAGTAAGTTATAAAGTTTGTATTGAAAGCTTTGTCCGCCTCGTAAAGGGCACATTGGTGACACGAAAACATTATCAAAATACATTAAAATTATATTATTCGTGAAAGTTAAAAAGATTTTGTCATATAAAATCGACATTAGATTATTTAAGACGCGGTCTGTGCTCGGATTGCCTGCAAAAATTAGTTTAAAGACTAATGAAACTATTTAATAGAGAAACGGTGATTGGTGCGTGTAGTTTTTGTCAAAGTCAAATTTATTTTCTTAACACAGTCAAAGTAGCGTTTAGTCTCAATGTCGATGCGTACTAGTGCTGCGAGAACGGCGATCAGCTGCGCTACTGGTCACGTTGGGCAAGACATAAGCACAAAGTGAATATAACCACTTCCGTTTTACCTGCAGCACGAGGGTCGCGTCCCCGGGGACCTCTCTGGACAGCTAAATTCCGAAATCGCTAAAACCGAAGGCCGGGAGTGGCAGTTTATCGGGCGACTCAAAGTACAATTTTTTAAGGAATATATCTATTTTTTGGACACTCGTTTTGCCACTATCGGAGAGAGCTCATCGTCGCGAATCAGCCGAGGGGTCGCAATCCCGAATCCGCGAACACTGGAACCCACAGGACCCAACACTACGTTGGTGAAACATAATCATCAATATTATCATCTTTTTATATTGAGACCTGGTCATCTCTACACACCCCGAAAGTGATCTAGCTTGACGATATATCATATATTTCAATTAATGTATGCCCAAACTTTCATTATTTTAATATTAAACAGTTTTGATTTTATTTTTAAATATATGTATTCGTAGAATTGTCTTTATCTTTTCTCAATCTTATTTGTGCTTTTTTTCATGAATAATAATTATGAATTTGATTAAAATCGGAAAAAAAAGTTAATCACACTAATGTCTTTGTGAATGCTTTATAAAAGGCTGTATATTTGTAATTGTTATAGAACGTGTAGATCAGAACAGTGCCTCCTCATCATGATACTGAGGCGTCGTAACAGCCGACTAAGGCATACGGCATGCCGACCTGCACGCAGATCGCTGCCGCTTGCAGCTTCTCTGCACATAGTACTCACCCGCCAGCCCGCATTGGAAATTGTGTGCTGGGTTACATGTCCAAACCCCTTCTCAGGGATTCCACAAATATAATGAAAATAAAGGAAGGCTTTGCCCTGCATTAGTGCAAAACTGACTAATGGTAATAATGTAATAAGCCATTGAAAACCCCTGTACGAATAAAATAAATAATCAAACTGCTCTGCCTGCCCCAAAAATAGCGCGTGTTGGTGTAAAGAATAACTTACCAATAAAGTTCATTTCGCCGCTCCGACACACTTCTTACAAAATATATAATACTATGTCTAAAAATCAACAAGTTCCCATCGCAATGTCCGAATATAAAAATACTTTATTTTTTTGAGCACCAAAATTACATTAAAAAGTACATGATACGTATTGTAAGAAGAGAAGAAGGAAAAAGATGTTTCGTGTAAGCTACGACATCGTAGTAAGACGTCTGGCCATAACGGAGCGTTGCTAGCGAATGCTGTATTGCCGCATTCGCACCCCCTTTTATGTAATCCGGAGCGCGTGCCATCTCGCTCGCACTTGCAGTAACACGTCCCTTTCAGTCACACTCTACTTAAGAGTCCGCCAAAGAAATCGTTCGGCCATTGTCACCGTAATGGGGGGTGGAAAAATTGATTCCCGTCAAATAGTACTCTTAATAATGATCGTAATTATCTCTATTGGGGTTTTTTGACTAAATTTACAGGAACAGCTCTCAGGTTTTATTCTCCTGGGCAACGCAGAGGTAAGTCGTAATTTCTACGGAACGAGGAGTACTTATCTTTCACGTTTTGGTAATTTTTTGCGAGCGTTCCTGAATGGGACATCTCTGGAGACATTTTAAGCTTTTAATGATATTCTTTTGTCAGATTATTTCAGATATTTTTTATCCTCGCTGTTATAGTTGAGATTTTATATATAAGAAATAACATAGATACAACTTCAACAGCGGATCTTAAAAAATAAAGCTTAGAATCTGCTATTTGGAGTTAGTTTCTTAATCTCTCCATCGCCGAATCCCTGTTGGAGTATGCAGAGAGAATAGAACGCCATTTCTCTCTATTCTTACACACCTCCATCGCTTCCATAATATTCATTAGTCCTTTCGCGCACTCTCATCAATTCCGCGTACTTTTGACATTACCCTCTGTTTGGGCACAGGGCATGGGTATAAAAAAGGTACTTGAGATTCCCTCCCGTCTCCCTACATTCCCATTCCACGCTCGGTCCTAAACGGTGATACATGTGTACGCGCGGCGGTATCGCGACACTTATCATCATCGGCGAACTCGGTCACACTACGGAATAGTCAGTTGCTTTGGACAATACGGCGGAACATCTAATTGATTGTATACGGTGAACGGTGCGGAGCTGCAGTAGCTGTCCTCATCATCCAGTTTCCAGGTAACTGCCTTTTGAATATTTCACTGTCACTGTGCCTGAACAAAGTTTTTGTTCCCTTATTCTCTACGTGGAAATCCAGACCAGCGACGCTCTCCGGCGGCTACATAAAACTTTTAACACCTTCGGTATCCCTCGCTATCCTGCACACACACCCTCCATCAGAACTGTTTAGGTAAGCCTCGGCTCCTAATTCCACTCACATTCATATTCTATATCTTTTTTGTCATCCATTCATCCCCACCTGCCCGAATCATCGAATTATGCTTTTGTGTATGCTATCGATCAGTGACGTGCATAGGGTATTTGGACAGGGTAGGCAGAATTCGTATAATTAATTTGAATATTATATCATGATAGTAAATATTATATTGCTTTCATAGGTTCATAGTCAAAGATAGACCGCGTGAATACAGAATAGTTATGAATGTAAATGATTCCTTTTTTTGTTTAGCTTTGAGCAATTTATTCCAGACTTATTTATCATAAGGGCATCCAATACTTGCGTGCATCTATGGAATGAACGCTACTGCTATCGATGACAAAATCTTTCAAAGCAACCATTTTGCGTATATCTTCGATACTGACGCGATCCACAAGCGTTACTCCGCATATAGAACGAAGAGATCGCATCTCCACTTCATTAATTCTACTTTCATGCTTCTTCTTTTACATTCTTTATTTGTATAAATTTTCTATAATCCTTTAAACACTTTCGATGCTATTGATGACTATAGTCACGAGTTAATATCGCCGCCAGCACACGATGGGTACAACAGCATACTATCGTTTTATTCACTCGTATTATTTTTCTTTCTAAAAATAATAAATATCGTTTTGAGCCATAATTTTGGCCCTGAATGCTGAAGAGCAGTGACGTGCATAGGGAATTTGGACAGGGTAGGCAGAATTCGCACAATTAATTTAAATATTATATTATTATAGTAAATATTATATTGCTTTCATAAGAGAGATAAATGACGTGAATATAGAATAGATATGAATATAAATGATTCCTTTTTTGTTTAACTTTAAGCAATGTATTCCAGACTTATTTATCATTAGGGCATGCTATGCTTTCATGCATCTATGGAATGAACGCTACTGCTGAAGAGTGCGCGCGTTTGATGGGCGCACTCTTCAGCACGGAGCTTCGTTTCCTGCGAAACATCTTGATGCCTGCCGTAGCGAAAGGGTTAAGGAGTTTTTATTAGAAATATATTACTTTTATATATTTCTGATAAAAAAATCCAACATTTATAATACTGTTTACGCCAAGTTAGTTTTTCCTACATTTACTATTTCAGTTAATATTTAAGGTAACATTGGTCGCACGTAGGCAACATTATTTTAATATAAATAGGAATAAATTCTAGTGGCTCTGGTGTACACTAGATTAGTGGGTAATGGACAAGTTTTCATACGCGGTTAAGCGAATGGTCATCAATTCAAATTTCGGCACGTACTGCTGTGTTTTTCTGGATTACGTAGAGTTTTTAGCACCACGTGCTCACTGCTAACGGAAAACATAGTGAGGAAGTCCGTGTGGTATCTAATAAAATGGAATGTGTACTAGTGCTTTGAGAATGGCGAGCAGCTGCGCTACTGGTCACATTGGACACGAGATATACGCGAAAAGTGGATACAACCACTAATGTATCTCTGCGCAGTCCGTCAAGGATTCAGCGTAACGATTGTATTATTAACCTTTGTTAAGGATAATCTATGATGAAAAAAAACATGAAAGAAAGGAAAGTTCTCTAATTCTTATGTTTGTAGGGTCATTGGATTGTGGAATGGCCACCCAGCGAGCGTATAACCTTCGTTCTAGATTATTGGATTCTTCAAAATAAGCCTGAAGATTTTTGTGTGCAGGCCGGCATGATCGCGGCGACTATCGGCAGACGGTTGTCTCTCGATAGTCCAACTCGGTTTTTGGATAGCATTCCACTTTCCATCAGGTGCGGTGCAGTCACAATGCCGAATTAAAATAAAAAAGCAAAGGAAGCACTTATTTGTTTTCTGAATTTCAGTCGTGGTATATTTTAGGTGGTATGACGATTGCCAGAACTAGATTCTGACCGTAGTACTCAAGTGCAAAGATCTTCAAACCGAATCACATCACTCTTTCGCGTTTCGGGATCAGCTTGATTACGTCTGTTAGTTCATTTACCTAGAGACCTTCATTCGCGGCATATGTGGGCCGGCATGACGACGGCAAGTGTCAACGAATTGACGTCCTATGGTGGTCGCTAACGTTCACGGGCTACACTTTTCATCAGAAGTGGTGTAGTCACTTTGTAAAGTATTTTTTATGATTTACACTTGACCTCAATCACACCTGGTGGAAGGTGAAGATGAGTCAGACGGTGGACTGCCTTCGCTCAACAATTTTTTTTTTACACTGGCTCGACATAGTGACTACAGAGTACCTGATGGTAAGTACAGTGTAGTCCAAAAACGAAAGCGACTATCAAAGGATGAAAATCCATTGATAGTCTACATCGTTATGTCGGCCCACATATACCACAACTGAAGGTCTTTAGGTATATGAGCTACTGGATATACACAAGCTGATCCCGAAACGCGACAAGCCGAAATTGGTCACTGGTCACTATGACGGGCTTTACACCCATGTACTGTGGTCGCGATCCTGACGGGCTCCGACGCCCTACCACCTCGCAATAATGCCTTTTCACTTTTCTCTTAAGGCTGCCAAGTTATAAAAACGGTATGAAACTGTCACTAGACTCTCGGCCTATGATTCATCTCTGACGCACCCTTGAGTTTCTTTCGGCGTTTCTTCTCAAGGTGGTCGCTTCCAGGACGCTAGTAGATCATCCATGGGTTTCTTTCCCTGGCTGTCCGTGCATGTCGAGCTCCATACTAACAGGAGTACCCCTGCGTTGCCACCCAATCCATAAATTTGCTGGCTGCGTACCTAGAGTGCCCCCCGCCTGGTAAAGTTCTAAATAAGCGTTTTGTCCTGTAGAATCAAGCGCAATGCAGTCACAATACTCTAAAACTAAAATGAAATAAAAAATTCGACAATTCGAAAACATTTGTACCAATAGCCAATATAAAAGTAACATAAAATAAAGGATAAGTTAAGAGTAATTGGGGACGTAATTCATGGCCGCCCCCTTACCCGTCGGTAGCTACACGCGCGGGGCGTGGCTTCGCTTGTGTGTGCGCGTTAAATCTTTTATAGGTCGGTGCATTAAGTAATTTAGTATTATTTCTTGCGTTTGTCGCGGAACGGTTGAAAATATATTGGAAATGTTTAGACGGCCATTTTTATTTATGAGGGCATAACCAGTACACATCTAAACAACAAATAAAATTAAAGTATTATTAGCCAGTTTAGTCCCACTGCAGGACAAAGGTCTCTTTTTTATCTGACTCCAGTATATTTGTGGAATACATAGGAAGAGGTTTAGGCATGTAACCCAACATACAGTGTCCAATGCGTGTTGGCGAGTGTAAACTGCGTGCAGAGAAGGTGCTCCAGCAGCAATCTACGTGCAATGCGGCATGCTGTATATATACCTTAGCCGGCTCTTGCGATCCCTCATGGCACCCTCACCTCTTATAGTATACTAGCTGATCCGGCAAACGGTGTTTTGCTATATAAGTTATTGTAATATCTTCTAAGATGTTCATTGAAATTAAGTGATGTCAAAGACAATTGTGTTCACAATTAAATACTCTTAATCAACAACACATTTATTTGGATAAAGATTAATATTATAACGTTGATACAACTCTTAACAAATAATGCATTAATTTCGACCAAATTTGATTACCATAAAAACGGTTCTAGTGAGTTAATCTTAAAATATAGACATATACTGTTCCGGACATTTTTTTAGATAATTTCAAGAGAAATAATTCTTTGATACATATATTTTTGGTATCATGAACCGTTTTCGCAGCGCACACAATGGAAGCACTCAAGGATGAATAATTTTCAATGTTTTTTTCACATTTTCCATTATTTCTTCGCTCCTAATAGTCGCATCATGATGTTATAAAGCCTAAAGCCTTCCTCGATAAATGGTCTATTTAACACAAAAATAATTTTTCAATTCGAACCAGTAGTTCCTGAGATTAACGCGTTCAAACAAACAAACAAACAAACTCTTCAGCTTTATAATATTAGTATAGATTATTATTATTATGCAATGTGGGGCTATGCAGTCTATTTCAGCCTGTATCACCGCGACCTAAAAGATCTATTGTGATCGCCACCTACCATTTAAAGCTCTCTGTCAAGGCCTATAGTTTTAAAGAACTGTAGTACTTTATTGGCAGAGATATCTGGAACCTCTCCTGGGTGTAGCACGTGGCGGCCCAGAATACGGTTGCGTTTGGCCATTAGTAAGTCACATTCACACAGGAGGTGCTTGGGTGTTTCGTCCGCGCTTTCGCAGAATCTGCAATCTCTAGTGCTCCGGCCAGCAATGCTGAACAAATGTTTGTTCAGACAGCAGTGGCCATTCAGTGATCTTACTAATACTCGTATTTGATTTCTTCTAAGCATCAGAGCCTCTGCAGCTTTACGCTGGTCGAAAGTCCTGACTAACTCTTTGGAATGTTTCAACCCTGGTATAGCGTTCCAGTGGTTTGTAGCCTTTCCTTTCTTTTATAGTTTAGTTATAATAGTTAAATAATAGCATAGCGTGCTTACAATTACAGAACAGCTATAAAAATAAATTCTGTTAAGATCCTATATCTGATAAAGGTAACCAAATCAGGCAAAAAAAGAATTATAATGTCTTTTTTCTTGTTTCAGACTTATTAATTTACAATATTTTTTAAAAGTAAATTATATTTACCTAACTATTTGTCTGTATTTTTATAATTTAAATATTAGAAAAATCTCTATATTGTTAATCTTTGGGTTCAGGCGGATACAGACATTATTGTATCTCTGCTCACTTTGAAAGGAATATAGCGTGACGATATATTATTATATGAAATTATTTTAAGTATTATTTACCGGAATCCGGGAACATATCCTCAGTAATACAATTTCTTTTTTGGATATAAAAATATTTAATGATAAAAAGAAACTTATTAAAGTTCGGCAAAATAATACAGTAAATTGATTAATAATTATTTTTTCAATATATCTTCAATTTTAAAGGCATAGAATTAGAATACGTCTAGAATCCTGAAATGTTAATGGTTGCTATAATATGAGTACGATTGAATCTAGTTGACAAAATATTGGAGTATGGCGCGGGATTTTGGCCAATCCTTTGTCCAGTGAAGTCAGAATGCTTTGCCAGATGGTGACGCTTGCTCATCCGCGACTCCCCTAGGATGCAAGGAAATAGGTTACAATGGGGCTAATATTAGGTCCTTACATATGAAATTGGCGTTTTTCGTACTGGCCACTTTAATCACAAATTTCTCTTCTTTGGTAAGGAATTCCAAATTCAAATTTGTACAGCTATAGACTCATGTATTTGAGCTTCGATGATCGTCATTCATTTGTTTTTTTTTCTGTTTTTTTTCTGTTTGCGTCACTCATTTTACAAAATGGAAAACTTAAAATATCGCATTATTTACGAGTACGAGTTCCGCCGTGGCACTAGTGCTGCGGAAACAACTCGAAGGGTGAATGATGTGTATGGCGGTCGTGTTGCAAAAGAAAACACAGTTCGTTTTTGGTTCCAACGTTTTCGTTCTGGAAATTTCGACCTGCAGAACAAGCCCCGTGGACGGCCTGAGACTCAAGTTGATAATGAAGAGTTGGAGGCTATTGTGGAAGCGGATCCATCGCAAACCACGTCCGAGTTAGCTGCAGGCTGCGATGTTAGTGATAAAACTGTTTTAATTCACTTGAAGCAAATTGGGAAGATTAAAAAGCTTGAAAGGTGGGTACCTCACGAATTGACTGAAGCAAACCGGCAAACGCGCGTCGACTGTTGCGTTACATTACTAAACCGGCACAATAATGAAGGTATTTTAAACCGAATCATTACCTGTGATGAAAAATGGGTTCTTTACGATAATCGGAAGCGCTCAGCGCAATGGTTGGATCCTGGCCAGCCAGCCAAATCCTGCCCCAAGCGAAAATTAACCCCAAAAAAGTTACTTGTAAGCGTTTGGTGGACTAGTGCCGGTATTGTTTATTACAGTTTTCTCAAATCTGGCCAGACTATTACGGCTGATGTCTATTGTCAGCAATTGCAAACCATAATGGAAAAGCTAGCGGCTAAACAACCTAGGCTGGTCAATCGCTCCACGCCACTGCTGCTTCACGACAACGCTAGACCACACACTGCGCAACAGACGGCTACTAAATTAGAAGAGCTTCAATTGGAAAGTCTAAGACATCCTCCGTACTCCCCGGACCTTGCTCCAACAGATCACCATTTTTTTCGAAATTTGGATAACTTCTTGCAAGGGAAAAAATTCAACTCCGATGGGGCAGTCCAAATCGCCTTCAAAGATTTTATTGATTCCCGTCCGACTGGCTTTTTTAGTAAAGGGATCAATGAACTACCTATGAGATGGCAAAAGTGCATAGAAAATAATGGTTCATACTTTGATTAATTAAATATATTATATTAAAAAATATTCGACTTTTTGTTCCTCCCATACAAAACGCCAATTTCATATGTAAGGACCTAATATATTCGCCTGAATAAAAGCCCCTAAATAAAAAAAATAAAAAAAAAGAATCTAGTTCAGTAAATGTAGTCATTTTTCTCGTAAAAATTCTAGGAAAAAATATTACATCAGCTTTTCGGAGCGTTGTTAGTAACCTAAATTCAAAATGGCGACCGAATCCTCCCGGTATGCTAACTGCCATTTAGAATTCAAATTTCTCTAAATACATATCTTTGCTATTTTCTTTATCATAATAAATAGATAAATACTATTCAAAGACATAAGTTAAGGTGGATCAGGGGCCCGTATTCACGCGCGGCACCGCGAACGCCGTACTGGTTTAAATTCCGTCGCGTACTCCTGGGGCTGCTTCCGTTACTCGCCGTGTGCTCAATGCTGAAGTAACACATCGTGAGTAAACTCGTACCTGATAGATATTTAATGTGTAAGTGCCCTGGGAACGGCCAACAGATAAAAGCGCAAAGTGACTACAGTCAATAATGTATATCTGCTCACTCCAAAAGGGATATAGAGTGACGATATATTTATTATTTAATAAATATATGCTTTCTTTGCGTTTGATATCACGTCAATAAATCGTCGAAGCGTTTACTGATATAATATATATGTAAACGAGCATTATATGCGTGAGTTTAATATAATATTCAAATGAACTGCAGAGTCGGCGCGCGGCGCGCGGGGTGCGGGGAGCGGGGTGCGGGGCGCGGAGAGCGAGGCATACTTGTGCAGTTACGCGACGCACGTACACCGAATGTTAATCGTTTATTACATTCTCTGTGTATGCTAATAGAGCTCTATATTCACGAATATACTAAAGAGGTGCAGGAAGTCATTTTCTAAAATGTTTTTAACAAATAGCATCGGTTGTTCTCACTTACTTTCTAATCTATACTAATATTATAAAGCTGAAGAGTTTGTTTGTTTGTTTGTTTGAACGCGTTAATCTCAGGAACTACTGGTTCGATTTGAAAAATTATTTTTGTGTTGAATAGACCATTTATCGAGGAAGGTTTTAGGCTTTATAACATCACGATGTGACTATTAGGAGCGAAAAAAGTAATGGAAAATATGAAAAAAAAACATGGAAAATTATTCATCCTTAAGTGCTTCCATTGCGTGCGCTGCGAAAACGGTTCATGATACCAAAAATATATGAATCAAAGAATTATTCCTCTTGAAATTATCTAAAAAAACAGTATATGTCTATATTTTAAGATTAACTCACTAGAACCGTTTTTATGGTAATCAAATTTGGTCGAAATTAATGCATTATTTGTTAAGAGTTGTGTCAACGTAATAATATTAATCTTTATCCAAATAAATGTGTTGTTGATTAAGAGTATTTAATTGTGAACAAAATTGTCTTTGACGTCACTTAATTTCAATGAACATCTTAGAAGATATTACAAAACCTTATATAGCAAAACAACGTTTGCCGGATCACCTAGAGTTAAATAAATTTTAAATTTCATATCTTCTATTTTCTCTATTACTTAAACCACGTGCTCACCGGTGAAGGAAAATATCGTGAGGAAGCCCGCATGGCATTAATTAGGAATGTCATGTGTGTTAGCGCTGTGAGAATTGCCACCAGATGCGCACGCTTTGGAGATGACATATAAGCGCAAAGTGCATACAAACATTAATGTATAGCTGCTCACCCCTAAAGGGATATAGCGTGATTATATTATTATTAACATTACTCATATAGCGTGTGAGCACTACATGCAAAGTCAGAATAATAAAAAACCCTACGTCACTCGATTTCATCGCACAGGCGTACTGGATTCAAGTACCTAGGTTATAGCGACATACGTCTTGGAGCAATTTGCAGTACAGCCGCGGTAAGAGGTTTCCGCTTTTATTTTTACGGTAATGCGTACTCACTTTTACAGCACTTATTGACCGGAGTGTTCGGGCGATTATTCATGAAATAATACCACTGAAGCTTTTACTTTGAAACGTTTGATAGTTCACGCGTCGCCGGACAGGGTTAGGTAGAATTGGAAATAATAATTCATTTTTTACGCCTTATCAAAAGCAAAGCAGTGTTTTACCCAAAACTCTGTCATCTATAGATGTTGCGCTCAGTACAATAAATATTTTAAAGATATCGATATGTTTCACTTGAGCCGTAATCAAGTCATTAAGACTATTATTTCTGGCTTGCTGTTAGATGAATCTCATACAACACCGATATGAGCACACACACGCACACAAGTGTACTCACACACTCACACAACACTCACTATACGATACGGGGAGCGACCCAAACGTTTAACAAAATTTAATATGTATGTGTAACTACGTTATTGGTATTTTAGATTTTTATTTTATTTCCTATTTTGTATATAATTTTCTTATAATGTGCAGTGTAGTTACTATTAAATAAATAAATATCCCTTTCGGAATGAGCCGGTGTACAACTGTAACTGCATACTTTTTGTGCGTTTATACCGTGCCCAATGCGACCAGCAGACCAGCTAATCGTTACAATAGCACGGCAGAGTGACTACACCGCATCTAATGTTAAGCTCAGCTCAATGTACAAACAAACAGGAAACTGTTCGTCTGTAGTCACCGTGATGATGTCGGTCTGCTCAAAACTTTCTTTATATTTCTTTTAAGAAGGGAACACACTAGCAATTAGATCATTCTACAGCCCGATGACTCGGCAAAGCTGAGAATTGGAAAAGTTTTAAGTGCGTGTTGGAATAGAAGTAACACTACAACTGTTGCTTTACAAGCCAGTCCGTGTAATTTTATTGTGGGAGGAAGAAAGTCATGGCGTGTCATCAAATCCAGGTGATAGTCATTCTCAGGGCACAATGGCATTTTTGTTACATGATATGCAGGTTTTCTGATGATGTTTTGAATCAAAAGGTTTTTTTTTATCTTGATTCGGTATATTGACTGCACTACGCCTGATGGAAAGTTCAAAAGCGGCAACGACTATCCACAGTGAAAAAACCTTCCGATACTCGCAGCGATCATGCCAGCCTGCACAAATATCTCCTCAAGCTTCGATTAATGATCCCCATATCTTAGGACGGTGTGAACACACTTGACGGAAGACAATTCCACAGCAAATGTAAGAGTTAGAGAACTTCTTTTTTTTTAATAGTTTATAGGCGAACGCTTGACCTCAATCACACCTGGTGGAAGGTGAAGATGAGTTCGATGATGAAACGCGATTGCCTAGCAAATGCCTATTCACTCTTCTCTTAAAGACTCCCAGGTCATAAGGTCGCGGAAATACGGCCGCTGGAAGCATATTCCACTCCCTAGCCGTTCGCATGATAAATGTAGAAGCGAATCTTCTCGTGCGAATATAAGGAACATCCACCACATACGGATGGTATCCGACACGATGTCTAGTGGTTTTGTGGTGGAATGGGGCTGGTGGAATCAAAGAATGTCTTAGTCTTCGCCGGGATGCAAGTTACCGTATATGGATCCCCAGGCCCGGGTAATAGCGAGTTGAGGGACACCCCCGGGTGTTTTTAGTAAGTAGGAGTCTGACACACCGGTGGCACCACCCTTACGGCGCCCATGATAGTCTTATGCAGAATTACCCCCGGGGTAACAAAAAAAAAACGGTGTTGCGTTAATGACGTTTGAAAACAGGTCCATTCAGATCATAGAACTGGGAACTTGTTTTGGGAGTCGAAGCTGCTCACGTCCGTAGGCTTTACCCTAGTTTCCCTACATGTGACTCCTGGGTGGTGCTAAACGAGCAGCAGCGAGGTGCTAGGGCGTCGGTGCCCGTCTGGATCGCGGCCACAGTACATGGGTGTAAAGCCCGTCATAGTGACCAGTTTCGGCTTGTCGCGTTTCGGGATCAGCTTGTGTATGTCCAGTAGGTCATATACCTACCTTCAGTCGTGGTATATGTGGGCCGACATGACGATGTAGACTATCAATGGATTTTCATCCTTTGATAGTCGCTTTCGTTTTTGGACTACACTGTACTTACCATCAGGTACTCTGTAGTTACTATGTCGAGCCAGTGTAAAAAAGAATAGAACTTACAGCTTCAGAGCGGTGATAGTTTACCTGAAACAAGACGTAAAATATATTTAAATTATTTGTATTATATTTAAAGTGGTTAAGCTGTGGAATGGATTTCCGGTGAGCATGTATTAAGAAATATTTGTATGGTCAGCATGATCGCTGCATCTATCGACTGGTTTTTCTTTACTGTTGATAGCCGTAGTTTGTAGTAGTTGTTTGGAGTGCACCATACTTACCGTCAGGCGTGCTGTGGTCGCTGTACCGAGTCAGGAAAAAAATCTTGTTTATAAAAATTCAAACACAATGTAAGTATAAATATCACTTTAATACATTTTTGATATTATAAATAAATAAGTTATGAAATATTTTTTTATTATTGAATTTTTTTATTAATAGTAAGTTAATTTGCGCATAAGACGCTACGTTAAAATATTTACAATGAATACAAAACGCAAAGTTTAAAATACGATTTTATTATTACATTTTTAAGTTGCTAGGGCGATTGGCCAAACTGGGTCGCGACCAGAGTACACAAATGAAAACCGCTTATAGTGACCAGTTTTACTTTTCGCGTTTCAGCTTGTATCCGTCTAGTAACTCATATACCTATCTATAGACCTTCAGTTGTAGTGTGTATGAGCCGATATGAGGTCGCAGTATTTATCATCAGGTGGACTGTAGTCAGTTTGACGAACCAGTAAAAAAAATATAGCTTGTTTATTTATAACAAATAAATTATAGCAGTACATTACATTATAAGCTACGACGTAGTAAAACAGTGGTAAACTACGCCGTAGCACCTTTTTTAAACTATCGTCACACAAGCTACGTTGTAGGCGACAACGGCGTAGCATGGCTACGCTTTATCGTAGTTGCCATAATGAGATTTATACAGAGGCAGTAAAATAATTTAACAATAGATTTTTCAACAAGGAGAGAAAGATATATTATTATTCTCAAATAATAGGCTAGCAGCTATTAGCTAACGTGCTTGTCTTAGCTAGTGAGTTCAACTATCATGTATTGTAAGGCTATTTATAGAATTTTAATCAGAAATATATTTTAGTATGTATATTTTCTTGGCTTTTATTAAAGTATCTTCATGGTATTATACTTTTCAAAGCTTCAAGCTTCATAATTAAAGCGAAAATGAGCTGGACAAGTTGCGAGACTTCAAAACTAACGCTGGATCATTACAACTTGGGAAGGTCTGCAAGACAAACGGAAACAAGAGAGGCCTTCTAATAGGTGAGAAATATATTTTTTACTGAATCAAAGTAACTGCTAATAATACACTCTACAGAATATCCAGCTGTATTTGAAAGAGACCCTTCATCGATAGAGGGAATCTCAGAGAATTTTATTCTAAATTGAAATAAATAAAAAAGATAATAACTATAAATTTATGGAAGCCTACACCAAAATAATCATATTTTTATTTATTTCTATTAAATATTAACTATATATAGTCTTTTTTAAATAATAATAGTAACTTTATTATGTGAACCGGGATGTGAGTCATCAGATAGCCAAGGTTCTTTTATGAAAGTAAGAGGATTGAACAATGTTAAACAACTCTTCAGAACACTCGCCATGATACAGACGGTAGGAAAAACTCAGTGAGGCAACATCTCTGCGCAACTGGAGAGGTTCCAGAGATGTAAATAATGTTCCATGTAGGGTCTGACCTGGGCCTTATACAATAGGAACAGATAGATGATCCGATGTGAAAAACCGTCGCACTCTATCCAGGACACAACGTCTACGTGATGTTGCAGAGATGACAGATGTTGGTTTTGCTTATTAAGTCGATTGTAAAGCCGCAAAAGTGCTAATAAAATTAAAACAATGCACTGTACTGGAGTCACAGGACAAGATATAGTTTATGTAGATATAGAGTGCCGTGTGCCTGTAGTACGGCGGTGGGTCCGCCGCTGAAAGTCCGATAAACCGTCCGCGGCACTCGCCTCTGATTTCATTTACAATTCATTTGATATACTTAGCGAAGGTTTTTGATGGGCGCTGCAGGGCTGCCACACGCGGCTTAAGTTTATATTTTTTTGAATCCCATATTTAGGTTTTGGGCTTGAAGATTTGCGAAATTGGAAAATAAATATTATAGCATGTAGACACCGCCCGATACGTAATTGTATTAAACGCCCTAAGGGTCGTTAGAGTCTTACGAGACGTGCGGGGTGAGGGGTGCGCGCGCGCAAGGGATGCTCTAGCAAAATCAGTCGACTACCGAGACCCAAGGCTAGAGTACGTGCGTGTGCGTCGCAGTTCGGTGTGCCTTAAAGTGCAAATAAACAGTAAAATGCCAAAATACGTATCTTTCTACGACCACACCCACGACCACCGGTCATAATATATATATGGCCCGAGAATCAGTCTCACCTAAATTTATGAATAATTTGCCACATCCTTAAAACTTTTACTGAAATAAAACAATATTATTTGAAACTGGATTGTCATAAATGTATATTATAACAACGTTATATGATTGATTTAAGCTCATTATAATAATTTTATTGATTAAGTAGTTAATGCTTGTAAAATTGTTTGCTCTGAACTCACTGATTATCGATAAGCCTAACATATGTACGTCTCCGCAGTCTATACGAGTTCATTGTGATTTATTTTTCCTTGTAATGTAATTTAGAACTAATACATGACATAGAAACATCAAGCATCGACGTAAAGCCGCCAGCCTTGCAGTCTGTTATCGCTTACACCACAGAAAGTGTTCTCAGCTACATTCTATAATTCCAACGGTCGCATTACATCATAAAATTACAAGACGCCGCGTTGGATACCATCCGTATGTAGTGGATGTTCATTATACCCACACGAAAAGATTCTACAGACATCATGCGAGCATCCAAGGAAAGGAACATGCTTCCGGCGAGCGGATTTTCACGAGTCTTTAAAAGAAGAGTGGAATTGTTGGGCGGACACAGTCCAACATCGGACTCATTTTCACCTTCTACTAGGTGTGATAATTTACAAGCGTCCGCCTTTTTTTTAATTCTATTTATCTAAGGGACTTTTACGTGTGTCAGCCCCATCGTACCCTAATACAGAAGTACCTAATATATTACATATGGTGCCATTGATCTGAACAGGCCAGACGCCTCATCAGATAACAGTTCTGTTAAGATTTTGTTAGACATCCCGACGTCTTGTCTGTTCAGAGCAAAGGCACTCACAAACGCCTCTCTCACAGATTCAGATCGGACACATTCCATCAACAAATGATGGATATCATCTATGATTCCGCCTGTAAGCCAAAAAACAAAGTTAAAATAGGTATATATAAATATAATTATTTTGAATTTAGAGTTTGAACGAAGTAACGTACACTAACCAGTTTGTGAAGGAACGCCTGAAGAGGATATTTGGATATCGATCTTATGCCAAAGTCTGTATTAGTATCGCTTGAGTGGAGACAGGTGTCGTCTACAGCTTAGGGCATTGCCAAATACACACAACAATCGTCATCGGATTGTATGCAGTGAGTTTCAGATTCGATTTAATAGGATCAATACCTAAAATAATTATAATTAAAAAAAATATTGCTCTCTCCCTTACTAGTTATCTCTATTAATCCTTTGTCCTCCTTCCTCTTTTAATATTGCATACTATAACCAGTAGTCGTGGGTGTGGTTGTAGAAAGACACGGATTTTGGCGTTTTACTGTTTATTTGCACTTTAAGACACACCGAACTGCAACGCACACGCACGTACTCTGGCCTTGGGTTTCGGTAGTCGACTAACTTAGCAAGCATCCCGTGCGCGCGCGCATCCTCTTACCCCGCACGTCTCGTATCACTCTAACAACCCTTAGGGCGTGTAATACAATTACGTATCGGGCGGCGTCTACATGCTATAATACTTTAAGAACATTTTCAAAAGTTTGTTAGCAGGCTGGTATGGTAACAGTGGCTATCGATGAACAGAAAAAAATCCTAGTCATCGCCAACTAGTTTACGAGCTCTTCGTTCAATCGATTCCAGAGTGGCCAACTGGTACTTAGCAGACCCGGTCCAAATGCACCAACAGTACCCAGCACCCGACCGCACCAGTATCTGATAGAGGTTCAAAAGTTGCGATGGTGTAAATTACCGTCTGACCCTTTTTTTTTCACTGGCTCGACATAGTGACTACAGAGTACCTAATGGTAAGTACAGTGTAGTCCAAAAACGAAAGCGACTATTAAAGGATGAAAATCCATTGATAGTCTACATCGTCATGTCGGCCCACATATACCACGACTGAAGGTCTCTAGGTATATGAGCTACTGGATATACACAAGCTGATCCCGAAACGCGACAAGCCGAAACTGGTCACTATGACGGGCTTTATACCAATGTACTGTGGTCGCGATCCAGACGGGCACCGACGCCCTGCCACCTCGCAAAAATACACACAATTCTTCAAACTAGTCTGTACACGTTACTTCGTTCAGACTCTAAACTCAAAATAAACTTAGTTTCATAAACTTATTTCAAATATTTTTTAAATCTAATTATAAATCGATTACAAAAAGCGGAATCTACGGAGAAACTGCAAGAAACTCTGGTAGTCGCTGTTTTCAAAAGATTATTCCTTAGATACATATCAAATTGGACGTCCTGTGGGAAGCACGACATACAGCCACGCATCGTAATCATTAAAATAATTATTGAGAGAATAATGAACTGTGCTGAGCAAATAACTCTTTGCGCTTCGTTTAAAGGACCCCATATTATAGAACGGAGTGAACATGCTCGCCGGAAGTCCATTTCACAGCCCAAAGACCCGGTATGCTCAGTAAGAGTTAGAAAACTTCTTAGTCTTAACCGGGATTTGAGTTATCGTATAGTGACTATGTGAAGCCGCGCGCGTGGTTCCGCTATGAAAGGAAGAGGGTAGAATAAGGTTAAATAAATTCATCTTTAAACGGTTCGTTTAAAGGAACCAATATTATAGTAGGTTTACCTTAGCGATATCGCCTCTAAATAGTCATGAACGGTATTTCACGTCATTTTCGATTAAGTACAGTGTGGTCACGATACTGAGTCCGAATAAAAATAATAGGAAAGCTATTCATGACAACCCTGGTAAGATTTAGGTATAAAGTTACATCGGAACACAAGTGGTCCGGAGTAAATACGTTTCTTATTCGAACTGGTCCCCACACTCCCCCTCGAGTGACCCCACTCGCGTCAAGTGTGTGCCGCCCGGGGACCGGTTCCTCTGTAGTGTTAATGGTTTGTTTGTTATTGTAATTAGACTGAGCTTGTTTATCTTCACACTACACTCATTTGGAAGTAGGTAGAAGTGGTGGGTTTATTGCTGCCTTATTTTACTCACATCTGACACAATTTAATACGTTTGGACACGTAACAAATAAAACTCAGAAGGAAAAATATACATCGTAACACTATATCCATTTCGGGGTGAGCAGAGTTACATTAGTGGCTGTATCCAGTGTGCGCTTGTATGTCGTGCCCAACGTGACCAGTAGCGCAAAACCCGTACGCCATCTAAAAAAAATATCGTGTATACCAGTGCTGTGAGAATGGCGATTAGCTGCACTACTGGTCACATTGGCCACGACATATATATATACGGCGACATATATGCTCGCCCGTAATGGATATAACGTGGCGTTATATTGTTATTTAGTACGATAGATCGAACTTATAAAAAAAATGCGTGTAGATTATAAAAAAAATCATATAAAATGTTTAATATATCTATAATTCATTTTACATTTTCTGTTGGAAATTATACTTAAACGGAAAATCGCTTTAAGCATCTTATCGCTGTGACATTAACAAAGAACTGATTTGGACAAAGCTTTGCCACGCCCAGTGGGCAGTGGGCAGTGGGCAGTGGGCTTGGCGTCCTGATTACAACTCGACGCTAGCGATGACACGCTGTTTCTCTTGATAATTAACAAGTCATTATATTGCTTCGTCAATGCATTGTATTGGATTAAAGTTTCTTTAGATATACAATGTTGACTTATACTGTAATATATCGACAGGTCAGAGGATTAGAAGGCTGGAGTGCCAGTGGGCTTGTAATATATATATATATATATATATTTTTTTTTTTTTTTTTTTATTTATTTGGTTCACATACCGGGCATCAGACAAAAACATACAAAACATAAACGAATCTTACTAAAATAATACAAAAGGTGTGTCCTTAACAAGTGAACACAACAAGCTAAGTAAATAATGCTATGATAAGTAAATCAGACACATAGAATCATCAGAAAACGAAAAAACGCGCTACACCGGCACGCACTGCACAATCTTATGTTTAGCTAAGGGGAAGGAAGACTGAAAGATATCGAAAGATTTACAGATACCATTATAACCAGAGAACATTCTACTGAAAGGGGAGTGCTATATTTGCTGAAGAACTGATAACCGCTGGAGTACACGTGTTCTCGAGTGAAGACTTCGTCTTGGTAAACGTACTGCAGGACGCTCTCCGGCTAGGAGGAGCAACGATCCGCGCGAAGTAGCAGGCAATAACTGAAAATTGGGCTCAGTGCCGAACCTTAGGAGAGGCGGATATCAAACAGTGGAACGATTTGGGTTGATGGTGATGATGATTAGTATTTTAATACCAGATTGTCAGTTCCAATAATTAACTGAAGAATATTTCTTTTTAACCTGGCTTGGAATGTGACCACACCAAATAAAAACCTAGCGATAGTCGCTATCATCATGCCGACCTGCACAAATATCATAGGACGGTTGGAACACGATCACCGTAAGACCATTCAACAATCGATGGACTCGACTATAATAAAAGAAAGAGAAGTAGCAGGGATATTAGTTACAGTTAAGCTGAGGCTCTGTAAACTCGAACGCGTGGTTCTCTTGCGGAAGGAACAGGGTGGAACAAGAGTCAATAGAGTTTCAATAAACGAATAAATAAATGGTATAAATAGCTCACCTGAACTAATAAAAATACAATCCAATCAGTGGCTGTCGAATAAATTTACATGGCGTCAATTCGACCGGATATCCGGACGAGAGCGATGCGGCCCGTTCGTCACCCGTCGACCGTTTGATCCGGCTCTGTCTGATTTATACCGCAGTTTACCACATGTCCGGTTAGAGAATGACTTTTAAATATTTATATCAACCTTTTATTTATTTCGGCCACCTTTGGAGCTGAGGCGTAGATTCAGTGCTTATTTATTTATATAAACGATAATTATGTGTTTGTTTATTTTTCACATAATAATATTACCTTTTTTTTGTAACCCGGAAGAAATCCCTAACGGACCTCGGGGAGAGTTGAGGGCCACCCCCCGGTGTGTCGAGCTTGCACCGACTAAAACTCCCGGGGTGTTCCACCTTCCGCCTACCGGCATCTAAGGCACGACTGGGGTCTCATTCTCAATGACCGGCTGGGCGTGCGGCCGTGAGTAGGCCTCTACTCATTTAGGGAGGGGTGGTGTATAGAGCCACCCCTCTCGTGCCTCTGTATTGTAGAGCGGCACGCGGGAACACTCTCTCAAGCGTGCCGCCCGTTATAATATAACCTTTCTTCAGTGACATTAGTTAACTCATGTTATTTCTCATAGAACATTTGCAATGCTATTCCAAGTCAAGTGTTAGTGTAAGAAATTACTTAAATAAATATATTTTACTGATACAACTAATTGGCGTTATACAAAATTTCAATTAGATTTAAAGAAGATAAAGTTCCAGGTCTTGTAATGGGATTTCATAGACGAGAGGACAAAGTTATGTCTTAATTTGAACGAATTTATAAATAAACATATATTTTGAAATATCAGGCATTGACGTAGGTATCATGAAAAGTATTAGTCTCAGAAATAATAACAATATCGTTACGCTATATTCCTTATGAGGTGAGGAGAGATGTTTTACTGGCTGTATCACTTTGCACTTATATGTCCTGCCCAACGTGTCCAGTAGCGCAACTAATCGCTGTTCCCACAGACCTAGTACACATGTAATTTCTATTAGATTAAAATGTGGGTTTGTCAAAATAAAAAATAATAAATATCCGTAAATATTAGTGGATGTTTTTGTATGACCCTGTGTGTAGACGTATACAATACACACGCGGTATTGTAATTAATAACGTGTATTGCTGAAATCATTAAGACGTATCAAGGCATCAATCTTACGCGATGACTGATGACGGCGCTCCACTTGGGGCGGAAACAACCCTTTGTCCGATAAAGGTAGCGAGGAAAATATTATTCTAAGGAAATATATTTCGACGTACACTCATATGGACTTTAATATTTGTTAACACCTACAGTATGAGAGATATATTTTTATTTACTTTTGTTGGTGCACATGCTGGCGGCTCACGCAATGATAAGTATTAGCCGCCGCCTAGAGGCAAATACAACACCAGGAGTGTTTTTATTGAAAGGAAGAAAGAAAACATATTGTCTGTATAAGTGAGAACGGTAGTCAGTTGCGCCACTGGTCATGTTGGGCACGACATGTAAGCGCAAAGCAAATACAACCCATAATGTATGTTCGCTCGCCGCAAAAGGTATATAGTGCAACAATATACTGCTATTATATTCAATTTTTTTATTATACTACTTAGTTTTTTATTGTTATGGCGATGGAGAAGTGTGTGGCACATGACCATTAGAGCAGGCGGGTTCTTGTGTAGAGACCGCAAATCGGCAAGTGTAGCGAGGAGCAAAAGGTCATGATCATGCCATGATCTGAGGAACGTGGCTTTAAAGGATTGGATGAGTAGAGCCGTAAGCCGGGCTCCATGAGACTTGTTGGGAGAAGCTTGCGGATTAGAATGAGATGATGATGATGGGTAATTAATCTGCTGTGGCCAGAAGTCTCCCTTCGGTCGGCCACTATAAATCACTGTCAACGTTTGATACACACCACTGCCGGCTCTAAAATTGAGTACAGCGTGAACATAGGATATAAATGACACGAAACAAAGACGGCCGACGATTTATCTTAAATCAGAGACATGTGGGCCGACTCGTCCTGCGGCGGCGGCGAGCCTCGGGTAATGATCGCGGCGTGACTCAGCGCTGCTTAAGTTATCTGCTTAACGTATACATAAGGCCTTAGAATAACAGATTAATGTTACTCGCGTAATTAAGTTGAGACGCTAAGTCATATGTACTCACAACACAGTTCAAGAGAGACTTTACAGTTCATTTATTCTTGTGCTATTAATAATGTCCGCCTGGCATTGCACTGCGGCGCTGAAAGCAGAGCTCGAGTTCGCGGATTCGAGTCCCGGCACCGGCAATCTCTTCTGTGATGAGCTGTGTTTAGCGCAAGTAATGGATTTGTATCTTTGTCTAGTATCCATGGTAGTAGCACAAACTTCGTTTGTAGCTACAACAATTTGTGTAATTGTCCGTAAATAAAAAAAACTAAGCTCTAAAAGAACAGCTTTGGATTATAAAATTTAAAGTAGGTTTAAAAATATAGGACTTGAGTCTGGGATGTACATATTATATTTATGAAAATTCTCAGAGGCAATGGTCAATGAATGAAACAATTCGATCATATCCTAGGCCGTGTACTAATATACTGCATCAAATGTTCATTGCAATTTGTTTAATTAACACGTTCACGCCGGCGTGTACCACCGGTGGCTCGCGCTTGATTGTGCCATCGGGCGGCGTGTACCACTGGTGGCTCGCGCTAGACCGCCTCATCGGGCGTCGTGTACTACCGGTGTTTCGCATTCGATTGTGCTATTAGACACTGATAATTTAACGTACATATATAAAAACGTTTATTTTGAATAAAAGTTATATTTAATAACGTATTATAAATATAACTCTTGCTCAATAACTTATAATATCTCTGATCAGGATATAAAAACAACACGAGTTAGACTATTTGCAAAGTAAGCACTCAATGTACTACTGAAGAAACAAGAAGCCCGTGCAAGCCTGAACACGCGACATTAGCGCGCCGCCAGATGAAGCGCGATATAGATTTACGCGCCGCCGGGCCGGGCGGTGCATCAAATAAAAAAATGCGCCGGCGGGAACAAGTTAAAAAAAAAGGTAATTTTTAAGAAGAAAATAACAGAGACATTTGAAAGAAATGGAATACACTCACTGCCGAAATACGTTCCAGTGAACACGATCTTTATAAAAACGGGCGCTTCTACTCCGACGCAGCCTTGAGTTTCTTTCGGCGTGTCTTCTCAAGGTAGTCACTTCCGAAACGCTGGTAGATCACCCGTAGGGTTAGTACTTTTTGGCTGGCGGTCCAAATCGAGGTCCGTACCCACAGGGGTGCCCTTGCATTGCCACCCAACCCACAAACTCGCTGGCTGAGCACCTTCTGCGCTCGCCCTCTAAGCCCGTTTGAACTGTAAATGCCTTTCCCGGCAATCAGTAGAAGTCCGCTTCAAAAAAAAAGCAGCGCGGGCGCATTTACTCGTTGGTGTTCACAGCATAAACTTCTCCTGGCTACCCTCTGTGCATATTCTGTGAGAATATAATGGTCGTGTCAGCTATTTTTCTAGTTCTACAATTGTGCTGCTGTATTCGTAACATTCAGTGCAAATTATTGTAAATAGTGTTTCTTGGCTGATTTATTTCAAGTTGCTGATTTGTGCAATTCTTACGTAAAGCTTTATTTATGTGTGTCCGAGTTATCTTCATTTTAATCTTTAATCGACCCTATGTCAACTGATATGAATATATATAAATCACACATTTGTGTTAGTTCTATTTATTTCTTATTTTGGTGGAAAAAGAGAGAGAGAAATGAATAATATATATATATATATATATATATATATATACATATATATTTTAATTATTTTTCACACATACACATTACAGACCACAGTAGACGAGCGTAAAGGCCGTCATGGTGACTAGTTTCGGCCTGTCGCGCCTCGGGACTAGCTCGTGCGCGGCCGGCGGCTCGCGTGCACCTGGTGATCTGCAGTCATGGCATGTGTGACCTGACATGAAGACGGAGACGCTGTACTGACCATCAGGCACAATTAAATCACTTTCACGTGCCAGTAAAAACAGTATAAAAAATAATTACTGTACTATTCCCTAGAAATAAATAAATTAAGCAATTAAATGAGGTAGAGAGCGATATCTCGTCGTTGGATAAGCATGAAGGCAGGAATAATTGATATGGACGTGATTGCCGCAATAGAGTCAATTAACGACGGACGAAGCGCCCTGTGGCAACCGGCGGCCGCTAATGAAATACCCATTTCAACAATATATCAAAACAAACCTCTTATTTCATTTATTGATATATAAATATACAGCAAGATGCGGCTTTGCGCCCGTGGAATTCCGTTATCGCGTAAGAACCGAATAAATAAATATAGCCTACCTATATTTACGTTGAAGACCTATTCTGAATAATGAAGAAACATATTTTTTTAAATTGAGCGGTTAGTTACAAATATTATCATCTACTTGTAAACAAACATATGTGTTTCTAATTGTCAGCTGTGCGGTTCCTTAGAACGTTTCCGGCACACTCTTTAGAGTTGAATTCCTCATCTGCTGCCAGGAGCAGAACTCCCTACTCCATTTAATTATACTACAGTTGGATTATGATATGGGGTTCTTCAATAAAGGAGTGGAAGCCTCTCTTTTTGGTCTTTTAACAGAGCAACGATGACACTTCTTGTTTCAGCTGATAATACGTGAATGTAACCTCTAAATATCGGGTAAGCTGTTTGCCTTCCTTTTAAAAATAAATACTTTAATGGATCTCTTGCGCGAATTACTTTTAATTAAGAGGGTAGAGGAAGTAGCTTCAAATCTCTGACGAAGACTTCGCTTTAGTCTGCTCGTGACTATGATTAGTGTAACCAGATCAAAGTTTCGAGCCTTAATTTCAATAAAGTTAATTCGCACATAGGACCCGTTACAGTATATGAGTTTATAACGCGAAAGTTTAAAACATGATATTGTAAACCGATAAATATGATTATAAGCTTACAAATTATACGGAATACTCAGTGCGCGGCTCCAACTCGCACTTGACCGTTTTTCTTATTTAATCTGTGTTAAATATCGCTCAATTGCGGCATTAGCGCAAGGCTACATAATTGCTCGTAGTTGTCACAAGAGCTATAAACCAGGGCGAGTGCAATCCAAAGTAACACGGCGGGGTTAAACTTAATTACCCCATGTGGGCCAACTTGGAACTTTAAGTTGCGAACACTCTGTTCGCTCAAACGCGCTCGAATATAGGTTAAGTTGATATGTGTGAAATACTCTCCGAGCCTACACAACGCTTCACAAAGTTCTGCAGTGCTGAGAGTTATTCAGTATTGCTAACATAATACGAAAACTCCCTCAGATATTTTAAAAATTCCCTAAAACCTCTGCTTATTTTATCCGTATCGTACTTATATTTCTCATTAACTAAATCGTAAATAATACGATGAAAAGCCTATTACATTAGTATTGTTAAAAATAAAACCGTATATATTTTTTTTATTAGGGGAAAATCCATCATAGTACTTCTCCATCACCATGAGGGCGACTACCAGGGTTGTGTCAGACATCTACTGACCAAAAACCGCAGGAGTGTCCCTCAAATCATTCTAACCGGGTCCGGGAATTCTTATTGTTTCAGAAGCTCGCCTTTTTAGGCGCCTCCTCTGGGAGAGTTGCGTGAAAACAGTTCACCTCTCCGGACCTCTCTATCAAGCAACGTGCCAACACTGCGCACCGCCTTAGTCTCATCCAGGCAGCATACTCCCTCAAGTACAGACGTTTCTGAACATCTTGAATCGCTCCAATTGCGTAGAGATGTTGCCTCATTAAGTGTTTTCTACCGTCTGTATTATGGCGAGTGTTCTGAAGAGTTGTTTAACCTTGTTCCGCCCTCTCCCTTCCTGAATAGAACCACGCGCGCGGGTTTACGGTGTCACAGCTATACGGTATCTCACATCCCGGCTAGGACTAAGAGGTTCTCTAACTCTTTCTTTTGCCGTGTCGTTGGGCTGTGGAATGGTCTTCCGGCGAGCGTGTTCCCACCATCCTATGATATGGGATCCTTTAAACGTAACGTGAGGAGATATTTGTGCAGGCCGGCATGATCGCTGCGACTACCGATGGGTTCTTCTTACCTGTCGATAGTCGTTGGCGTTTTTTGGACTGCACCATGCTTACCATCAGGTTTGGTGCAGTCACTGTGCCGTGTCAGTGTAAAAAAAAAAGTACTACCCGGAGCCCTACTCTTGGATCACTTTAGTTTAAGTTTAAAGTATCACTTTACTTTCTTACTTCAAGCCCCTTCACAAACCTATAAATTTAAAAATTATAGAGTTACAAGTTCACCTAGACTATGTATGAATTTAAAAGGTATTTTAGTTTTAACGTTTTCCAAGATATTCATTTAAACTTTGTTATTTTAAGGACAATTTGAATCTACATTAAATACTTGAGGTAAACTGAAATAATAAGATGTATAAAATCATGTATTTTCTTATACGTTTGTCTTTAAATCACTTGATTCACAATGTGAACAGCGGAGTAGTGGAATACACTCTCTGCATCTATTTTTCTACGATTGTACGATCTGAGCGTCTTTAAAATAGGAGTGAATTGGCATTTTTAGGCACAACCTGTCTATAATTGACCTCAGTTCCACCTGTCACCAAAATGTCATTGAAATCAAGTATCTGCCTGCAAGTCAAAAAAATTAAGTTCTTAAAATTTTATGTTTGTAACATTTGCGAGGTGGTAGGGCGTCGGTGCCCGTCTGGATCGCGACCACAGTGCACGGGTGTAAAGCCCGTCATAGTGACCAGTTTCGGCTTGTCGCGTTTCGGGATCAGCTTGTGTATATCCAGTAGCTCATATACCTAGAGACCTTCAGTCGTGGTATATGTGGGCCGACATGACGATGTTGACTATCAATAGATTTTCATCCTTTGATAGTCGGTTTCGTTTTTGGACTACATTGCACTTACCATCAGGTACTCTGTAGTCACTATGTCGAGCCAGTATAAAAAAAAAAAACAAAAAAATTGTGGAAAATTCTAAAGCTAGTATCACTGAGTTTAGTCCTAGCTAAATGGCTAGTTCCTGGATTGGCTAATTTGACTATAATGGCCTTTAAGCTGGTCTAGATATCGTCAAAGCAGTACTTAGGTTATTGTAAAAACTAATTTTTTTGAAGGTTGTGCTGGCCTTGTGGATTGGAGACCGGTGACCGGGCGAGGCAACGCGGATGGTTGTAGGTTCTAATCCCGGCCGTACATTTGGATTTTTCTAGATTAACTACGGATTAAGGCATCACATGTTCACCGGTGTAGAAAAAAATGGTGAGGAAGCCCGCGTGCTATCTAATAGAAATGTCATGTTTACTGGTGCTGTGAGAACGGCAATCGGCTGTGCTACTGGTCACGTTGGGCACGACATATAAGCGCCAAGTGGTTACAGCTACAAATGCATATCTGCTCACCTTGACAGAGCTATAGCGTGATGATTTATTAATATTATTTTACCTTATTAAATATCTTAGAAGCGGTAATAAAAAAATTATCATGTTATTAGTGATTTTATAATTTAAAATATTCATTCTACTGATATATATCTCCCGATCGTACTGGTTCTCCATTCCATCGGGACCGAGGGAGCTCGGACGAGAGAGTGCTTTTTATGGCAGCGCGTCCAGCTATGCATTTAAATATCTCCTGCGCAATTCACTGTTTCCGTAAACTGGGCCTTGATTTTCTTAATCGGCGTTGAAACAGTCGCCGTGGCCGAATCCGGCTAGGACATCATAATATATATATATTATAAAGGGCAGTTTTGATTTACATCAAATTTGAATATGAGTGTTTTTGTTTTTACAGTTACGTATTTCAAAAGTGAAAAAGGAACCCGTATAGGATTATTTCCTTATCATTCTGTCTATCCGTCTTGCGTACGTGTGCTGTTACCATTTTGCAATTAATATTAAACAGTCATGTGTTACAATAATAGAAAAGCACAACAGCAAATATCACTAATAAGCTATGATGGATATAATATAAATAATAATTATTAAATGCTTTTTTTTAATCAATTTATTTAAAGTGCTTTTGACTGCCGCATACAGTCATGCCAGCCCTATCGTGCTACATCATAAATAAAGATATAAAAAATAAAAATATAAACATTACACTAAGTGTTATGGACACACTATAGAAGATAGAGAAACCTTAAGGTTCCACTAAACTATTGTAAATAAATTTATAAATTTTGCGAGTTTCTCGACTGCAGGGATTACTTAAATAGCTTTGTTAAAAGTCCAAAAAGTTGATGTTTAGGGTGCTCCTTAAGCTTTCTATTTCTTTTTTATTCTGGAAACATTCCATCAACAAATGTTGGATATCCTCTGTTGTGCCTATTAAATGCTAAAGATTAATGTGAACACCATTAACAATTAATTTATAAATCGCAATAATTGTATTTTATGTTGGCAAGTATATGAAGTGACAGGAAGGATATGAAAAGTGTGACAATTTTTAATGGCGGCGGCTTCAGTAACAATATTGTGGAGAGGTATATTATGTATTAATATTCTGTAAATGAATAACAAATAATTATGAGGTCAAGGGTTGATGCAATGATCCGAACAGGTGTCTATCGAGTCAGCACGAGGCCAAAAGAGACCCAAAATAAAAAAGATGTTGTATGGCGTGTGGTACCAGATAAGTTTTTAGAGTTTATAATAATATATTTTATCCTTTAACACTGATGGTGATGACCTAGCCGGATTCGGCCACGGCGACTGTTTCAACGCCGATTAAGAAAATCGAGGTCCAGTTTTCGGATACAGTCAATTGCGCAGGAGATATTTAAGTGCATAGCTGGACGCGCTGCCAGAAAAGCACTCTCTCGTCCGAGCTTTCTCAGGCCCGATGGAATGGAGAACCAGTACGATCGGGAGGGAGCGGGATGCAGGTTTGGTCGAGTTTTCCTTCTCGGAACACCTGGTTGAATTGCGGTGTTAAAGAGATACCTTAGTCGCCTTTTACGACACCTCAGCAAGAAGAGGGGGGTGCTATTCTATTCTGCCGGCAGCCACCACGGCTAACGGCCTTTAACACTAAACCTACCACGACGGGTCAAATGAACCATTTCTTTTTTTTGTTAGAATTTCTTGTAAATAGCAATATCACATCGCCATTTGCCTTTACTACTTTTATTTAAAAATACATCAAATGTATTTTTCAATATTTACTTCTCTCTTGTTAATTTTTTTACCGAGAAATAAATGTAATCTGCTCTAACTATCGCAACGGGTCATTTGACCGGCTCTGGTAGGAATAGATATACATGAAGTATCGGTAGGCTTAGTGTTAATACATGCCTGCTGTTTCCACGTCAATGCAACCGAAAGATACGTCCATTTATGACTACTTACTGTTTTGGGGTGTAGTGGAGCGTCGGCGTCTATTTTGTCCGCCGGTCCCTGTTTAGAAGTGATAGAAATGATGTTGGTCTCCATGTACTGTCGTCAGAGGCTCCCAGTAGCTGTGCAGCTACGTTTGTTCTATTTGTTTTTTTATATAATTAGTTACTTAGTTTTCTCTTATTGTTTGGTGTCCTTTAGATTTATTTATGTTTTTTTGTGGTTATTTTGCTGGCTTACGTATCTACTTTAATATATTACTGTATATTTTCTAAAAATATAAAATATTGCAAAATTTGTTAAGTTTTGGTAAGAGACTTCTCAAAACTCGCTTCGAAGTTGAGCTAGCCCACTTTATAGGGACAATTCCCAACTTCGGGCCTCTGAAAGGATGTCACTTACAATTTCCGGAGCCCGTGGCGCGCAGTCTCGCCAATTTAAACTTATTCCGAAGTTACATTACACTAGAATGCATTTTTTCCGCTGTGCAAGGTTTTACTATCCCTGCTGACTATTTTGGATACTGATAATGCTGTTTTTTTATTGTTTTATTTAAGGAAAATCCTAAAAGCCGCTGTAGTGACTCGCTTCGGCCTGTCTCGTTTATGGATGCCTAGAGATCTTCAATCGTGGTATATGCGAGTCGACATGACAACGGATTTTACTCTTTTGATAGTCGCTATCATTTTGGACTAAACTATACTTACCATTAGGTGTACTGTAGTTATTTTGTCGAGCTAGTGTAATAAAAAACATCTGCCCTTTGACTAGAACTGTAGGCTTTGTGATCAATTCTCTATAGGAGTACCCGCTGTCGTGAAGAGGCAGAAATAAATATTAAATGTCTATTCATTGTTTATCTTTTTATTTGTAATAATAACAATAATATATTATCACGCTATATCCTTTTCGGGGTTAGCAGAGATACATTGGTGGCTGTTTGCACTGTACGTTTACATGTCGTGGCCAACGTGACCAGTAGCGCAGCAGTAGCACTAGCACGCATGACATTTCTATTAGTTGACATGTGTGTTTCCTCACAATGATTTAATTCACCAAAGAGCACGTGGTGCCGGGATTCGAACCTAGGTCACCTCAGCCACAGTTCTTATTTCTCAGACGTTATAAAGGGTCTGGGCATTTGTAAGTAAAATATTCAGAGAGTAAGGAAGAAAAGAGGTCAGGCTATCCAGGACCGTATTAATCCATTGTAATTCGGACTAGGGACCGGTCCTCATACATATGCATCAGGGTTCGATGCCCATGCCGTCCTATTTACTCACCTAGTATTATATCCATATATCATAGATAGCGATGAATGTAAATACCAACGCTTGGTCTTCTTTGTATTTCTATTTATGTAGAGAAACAAATAGCAACATAAAATCAAGACATATAATAAACCTGTTTCTCGTTCACTTCAAAAACAATCCGTAAATGCCATCTGTACAGGGCTTCTTAAACTATGGGTCGCGACCCCATTTGGGGTCAAAACAAAATTCTGGGGTCGCGAGAGATTTTAATATCAAATATTTATATATACCATTTTATAACATCACTAGAGTTGGCGGAATACGGTGGACTTGCAGCGTCTAGACTATAATAAATATATAAAGAAACTATAATAAATACAATTTTATAATTTTTTGTGCAATTTTTAATTTTAGATATTTGTATGTTTCAAAACGAATTCTAAAATTATATATATCATCAAAAAATAATAATTTATTTTTCTTTTATATTTATATGGGGTCGTCAAGAAACTCACAATCATAAATGCGGGCGTGAATGACAAAAGTTTAAGAAGCCGTGCTCTAGTACATACTTTTAGGCAAAATAAATGTCTGTTCTTATCAAGAGAACAACCTTGTATTACGTTTAATAAAAAAAACACGGAGAGAATAGCAATAGCTGCAACTAACTATACTATAACTAATATAAACTACTATATAATATAAACTACTATAACTAATAAGTGCAACTGGCCAAGTTGGACGCGATATATAAGCGCAAAGTGGATACAGCCACATATGTATCTCTGCTCACCCCGAAAGGGATAATAGCGTCATGATATATTATTATAACACTTGAATACATACTTCATTCTAATTCTTTTAAATGTATGAAAATTTCCCAAAAGACTGACAGTAACTTGCCGTTTGGCCATGAGTATGAGTATCTGAGCATTTCCAAAGTGTACTCTATGCCAAAATTCATTTCGAAAGTATGTAAATCTCGTTTACTATATGTTAGCAGGTTTGATTATTCCCGATTGTTCGCTTGTTGCCGGCTAAACGGAATTTACAGCAACACCGTTGTAGGGCTCAAAGTGTTAATAACAAAAAAGAAGACTAATTTTAGTACTAGATAGCAAAAACGGCTGAGTGCGTTGGTAAATAAATTATAATACATTGCGTGGGTCCAGAAGTAATGTTCTCCGAGGAAGAAAATGGCAAATGTGCTTTAAGAATATTCCAAAGCCGGTATTATCTCCCCTCGCGTTCATTTCCTACGTTACTCCAACTATTATTAGGAAAATTCTAACTTATTGCTCCGCTTCTGCCGCTTTCAAGGCGTTATACTGTGGCACAAGTTACGAGCGATAGCACATTAGTTATTTATGCAATTTCACTAATTTATAATAATATTATTATGAATAGAGGATGAGTAGATGCATAGTGGTTGTATTAACTTTGTACTTATATGTCGTGTCCAACTCGATCAGTGGCGCAGCTGATCGCCAGTCTCATTTGACTTGCATTTGACATTTCTATTAGATGACAAGCTGGTTTACTTTCAATGTTTTGCTTCACCGGTGGCTAAATCCGTACTTAATCAGGAAATACACAGAAGGACGTATTACGATTCGAACCTTTTTCTTTTGGTAACCAGGGGAAAATCCCTAAGGAACTTTCAGGGAGCAGTGAGGGTTGCCCCCCCGTGTGTCGGACTTGCACCGACTGTAACCTCCGGGGTGTTCCTTTTACCGCCTGCCGAGTGCCAAGGGCAAGGCTGAGCCATCTTCCTCGGCAACCGGCGACGTCTAGCCTTCTGCAGGCCACACCTACTTGGCAGGGGGTGGTTAAATAGTCGCCACCCCCCGCGTACACCTACCACATTTGTCGGGGAGAGTGGTGTGAAGTGCCACCCTACCCTCATCTCCTTGATTTGTCATTGGAGCGTTGTTTCTGAACACATCGCACACCGCTCACGCCTGAATCTGGGCGGCGCGCTCCCTTCAGCGCGTCGCCCGGCGTATGTCCTGTTATGGAGTAAGGGCTCTGGCGAAGGCCCTACTCCAGCGTCCTGTCTGAGCTGGCCGGTGGATTGGGTTATCGGGGTTGGCAGTAGCCTCCCGAACCCGCTCCGCCACCTCTTTCACCTTCATTGTCTCCTCCATGAAGGAGAGGGCTGCCTGCCATGCCCTGTCGTTACTGACCATCACGCGAGCAAGTGCCGGCAGCGACAGGTCACCACCCACCACTCTGGCCGCGATTCGAACCTACGATTATTCGCGTAGCCGCGCATGGAGTTCTGCCCCATACCCACTAGGTTATCACACCTTATAATATAGTTTTAAAAAATATTATAATATATTCAAGACGAAATATCATAAAATAGTTAATGTGAATCGCTTCCGCTTGTGGCAGAGACCACAGCGGGGTCTTCGCTAGGCGTAATGCATCGTGAAAGGGTATATCGTGCCCGCGCGTGTCGCGACGGGGATCTCGCGCCCAACAAGTGTCATTTTAGAAATTCTCTCTCTTCACGTAGTCGACATTATTTTAAAAGTCTACCTTTTAACGTCACAGATGTGAACTGATTCCCCCACCATCTTTTATTTTATAAGATTACATTTACGAGCGTATTAAAGTGAAATGTAGAGCTTTGGTCCTTGACTATGCCTTTATTATTGCGCTCTTTATAGATAGCAGACGAATATTTAACGATAAGAATTAAGAAAAGAAGAAATAAAGAGAGTTTTGATGTAAGGTGAGGTCTGGACCTTGTATGCCGCGTTCCCAAGAGTCCATGAAGGGATTAATGAATGCTGTCAACAATCGGGTTTTATCTCTCGTGTAATCGAATCCTTTACCAACGTTTATTTATGTATAGGCTAACAACAGTTCCATTGCATTTTACATTAACAGTGAGATCGCATGCACAAACGAAATGTCTACAATGGATACTAATAAAAGACAGCCACAGCATGGCTCAAAAGCATTAACTAACAGTATCGAAGCAATATATTAAAACACTAAAAGAGAAAAAAAAATCCTAGAGAATCCTAGTGTTGCCTGGTTAAAGATTTTGTTCTTTGCCTACGCTCGCAGCGTTCTCGAATAATGTAGTGCAATATGGAATCCGCAATATGTGAATTACGAGATGAGTATGATCGACTACAAAGAAAAAAATCAACTTTACCGAAGCAGGAACTTTCAGGACTTTGGGAGTCGAAGCTGCTCGCGTCCGTAGGCTTTACCCTAGTTTCCCTACACGTGACTCCTGGGTGGTGCTAAACGAGCAGCAGCGAGGTGGTAGGGCGTCGGTGCCCGTCTGGATCGCGACCACAGTGCATGGGTGTAAAGCCCGTCATAGTGACCAGTTTCGGCTTGTCGCGTTTCGGGATCAGCTTGTGTATATCCAGTAGTTCGTATACCTAGAGACCTTCAGTCGTGGTATATGTGGGCCGACATGGCGATGCAGACTATCAATGGATTTTCATCCTTTGATAGTCGCTTTCGTTTTTAGACTACACTGTACTTACCATCAGGAAATCTCTAGTCACTATGTCGAGTCAGTGTAAAAAAAAAATGTGCTCGGGTGTAATTGTTTGCCCTGATCTTATCCATAAAACTATAATCCTGTGTACCCGAACACCGTTCCACGTATTCCCAACTGTTCTTTACGCAATGGAATCGGACAAACTAGGCTGGAAATGGTCCGGCAACTGGACCAATGTACGTATAATTCGTATTTCAGAGCGATTGACTTATTTAATACCTCCAGACGTGCTTATAGAGAAGACGGTAGCGAATTTTGACAAACTAAGTAAATTTGTATGGTACAGTATATTGAAGTTGAATAAAAGCTATGACCGGTGGCCGTGGGTGTCGTTGTAGAAAGACATCGATTTTGGCGTTTTACTGTTTATTTGCATTTTAAGGCACACCGAATTGCGACGCACACGCACATACTCTAGCCTCGGGTCTCGATGGTCGACTGAATTAGCAAGCATCCCGTGCGCGCGCGCATCCTCCCACCCCGTGCGTCCCGTAACACCCTAATGACCCTTAGGGCGTTGCAACACAAGCACGTATCGGGCGGCGTCTACATGCTATAAAGCTATATTCTCACACAAACAAACACACACGGTCACAAGACCAAACACATATGCATATTTACTAAAGCTGAAATTGTTTTAATTAGAAGAATACTCTATTATTTTATTATAATAGTTAATTTATCAAAAAAAAAAATTAAGCAAGAAAAATTATTATTGGCTAATTTTACAATTTACAATTAGTTGTGATTTTTAATAAATAAAATAATTTAATTAAGGAAGCGAAAGAGGTGTCTTTTCATATATCGTATATTATATAGAGGTGTCGTATATTATGCCCAACGTGACCAGTGGCGCAGCAGATCGCCGTTCTCACAGCACTAATACACATGATATTTCTATTAGATGCCGCGGCGAGTTTCTCCATGATGTTTTCACTGGCGAGCATGTGCTGCCTGAATCCGTAAATAAATAACACTTTTATAACGTAATATTTTTCATTTTAAATACAAGCGAAGGGGCTACCGAGAAGTAACAATAAAACGTTCAACAGTAATGAAATGAAACGTTTCAAATCATTCACCAGGGAACGGAGACTTGGTTTTCACTTTCATTAACCTCAATAAATCTACTTCGAGTCTTCGACTAGTGTGTGGACCGTTTACTGCAGGATAGTCACTGGAATGAACTGAGCCAGTAAACGCTTGCTTGAATGTTTGTTAGCCAAATTAATTCGCTGGCTGCCACGTCGTAATATATGCCTTAAATCTGTGTAAAAATAATAACATACCTTCACGCTATATCCCTTTCGCAATGAGCAGAGATACATTAGTAGTTGTATACAGTTTGCCCTTATACGTTGTGCCAAACGGGACTAGTGGCGTAACTGATTGCTGTTCTCACAGCATTTCTATTAGATGTCATGCAGGATGCCTCTCGATGTTTTTCCTTCCTTAATCTGGAAGATTAGTGAGTGCTCAGCAGCTGCTGCTCGACTGCGATGTACCGCTCTATAAGGGAATAAGTCGGAATTCGAAATGTGCCCTAAAAGGCTTTGATGTATAATTGTATTGAACTTTTGCATACACAAACGATTGTCTACTTTTGAGTATCACAGTTGATTTTTTATTATATTAAAAGGTTGGCAAGTTTCATTTAAGTGGTAAACGGTCGTATGAACGTTGGAAGTAGGTCGAAGGCAGGAAGGTCATAGGTGAAGGAAAAACTACTCGGAACTACGAGGAACATCTATTGGAAATGTCACGTGTAAGCACCCTGAGATCGGCTATCAGCTGCGCTACTGGTCACGTTGTGCAGAATATATGCGCAAGGTCGATACAGCCACTTACGTATCTCTGCACTTCCCATGAAGCATATAACGAGACGATATATCATTATTACAAGGATATAAGGAGAAGCCGTGGTGGCTGCCGGCAGAATAGAATAGCACCCCCCTCTTCTTGCTGAGGTGTCGTAAAAGGCGACTAAGGTATCTCTTTAACACTGCAATTCAACCAGGTGTTCAGAGAAGGAAAACTCGACCAAACCTGCATCCTGCTCCCTCCCGATCGTACTGGTTCTCCTTTCCATCGGGCCTGAGGGAACTCAGACGAGAGAGTGCTTTTCTGGCAGCGCGTCCAGTTATGCACTTAAATATCTCCTGCGCAATTGACTGTTCCCGAAAACTGGTCCTCGAATTTCTTAACCGGTGTTGAAACAGTCGCCGTGGCCGAAACCGGCTAGGACATCATCATCATTACAAGGAAGAGTGTTTAAAATAAACGATCTAGTCCACTTTCAAGTGATACTGAACGAGGCACAACGAAACCCCGCTCGGTATAATGAAATTAGCCTTTCTCGATAGCGACCTAAGAACCATGATTTGCGTAATCAAAGAGCGCATAATCGGATCAGCGAGACGGGAGCGCTCGCACTGCCCCCTTTACACCAGCAATGTACATTGTTTCGTTTCTACCCATTTATGCACTTCGAGGCGAGTGAGCGAGGTTCTAGAATCTTTTGTTGATAATTCAGTTAATTAATTTATTACAGTTGCTTATGAAGCTATATTTGTTGAAAGCGGAAACAGCAGATATATTTTAATATATTGAAAATGACCTGTTTACGCAATATGTTGTGATACTACTGGGCAACTTTAAAAGCAGAAAAGAACAGTCTTGTCCAAGATCTAATGGGATGAGGAGCCGAGACAACTAGAGCGATAGATAGAATATAGATACAGGATCTGGGTGTTGATAACTGACCCCTACCAGCACCCTAGGCTTTTCACAATGTCCAGCTGCCTCGCCAGAATCCTCACCAGATTAGGTTAGCATTAACACGACAGATGATGAATAAGTAGGCACAAATTTTCACTAAGTGGGGAGTCACCGCGACAACTTGCGCGATAAAATATCGTGCAAGCAGGGTTCGCCCACAACCCAACGTGGTTTCAAGGGTGTACTCTCTCAGTGCTGCACAGCTGTTAGGAGCCACTGATGGCAGTTCATGGAAACCAACGATTTTAGATTTCTACTGTCATCTTTAAATAGAGACTGGCTGACAGAAAGAGAAGCTGAGCTGAAGCTGATATTTAGGCCCCACATGCTCACCGGTGGAAGAAGACATCGTGAGGAAGCTCACATGGTATTTAAAATTTTAGAAATGCCACTAATGTATTTCTCTTCACCCCAAAAGCGATATAGCGTGAGGGTACATTTTTATTATTAAATTAAGCTTAATTTTGTAGACGCGAGTTTGTGTATACTAGTGCCATCTATTTAACACGTTTTGAACTATACCTTGTACAAGAAAGCTTGATCTTTTTGACAGATGTCAATTTTTCTGACCGACATAACTTTGCAATGACGAACATATTATTTTCTTAATTTAATGATTTTAAAAATTGCAAAAATATTTAATAATACATATAATACAAAAGTTCCTAATGATTCAATAGTTATCCGAAAATATTAAGACTTTTTATTGCTTCAAAGTAAAATTTAAATAGAAACATTGAAAATAATAGACGCTTGTACAATGTTACATCGGTCGGACGGATGGGACACGTTTAACAGGCAGTAGCTGTTACAAATGTCGATATCAATACCAATACTAATATAACAATCGTCTACAAAAGTACCAGAAGGAAAAGGGAAGAGACTGATAATTTCTCACGCAGGTACTGCCCAAGGTTTTGTGCCAAACTGTTTTAAATAAAAAACTGCTCGATCATGTGTTCGATTTCGTATGGAAAGTCTGATTTTTTTTTTTCACTTTTCGATCCGTATTTATTTGGGAAAGTTGTTTGTATACTTTGATGGTCTGAACCACCTGTTTAAATTTGGCGGGAGTTCGATAAATATCCCTGTAATATTAAATAGGTACTTGTTATGTTACAAGTATTTTAAAACGTTATTTTTTGGACTACTAGATATTTTGTTTCCGTTCACTAGCCCGCCTGTCAAAAAGATCAAGCTATCTTGTACGCGGTATAGCATAAAATGAAAAAAGTAAACGAATAATCATTTTTATAAACTAAACTTCTTATCCGACCTTTGTACTTTAAAATAATAGACTAAATTCAACTCTCTGTTATAAAAGTTGACGAAGAAAAACTAAAAGGGTCTCATGCAACGCGCCCACATAGAGCAGTAGAGTGTACGGTTGATAATTTGGCTGGCTTCCGGTCCGCCAAGATGGCGGCGGCAATTTCCGGTTAGCGCGCACTTTGCGCTCGGTGCGTTTGACACCCCCGCTAAAGAGCCTCTTTGCGTAGATAATTGGCTCTCCGTCCGCTATTCAGCGGACGATTTCGTATTTTCGTTTATTTAAGAGAAAAATTGATGGGTTTCGATTGTAGTTATTGTGGGCGCACAATGTGGGCTTTAATCAACCGCTATTATCTCTCGTTTGATCGGTTCGTTGAGGGAAACCACAATCGAATGGAAAGATCGATTGTGATTGAAGATATTATTCAACCAATATATTTATTTATCCCGATTCGGCATAATAACCGCATCATGACTGATGGCAAACATGGTGTAGATAAAAAAACAACAACCACTATCAACAGATTAGAAAAATCCATCGATAGTGGCAGCGATTATGTCGGTGGGCGCACACTCGCCGGAAGAGTATTCCACAGCTTAACGACTTGGCAAAATTACGAGTTAGAGAACTTCTTAGTCCTAGCCGGGATATGAGTTACCGTATAGCTGCGACTCCGTAAGCCCGCGCGTATGTCCTTTTATGGAAGGAAAACGGTTAAATCATTTTTCAAAACTCTAGCTATGATACAGACGGTAGAAAACGCTTAGCGAGGCAATATCTCTACGCAACTAAAGCGGTTCAAGGTGCTTGATCACGTCAAGATCATTCACAATGCGGACATTCCTCCGCAGCAACCTATCCAGGGCTTCAATTAAGTACTGAGCGAAATCGGCTCAGAGATGCGAACATTATTCTATACAATGCCTGACCTGGGCCTTATACAATAGGAACAGTTAAAAAATGGTTTCGGGAAAAATGATAGTAAACACGCGTGTAGGTGATTATTTCGGGCTCATAAGTCAGGGTTGTCGCGAGCGGCTCAGTGAGGCGGACATATCGCGCCGGGACAGCCCTACGCGCTTCAATGGCGATCGTAATTGTTTCAGGGTTTACAGTCGATTTTATTAACAATTTTTTACAATGCGAAATAAATTTATAGTCTTAAATTTTCATATTCACCGAGTAAGTAGTCAATTAACTGGATATTGTCTGATTGGAATGTTAGCTATATTTATTTTAGCTATTTTAATAATAATATCATCACGTTATTTCCCTTTCAGGGTGAGCTTGAGGGGGATATAGGAAACCCGCATGGCGTCTAACAGAAATATCATGTGTACTGGTGCTTTTTTTTTACACTGGCTCGACATAGTGACTACAGAGTACCTGATGGTAAGTACAGTGTAGTCCAAAAACGAAAGCGACTATCAAAGGATGAAAATCCATTGATAGTCTACATCGTCATGTCGGCCCACATATACCACGACTGAAGGTCTCTAGGTATATGAGCTACTGGATATACACAAGCTGATCCCGAAACGCGACAAGCCGAAACTGGTCACTATGACGGGCTTTACACCCATGTATTGTGGTCGCGATCCAGACGGGCACCGACGCCCTACCACCTTGCAAAACGGCTGTAGTGCTGTGAGAACGGCAATTAGCTGCGCTATTGGTCACGTTGGTCACGATATATAAGCATAAAATAGGTACAACCGCTTTGCATCTCTGCTCACACCGAAAGTGATATAGTGTAAGAATACATTATTATATATTTTATTTAAAAAAAAAACTATGGTTGTGGTATCTTTTTAGACCGGCTCGACAATGTGACTACAGTGGACTTGATGGTAAGTACAGTGTAGTCCAAAAACGATAGCGATTATCAAAGGACAAAAATCCATTAATCATATCGGCTCACGTATACGAAAACAATCGGGACAGGCCGAAGCGAGTTACTATGACAGTCTTAACACTTATGTAAAATGATTACGAGCCAGTTCGGGCAATCGCCCTGTCGCCACATGTCTGAGGTCCTTACCTAATTATATCGTAGTTTGTGTAGCGTGAACAGAATTATTTTTTTCAGTTAGATGACCTATGTATATTAAAACTATATGAAATATATACCAGCCAATTTAGTCCTAGCGAGGTAAGTATCCCGGGATTTGAGATATAAAGCCAATAAGAAATGAAAACTATTAATAATTATGTATATATCAATAATTAATAAACTGCGTAAACGTTTGATAGAAGAATGTAAAAATATGCATGAGTTAATAGAGGTTAATAGTGAATAGAGGTTTTACCCCCTTATAGAGATTGATACATGTAATAAATCCGTTCCTCCACTACCTATACAATATTATCTAGGTGAAAAACTATTTGAGAGCTTCTATATACATCGCATTACAGAAAAATTTCACTTGCGGTATGTAGGTTAGTAAAAATGTATCGGCATCGTTAATCAATATACACATCTGTACCACATATCGCGTTTGTGACCGGTAATCTCAGAAACGACTTAACTGATTTTGATGCGGGTTTCACTAATGTATTGTGGAAAGTTGCCTTTAACATTTATTGTTAACTTCATTTCAATCTTTTTATTAATAAAAAAATGTGTCAATTAAAAAAAAACACGTCGGTAATATGAGGCGTCTAATTTCAAAACCAGCTAAAACGATTTTTCGTACAAAATTACTTAATAGAGTTAATAGTAATATGAAATGTTTTTATCAAAGCAAATATTATATATATTTTTTTTCTTTTTTGCTTTTTCACTCTAGAATAATAATTTAAATACTTTAAATATGTTATAGTGGGTTTTGAAATTAGACTCCTCAAATATTAAAATTATATAAAATAACTGTTGATTTAATTTGACTAAAACTGTAATAACGTTAACTTTAGCTTGTAACATAATGACGATTGACAGTTCGTATGAAAAAAATAAAATAAAAAAGACGGACACTTCCGGAAATTTGCATTGTTGCAATTTTTAGTCTTCCTCTATCATAGATATTTATCTTGTGCAAACCTACTGCGAGGAAATACTTATGATCATAGACATACCGTCTGAAACAGTTGCTTGTTTGAACAGAACGGGGCAGCTAAAAGGGATTTATACAATTTGAAAGGAAAACAATTTAGCGGCAAAGCTCACGATCCAGCCGTCCGTTTCCGCGTATCCCGTGCGATACCCGCCCGGCGCGTGAATTATACACCCCGTATCCCCAATAAGCTGCCTTTATGGAGCAGGGGATTGGGCGCGTATAAATTTTTATATCTTATAGGATCTAAAACGGATATTTTCCTTGTACCAGATATTCCGCCCGTTATAGCTATTTTTTTCGACCCGGTGGAAATCCTCATGTGCCGGTAGGATGGTCTCTCACCGACTAAAACCATCGGCGTGTTCCTCCTATTCTTCTGCCGGGGCCAAGGCTATGGCCAGGCTAACTTTAAAGTAGCGATGAGGTACATCCATTTTTTTAAATGTTACTGCAGTTAAAAGTCTATTGTTATTTTAGGTGATTTTCAAAAGGCTGTTATTTTGAGGCAAATGGTCGGACAGAAGTTTTAAAAGTAGAAGGTTATAGCTTCAAGTTTCTAGTTTTCAGTTTTAAACGTTATCATAATTTACACATAGGGCTTCTGAGTAATCTTAAAAAAATACAGGATGAAAAAGTTTTCCTCTTCAAAATGATCTATGAACTTTATTTTTTTTAATTCTAAAGTCTTATCTTAATATTCTTTTAGATAATCTAATTCCCTTTCTCTTAAGTTACTTTGAAATTGCCACTGAATATGTTGATTATAATTTACTTTATTTAATAAAATATATTAAAATATAACCATTTATAAATATCTGTAATTAGAATTGAATGCTGAATATTCCTCGTCTCTAAAATCACCTGCATATTTAGTTTATTGTGAAACAAGAAATTATTTTCCATGCTAAGTACGTTCTAAAAATCTGAGCTTAAGATGACGATTAGGGTTTACGGTCAGTATATTTTGTAACCATTTTAATAGCAATAGAAAAGGAGTTTAGATTAAGGTTAACTTGTTCCTAGACTCACGAACGGGTTATTGCTTCCACAGTCGTCTACATTCCGACACGTCGCGTCACAGTCGATCTGGATTCCCAGTTTTTGATATTAAATAGGACTTTATGAACAAGGAATTCCTGACCAACTCTTCACTAGTAATTATATCAATGAAGACCTAAATTCATTTTTTAAGTACTTTGGCTATTTGATAGCAGAATGGGTTAGAGATGATGAAGACATTGATAGGGAGCGCAGGGCGTTGGCTGCTCGTTGCAGTATGCTTGCTCGCAGGTTTGCGCGCTGCATGAGGGAACTCAAACTGACATTGTTCAGGGCGTATTGCCAGTCCTTTTACTCGTGCAGTTTGTGGGTAAGGTACTCGCAGAAGGCTCTCAACGTCCTGCGTATTACGTAAAACAATGGGTTTGGGGTGATGTTGAGGCTGCGGCGGTTGTATAATCCGTCGAGTATGTTGGCCAGAGTAGAATTTCATGTTTTTTATAAGATCATGCGTCGACAATCTGCTTTGTTGCTGTAGCGGTTGAGAGGCAGTTCTAATGTCATCCTGAGCGTTTTGACTGAGAGAATGGACGGGCCTTGGATGAAGAGGCTCATCCGCTCTAGTATTTAAGTCATAAATTTATGTTGTCTATAAAATTGTAGATAAGCAAAACTTATCTATTGTAGGTACTTTTATTTTAATGTGTTTGGACTCACTACGCTTTGGAATTGCCGTTGCTAATTGTGTTCCTTTGTCAACGATTTCTAAAGCGTAAGACTTTATTAATATTTTGTTTTTACTGTTTTACGATCAAATAGAAGGGGAAGGCATGCCCTAATTGAACTAATAAATTAATATATAAAGATTTTAAAAAGGCATTCAATTTGAAAATGATTTTATTACCAAGCTCAAACATATCTAATACATAGACATTTATATTTTATAGGAGTACGAGTGAATGTTAAGCGGAAGTGAAGGAGGGAAGAAAACGAGCACTTCAGGGATGTTCGCTTATCGATAAAAGGTCTATCGAGTATTAGATAATCACTAATTGATAATTTTTGAAGTTAAGCTTCGTTGGAATGCTATGATTTGAAATTGTATAAAACGAAAAAGCGACACTAAAACGAGACAAACACGTATGTATATCTATTGGTTTAGGCCTGCGATAGACTGAGATAGATTACATTATAAAGTGTCATTTCTAGCACGGGTGTACTGCACGCGGACACACTTTTTGAATACAGTTTTCTTCAAATCTCTAACAGCAGTTTTATATGTCTAAAAAAAATTCTTTTTTTAACTGTAGTCGGTAAACAGGCTCCATGTTCTCTGGTGGTAAATTGTCACCGACTACCATGGACAACGCTAACAAGAAATAGCAAACCAACCTATAATAATAATGCAATGCTGTACTGGAACCTTATCACTCCTAGAACCATTTTTACCAATAGACCAGACATTTTGGTCGGTCGGTAGGCGTGCTGGACACTGCTCGTTGAAACCACCATACCGCATGATGAGTCTTGTGTGACTTACGTCGGCAACGCACGCTGTCAACAGCTATCCACTATACCGGAAACCAGAGATGGGCAAAATGTAATCTGATTAATAATCAAGGTAATTTTAATTTTCTTGCTCTGTAATCATGATTAAATCCATTTAAAAAATTAAGAAATTATAAATGTGTATACAATCTGGGATTATGTAGTGTTTAAAACATAAATGAGCAAAATGCAGTCATACTAATGGTAAAAAACGTAAAATGTAATCGTTAATCATTTTCATTAATCTGATTACATTTTGCCCGTTTATGCCGGAAACCTATACGTGACTAAGATGTACCCAATTCAGACTCTAGGTGACAAAGTAGATGTTTACTATACTAGGTCGTATCATCATTGTGAATAGTGAGTACTCCAAACAATAACAAACATCTTAATTCATAAAAACTTATAAACATGTATCTTGAAGATTAAAAAAATGGTAGGTATTTTATTAGAGCTTTCAAATTTCTATAATAAAGCCTATTTCAATATTGTATTTTTAGGTCTACACACAATACATGACTGAGACCTCTATAATAAAATAGCAGCGATATCAGAGCCCAAAAACAAAATTAACAAGCATTATATAATTTTTTTTTTACACTGGCTCGACATAGTGACTACAGAGTACCTGATGGTAAGTACAGTGTAGTCCAAAAACGAAAGCGACTATCAAAGGATGAAAATCCATTGATAGTCTACATCGTCATGTCGGCCCACATATACCACGACTGAAGGTCTCTAGGTATATGAGCTACTGGATATACACAAGCTGATCCCGAAACGCGACAAGCCGAAACTGGTCACTATGACGGCCTTTACACCCATGTACTGTGGTCGCGATCCAGACGGGCCCCGACGCCCTACCACCTCGCTGCTGCTCGTTTAGCACCATCCAGGAGTCACATGTAGGGAAACTAGGGTAAAGCCTACGGACGTGAGCAGCTTCGACTTCCAAAATAATTAATACAATATTAATTTGCTACCAAGCGCAGTACTCGACGAATAAGTTATTCCGTGCTTTCTAAACCATGGTCTAATTATGAACAATGGAATATCACTTTTGAGGGAGCACAACTCTGCAACACGGTACATTCCTGCATAAGGAACGTGGATTTGCTTGACATATGTAAAACTAAGTTACTATTATAGAGAAATTCAAACAAAAATAGTTCCGTGTATGCAAATTGAGTTCTTGCTACTGTACTGTACCAGATTTGTATCTAAATGACAATAAACTCTTTGAACTCATTTTAACATAATTGAAGCTTCATGATTAATTGACAAATTTGCCGATATAAACACTTCTTCTTTATCGATAGAATTTATTGACATGATTACCCTAGGGAACGGGAGATAGTCAACGATATGACTGGGATACCGATATGCCATGTCTAGTGTTTACACGAGCCGGATATAGACTATATATTATTTTTTAATGATACCTTGCACGTTCGACGTGCGAAAGAGCAATCGTCATATATAGCTGTCATTTTTATTTTCACTATCTTATTTTCTCGTATATACTGATATGCGTTTAAACCTTAACATGTTTTTAATGCTATGTTATGCCAGTGTCTTATATTTTTTTCCTTTTTGTATTTTATCTCCTGTTTATTATTTATTTTATTTTAATAATAACTTCACAGGATATTTACATACACGAAATAAGAAAACTACATTGCCAGTTACGAAGTTACACTATTACATTTTATTAGTATGTATGTGTGTTAGTTTATTTCTGAGTTGCACGTGATTCGTCTGACTGCAGTTTAGAAGTAATTGCCTGACTTTATTACGGCTTAAATGAAAAATGTCAAAATCATTGTTTGCTTATTATTTGTTTAATTTCTTTTGTGTAGCAAAATTATATCTTAACAGTTAATTAAAATGAAATTGTAAATTATACTCTACTTGTTTATTATCAAAACGTAATCTAAGAATTTAAAAATAAAACTGGTTCGGACCCAAGCATTTTTCCAATAAATTTTGTTATTTTTTTCTTTTCATAATATATTTACACGCAATCATTGAAAGCTCAAATATTAAATGGCAATATAACGGATATAAAATCTATATTTAATAGGTCCACGATCCCTTTATCGATAGAATTTATCGACAAGGGTGTCCCAGCGCAGGCGGGCGGCGTGCCAGACGCGCCGATGTGTCCCGCCTCCAATATTTGAGCCGCCGCATACCGACCGCACGGTCCTTAAACAATGCGCTCTATTATGAGGGAAATGGGAATTTTCCATCACTTGTTTGCTGTGCGAATTAATTTTTTTTCTTGAAACTTAACTTTCGCTCCTATACTAGGACTCGTTTATTGTAAACGCTAGTTGAAGACAGCAAATATAGGGAATTGACATAGCCCGTCTGCGTGTCACACAAACTAAGTATATTCAGATTGTGTAATAGTCGTAATAATATCCACTCACATATTACTATGTTCATTAATTTCTTTCTTTCTTAAATCTAAATATATACAACTCAAAGGTGACTGACTGACTGACTGACATAGTGATCTATCAACGCACTGCCCAAACCACTGGACGGATCGGGCTGAAATTTGGCATGCAGGTAGGTAAAGTCTGCTCTGCCATAACAATAAACAAGTCTCGGGGCAAACTCTCAAATTTGTGGGTATTGAGTTAAAAGAACATTGCTTCTCAGGGACAGTTTTAACACGAGTACATTCACCCAATAGCTGGATAGTTTTAGCGCCTAATGACAGATTAGGCCCTAATTTTTTACACACGCTAAACAAAAGTAAAGCCGCAAAAAATATACCTAATTAATAATAATACTTCTTAACGAGAGCGAAACCGCGGGCAAAAGCTAGTAAATAAATAAATGGAAGCACCACAATATTACCGCAGAGCGCTTCCAGTTACTGAGTCGATTACCATTGTGAAACATTTAGCGTACCTATATACTGTATTTAAAGTTCTTAAATAATTTACTATATAAAGTTATAAAAATTCAAATTACAATAATTCTGAAATATACTATACTGGTTTGGAAATACTAATTTAGTACAATACTTTGAACTTTTGAGGTCGTAAGGCGATTACCTTAATTGCATCGTGACCAAGGTGTACAAGTGCGAGTACCCTCGCAGCAGCACGCCTCGGCCTGTCGCGTCTCGGCACCAGTTTGCGAACACCCAGTTGTTCATATGCCTGGAGACTGCTCATTGTGGTACCTATATGTGGGCCGGCATGGCGGTGGCGACCGCCAATGGATTTTTGACCCTTACCGGTCGTTGCCGTTCCTGGACTACACACTACTTTCCATCAGGTACAATGTAGTCACCTTGTAGAGCCAGTATAAAAAAAACGAATATTAATAACTTTGTAGATAGTAAAAATCAAATTAAAAATAAACATATAAATGAAAAATATAGAAAACTAGCAAACCCGGCGAACTTCGTTTCGCCACCAGATGGCTTCGTTTTGGTTTTTAGTTAGCGTTTGAAAGAACGTGCGCATAATAAATGTCACATGAAATTAACTGAGCAGAGTACAATGAGTAGCTGTCAAACAATGTATAACGCATCGGCGCCATCTACTTAAAATACTGGTGCGATCTGCTCCACCACTATGCAAAACCATATTGGTTTGTAGTACATGCTATGTATCAGAGATGGCGTTGTATGTGAAAAATGATTTTCTCCGGTTTCCTGCTTTTCTGTTGAAATTTTTCCTGGATTTTGTTTGCTATATTTTGTTTTTTTTTTTTTTTGCTCACGGAGCCCGAGACCTTTCCAACGAATGCAAAACCGTGGAGATCGGTTCGTGCGTTCTGGAGTTATAGCGTCAGGAAGGAAAACCGGACTTATTTTTATATAATAGAGATAATACTCTTTTCTAATAATGTAAAAACAAAGTATGTAAACTACCGATTTGTTTGAACTCGTATATAAATACGCAACTGCTAACTGTCAAGTGCGACCTTGCCCTAAAACCTTCCTCATTACTTTATCTAAATTCAACAAATCCCTCACAATATCTTTCTATACATTTCAGAATTTGAATATTCTGGCAATATCACGGAAGTTGGCGGCACTCTTCGACAGCTGCTCTGAAATGTCCTGCTTGCGACCAAATCAATTGCGCCGGGATGAAGAAATCGTTGACCGTATATACTTAGGGACACAGCTCCGCCCGCTCACACACTGCCGCGTCCGAAGTGTGTTGACAGCCCACTCCCATGAAGCGACGGCGGCTGTCAAAAGATTCCCGCCCATTGACAGCCAGGCACACATTGTGCTATTCACTAAAAACAGTGTATAATTACAATGACGCGCAGGTAGAAAAAAAAAAAAAAAACAAGTTAATTGCCTCCTCAGTATGACCGGTGTAGGATATGAGTAAAGAGGAAAAAAAAACCTGAAAACCCGGCTTATGAGTTTTTAGAAACAGGTCTTTGTGTATGATATAATAAAGAACAAAGTACAAACGAATTGTTCTCTAAAAGAACATAAATACGTCATAATTGACATATCATAAACTAAGATTAACATCATAAAGTGGATTGTCTTCCGTTTAGTAAATAAACAATCTTTACTTTTGTAACAATATTTCGTATGTCATGTTATATTATATTATAGTATTATTTATTTTGAATATATAATAATACGACGAAGAAAACTAAACTAATACACAACCAAGTTGCTCAACGTCTTTTGTATTCAGTTTTAATAAATAGGATTTTATGTGAAAAAATAAAAATGGGGATGCTAAAATGATTGTGTTTTATTTAGTTTTTTCTTTTCGCTGATTCTAAAAATAATACTTTTGTTTTACAAGTTGTCAAATTGTGTTAATAATATGTTGATTTTTGATTATATATATAATTAGTTAGTTTCCTTTTATATTTTGTGTCCCTTGGCTTGATTTTTGTTTTGTGTTTTATTTTTGTGGATACTTGCTTCTTTGTGTGTCTATTTGTGTATTACACATATCAGCAGCAGCCTGGGAGCACCGCGCTGCTGTATGCCTCAGTCGAACCTTACGCGCTGACGACACCTCAGTATGGAGAAGAGCGACCCACTATTATTTTTACAACCGTACGCCCCACGACTAATTAAAAATAAAATAAGATATTACGCACATTGTGTATAAAATCTGGCACGTGCCGGAGGCGTCCGGCGCTAAGGAAAAAAACCCAAATAGTTGTTTTAAGGTTCAATCAAATGTAGATATCAGACGTAGTTTTTCCCAAGCAGTACCAGGCAGCAGTTGGATAACTTGCAAGCAACAATCCACGCGAGACCTGCGCGGAGTCCCTACAACTGTCTTTGGTTTATGCAATCGGCAAACAGCAAAAGCGCGATTCATTTATTTAGATCGTTAGTCGTAACAACACATTTTTACTTCAATGAATAACAATTGTAAATTTCTATTTAAAGCCTTGATATTGGATTACTCAGTTATAAGATTTATATAACTATAACAGTTTAGGACAAAAGGTACATTTATATTTACAACAAACTATGCCCGCGACTTCGCGTGGCAGTAGTACCCGCGGCCCGCGGCCCGCGTCACGCTTTACACGAACGTAGCTCCGACGTGTGTCCGCACGTACAACTTACGTTGGGCCCTATTTTATATGACTCACAATATAGATGTAAGCTCACCTAACATTGGACGTTAGCAAATCTCAGAAACTGTCCATTTTTAGAAATAATGATGTATCTTCAGATGTATTCTATAAATTATCAGTAACCAAATTTTGATTCATACTCTAATCATTCTTCTATTAAATCTAATTGAAAAATATGAAATCTGTAACTATTTCAGAATTTTTTTTTTTTAAAGGGACGTGTTACGACTCGCCCCGTGTTTGGGGCATGTGGTAACAACAACAAAAAAACGAGAAATTCACACCTCTACTCATTTATTCTCTCCACCATTTGCTTTATTTTCCACAAATAATTAGGTGATTAACAAATACAAGTATAATGAGGTACTTTTGTAAAATGTTTATTCAATTAAATCATTAACTAAAATATACCTTTTCTATGAGTAATCAACAAATTGAAGATTTAAGTTTTCAATTATTAATCACATGTTTTGTACTTAAATAGGTACTTATATATCAACTAGGCGCATCACAATCAGAGTTAATTAAATTAGAAATCACCACCATTAAGACTCATAATTATTATTAGTGCTACATCTTATAATAATCAGTCTTTCATTATAAAAAATATATATACATACAAATTCTGGTATATCATAGCATCTATGGAATGTTCGAGAGGTGGCTGAGTATAGATTAAAATGAACATTTATTTTCTATTTTAAATTGTAAACTTTACACAAACAATAGCCGATTGAGACCTTTTTAGGAATTGGCACAGATAATGATAATACAATATTCAGGTAACTTGGGTCCTCAATACAAAAAAATTAAGGCCATTTAGGTAATTATCTCTCGTTGCTAAATGAGCGAGTGAGCATCTATTTATTATTGTGTCGTTTGTTGTGTCTGCGAATTGATTTTCTGATTGTTCGTCAAACTGGAGGAAGGGAGCAGGTAGGCTAGACGGAGTTGCAGTGGGGATGTTTTTTTTAAATATGAATCGATTTGTTTTGCGATGAATCACACGAAACGTTTTATCGATGCATTACAAACTTTAAGAATGAAGAAAAATCTCGTGCAAACGGATACAGGCAACATATTATGATCACGCCTGCAGTCTGCGGAAATGTCGTTATATCGGTAATATTGTATTTCATTTGTTTTTTTTAAACTATTATAACTTTTTATTTATGAACAGGTTGAATTAAAATTCACAATCTATAATAATGGAATCGTTCCACAATACATTCGCCGAAACCGCATTAAACAGATTAAGCCGTTTCTGAAATTAGCCGTCACAAATGCGCACAGATGTGTCTGCATATTGAATAACGATTCCGATACATTTTTACTAATCTACATCGCGCAGGCGAAAAATTTCTGTCAGGCGGCATATACTACATATATAAGTTCTCAAACAATTTTTCAACTAAATAATATCGTATAGGCAGCAGAGGAACGGGTATATTATAAGTATTGATGTGGATATCTCGTTCTATTCGATTTGAAACTCTGCGCTCGCGCTGTTAATGTTGGTAGGGAGCAGGAATGGCTGGAAGAGACGGTTCAAAAAGAGCAATAACATATATTTGATATAGTTTACATATAAATAAATGCATTAGATATTTATTTAAGGTACGGCAAAAATATAAACGATGCTTCGGTAACAAGTACTGTGGAATCGATGTATCGATCTGATTTGATACATTGAAAGGTAACTATTGGTATTTTCGTTGCATCTATATATATATATATTTAGCAACCCTAGGTCAATGTTGTCATTGTCAATGACTCTTTGGGCGCGTAAGGATCGCTTTCGAATTTAAGGAAGTGTTACATAGTGTGCCGGTCCGACACACCGGGGGAGGGGCCCCGACCGCTTCCCTGACGCTTCGAAGGGATTTCCACCGGGTTAACATAAAAAAAGTGTAACATAGTAATGCACGCAAGTGTTCAAAATGGAGAAATCACGAGAGCATCAACATGAAGATGCTGAATTTCAGTTGGTGAGTGAATCATTATTTTGAAATGTAACCTACCTATATTTATAAATGTATATATCTTTAATCTATCTTAAATTATTATTATTTTATTTATCTTATTGTTAATGTTTTTATATAATTTATCATTTTTTTATATAAACAAACTAAAATTTCATTACATTTTCATACATACATCAAAATACATTAATTCTGAAATATATTGTGGTGTTTTAGAAATAGTTATTTATTTTATTTTTGTTCAAAAAACTTTTAAACTAAATCGCTTCGGCTTCGGCTCGAGACCAGTCTGTATATATGTATATACCTAGAAACGTTTCGCCGGGGCTTTGCCGTTCGCAGACTGCAATGCACTTTCCATCAGGTGGAATATATTCAGTATCGCGAGCCAGTATAAAAAAAAGGATATCAATGCCCCCGTAGATAGTAAGAATTTCATTAAAAACCCATATGTAAATAATGCACACAGTAATTAACTATCTTCTATTCTGTAACGTAAAAACAAAGTTTCCAAATTCGTGTATATTACTGACCGCAACCATCTTTCAATTTTCAGGAGTAAAACGAGTTTCAGTTTATTTATAATCTAAATATATATAACTCAAAGGTGACTAACCGGCTGACTGACTGACTGATTGACTGACATAGTGATCTATTAACGCACAGCCGAAACCACTGGACGGATCGGGCTGAAATTTGGCATTCAGGTAGATGTTATGACGTAGGCATCCGCCAAGAAAGGATTTTGATGAATTTCACCCCAAGGGGATAAAATAGGGGATGTAAGTTTGTATAAATCTCAGATTTTCGACTATAATATAATAGCTTGATAGTTTTAGCGCTTAATGACAGATTAGGCCCTAATTTTTTACACACGCTAAACAAAAATAAAGCCGCAAAACTATATCTAATTAATTATAATACTTCTTAACGCAAGCGAAGCCGCGGGAAAAAGCTAGTATGTTATAAGTTAGAATAAGAAACATGTAATGACTGAGAAACGTTTTTAAACCAAGTGACGTCTTTAACGTTAACGTCGCACTGAGGAAGGTAGAAAATTTAAATGTCAACACAAGTCTAAACCAGATTTAAACAGTTGGAGCAAATCGTCCATAAATTGAAAAATATGAATTATGAAGTCTTAGAACGCGAGTAGCAACAAACTCTGTCAAAAATGGCAAGTCAAGTAAACATACGATGACATCATACCATAGATGGGCGTAATCATGATTACTTTTAATCAGATTAATAATCAGATTACAAGTAATCATGACGAATGTAATCATGATTACTTGTAATCTGATTACTTTTAATCATGATTACATGGGTAATCATTAAACTTGATTACAGTAATCATTCAATTAATCATGATTATTTTTATGATTACTTTTGAGTTCTGGCTGAGAGAGAGACCGATTTAAATACTCGTTTATTTAATTTTTCAAGTTATTTTATTTCGAATTATATATGACCCCAAACTTCCGTCTAATAGAGGGGTGGTGTCCAGCGGAGAGAGGGGGGGTGGCGTCCAGGGCAGAGGGGGTGGCTTCCAGCGGAGAGTGGGGGGTGGCGTCCAGTGGAGAGGGGGGGGTGGCGTCCAGTGGACAGTGGGGTGGCGTCTAGCTGAGAGTGGGGGGTGGCGTCCAGTGGAGATTGGGGGGCTCCAGCAGAGAGTGGGGGGGGGGGGTGGCGTCCAGCGGAGAGTTGGGGTTTCGTCCAGCAGAAAGTGGAGGGTGGCGTCCAGCAGAGAGGGGGGGGTGACGTCCAGCGGAGGGTGGGGTGGTGTCGTCGTGTGTATGCTCACACGCCGCCCCAATGGGAGGTATTGTTTGGGTAGTTTTACGACCCTCTCCCAGGGAGGAGGCCTGTCTAAGACCAATCGCTCGCTGGGCCCCTAGGAACTATCTGGATTCCCAGGCCCGGCAAAGGCGAAGATTAGGCAGTGCTGGCACCCGGTGGTTTTAGCCGGTGCAAGTCCGACCCCGAATATCCGTCTCGTTGAGCGAATCATAATCACTATAAGGGTCTTTGCAATTGTGTACTGTGTAGTAACTCGCTTCGACCTGAGTACGTTCAGGACAATTTTTTGTGCTTTCAGCCGTTTGAGTTGGTAGGTTAATTGCCGGAATTGGGTCGTGACCATAGTACACTAGTGAAAAAACTGGCATAGTGACTTGCTTCGACCTGACTACTTTCAGGATCAGTTCGTGCTTGGTGGCCATTAAGTAAATCCAACGAAATCTAGCTAATCATAGATGTTTTTACTATTGTTCTGAGTGATTCCTGGACTATTAGAAGTTATTATCAAAGTACCGCCCATATTTTACTGAAATACCGGCTCCTACCCGATAATCCACGCCCACCTTCGAGATGGAGAATACTTCTAATAATGGCCAAAGACTTTGTGTGCAATGCTTTAAGTTAAAGTTAAATTTTCAAAACAGAAAAATGTAATTACAATTTTTTTACTTTTATTACTCATTAAACAATATATATATATATATATATATATATATATATATATATATATATATATATATAAATTTGGTAAACAAAAAAGCGTTTTTAGTGAGATAAAAATGGCGCGTGCCCGTATGTCGATTTGCTTCTTATTTTCTGAGTACTATATTCTTTAGTCTTTAAAAAACTAGAAGTCAAACGTGAAAAAAAAATTAAGCGAATTGTAAAAAAAACGATGTATGTGTCCCGCTGATTTATTGTAAGAATCAAAGTTATTAGGTAGAACGTCAGTTATCCGGAAATAAAAACAGATCGATATCTCAACTTTAGTTATGAATTAAAATTCAAAATACGATACGAACGTGTGCGGCGCGGCGGCTCGGTTTACATCAAAGACGAAACCGAGTCAGTAGAGAGAGACGGATGACCAAGAAAGGTGATGTTGCGCTCTGCGCTATAGAAGCTTGTGTAAATTTGAGAAAATGATGTCTTGTTCTGATCAATTAAAATTTAGCGCTATCTTGCTCTGTCTCTCTGCCTCCATCCCGAAGGCGGGCGTGGATTATCGGGTTGGAGACGGTATTTCAGTAAAATATGGGCGGTAGATTGATAATCAGTTCTAATAATCCAGGAATCATCCAGAACAATGGTAAAAGCATCAATGATTAGCTAGATTTCGTTGGATTTACTTAATGTCCACCGAGCACTAACTGATCCTGAAAGTAGTCAGGTCGAAGCGAGTCACTATGCCGGTATTTGCACTATTGTACTGAGGTCACGACCCAGTTCGGGTAATCGCCCTAACACCTAACTATGTGGTGGTACTCTGTTCGCCAGTTTAGCTAGTAGTAGTCGTACACTATAAATAAAAAAAAGGCGAGCGCCGCTCTGCTGTCGGCAGCACATTTTACGTATCAAACAGAAAAGTAATCATGATTAATTGTAATCTGATTAAAGATTAATAATCCTTAATCACCGAAAAATGATTACTTTTTTTGATTAATTTCGTTAATCATTAATCATGATTAATGATTACAGAATGTAATCGTAATCATTAATCTGATTACATTTTGCCCATCTCTGCATCATACATGGGCAAAATGCAATCAAATTAATGAAAATGATTAACGATTACATTCTACGTGTTTTACCATTATTATGACTGCATTTTGCTCATTTAAACACTACTAAATCCCAGATTGTATACACATTTATGATTCCTTAAATTTTAAATGGATTGAATCATGATTACAGAGCAAGAAAATTACGACTACATTTTGTAATCGTTAACCATTAATCAGATTACCTTTTGCCCATCTCTGCTGCAACCACTAACTGTAAAGTGCGATCTATGCTTTAAGCCTTTTCTTATCTAAATTTAACAAATCCTTCATAATAACTCTCTATCTATTTCAGGAATTGAATATCCAGGCGATAACTCGGGAGCTGGAGGCACTCCTCGACAGCTGCGCAGAAAATCGTTCTGCTTGTGATCAAGTTATCGCCGACAGGAAATTTTCGCTGGCCATATATAAGTGCACAGCTCCGCCCGCGTACACGCTGCCGCGGCCGAAGTGGGCTGACGGCACGTGCGGTTGGAGCGACAGTGGCTGTGATTCCGGCCTCTTGACGCCCGCTGCCGCTCGCGTAGTACGCTGTAAAACTCATCAAGTGTATAGTCCCTTAGTCGAGCCAGTATAAAAAGGCTTCATCAAAGGGCAATGGACAGTAATGATTACATCTTGTTGGACAATTCAAGCAGTTCAGCTTTGAGAAAATGTTTGATGAAAATGATTTACGGATGAGTGAAGATCGCTCCAGCAAGGAGTTGCCCAAAGTAGTCTTAGAAATTTTCAGATGTGTGATAATTAGCGTAAATACGGATACTCTACAACTATATAAGAGATTTAGAAGAAGGAGAATAAAAAACTCGAGTGTTTTAAAATCGTTTTTGTGTATGTTATGATAAGAAACAAAGTACAAAAATAATTGTTCTCTTACAACGAGTAAACATTTCAGATGATTTTTATTTTTACATAAAATGGATTATCTTTCGTTTAGTAAATAAAAAATCTTTGCTTTTATAACAATATTTCCTATGTCTAGTTGTTTTATTATTGTATTATTTATTTGGAATATCATATGACGGAGAAATCTAAACTAAGACACAATAAAATTGTTGAACGTCATTTGTATTTTATTTTGTATTCAGTTTAAATAAATAAGAATTAATTAGATAGAAATATTAAAAATAAGATTGGATATGAATTTTATTATAGTTTTAATAAATAAATGATGGTATGATTTTTGTGTTTCATTTAATAATTTTTTGGTCTCCAACTCTTCAAAATTGGCCCAGGTTCTACAAGTGCAAAGAAAATAGTTTTTGATCGATCATGTTAATATCTCATTTATATAATAAATTTTGGTCAAAATTCCATTAATATGAAGAAAAAACATTTTAGTGATATAAATATTTGATGAAATCTATTTATATAGTAAAATTTCATAGTAAACATTTCAAAGTAAATAGATTATTACTAACACTGTATTTCAGATATTATGATTTTTATTAATATTTAAGAATTCAATTTACAAAATCAATCTAGAATTTGATATAAATAATTGAAAACTAGAAAATATGCATTATTTTAAGTAATTTACTTGTAAATTTATCCAATGAAATCAAATAACTAATAAGCAAGATATTTTAAATCTTCGTAAGAATAATGGTAAACGTATATTACACACAAAGTTCGCTCGCGTTGTGAATACTGTGTAGCGATAACCGCTTAAATATACTACGGCGGAAAACCCATAGCTATCGGGATAACTGGACCTACCCGTGTTTATCTCGACTCCCTCAGGTCTCCTGCCTGGCATCTTATTTTGCTCGCGCATTGTAAAGCTACAATACCGAGCTGTTTAGCTCTCAAATAAATTTGTTAATCAATTTTGCTATCTATTCATAAACATAATTGATACCACTGGTTTCGCAAACTGTTTAAATATAATTAATAATAATATACATTATGAGTAATTTAAAAATTGTCAGCCATTAGTGCATCTAATTTTCTTAGGAAATAATTAGTATATATACACAAGTAAAAGATTTAATGAACTAATTTTGTTAATTACCTATTGATAATGAATTAATGTATTAAGGAAAGCAATAAGCATTACATTTCGTTAATGAGTTATTTTAAACGGTTTCAGTAATTGCCAGTAATTTTAGCGTTTTCAGTTGCCCTCATTATAATAAATACATTTATGTCTACAACTGAATGAGAAAGAATTATTAAAAACTCAATTCAAATGCATAATTCTTTAAGTTTCTATGATATTATTTATTTAATATTACGTAGAAATAACTAAACTGAAATAAAAAGAGAGAGATCACTAAAACTGTAAGAAATTGTCATTATTTTTTTTTTAATTAAAATTATAATTAAAATTGGTTATAATTTAACCTCCAAAATGTGCTCGCTATAAAAAAACACTAGCAAGATCTATAATTGTGGCTACCAATTTCTATATATTTTCACTTCTTTATGCACAAAGTGATTTTTTTTTTTATACCGACTCGACACAGTGACTGCACCATACCTGATGATAAGCATGGTACAGTCCAAAAAACGCCAACGACTATCGAAAGGTAAGAAAAAACCCATCGGTAGTCGCAGCGATCATGCCAGCCTGCACAAATATCTCTTCACGCTACGTTTAAAAGATCCCATATCATAGGATGGAGGGAACACGCTCGCCGGAAGACCATTCCACAGCTCAACGACACGGCAAAAGAAGGAGTTAGAGAACTTCTTTGTCCTGGCCGGGATGTGAGATACCGTATAGCTGTGACAACGCAAACCCGCGCGCGTGGATCTATTCAGGAAGGGAGAGGGTGGAACAAGGTTAAACAACTCCTCAGAACACTCGCCATGATACAGACGGTAGAAAACGCTCAGCGAGGCCACATCTCTGCGCAACTGAAGCGGTTCAAGATGTTTAGTCACTTCAGGATCATTCACAACGCGGACAGCCCTCCGCTGCAACCTGTCCAGGGCATCAAGTAAGTACTGGGCAGAGCCGTCCCAAAGATGCGAACAATATTCCATGCAAGGCCTGACCTGAGCCTTATATAAAAGGAACAGTTGATTCGGCGTGAAAAACCGTCGCACCCTATCCAGGACACCAAGCCTACGTGATGTTGTAGAGATGACAGATCCTAAATGATCCCTAGGATTGAGATCACAGCGGATATTCATACCTAAGATACTTAGGCTGTCGCATATTGCGATTTCGTAAGCGTTTATAAAATACCAGTCTGAGATGTGCTTATAGTATGTAATAACAATAATTTTAGTATTATTTGTAGATATAGATGGGCAATATGTAATCAGATTAAGGAAAAACCATTACGATTACAATTTGCACCATTAATATAGTTACATTTTGGCCATTTATGTTTCAAACTTTCCATCCACAATTGTATACTAATTTATGATGCCTTACCTTTTTTTTTCGAAAATTTTTGGAAAATAGCTAGTTGCATTGAACCTTTTTTTTTAAGTAATTTCTGAACACTTCTTTTATTACTTACTATTCATTTTTAAATTTATTATTTAGTAATAGCATAGCTTATTTAACATGGTTAAAATGAAGCAGGCATTTGTTTGCGATTTATGAGCAAAAAATTTGAATAGTTACGTATTTATATTTTTGAATGATATTATCAGAAACAATAACAGGGTCCATTGACCTGTTTAGGGATTAACAAACGAAGCCCGTTGTGCCCATCTCGAACATTAAACATTAGGGTTGTGATAAATATCTCTATCGGTAAATGTAAAAATAAAAATTATTCGGATAATTTCGGATTTTTTCTATATGTTAAACAAAGTAAATGTAATATTTACATTGCCAATTTTTTTTTATTATTATTTTCAGATTGACACTTGACCTCAGTCACACCTGGTGGAAGGTGGAGATGAGTGCGACGATAGACCGCGTCCGCCCAACAAATGCTCATTCACTCATCTCTTAAAGGCCCCCAAATCATAAAATTGTGGGAATATGCTCACTGGAAGCCTATTCCACTCCTTAGCCATTCGCATGATGAACGTAGAAGTAGATTTCTTTGTGCGGATATAAGGAACATCCACCATATACTGATTGTATCCGACACATGATCTGGTGGTTTTAAGATGAAACGAGACTAGTAGAACTAGAGAAATATTATTATCGTGTAAAAACAAAAAAAAAACCCTTATAGTGCCCTTAGTCCTTCAATTTCCCATTACAGAACTTTTAGATAGTAATAAGCGTGGTAACGCACTGCGTTTGGTCCAAATCAGTAAAAAATATGGATCTAGGAAATCATTACAATCACTAAAAAGCAACGGTAGGGGAGTTTCAGCATAGTTCAGACTCGGTTCGAATGCAGTATACAAGTATTCATAAAACAATGCTACAGCTATTCGGTTTGACAATATTCGGATTCGAATTAGAGTTTAACAGATGGCGGATTCAACTAGTTCTACTTCTAAATCGGAATGTATTTTCATGATTTCGCATCGGTCGCAAAGAGTAGCCGTTCTAAGGAAACATGGGACTGAGTGTGTTGCAAGAAAATCCTGTATTTCTGTTGCTGTGTCAGCTAAGAAGCAATTATGGATAAAAGTGTTATACATTGGAATCTCTACAAATAATTCTGAGAGCTTAAAGGTTTTTTATGAATATCCAAGGTGTAATGGAACATAGTTTTGAGTTTATAGATTTAGTTTGGGTTTTGTTTTGCAAATCCGTAACCGAAACTTGAATTATTTGTGATATATCCGTATCCAAAAATCAACATCACTAACAGCCCTACTAAATTCTAAGTACAGAGTCTTTAAGTAAATTACTCCTATTTACTAATTGAACCAGTGCACGTCGCTCTATTGTTGCATTTATAATGATTTCCGAGCATATAATCCCTAATTATTGGCCAAACTTATAAATAGGACAGGTATGCAGGCCAGGTACTCAGTTTAGTCAGTGCGAGTTGCTCTATGGTAGTGTAAAATGTGGGGCGGATCATCGGAGTCGGTAAGTGAAATCTTTGTACACAGTGTAGATTAATTGAAAGACAATACTAGAAACCTTACGTGGTGTAAAAATATAATACGTGAATTTAATTAAATATAGTTTATTTTATATTGGCTTGATACACTGACTATAGTATGACTGCTGGAAAGTACATTGTAGTACATTTTGTCAATTATGAACTTGTTTTCTAAGTAAAATTAAGAAAAATCAAAGTAGTGTATAAATCACAGCCTAAGGGTAGTGTTTCATGGCGATGTGCAGTTATTTATGAAGAAATCAGTTCTTAATATGTAGCGTGTACTGTAAAATTGAAAGGACAATGAGTAATATGACAGTTTAAATTAAAATCTAAAATACATAAAGTAAATGTGTGTATATGCTATATTAAAAACACTTACAACGGACAAACTAAAAATCAACAGAGTCTATGAGTCAGGTACACTTTTGATGCTTACTAAAACATTTTCTTTTTTAAATAAACAATGTTTAATGAATAAAAAAATGATTAAAAATGAATAAAATGATTTAAAGCATAATTTTATGCTGGTTATTTAAATAAAATTGTAGTCAGTTGAAAGAAAAAAGTTTATTGATAAAGAACATCGTTGAGTAGAAGTCAAAAAAAGGTAATCAAATTTGTTAAATTTAAACATTAAAAATGGATATTAGGTGGGCATTAAGAAATTAGTAGCTCCTCATAATGCACTGGCTGAGGTTGTTCATTGTCTCTGTGTACTCTAAATCAGATCGTATAGAGTACACTGGGAAATCCTGCTCAGATCGCGAGAAATGCAAGAAAATAATTTCAAGATGTCTGTTCTTTTATGGACTGAAGTATGAGTTTTATATTTGAGCCAGATTTTCAGAAATACTTGTGTTGTATTTTTTATTATTTTAGTTTTTATTTGTGTAGTGATCGTATTCAGTTGTAATTTTTTCTTTCCTCGTTATTTTAATTTATTGCATTTAATTGTAATTTTTTTCTTTGCTTTTTTTTTCCGAATGTTGTGTTGTGTTGAACTTATTTTTATTTTACGCTGAAAGCCAGCATTTTAATGTCATATATAAAATGAAGAGTTTTCTAAAAATAAATAAATGCATTTATAGTTCATGGTTTAATTACAATTTTACATGTCACGTAATGTTTTTTTTTTAATTTCAATAATGCCATAATTGATACATGCAAGATCATCATGTAATCGAGATTATAAGTTACAGCAATTGCTCCTCGATTAATATATTTTGTTGAATTTTATAACTGAACAACACAACTAAATAGGCCAATTATGGTGCGACCTCATCGGTCAGCGATCAACATTCTATGCAGTTCTGCAGCAGTGCAGACTAAACTAATTTATCCTATTGAAATTTCGTATAGTGCGGTGTAATCGTAATTTTGAAATGCTTTGACGCGCTTTTCTTCGGCGTGTTTGTATCTTGTATACGTTCACCATAAAACCTTATCCGGACGCGTAAACGTCACTATCGTAATAGTTCGCACAACCGTTGATAGATGGCGCAGTATCAAACTTTACTGATAATATCAGTATCGGGGAAGTAAAAATGAATAAGTCTACTTTTGTGAAATTGTGTAATAGTCTATATTTCATAGTGCATTTTCAAATATTTATTCATTAATTGTAATACAAGGTATAAAAAACGTATAAAAGACATTATACATTTATTACTTTCGGACTGGATTATGGTTGCGATCAGAGATGGGCAAAGTGTAATCTGATTAATGATGAACGATTACAAAATGTAGTCGTAATTTTAATTTTCTTGCTCTGTAATCATAATTAAATCTATTTAAAACATTAAGAAATGATAAATGTGTTTACAATCTGGGATTTTGTAGTGTTTAAAACATGGATGAGCAAAATGCAGTCATGTTAATGGTAAAAAACGTAAAATGTAATCGTAATCATTTTTATTAATCTGATTACATTTTGCCCATCTATGAGTGCAGCAGTGGTGTTCCTGAAACGGCAGCGATTACAAATTGACGAATCTATTGCCAGTTTCAGTCGCCATGACGGCCCACGTATCCCACGAGTGAAGGTCTCTAAGAATATAACTTACTGGGCGTACACAAGCTGATCATAAAACGCAACAGGCCAAATCTCGTGACTGTAACAACCTTTACACTTGTGTACTGTGATTACAACCCAGTTCGGGCAATCGCAACACCACCTCAAACTACTTCTGAAAAGTTGATATTTTTAAGTTACCTGTTTTACCACAAAGCGTACAATAATTTAATTCGGGTGTTTGTCTATTAATTAGTCGGTCACCAGTTTCACAGTAAAAATAGTCGTAATACCGCCATCTCTTGACATAAAAGAGAAATTAAATAATAAAAAACTAATTTACGATAATAATTATACTAAAATATCCGTAAATGTTAATTAATAGTTGTTGAATTCTTTTTTTTTTACGTAATATGATTCATACACACATTGAATTTGTTTTACATAAGTGGGTATATGTAGAAAACAGTACTCACTGTATCCAAACGTAATCAAATTACATTATGTTATTAAATTAATAGGTTTTTAGTTAATACGTCCTAATAATCATGTTACTCAGAAATATGTGTACGTGAAAATATTCAATAGTAAGAAATTACAATATTTTAAAGTAATTTTTATGTACGTTTTTCTTGAGTGCAATAAAATGTACGGTATGCACTAACGGCTACAACTCTCGCGTCGAGTTAATGCTCATAAGAATGTTTCGAAGGCGATTACATTGCAACCATTGTGTATTTTCATATTATTATCTATGATACTTTAAATTTTGTGTATCTGTACTCCATTGATCCCTTCCTTGCTGTTTTCTGCGCGTCGATTCAATAAATGGGTGTCAGCTGAAAATCAGCGCTGGGTGGCTCGGCTGGTCACTTAGCATTTGCTGAGCTGACTTCCCTTTGGCGCATCATCACAACACAGGGTGTTTACTGTTTTTGTTTTCTATCTTTAATAACCTATTTTGCTGTGTTGTTTGTTGTGTTGGGTGCCAAATAAATGTTTTATTATTATTATTATTATTAACCCGAAACCTGGATACCTTTCAGGACGAAGAAATGAGGGAGTACGAGCCCCCGGTTTTCATAGCGGAAGGCGAGCCGCATGACTTGCTGGAGCCGAAGCTGCCCGACTTCTCCGACCTGACGGTCCGGCGCGCCTTCATCATGTGGGTGCGATACGGCCATCACATGCAGCTCACCGCGGCCTGCAAGCTCTATCACTACATCGAGAAGTATGTGAGTATTCTGACCTGAAGTCGCCAAAATATAACCTGGTTAATGATTAACGATTACAATATGTAATCGATTTTTTTTTTCATTTGTGAGCTTGTATTTCGACGAATATATCAGCCCAACCAAACGTAATTTTAATTTCATTAATCTGTAATCACAATTAAAACCTTATTGATATTAATGAGTTATAAATTTCTATGCAATTGAGGAATCATTAGTGTTTAAAACATAGATGGGCAAAATGTAATCACATTGTGGCGGTAGGGCGATTTCACGAACTGGGTCATGTCCACAGTACATACTAATGTAAAGCCCGTCATAGTGACCAGTTTCGGCTTGTCGCGTTTCGGGATCAGCTTGTGTATATCCTCTCATATACCTAGAGACCTTCAGTCGTGGTATATGTGGGCCGACATGACGATGTAGACTATCAATGGATTTTCATCCTTTGATAGTCGCTTTCGCTTTTGGACTACACTGTACTTACCATCAGGTGCATTGTAGTTCTTATATCAGGACACTGTAAAAAAAATAACGATGCAAAATGTAATTGAAATCATTTTTCATTAATCTGATTACATTTTGCCCATCTATAATTCCGAAAGCTCTGTTCGCAATCCTTTCCGGACGTCGCCAGTTAACGGCGGCTCGCCCTGACTGCTGTGAATCTCGGACACTGAGTAACTATTTATTTATTTACATAGTATACAGTGTGTTACAAAAACCCTGTCAGAACCGAAACGAACCATTAGAGTCACAGTAACAATATCAAAATACATCACAAGATTATGTATTTATTTGCTAGCTGTGCCCATGATTTCGTTTGTTTGGGATTCAAAACCCGCATGGCATATAATAGTAATGTCATGTATAAGTAACTGTTCTGAAAACGGTGATCAGCTGTGCTAACGGTCACATTATGTACGACATAAAAGCACAAACTGGATACAGCCGCTACAGCATCTCTGCTTACATTGAAAGGGATATAGCGTAAAGATATATTATTTATTGCCGACACATAACCGTAACACTTTTGCTCGAAGAGGATTATAATTTCACCCGGTATCATGCGGCAAGTCATGCGTGAAATATCCCGTGCTGAATATTGACCTTGATTCTCTTTTCGTTCCAGGAAAAGACTTTAACGCCAAGCAAGAGAGCCGAGAGTCAGAAATTCGAACTGGACTTATATAAACAGTCTTTTGCAACGTCTCCGTTCACCGATTACATTATACCTCCTCTCTACTCGAAATATTTTGATGAAAGTCTTGAAACCCGTACTGATGAGGAAGATAAGCGCATACTGGCTAAATACGAGCAAAGACAGAAAGCAACAGCGTTGAAACAGTTCGATTACGCAAACAAAACTATCAAAAATCACTGCATCACCAACAGGATTTCTCATTTCGCTTTTATGCATGAATTCGGCGAATTCGCTAAAAAGATCCATTTGCCTACCAATATTTTCCACATTCTGCATTACATTAAACGTAAAGCTATGAACAAGGAAATCGTATTGCTGAGGGAGATTTCAGAGAACACTATCCCTGACCAAAAAGATATTTCAGAGAGCACTATCATTGACAAAGAAGATATTTCAGAAAACACTATCCTTGACAAAGAAGATATTTCAGAGAACACTAACCCTGACCAAGAAGATACTTGTGATAAGGAAAATGACCAAGGAACAGATGAATCCGACGGACCATTGGACATGGATGAACAACCATTAGACGGGAAGATTGTTGAAGAATTAGATTATATATTAGCGAACTAAAAAAGTTTGACGAAGTTTTAACAATTTTACTCACGTATATATTCCATTATATTTAATAATTATTATTTAAGTGAAAACTATTAAAGTGAGGCTACCGGATGCTTTTGGATGAATATTTAGAATAACTTTTTCATATGGTAAGCCCATTTATTCCGAGGGATTTTAAAATATGACGATTTTAGAAAAATGTAAACGGCATGCATTTTCTTAAACTGTTCAACTGTAACCCCTAGCTGCGTGTTCACGAGCATGAGTTTTGCGTTTTTCTAATAATCTCTAATTTCCGAATCCATAACATACGGATACGCTGTCGCTAATCTCCGTGCTAACCCCTCTAACACAAGCACCGGGACTGTCACAGTGACGCGCCTCGTCCTGTCGCGTTTTAGGATATACTCTTGTATGTCCAGTTGCTTGTATATCTAGAGAACCTCTATCGCAGTGTGCTGGCCGGCATGATGAGAGTGACTGCAACAGATTTGAAGCCATATCAGGGCTACATTATATACTCCTTTATGTGCGATATTATCTGCAGTCACTCTGCCGAGTCAGCAAAAAAACTTATTTCCAAGAGATTTCAAATTGATGCTCTCTTCTAAAATATTTAGATAATCGCCAATCATATACAATTGACTAAATAAATGTATTACTGCTATAAATCCCAGTTTCAGGATACTTCTCAAGGTTTGAAACGATTTATTATTAATTTAAAAGTATCTTTAAATATATGTAAGTTTTCTAAAAGTGAGATTTGATGAGGCTTTGGCGTAAAAAACGTTATGATTGACGTTTATCTAAATACCTCGAAAACATGTCAGCCCCATTCCATCATACATCTGTATGTGTGGACGTTTCTTATATTTGCATGAAACGGTTCGCTTCTACATTACTCATGCAAATAGCTGAGGAGTAGAATACGCTTCCAGCGACCATATTTCTAGATTCTTATGACTTGGGAGCCTTTAAGAGGAGAGTAAATAGGCATTTGTCGGGCGGACGCGGTCTAGCGTCGGATTCATTTCCACTTTCCACCGAATGTGTTTGAGGTCAGGCGTGCGCATGTAAATCATAAAATGATAGTACAGATGCAGGAACCCCTCGGAATGTCGAAGCATAATTTTAATTAAGATTAATTAAACCATTTAATTATTATTAAACTTATTTTAATTTTATATTAATATGCTTTTATATAAAAGTAAGATTTTTTGATCAAATTTCTTGAGACGCGACAAATCCTCAAGATACATATGATTTTCTTATATAACGATTCTGACTGAATAAAACAGAAAAACAGGCATTTATGTAAATGCCCAATTTTTTTATTCATATATTATTATTTTTAGACGTGGATGTAATATGCGACCGTTTTCTGAATAGTGAAAAATAAAAATTATGTTTTTAAAAGTGTAGATCTGGTATGCCAGATAATTACAAAATTGTACCTATATGTACATATAGTTCTATCAATATGATAATCATATTACCAGAACGACAAAAACCCTTTTAAAATATTTTCACACAACACATTCCTATTTTATTATTTGTTAGACTGCACTGATTAAATGTAAAGTCTTATATAGTTGCAGATGTCAGCTTATAAACTTGTGCACATTACAAAATAAAGTTTATTCGTAGTACAGTGTTTAACTATGCTTCAAGTTTTTAGTGTTATATTTTAAATAAGAAATAAACCCTATGTTATAAAAAATAAAATAAGAGATAGCTGCTATTTGAAATTAACATCCTTTGATTAACTAACGCCTGTACTAATAATAAACTTTGATTTGTAATCAGTCCAACTTAGGTTAACGTGCGAACTTAATAACACCCAGGAATTATTCAGTCTGCGCCAGTAATGTTATATGCTTTGTAGATATTATTTGGTAATAAAATCATTTCGTCTATCAAAACTTATTTTTATTATGTTGATTTTAACCTAAAATACGCGGAATTTGCATATTTTCAATCGACTTTCGAGGCTAGAATTATTTAAGCTATTAGAACTATAAATCCTATGTTATATTTGATCAAAATGAAGTTTTATTAATAATACAGTAACAATTCATTATTACACAGGTCAGCTTATCTTGCATCTACAAATAAAGACCCAAAATCTATTTATTACTAAAAATAATTAATTATAAATAATTCAATAAAATGTACAGACAATATGTAACTTATTAATTTCATTATAAATGATAAACTATCTCTTGTAATAATGAATTACAGTCGCAGTTTTTATTTCGCATTATAATCATAGATGGGCAAAATGTAATCAGATTAATGAAAATGATTAACGATTACATTTTACGTTTTTTACCATTAATATGACTCGTTTTGTTCATTTATTTTTTTAAACACTACATAATCTCAGATTGTATACACATTTATGATTTGTTAATATTTTAAATAGATTTAATAATGATTACAGAATAAGAAAATTAAAATTACGACTACATTTTGTAATCGTTCATCATTAATCAGATTACATTTTGCCCATCTCTGATTATAATATTCTTCGTTTTGTAATATCGAATATAATTTAAGTTATATGTGAAATATATTTTTTCCTAATAGAAGAACTGATGTCTAAGTGTGATTTTTTTTTAATTTTTTCTTCTCGAATTACGCTTTCCACTTCCCACGTAAAAATAAGAGTGCTAAAAGTATGTACGCGGCGTTACAGATTTAAAACCAAGGATTCCCAAAGTGTCCCAAATGTGGACAAACGAAAATGGTAAAATTTTTTTAGGAGCTTTATAATTTTTTGACGATATTTGGGATTATGGTAAAAATATAGCATCATGGGGGACCAGGGGTTCGAAACTAGTAAAACTTTAAAATGGGTCCGCGAGTAATAAAGTTTAGGAACATCTGTTTTAAATGGATAAACTGATTTTCCGAAACCGAAGCTCACCAGAAAGATGTCGCGGATATAACCGCGTGAGCTCATTGGAATGGTCTCAATAAATCATTTTCAGGTAGAGATATGATTGATTGGTTTTTAATGACATAAACATAGGCGAATTTGAGAACTCATTGTAAACTTTCGCATTGTGTACTCGTTATAAATATTTTGACGGGTCTTATGCACGTAGTATTATTGAAATCCCCTCGAAAGATCTTCTGTATTATCCAAGACTAATTTTAGTAGGGACCGAAATAAAGAATAAAATCTTTAATCAGGATGATTTGTTCAAGTAATCATCGGCGTGGAGCCCGGTGATTAGAAACTTAGGGGCTCGTTTTGTGTCGCCCTGTGAACATGCTGATACTGCGAGTGCCTTGTGTCGTGACTAGTGATGAAAATTCCCGGGAATATTCCCAAGGAAGTTTTGGGAACTTTGGGAAAATTCCCGGGCATTTTCATCACTAGTCGTGAAGGTTCAAATTACCAATAACGAATGAGGGTAGTGGAAGCAGCTTCCCGCCCTCGACGAAAACTCCGCAGCGCGTCTGTTCGTGATCATTATTTGTGTAACCAGGTCGAAACGTAGAGTCATAATTAAAAGTAAGTTTATTCGCGCATAAGACCCGTTAAAGTAATTAATTACTTATAACGAATTCGAGAAGTAATGTAATTTAAAGAAATGTTGAACGTGAAATTTAATTCCATCTTCTTCTAATTTCTAATCTTTAAATAATTTGTAATCTTTGTGGAATAAATAAAGGAGTCAAGTCCAAATAATTTGTAGGAACAATTTTGTAATTTTTTTTTCTATTAAAATTATTTTTTCTAATCTGTTGTTTTCATTCTCTGTTACCTTTATGGCGGGAGTTCTGAAGAGTTATTTAACCTCGTTCCACCTTCTCCCTCCCACAATAGAACCACGAGCGCGTTTACACAGCTATACGGCTCTATACGGCATCTCGGCTAGGACTGGAAGTTCTCTAAAGTCGTACTTTTACCGAGTCGATTAGCTGTGGAATGGTCTTCCGACGAGCGTGTTCCGACTGTCCTATGATATTGTATCCTTTAAACGAAACGTGAAGATGTATTTGTGCAGGCCGGCATGATCACTGCGAATACCGATTGTTTTTCTTTACTGTTGACAATCGCTGTCGTTTTTTGAACAACACCGTGCTTACCATCAGGAGTGATTTGGTTACGATGTCGATTCAGAATTAAAAAAAAACTTTCACACGTGAGATATATCTATTATTAAAGCGTATTTTGTTTCAAAACTACAATATATTGAATCTTAAAAGGGATTTGAAGATGTGTAAAAATGATTCAAATCTTTAGGGATCAAAGATGTACACTCACATATATTTTAAAAGATTTATTTTGCGCTTGCCTATTGAGTAGACCACACAGATGACAGTGACATTAATGACAAGCCCACTCTTCATTGGGACTTTTGAATTTTTGACGTTTTACAGTAAGCAGGTTATGGAATGAATATTAACTCATTTGTGGTGTGGTCGAGACGGATGGAAGCCGGTGCGTTTCTATATTGTGCGTACATTACTGTGCTTCTCTAACAATATCTAGCGATGGCTGTCCCAAGCGAGCTGTCCACCCCAGTAAACACAATCAGTAGAGACAATTTAACGGTGCTCATAACCAATAACATTTTAAACAACTCACTCGAGTTCCGCTCCGGCGACGACATTCCGGTATGATATTTTTTCTTTATGTTTTTGTGTATTATTTGTTTTATTATAATGTTTTAGAAACTACAACATTATGTTGAGGTTACATTGGATTTGTTCATAATTCCAATGATTATAATTACATTCCTCTTGATACAGAAGTAAATCTTTTCTTGTTTTAATTTTCGATGTAACTTTGTGTGTTTTCTACAATGACTCCCACGGTAAGATCCGTGGACTTGTTTTGAAGTGACAATAATAGCAATTGTTAAAATTGCAAAGTTCATGATTATTACTACAATATTAGTATAAAACGCACTATATAATATGTTGTAATATATATATACATGTAAAATGTTCTTTATATAGCTAAAATGAAGTCGCTCCCGCTGTCTGTTCGCTTAGATGTTACAAGCTATTCAACGAATTTTAATACAGTTTTCAGCAATAGATAAAGTGATTTATGAGAAAGGTTCACGTGTACAAAACGTATAGTACAAAAAAGGGGAAAAATTTAAAGATCTGTAATGTGATGTCGTAACTGACATATTGTTGTGCGCTTAAATGGCAAACGCTGGCTAAACCTTACGAGATAGATCTACTTTGCATCCGTGCAAAGCCGGGGCGGATCGCTAGTAATATATAAAAGTCAAAGCGGGTTTAGATAATTTAAAACTTCTCATTAAATATTAAAAAATAGATGTCGCTGTTGACTACTATTAAATTAAAATATTGAGTAAGGAAGGAGGGACAGGATCTTAATGGAAAATAGATTTAGATTTTTATTAAATTAAAGCATAAATACTAGCATAAATTGTTATATGAAATAATACTGCAAGTAACATACAAATGGTTATTTTGGTTTATTTGTAGTTACGATATTAATAAAGAACGCATTTAGGATAACAAAGATTTAGAGTTTGTTAAAATAAAGCTATTCATATTTGAAAATTTAAGAAACTTGTAGCTAATTTATGTCAATAAAAGGCACACACCAATATGGAATAACGAGACCAAGGAAACAATTTCAAAACTTAGAGAAGGATTATACATTTTTGACATAATATGTTTCAGATGGAAACAGATTCACCGATAAAAAAACCTAGCGTCCAGTTAATAAGTAAGAAACTCTTTCATTCCCCAATGGCAGACAGTCCTAACGAGGTTGCATTCTCTAAGCAGAGCGTCGAGCTGACGAGAAAGGCGAAAAAACGGAAACAAAAACTCATTCCAGACTCGGAAGACAACATAAAAAGAGCATATGTTAGGGAGTGCGACAAGGATGGCTTCAGCCCTGAACTACACGTGGGAATGAGACGGAAGGTGTTGATAAGCCTGTTTCACAATAAAGAGTATTCTTTAGATGTTAGCATGTAGGTAACGCTTAAAATGAAGGTAATTTTTTTTAAAAGACTGAATTTGGGCTTCCACTTTAATTAATTACTTAAATACACTTTGTATTATGATATAGTTTTATTTTAAAAGTATATATTGAATGTCTTATGATAAAATATATTTTAAAAACGTATAATATTAGGATTGAATTAATAAAATTGAAATTTCATAATTATTTTATAGGTATTCCAATAAACTTTCACACATAATAAATATATTTTTTGAGGTGACGGGGAAATTGCCCGTCCTGAGTCGTAAGTCGTGACTACATACACAAGTATAAAGAGCGTCATAGTGACTCGCTTGGGCCTGTCGCGGTTTGATATCAGATTGTGTATATCTAGTTGTTTGTGTACCTAAAGACCTTCCGTCGTGGTTCTTCCGGCCACTGCAATCGTTGTCATTCTTGGTACGTATAGTCACTTTGTACAGACAATATAAAAAAATGCAGTTATATATATTCTAGTTAATAGTTATGGCTTTATTCATTTAATTAATTTAATTTCAAATAGCTTTAGCAGTGTTTGTTTTAATTACCATTTTAGGAATTTCAAAGAATTAGAAGAATAGAAGAAATTCAAAGGAAGATAATAAAACATAATACTTAACCATTAATTTAATTATTCATTTCTATGCATTTTAGAATTAAGGATTCTTACTATCTGTTTATATTATTTCATTTAAGCTATGACACTTTTGTTAATACGGGTATGAAATAGAATATCATTAATTAAAATTATTGTTGTTTTATCTAATAATTCCCTAAGTTTTTTCCAACTTCCCACTTCGGTACAAATAAAATTAGGTATCCCTTTAAAGGTCAGACTGTACATCAAACGTTTCCAAGTTCTTAACGTGTGTTACGACTACGTTAATTATTCTTGTGAATATTATTAACAATGTAATTTAATTAACAATGTAGTTTTAGTAATTCGTAAGAATTATATTGAGTTGCCAACAATATAAAATGATAGTTCGGAGAATTCAATGTAACAGACGTGGTATAGACCATTGAAATATACGAACATAAATAATATAAATTAGACAAGGCTGTATGTTTCGTTCCTTTGCTTGCCTTTTGGCGAACATAAACAACAACTAGTGAGATGACGATTTGATTTCAGAGCTTAAGTAAAATATTGTGAAAAATAGATGTCGATATTAAGTAATAGTATTCCGTGAATGAATATACATTATATTCGCGGACAAGGGTTGATACAAAGATCAGAAAAGGTGTTCCTTCGCTTCAGTACGGCCAATGGAGTATCTGATCATAAGGTGTTGAGATCAAATCAGTTGTAAAGGGTTTTGATTATACAATATTACAATGTTTAATAATAGATAACTGATAAAAAAAAACAATATTGATACGACTTGAACTACTGCTTTTTGAGTGACTTCTTTCGATTATTTTTATCTACACCAACATTGGATTCTCTTATCTGAATTTCCGTCCCACAATATTTCATAGAAATCATAATGTTACGAATTCACGATCACCTCCCATTGTTTTTGATTGCTTAAATATAGCTTTTGTCACGTTCTGCCGTCTGTCGCAACTTCTTTCACCTTGTTACAAATCGCTGAAGATTTTAAAAGACGTACAATTTAAAATTCCCTAGTTTAATGTTGCCAGTTCATGGGTTTTAGTCTATGAATTATAACTGCACACCGCGCTTTGAAGCTTTTTCTCATTACACTTATTTTGGTAAACGATTTCTTTAAATTATATAATGCAATTTCATTTGTCTTAAAATAAGGTATCACATGCGTTACTGGTCATGTTGGCCATGATATGTAAGCACAGATCCTTACTTCGATAGTGATATACTATAATAATGTAATATATTTATATGAGAGTATATAAATATATTATATTATTGTTGATTATTTATTATTATAAGATTTCATTCTTTCATATTATTGTACTAGAATTCGTTTTCAGAAGCGTTAAAATTCCCTATCTTAAAATTATTGTGAAATACGTTCTAGTAGTAGGCAGTTCGACGCAAATTCCTTACAAGCCATTTCTCCCTCAAGCAATACAAGATAATGGTTCAATAATGTCAAAGCAATTATTGCGGTATATGTAGAATCTCTACGATATAGTCTTTATAAATTACAGATACAGGAGGGCAGTGGCCTTCCAAAATCTTTAATGTCTACTTTAATAAGCGCAACGATTGCTCCATTAACTTTTACTAGTCGCGGCATCTATTAGATTAATATACTACTTCAGTATGAATATTTCATCAGATCGTATACTATATTGTTAACTGTTGAAGAGGTCGACGTCTGTAGGTTCATAAGGTTTTTATACAAATGAGAAAAGTCATATCACGATGAATTTAGAATGTGTCACATAAGAAAATTATGGTGTCATAAAATACGTAATATACAATATGTGCGATCTAAATATGGTTTTTAATTAATTCCTCTGCGCCTGCTTCAAAAGGTTAAGGGCCCAGGCTACAAAAATGGCCTCTATAAAAATAGATGCGTTGAACGGTGAAAATTACGATACATGGAAAATTCACATGAAGGCTATTTTGAAGAAAAATGACTTATGGGAATATGTATCAGGAATTTTACCAAAACCGGATCGCACTGATTCGAAGTATGCAGACTGGATTAGAATGGACGGTAAGGCCGAATCAGAAATTATATTGGCTGTATCGGCAAGTGAACTGATTGCATTAGATGGCTTGGAAACGTCAAAAGCGGTATGGGACAAGCTGCAATCTATGTACCAGTCGAGCGGGCCTGCGCGAAAAGCGTCATTATTAAAAAGGCTAGTTTTGACACGAATGCAGGAAGAAGATGACCTGCGTCAACACTTAGCGGATTTCTTCGATGTCGTAAAAAAGCTCAAAGAAATCGGTTTGGTTGTCATTGATGAATTATTAGCAATTTTGCTTATATATAGTTTACCTGATTCCTTTTCAATGTTTCGAACTGCAATCGAATCTCGCGACGATCTTCCGACAACGGATATATTAAAAGTAAAAATTTTAGAAGAATATGAACATCATAAATCGAAGATCAAAGAGGATCAGGGGGCTATGATTGCCAAACGTACGAATAATGCCAACTGGAAAAATTATTCCAAAGAGAATAGAAATGATAGAAATATCAATATTATATGTCATCGTTGTGGTAAACGTAGTCATATAGTAAGAGACTGCAAAGTCAAATATGTAAACGAAATCAGACAAAGAGTACAAAATCCGGAAACCAATATTGTTGCACAAGAAAATTTATCTATGCTTAACACTACCGAAGAGGTAAACTGGAGTGAGGAGAAAAATACAATTTGGTGTATTGATAGTGGATGCACCGGTCATATGTGCAATGAGAAGAACATGATTCAAAACTTTAAAGAAATTGATACACAGCTAAATTTAGCGAACAATGAATGTACTCAAATTACAGGAACAGGAAAGGTAACAATTTCAGTCGACACAGGAAATAAAAATCACGATATAAATATTGAAAAAGTATTTTATGTATCGGATCTACGAACAAACTTATTGTCAGTTGCTAAAATCACTGATCATGGTTTTGAAGTACATTTCAGAAAAAATGATGCTATTGTACTAGATAAAATGAATAAAGTTCAGATGCGTGCTGACCGAAAAGGTAATTTGTATCACGTTCGTATGAGTCATTCTGCTAATAATGTAGAATTGACGAAGAAGCCCATTGACGTATGGCATGAGCGACTAGGACATCTCAATGAACGCGATTTGAAGATGATGGCAAGGAATGGTCTTGTTCATGGATTAAATTTGAAAGACAACGAAAAATTGTCACAATGTGAGACTTGCATTAGTGAGAAGATTACTTGTATGCCATTCCCTAAAAGTAGTGCAAAGCGCACAAGTGAATTGTTAGAGATTGTACACAGCGACGTCTGCGGTCCAATGAACCACCAATCTTTTTCAAAGAAAAGATATTTTGTCACTTTCATAGATGACAAGTCGCGCTGGTGTGAAATTTATTTTATTAAAAATAAAAATGAAGTATTTGACGTATTTCAACAATATAAAGCTTATGCTGAAAAATTCACGGGAAATAAAATAAAGACTCTTCAGTCTGACAATGGTGGAGAATATGTGAATCATAAATTTGATGAATTCCTGCGAAATGAAGGGATTAGAAGGAGGCTGACCACGCCCTATACACCGCAACAGAATGGTGTAGCCGAACGGAAAAATAGAACATTAATCGAGATGACAAGATGTATGATGCGTCAAGCTGGTAGTCCTCCGGAATTTTGGGCTGAGGCTATGAATACTGCAAATTATATTAGAAATCGTTGTCCAACGGCAGCATTGAAAGGAGAAATTCCGTTTACTGTATGGACCCAAAAGAAGCCTACAGTTATTTATATGCAACTATTCGGAGCGAAAGTTTATTATAAACAAAAAGGTTCTAAGAAAGGAAAATTAGAATCAGGAGCTAAACAAGGAATCTTTATGGGATATGACAGTCAATCGAAAGCTTACAGAGTTCATAATCCCAAATTTAAGACAACAGTTATTACACGTGACGTAAAATTTTTAAATGAAACTGCATTTAGACATGAGTATAAAGAAATCCTTGATGATGAAAATGTTGATGATGGAAAAATATTAGTTGATTTAAATAATCATGTAGTTAATAAAGATGTAGAAATCAATGATAAAAATAAAAAGGATTACATGTCAAAAAATAATATACTAAATGCACCAATATCTTGGAACATACCATTAGAACCCCCAAAAAGAGGTAAAGGAAGACCAAGATTAATAAGAACAGGCTTACCAGGTAGACCACGTAAAGTGTACATACCTGCCAAAGTAGAGTCAGACAGCGGTGATGATTCAGAAAATTATGAATCACATGAAAGAATAACTGCAAAAAAATAATTGCTGCTACTTTTTAGATAGAGTACTCGCAAAGAAAAAGATTGGCACATGCAAAAAGATTGTCTAAGACAAGAAAATATTAGATACTGCTAAACGCTGGCATAATGGTATAAATTTATTTAATAATGTCGTATATTTAATGAAAAAATCTTTCTATGTTTTGCGTCAGTGAGGTTTGAAGAGAAACCTATCGAATGCATTTAAAATACTTATACACAGAGAGTCCATGAGATGTTTTAACCAAGGGCTTAATAGTATAGAATATTTTCAGTTTATATATAACCTAAGAATGAAAGATGTGTGTAAGTATGAAGACAGTTGTACCTACGACTTCGAGGGGGGGTGTTGAAGAGGTCGACGTCTGTAGGTTCATAAGGTTTTTATACAAATGAGAAAAGTCATATCACGATGAATTTAGAATGTGTCACATAAGAAAATTATGGTGTCATAAAATACGTAATATACAATATGTGCGATCTAAATATGGTTTTTAATTAATTCCTCTGCGCCTGCTTCAAAATTAACTACATATTTTTATTAATTAAATTTTACAAATATTTTTTATGTTTTACTATCAAATAACATTAGACTATATTGACCGCGATACTGACTTATAGTCGCGTATAGGAATGACCGCTTAGATGATACTTCAGTGGTATTTGGTGGTGAAGAGATGGTGACAACTTTTCCCTTCCACCTCTCCTACGTTGAATGGTTGGTGCCTTGCCCTAGAGGGTATCACGCGCCGAAACGCGGTAGGGCCACTCGCCGCAGTCCTGGAGCCCGGCGTACTTTATGATTGAGGAATACCTCGGCGGTTTTAGTCAATAGAAGTTTGACACACCGGGGCAGGAGCTCTTATGGGCCTGTAGATCCATGACGTTTCCACCGGGTAAAAAAGGTACCTTTATAACAATGCAGAGTTCACCAAAAATCCAATATACAAGATTATTGTGTATACAATATTTTTGAAATTCAAGTTACCTACCTTTGACGGCGCTGAGTTTGTTGCCGACCATTTGTTTAGCCACGAATGCCGCCATCTTGTCTTACTTCTCTACTGGATCACAACTGGAACAAGCGATAGAATCATATTAATATATTTATTCATGAAGCTCGTTATATTGACTCGAGTCGGAGTCAGCTCGATAGCCAAGACAATATGACAAGAAATCTTCCTCCTCCTCAGCCCTTCACTCTACGAAGAGTGATCTCAATATGATGCATTTATTTTGGACTGGCTGTTGCCACTTCGCTTGGAAGAAGAATTTTTGTAATGCCCATAATTATTACCATAATTATATACCGTCCGCATCACGAGGAGTGATTTGAAGGGTTATTCAACCTTGTTCCACCCTCTTCCTTCCATAGCAAAACCACGCGCGCAGGTTTACGGAGTCACAGGTATTCGGTAACTCACATCCCGGCTAGTACTAGGAAGTTCTTTATCTCTGACTTTTGCCATGTCGTTGGGCTGTGGAATGGTCTTCCAGCGAGCGTGCTCCGCACCTCCCTAAGATGTGGGGTTCGAAGCGTTAAGAGACATTTGTGCAAGCCGACATGATTGCTGCGACCATCGATGCTTTTTTTACTGTTGATAACCGTTGTTGTTTTTATACTGCACCATAGTTACCATGTTATTTGTGGTGTGGTCTCTGTGTGCCCAGTCAGGATAAAAAAAAAACAATTAAATGTAAATTATTGACGCAGGTATCACTGGGATCGCGCACTATTCAGCATTTCAATGAAGTTCTTGCATACTATACGTAAACGATGACTTTATTTTATGAAAATGACATTCTCGTCGCGAGCAACGAATGTAGTACGTGAGGTACCACACACATAGTTTTACAGCTACATTAGAACATATTTTCACTGATTAAGATCAAATGAAGTGTGCAAACGCCCTGAGCCGTTTAAAATGTACCAGCTTTGAGGCTCTACGACATTTCAAGTAATTACTTACTATAAATGAAATTGTTTCCCGGAATTTGAAACCTAAGGCGCCTCCAAGATAATTTGACTGTATACTTTAAAAAAAAGTTTTTGAGTTTTCCTAAATAATTGGAACGTTCGCAAAAGTTTGAAGCAATACTTTAAAGTGCCGAGAGGCGCCGCGGTATTAGGATTTATAATGAACATAAAAACTTTTTGAGGCCGTTTCATCTTTTATATGTATTTTTTTAAAAGCACTCTCAATTCTAAGCTTTATTTAAAAGTTTGTATCATAAATTGCCGACATTAATTAGTAATTGCACACCGTCTCTAATGGCGGTATTCTAGGGTTGCATACGTGCATCTGCTCTTCTCTTTCTGTCCTTCCTTTCACTTCTTTGAAGAAATCATTTCTAATAACTCTACAACTATCGAATCGTGTTCGGATTTACAACTTCCTCTATCGATCTTTCGACAAGAGTTATCGTTTTATTGAAAAATGCAATCATATTTGTGAGCTTTGATTTTGAATAATTTTTTAGAGGATGTGTGGGATCAATGGGGACTTTCGAATTACATTCATAATGGTGTCCCCAAAATATCTACAAATTTTCTGTTCTATGTAAATTGTTGTAAGCCTTTTTAGCTAACTTGACTGTGATATATGCGACATCTATGGCGTAACAGCACCAAGACTTGCTACATAGTAAAAAAAAACACGTTAGAACAAGTGAGTACGAATGAGCTTACCAAAACATTGATAATACTAGCAAACCCGGCGAACTTCGTTTCGCCACCAGATGACTTCGTTTTGGTTTTTAGTTAGCGTTTGAAAGAACGTGCGCATAATAAATGTCACATGAAATTAACTGAGCAGAGTACAATGAGTAGCTGTCAAACAATGTATAACGCATCGGCGCCATCTACTTAAAATACTGGTGCGATCCGCTCCACCACCATGCAAAACCATATTGGTTTGTAGTACATGCTATGTATCAGAGATGGCGCTGTATATAAAAATGTTTTTCCCCGTTTTCCTGCTTTTCTGTTGAATATTTTCCTGAATTTTGTTTGCTATAAACATCACGGAGCCCGATACCTTTCCAACGAATCCAAAACCGTGGATATCGGTTCGTGCGTTCTGGAGTTACAGCGTCAGGAAGAAAACCGGACTTATTTTTATATAATAGATTATGCGGGTAACTTTTATCCCCGTAACACGTTTGAAATTTTCGTGTTTTGTACTCATTATAAATATTAAATCAGCCATGACTATACTTAGTCATCAAATCAAAATTAAAAGTAACTCAATTCGCGCACAAGACTCGTCAAAATTTTTAACCATGTGTTTAATACTATATTCAAACTCAAACTAACTTTATTTAAATCGTCAGTAATATTAATCTACCGCCGGTTCGTGAAGCAAGATACACCAAAAAGAGTCGTCATCAAACTGTGGTAGTTGCTCTGCACAAAAGATATACATATATCGTCACGCTATATCCCTTTCGATGTCAGCAGAGAAGTCAGTGGCTGTATCCACTTTGCGCTTATATGTCGTGCCCAACGCGCCCAGTGGCGCAGCTTACCGCCATTCTCTGGACCCTTGCACATTACATATCTATTAGATGTCGTGCGGGTTTTCTCGCGATGTTTCCTTTCACTGATGAGCTTGTAGTCCCCAAACCCGCATGTTAATCTGGAAAAATCCAGATAAACGTGCCGGGATTTGCAGCTACGACTATTGGAGTTGACGCACATGATTGCCGGCCCTTAACCCGCAAGGCGACAGTAGCCATAAACACATTGTTCCTTAGATACAAATTAAATTGAGTCGAATGTCCTGTGTCTTGTCTTTTATTTGGAATTATCAAGTTTCAAACCCCATTATATCTCTATGATAAACTCAGTTGGGTGGGCAGTTAAAGAGGGAGTGCTCCTAGAACCGGTGCACTACAAATCGCTATCCCTCGTCACTGCACTGCTGCTTTTAGAGGTAGTTTCAAATACAATGCAAGTAAATGCTGGAACAATATACCTCCACCTATTAGATCTTCTCTCAGTATTTATGCTTTCAAAAATAAATTAAAAAAAATATTTGCTTGAATCTCAAATTAAATACGAAAAAACAACTTTAGATATTTCTGTAATTTGACTTGATATTTTATTACTTGATATTTTATGGAACAGCCTGTATGTATATATGTATTTTATTATCAATTTACCCTATCTATGTTATATTTTATTTAGTATTCTACATTTTTGTATACGACTTAAAAGTATTCTATGTATTTATTGTCATACTTGTTTATTGTACATTATAAGGTATGTTTTTGTATATCTGGTTAGGTTCTTATATTGAAATAGTACCGTGACGTTCGCGCAATCGGTTTCCCCTGAGCGTCGGCTGACAATCAGCGCTGGATGGCGCGTGCAGCGTCGCCCAGCACACGCTGAGCCGAGTGCTCTTTGAGATGGGTAGCAGCACACAGGATACATGATGTGATGTTATGTATTCTTTCATTGTTGTTTTTATATAAATATGTTTGTTGTGTGTTGTTTCCTTTGCCTCAATAAACTTTTTTTCTTTCTTTTCTTTCTGTGAGAAGCACAAAATATTATCCTTGGATGTGTTCCATAATTGCATGACTACCTTAAATTACTGCAACTATAAATTGAGTAGAGAGCGAAACTGCGGATGAAATGTCTTGAAACTCGGCGGCAATCGTAAAGAAAACGTCAAAAACATACGCAATAGAGAGAATTATGAGATCGCATAAAGCATTTGAAATGCCTGGCTCGTGAGTCGTAAAGCGGATATCGTAAAATTGACTTAGTGTATTCCCGCGCCTATAGCTCCGGCTGCCTTTACGGGATTTTGACGCATTTTCCGTTAGGACACGCACTATGTCTTAGAAGAATCCGTGAAAATACGGATCAAGCAAACTTTTTTATACTGGCTCGACAACATTCCTACATTGTACCTGATGGGCAGTACAATGCGGTTCAAGAATACCATCAACCGCTAAGAGAGGAAATTCTTTGATAGTCGCCAAGCCCTATGTCGACCCACATATATCAAGACGGAAGGTCCTATGTGTATGAATAGCTGGTTATTCACAAACTAATCCCGAAACGAATAGAAATATAATATTGACTTCGCGCTAAGGTTCATTACTATTCCCCCTCTCCTACTTCACCCCCTCCTTCTCAGATACAACTGGGATTCGATTTGAACGCAGTGCGCGAGGATTAACGCAAATATTTGTTTTGTTAGTAACGCATGGCGCGACGGAAGGAAATCGGTCGACGGGTGTAGTACGTAAAGTAACATACAAAAAGTTTTACCACTACTTCGGAACTGTGGATGCAGGAGCAAGGTCTGACACTTGTGGGGTGGCTTGGAATCAAAGGCAGTCTTCACTTGAATCCTCTTAACTACTTGTTTGGCGCGCGTTATATGTAATGCTCGGGATCTAGATATCGTGCATTGAACTATAAATAGCCTTACGTTGCATTAAGTGCATAAAACTATAATATACGTTACCACAGAAAGTATTTTCACGGGTTTAAATCGGATGCAGTGCGCTACCGGCTTTAGTGCGTTCCCAAGTCTGAGGCTTCGACTGCCTTTACGGCATTGCGACGCGAGAGCATGCGGATTGTCTCCGAGATATTATTTCATAATTCTCGAATTTAAGATATCTCGCTACGTAAGCGCATACGGTCCTATTAGAAAACGAGTTTTCTACCAACCAAGAATCTTCTTTTTCTTCTTTTGTTTTCTTTCTCAAAACTATTGCAAATAGCAATATATTATGATTATCTATGACATTTTTACAACTGTTTTTTTATTGTTAATGCAAAACAAGTCCACGGTTTAGGCCGTGGATGTAATTGTTTCATAAATAAAAAAACAACAATCTTCAGTTTCTTGATAATTGCGGTTGATTTACAGACTTCAATGTGTGCAATGAAGACATTCAGCGATGATAGTGTAAAAAAACCTAAAGATAAAAGGATCAAGTCTTTACCAAAAAGATTTAAAATATCCACAATGGGAATAAAATGGCAGGCATGAAACTGCGATCAATTTTACTGGAATTAAACGTTCGGTTTGGAGTAAAGCCGCTTGACTGTAATTTAAAGAGATCATTTCATTGAATTAACTAACGGCGAAGACGGGAGAGGCTTACTTGTTCAATTTACGATTGAAACCAGACTAAGCACTCAAGTTAAGGATTAAACTTGAGATCGGGGTTACACGGTAATCAATGAATGAAGTATTTATTAAGTTTTTATTTAAAATGCCATTCTATACCCCGCCTTCTCTCCAGAATGAGTCGCTTGCAATGCGCGACAGCCTAAGTATTTTTAGGTACGGATCATATAGGAACTGTCAACTCCACAATTTTACATAGACATGGTATCCTAACAGAGTGCGGCAGTTTTTACGTCCGATCAACTGAATGTATTGCGTATAACCCAGGTCAGGCCTTGCATGGAATACTGTTCGCAAGTCTAGGACGGTTCTGCCCAGCACTTACCCGACGCCCTGGGTAGATGGCAGGGAAGGGATGCCCGCGAATGACCTAGACGCTACTAACCAACTAGAACCGCTCTAGTGACGTAGATATATTGCCTCATTTAGCGTTTTCTACCGTTTGTATCATGGCGTATGTCCCGGAGAGTTATTTAACCTTGTTCCACCTTCTCCCTTCTGTAGTAGAACCGCGCGCGCGGGTTTACAAGGTCACAGTTATACGGCAACTCGCGTCCCGGCTAGGACTGAGAAGTTCTCTTACTTCTGCCGACTCGTTGGGCTGTGAATTGATGGCTTCCTGCGAGCGTGTTCCCAGAGTTCTATGATATTAGGTCCTTTGAGCGAAGCGTAAAAAGATATTTATGAAGGCCCGCATGATCCACGCAACTAGCGATACGTTTTCTCACCGTTGATAGCCGTGGTCGTTTTTGGACTTCACCGTGTCTACCATCGGCATGGTGTGGTCACTGTGCCGTGTCAGATTTAAAAAAAAAACCTAAAGCAAGCACCACAGATCAAACGAGTTGTGATATAGGGTCTCCTGACATGAACATGAAATAATCAATAGATATGTAGCGATTACCGAATTTCAAGCAATAGAATGATAGAATTGTTGTTCCATTCTTTCTGATTATCTCATTAAGGAAACGATATGATATTTTATTGCAATTAGAAATATATATAGACAGACAAATATTTCTCTTAATAAATATGTATTATGGTTTGTTTGAAAGATACAATTCCTTTTTGAAGCCAGAACAATTTGTCTATGGGTACACGTTCAAAACTACGATAGGAATTTCCTACCTGAACAATAATTATGGACACGGGAAAGACCCAAAATAAGTTGAACCCTCCCAAATAAGGTACCTATTACTCTTGATTCATTGTTTTTAGCTGCGGCAGACCCTTGCAGGATATCAGACCTTTTGTATTATACATAAGCTAGCTTTGAGGCGCGATCGATACTCTCGCATTTCTAGAGGTGAGATAACAAACGCAATCATATATATTAGAATAATCCATAGTTTTTTATTCTTGCTCGGCAATGTCATTACCGCATTTGATTTATTTACGGGGCAGCCAGTGGCTGATACATTATATAAAACATAACAATAATAACTTACAACATCAAACATTGAAATATAATAATCGGTGAAGTCTACCGCAGCGTACAACAAAAGTAAAAAAATGGAAATAATCAAATTTGCACATAAAAAAATCAAATTTGTGTAGAGTGGATGTCATTGTGTGAAATATTATTATGTATGAAGTATGTAGTAAATGCGTAGATCGGAACATATGGTAGTGAAAGACAGAAAAGATAGAAAGAGAGATAGGATAAACAGTTTTTTTTACGCTAGCGCTCGAAAAGATTAAGACGTAAGATAAAGTATTAAGACGAAAAATTAATTTAGAAAGTGAAATGAGCAAGTTTTCAAGGTTTATTTTGGTTTTTATTTGATCTGAAGATCCCCAAAACTACATTTGCACATAAAAAAATCAAAAAACTTAAAAATTAATGACAGAAGTTGTATTTAGGCAGATCACGTCACAATGCCCTGCTAACTTCTCGACGGTCGCTAAGGTACGTTAGTAGCTGTATCAACTATGTGCTCATAGGCGAGTTATTTTGAAAAATAATAAGTTAGCTTAGTATCAGTCAGAATATAGAATAGATAAGAATATAAATAGTCCCAGTTTCTGTTTAACTTTGAGCAATTTATTCCAGACTTATTTATCGTAAGGACATTCAATGCTTTCATGCAACTATGGAATGAACGCTACTGATTTTAAACCTAGATCAGACAACTTGATCTAACAAAATAGATGGGATGTTTCGATGGAATTACCCCTAAACTACAGTATTACCTGAGATTGTATCTGATAACAGCTTCAGGACCAATCGCATATAAATTCAAACTTAAAAAAAATCCTGTTGTAAACCATAATTTAACATTATATCAAATAATGTGGAAATATATAAAACAATTTAAAAGAGATTGGCCATTATAGCGAGATGAAACCTGTCTAAACTACTTTAATCCAGTTTAGAGCGGTAAAACGAAAGCTAATTCCAGTTACTTCGCAGTTAATGGGATTATAACCCCCCTGACAGCTCTAGAGTACCTAGTTATAAGTATTAAGATAAAGTATAATAATATTACAAGAACAATATTAAGAATATTATAAGTCAGTGAATAAAATTAAAAAGATAATAGAAAAAATAATTTTCATATTTCAATTTTGCCATAGACTTAGGTAATATAAAGAAATCACATACTATACATGCGTCAAAAGTCTAGTCAAAAACGTGTGTAGAACAATGTTTCGACGATACGAGCATGTAGCGAGTCGGCGCGGCGCAATCTACTGGTTTTGATCACATTGCGTCGTTTATACGTCGTATTTATATTAAGAAATGCTACAGAATTAAAGAAGAACATCGAACATATGCTGCTTCGTTTTTGATATCGCGTCTTGTACTAATCTATAATATAAAAATGAATCGCAAAATGTCTTGATAAGCGCGAAACTCGAGAACGGCTGAACCGATTTGGCTGATTTTTTTTTTTGTTGTATTTGATGAAGTCTGAGGAAGGTTATTACGGAGAGAAAAAATTAAAAAATCCCTGCAACTGTCTAAAAATAACACTTTTCTGTATTCTCATACAAAAGATTTGTTATAAGTCAATTTGAACTTTAACACCATACCATAAAGTTTAAATGTTAGTGGACGGGTTCCGGGAAGGCAAAACAATTATTGAGTGACGTATAAATATTAATGTCAATATTTGCCAACTTTTATACATATAGCATTAAGGCCAGGTTCCTTCAAACAATTTTCAAAAAAATCTGACGGGGAAGCTATTAACATTAAAAAAAACAATGTGACTTTGTTTTAGAGAAATAGGGCAAAACAAGGTCTGCCGGGACAGCTAGTTTATCATATCTTTCGACAGGATAATACGGTAATGGCCGAAAAAGACCTTCACAACTACACTAGGAGAAGGAAATTATAATTTCAATTCCATGTTTTTTTTTGTCTAGAAGGTCCAATAAACTTAAAAATAATTAAATTAATTAATCTTTTTTGTTTTATAATACTCGTAATACTCAAGCTCATTTTAAAATATGAGGTTAAAATTTAGTACATAATAAACTTTACATGTATTTGCAATAATAAGTCCTAATAAAATAAGTTTTAAATCAAAAGAAAACGTGAAAAAACATTGAGTAAAGTTGAATCGTTATATTACAGTTCGTTTAGTATTATTAAGTGCCATCTTGTGGTAGAATTTCGAACTTCTAAGAAACTTAATACAGAATTTAGTTACAAAAATATCCGCTATGTCGCTGCAGTTGAGTGCCGAGTTGCTATGGCAACGAATAAAACATGGCGAGTATACAGTCGCTATATTTAATTAGTTAAAAAGATTTATATCTGTAGAAAATAGCAATCAATTCAGTAAGTCCTATGCATCACGAATAAATCTTTAAAGCGATGATGCTGATACAATAGTTAGGTCGAGACAGCTATAATAAAATTCGATGGGAAAGAAATACGGATATAAAACTTAATCATCGTAGTAGGTATGTAACTTATTTTGACTCTAAATATTTATGTTACACAAGTTTAGTTGCTTGTAATAATATATCGTCACGCTATACCCCTTTCGGGGTGGACAGAGACACATTAGTTGCTGCATCTACTTAACGCTTATATGTCGTGCCCAACGTGACCAGTGGCGCAACTGATCGCCGTTCTCACAGCACTAGTACACATGACATTTCTATTAGATGCCGTGCGGGTTTCCTCGGAATGTTTTCTTTTCTTTCACCGATGATCATGTGATGCATAAATAACTCATTAATAACTCATTATGGAAAAATCCAGGCGTACGAGCTGAGATTTATTAACCTAAGATGATTCACGTTTAGTGTTTCCTAATTTTAAGCTTCGTAACTTGTTAATTCATAATATAATTGTAAAATGTGCTTGTTTCTGTTGCCCAGTTTCAAATTGTTGATATTTTTTGTTGTATTTATTATTTTAGATACTTTTGTGCCTGTTTTTAAATATTTAGAACAGCGATGTCTTTTGGTAATTCGTGTTAAGGCAATGTTTTCTATCCTATATATATTTATATTAATTAAAATTTAAGAATACAGCTACGCAACGGATGTCAACTGCACGTAACATATAATAATCCGACACCCGAGATACAGTCCTACTTTGGGTGTCAGCTGACTGTAATGCGCCGCTTTCAAACTGTTTTTCAGAATAAACGATTAATTGTTATAATCTTTATTCAAACTGTAACAATATATTAAACCTTTTAAAATAAACGTATATGAAAGATAACATATAAATTTTAAAATATAAAAACATGAAGACTTACGAGTCTGTAGCTTAAGGCCCAAGCCACCGGTAGTTAGGAGCTCAGAGTGAGGAACCTCCTCACAATGCGAACCGTATCAAGTAATACTGCTTTCTGGATCCGACCCTTGATCCAAAAACCGAGTGAGAGCCTCTTGAGATGTAAACCGAGGCTCTTTACGATTAGCTCATCAATCGATACGACTATCGAGACAATAATCGCTGAATCCCCATCCCACATGCTGGTAGCCTCGTGTTTGAGTTCTAAACACGATTTCGAACACTTCTCTATTTCACCTTTTTTTAAATTAATTTTGAATACGTCTTTTAAAAGATTAATTGTGGAAGTATGTCTTCATAGCCCCGTTTTATTATTTGCATACTGAAAATATGTAAGAAAAATGGTAACCCACATTTCCCGGGCTAATTTTCACCGGGACACAGCCCGGCACGTACGCCTAATGACATTTTAACGATCGAACTTGGGGTTTTAAGGGATTTTTAGTGGCGGCAATAATGACGCCTCTAGACGAGACGCCTGGGAGGAAGTGGGTGCTCAGTGAGGAACCGAATCTGCACTCTAACTATAGCCCGTCATAGTGAGCAGTTTCGGCTTGTCGCGTTTCGGGATCAGCTTGTGTATATCCAGTAGCTCATATACCTAGAGACCTTCAGTCGTGGTATATGTGGGCCGACATGACGATGTAGACTATCAATGGATTTTCATCCTTTGATAGTCGCTTTCGTTTTTGGACTACACTGTACTTACCATCAGGTACTCTGTAGTCACTATGTCGAGCCAGTGTAAAAAAAGAAGGTTGTATATACTGGCTCGGCAAAGTGACTACATTGCATCTGATGCAAGGCACAGTGTTCTTATAGAGCGGTAATCAACGTCAAGGGACGAGAATCTGTTGTCACGCTATATCCCTTTCGGGGTGAGCATAGATACATTAGTGGTTGTATTTAGTTTGCGCTTATATGCCATAGCCAACGTGACCAGTAGAACAGCTGATCGCCGTTCTCAGGACACGTAAACATGGCATTACCATTGGATGCCATGCAGGTTTCCTCAAGATCTTTTCCTTCACTGGTAAGGATGTGGTACCTAAATTCGTACGTAATATGGAAAAATCCAGACGTACCGTACCGGAATTTGAACCTACGAAAATTCGTGTTGTAGCGCATGGAAACCGGGCCCTCATCCACTAGCCACCACATCCACACACACACACACACACACAACACCGTATAAATTACAGCAAAGTGTCCCAGATATATAATAGGGGAGTTCCCTAACACAACAATGCGTTGCGAAGTCCTCGTTGGTATAGAGGCGCCTTCGAACTCCGCTCACACGTTGTGCATTGTAAAGTTTCCATTGTACTCGAGAGTAAGTGGAAAAGTTATCGTACAGTATTACAAGACGCCGAATTCAGTTAGCGCTCTCCTCAACTTATGTCTTCAGAGCATTGATTCCCAAACTACCCTATATCGACCCACAGGCGTCCACGCGAGCGAAAATAATTTGTGGGTCGATGAGATGCAAGCAAACTGTACATTAGTTTTCTTTTTGTTTTTTGTCGCTTAGCTTGATTTTTGTGGAAACTGGTTTATGCATCTTTTCTGGGTATTTTTATTGCTTGTATATTGCTATATGTTTATTTGAAAACATGGAAAAAAAATTGATCTGTTATTTTGAAATTCATTAATAAATGTACAAAGCTTAACGTGTATTTTTTATTGTTTTCCCACTGCACACTTGAGTACAGTCAGGAAGCAGTCAAAAACATATTTGAAGGTGATGAATTTGCAAAATACAATATTAGCTTAGCACTAGCAGGGGGTCTACCCAAAACGGAAAACACGGTAACAAGTCTACGAGACAAAGATAAAAATTAAATGAAATGTATTTATTTCGGCACAAACTAACAAAAAACTACAAATATAAATGCAGTAACAGAAACAAAAGAAAAATACAAAACATATAAACATGGCGTAAATGGGACCTTCATCAGTTTAAAGCCACAGAGGGAGCCTGCAGCGCTGATTTTCGTGAAAGGCCCCGGTCGTGTTACATCTTATTAAGCAATAAAAAATACAAGAAATAGCATAACATAGCTTACATAATTTTAAGTATAAAGTATAATACTAAGTTAAGGTAATAGCAATACACCCGCTCAAAAATAAATAAAGAAGTGTTAAGACCTCTACTTTGGACGATAGATAAAACGTACAGGGTCGCCGCAGCGGACCAGTGACTGCAACAGTCCGAAGTATACCTTTAACATTCATTAATCCATTCTATCGTGGGGTTCACCAGCGGAATTAAATAGTGCGTCCCTCTTCATCATACTGAGGAGTCATCAGAGCCGGCTAGAGTGTAGAGCATGCAGCATTGCACGTAGATTGCTGCAGCTTGCATCTCCTCTCCACATAGCGCACACCCGCCAACCCGCATTGGACATCGTATGCTGGTTTACATTTCCAAACCCCTTCTAATGGATTCCACAAGTGTACTGGAAAGAGGGAAGGCCTTTGTCTTGCAGTGGGACGAAACTACGCTCTCGCCGATTCCACGTACTTTGACATTACCTACAACAGAACTCTATTTGGTCTGGGTAGGTAGTTTAAAAAATATTAGGAAAAAATCTCTTACATTTTATAATGTGGAAAGTTGGAATCTCTCGGCGCCGCTCCCGCTGGGGCATTTCGTGTCATTCTTTTTTAGAGCGACGTTGAATAAACCGAATAAGTTTTTGCGCGGGTGTCCTCGAACCCACATTTCCATGTTAATAAAACTTGGGGACAGCGTATACCCTAAAACACGATCCACTAGTTTTGTAGTCGATTTTGTTTTGTTCGGAAATTGTTTTTCGTTAAATTATGCCGCGAGTTTGAATTATTTTACGTCATATATTTTGGATATATATTTTACACAGGGTTTCTTTCAAATCAATGTGTTTTTAACAAGATTTGATACACAGCCCAAAAACAGAACAATTGGAATCTCCTAAACATTTGAGTAAATGTAAAAAATTTCGGAATTATTTATAAATATGAAATATCATATTTATGATGATGTAAAAATATAAAATATCGATCAAATACGTCTAATATAATAATAAACAATTATAATTTTTTAGATCATATTAATTCATAATATATGTAAATACCAGAGTGGATGAACCTTTCCACCATAAACTGCACGAAAAGCCCATCTATTCTCTCAGCCATAATGCTCAGGATGCCTTCAGACCCGCCCCTCAACTGCAGCAGCATCGAAGCAAATCGCCGTCGCACTGACACATGACTTACGCACTACTTTGTATTTACGTAATATAAATTATTCCTGGTGAATAATTTGGTTGATAATTAACAAAAAACGATTGCTTTGTGTGTGGGGATCTGATCTATTGGCGCCATCTGTCATTCAACAGTATAAATGATTTCGTACTGTTTGAAATACGAACGAAGCGACCGTTAAATTATTTGGAAAATGTTCATGCAAAAATAAGTTGCGATAAAAAAAAATGTGAGAGCGGGGCTAGGAGAGTGAATATTTGTTTTTATAGGAATTTTTGATGTCAAGTCATAGGAAATACAAAAAAAAATGTTAACCAAAAAAATCTGGATGTGGCGGGGCCAATTATTGGAGGTAATAAGAGATATATTTTACGACCTATTCTCATACTTACTAAATACAAATAGAAAAATTATAAATAACATCGGTGGAGCCGCTGCGGAGGAGTGCGACCACAAACACCGTGACACGAGTTTTTTACATAAACAGATTTGTAAGACGGATAATTTATTATGATGACACAATAATACTCAAAGTTTAATTATGAGCCTCAGAAAAAATGTATAGGTGTGAAATAATAGAGTTCAGTCACTTAGCTCCTAGAATATTCACTGCTACGAAAAAAAAACTGTTTTTTTCGTAGGTGCTATCTGGTATTCCATCAATATGCTAATGCAGTGATCTGGTCGCAAAGGTTCGCTCCGAGACCTGTTTTTACAGAGACGAACTCAGATTGACGTTTGCCCCTCATATAACCTTGGAAGTCGTCATATTTTGGCCCTAACAACATTATTAAATTATTTTATTTATTTTTAATTATTTAATTCATATCATATAAGGTCTGCCCTCACCATAACATCCCATGTCCTTGGTGTCCTGAACAGAATATGACGGTTTTTCACGCCGGATTAACTATTTCTATAGTATTATACAATCAGGCCCAGATCAGACCTTACATGGAATACTATTCGCAACTCTGGAACGTTCTGCCCAGCACTTACTTGAAGCCCTGGATAGGTTGCAGCTCAACGCTGTCTGCACTGTCAATGATCCAGACGTTAAGCCTCTTGATCATTCCGGTTGCGCAGAGATATTGCTTCCCTAAGCATTTTCTATCGTCTGTATCATGGCAAGTGTTCGGAAGAGTTATTTAACCTGGTCACACCCTCTCCCTTCCATAATAAAACCACGGCGCACGGGTTTATGGAGTCACAGCTAGGACTAAGATCTCAAACTCCTACTGTTGCCGAGGAGTTGGGTTATGGAATGGTCTTCCAAAGACCGTGTTCCACGGTCCCATGATATAGGGTCTTTAATCGAAGGGTAAAGAGATATTTGTGCAGGCCGGCATGATCGCTACGACTATCAATTGTTTTTCTTTACTGTTGTAGTCGTTTTTTGGACTGCACCACGCTTACCATCGCGCGTGGCGTGGTCACTATGCCGAATTAGGATAAGAAATGATTACTTGTAGTATGCTGAGTAAGGCTAATGGAAGTTTTATACACTAAATGCAACATAAGGTTATTTATAGTTCAATGCACGATATCTATGTCACGCGCATTGTATACAATATAGGGGTTATAGGGGATTCAAGCTAAGACTGCCTTTCATTCACAAATCTACCACAAGCGGTGGTCATCCACTATTTTCGCTGACCACGACGTGGTCAGTGCGGTCCACGGCAGAAGGAGAGCCTCGCGCCACCTGCCTCCACAAATGCATACGAGGTGATTCCACAACGGGACAGGCTGACGCAAGGACGGCCGGCACAACAAGATAGCCGGCAAGTAAGGCATTTAGAGGGGCTTGGATAGAGGCGGATTTAGGTAGGAACCGTCTGTAGAAAGTGAGCATCCCCAAAAATCGTCCAAGTTGCCGAACTGTTTTGGGAACGGGAAAGTTTGCAATTGCTTGTACCTTGGACTCTAAGGACTTTATGCCAGAAGCAGAGATTTGGTAACCTAAGAAAGTTACCTCAGGCGCGCCGAAAACACACCTATATCTTGTGATCACGAGCAAATTCAGGCTGCGACCCTACCTCAAATATTAAATATCCGCATTTTTATGATTTCCACACGGAATTATATTAATATCGGATGGAAAATGTACGGAGAAGTGAAAAACATAAAATATTTCACTGAAAAATATAAGAGGCGCCGGCACGGAACACCGGATACGCGTTGGAAAACTGTTTCGTAGAAAATGTTTTACGTAAAACCGAGCCCGGTTAGTGCACGCTGTTCTGATTTATGAATCCAGCCTCGTAATGGAATTCAAAAACATATTCGGTACAGAAATATTGATGAGTAACAACATCATAAATACTGTAACGCGTCTTACGCGCGAATTACCTTACTTTTATCTATGCCATATGCCTTTGGAGGTTAGCAGATATACATTAGTGGCTGTATTCACTTTGGGCTCGTATAGCGTGCCCAACGCGACCAGTAGCGCTGCTGATCGCTGTCCTCACAGCGCTGGTACACGTGGCATTTCTATTAGATGCCTTACTGGTTTTCTAACGACGGTTCTCTTTAGGTTGCCCTTCGATACGTAAACTGGGCCCGTAAACTGTTTAGATTTTATGAGGTCCGTGATTAATAGTCATTATATTACACAAATCAGTTTATTATAATTAAATACACTTTCTATATAATGACAACGCAACCATTATAGAAAAACAGAGAACGCGGGAATAGTAACCTTTATAATTATTACATATTTGTTGCTTAGAAATAGGCAATGACACCTCACCGTACAGCCATATTTTATAACAGTTTCCTTCTCTAGTGAGCATGCGGTGCATAATTCCATACTTATTCCGAAACCTTAATCCATGCTGCAGTATTAATACAATTATAAGGAAAATAGTAAAATGTACAACGAACTCCTATAGAAGACGCAGCAGCTCAGCCACTGAGCCAAATGTCTCGTCCATATTACTTTTTTTGTCACGGGCTCAGTTCTGACGTGGGCAAACCGGGACACAAGCCCCGGGCGCCGTGCTTCGTATGTGATAAATGATGTATGTATTAGTATCGATGTTCAGAAGTTTAACAAAAACAACTCTTCTCGTATATCATTTATTCCCATTTCCTTACATTAGCTATAATATAAACCAGACTCATATTCCTTGTGAATAATCCTTCCTTATATTTTAATAATATCCTTACAGAATAACCATGGCCAGGCGTACGTCTTTACTGTACGAGTGCTACCCTTATGAATGCCCGTCATCCAGACGACGTTATTCCGTTATGCTTTACAATCAAAAAAATAATAAACATACTCTCAATTCATTCTTATAAATATTTAAAAATGTAACCAGACCATATTCTATAATAATTCTAGGATATCATGTTTTAGCTTTGATCACACTATAGACAGAAACGGAAACTAATGGCACTGTTTGTAAAATACACCTTACAGTATTTTCACAAAGTCGTTGAGCACAAAATCTCTATAATTGTGCTGTATACATTATATAATTGAGAAATATAGATAAAAAGACTGGCTCGGAGCGGCATACAATAGTTTTTACCCCACCTAGAAACAATTCAAGATCCGCTACTGTGTTCATATAAATAATATTGAAGTTTGAACAAAAGCGTTTCCCGGCCACAGAGTTAATATAATTATCGAATATTTCAGCAACTAATGGATAACTCCCGCCAGTTTAATCTGGTGTGGTTTTAGGATGAGAGCCTAAAATTGACCGGAGGATAATATATTGAAAGGAAACTTTAGGATTTATTATTTGTTTACGCTATTTATCATTATACAGTGCAAACTCTATATAACGACCCTCAAGGGACTGTGCATATTTTGACGTTATAGAGAGTTGTCGTTAAATGGAGAGAAGAAAAATCTGTATAAGATAAAGAAAAAGCTTTAAACTCTTACTTGCCATGTTTACAGTTTGAAGGTTTGTGAGTAACTAAGAATATGATAACGTATAGATAATCCATGACTCCTACTAACAACAGTCAAAACGTGTAAGCAATCCCAATTTGTAAACAAAAGAACGGATTTCTTAGAAAGTTCGGTATGTGTAATGCCGACAGTCGAGTTTATTACGGGCTAGGATAATAAAGCTACAAAAGAACGTACACAGCTGCGCAGTTTTTATTAATTTTGGCAACTTAAAAAATCATTTTAGTTTAAAAAGTACTTTATATTATTAAATTGCTGTCGTTATTGAGAGTGGGTGTAATGCTATATAGAGTGTATCATTGTATAGGAAACAAGCTAAACCAACCAAAGCCGAGTGATATCGACGCTTTAGGGAGTTTGTCGTTAAATCGGGTGACGTTATATGGAGTTTACACTGTATTTAATTTGTATCTGCAGACTCATATATTGAAAAGGGCAACTGCCAGAGGGTTCTTGCTGGTTTCCTCTCGGTAGGTGCTGCTTTACGAACTGGTGACAGATTTATTTTACACGTAATTTGTGAGTCCTCTTTTTATTCTATCTCGGCATAGTGAGAAGATCACGTTTAATGGTAAGGATAGTGCTGTCCAAAGAACGACTATAACTATCAACAGCAAAGAAAAACTGGCAGTCGCAGCGATCATGCCGGCCTGCACAAATATCTTTTCACGCTACGCTTAAAGGACTCCATATCATAGGATGGTGGGAACACGCTCGCCGGAAGACCATTCCACAGCCCAACGACACGGCAAAAGAAGGAGTTAGAGAACTTTATAGCCATAGCCAGGATGTGAGTTACCGTGTAGCTGTCCAGCTTTTACCTTGTGTCCTTGTGTGACCTTCTAATACAGCATAAGAAAAGTCAAGATAGAATCTAAGAGGATGTAATTTAATATTCTGGCAACACTGATACAATACAATATGGCTGATTGGCTTGCACGCTTGGAGCGCGAGAGAAAGTATTCTTCGTTTCATCTATCAGAAGATTCGCTTCTACATTCATCGTGCAAACGGCTAAGGAGTGGAATATACTTCCAGCGAACATATTTCCTCGATCTTATGGACTGGAGAGCCTTTGATAAAGGAGTTATAGAAATTTGTTGGAAGTACGTAATCCATCATCAGGCTCGCTGTCACCTTCAACCATAGCCTGTAATCTAGTCATTTGTGGCAAACGGAGACCTCGCAGAATTATTCGATTGTATCGACCCAGAAAAAATATTTTTCGGGTCTTCGCCGTCAACACTTGACGCTTGCGTCTTAAAGTTCTCCGTTTCTGGACAAAATTACTAAATTTTACAAAAAAAACGAATTAATGCAAACGGCCAGATACGATTTGTATTCACGGGCATAGGGTTCTTTGCAACGATACCCCATGCGTTAAGCTGATGGAGTTATATTAAAAGAGAGAAAAAAAAATTGCCGTCGGCTCCTCCATTCGTATGTATTAGAGGTCCCTTCAAATTTACTTTTTTATTACATAATATATCATTATCAAATTTGGTAATAAAACTTTACATAGCATATTATAATTTCAAATCGCTAACATATTTTGTTCAAAAGTTGTAGGCCCCTGACAGATGGACAGATGGACAAAACGTCGAATCCCCGAACATAGCTCAGAAATCACGCTTCGCTCGGTAAAGAAATACGACTCGAGTTTACCTTTGAGTATAATTTATAACTTTATTGAGGCAGTTAATATTTACGGCAGCCATTACTATTATTATCCGTATACATATTACGTGTAATCTCCTGACATATTAATGTCATATAGCGCTTGTAATAACCTCCGACATGATTGCTTTGATTACTCCGCAACATTCCAAACCCGTTAATTTGTATAACCACATACGTATTAATTTCAACTGTGTGGTTAATTATTGAAGTGAAACTTCTTACGCAGCGATTTGATATTTATGGAGACGTACGAGAATGGAGTGTAATATTTAAAAAACGCGTCATGTTTAGGAACGTCATGTGAATGAGAAGAAAGATATGAGATAGAGAGAGAGAGAGAAAAACTATTATTTCCTTTGCCTTTAATATATTAAATTTCCATTCGTGTTGCTGCGCTTGGAAACGTAAACGTCGTAGGTTCAAATCCCAGCGCGTATTCGTACGTCGAAGTTTTTCTAGATCACTGATTGGTCTTCGGTGAAGGAAAATATCAGAAGGAAACCTGCATGACATCAGACAGAAATGTCATGTGCCAGTGCTCTGAGAACGGCGATCAGTTGCGCTGACACAAACTAATTACTGGTCACGTTGGACATGTCATATAAGCGCAAAGTAGGTACAGTCACTACTGTCTATCTACTCACCTCGTAAGGGGTACAGCGTGACGGTATATTATTATTAATTTAATATCTTTAAATAGTATTTAAAAAAAAACCACAGTTTGTCAGCGAACAATTTTGTAATATTGGTAGAAGACGATGGATTGAGCGGGAGGCGGCTGCAGTGATTTGTCGTGTCGAAGTGTCGATCTGTCATCGCCGCCTCTACGACACATTGCTGGGGGCGAAACCGCCCCTCTCGCCTCTGGAGCCGGTGCTGCCTAGCCCGGACTGGGAAATTCCCCGAACTCATTTAAATTCTCCCTAAAAAGCTTTAAAAATGTTCTATAGAATACGAAGCGACCTTTATCTAAATCTTTAATCATAAAATCAAATGTCTTTTAAATTATTATTTAAAAAAAAGTTATAATAAGTTAATAGTGATTATAAATACTTTAATAGGACTTATGCAGGAATTAATTTATTTTTAATATAAATATATATATTTGTCATTGTTCCTGTCCGTGTGTTGCACGTATTTTCATTTTTCTTTCCTTCTGTGCAAATAGTCTACAGTTTTAAATATAGTCGCATTTGTAGTGTATCTTGTTCATATCTTATATATTTATGTACGTGTTAATGTAGTTATGTAGGTGTTCTAATAAATATATAAACAATATACTGTTAGCTCCACCACACACAACGTTTGACTGCGTTGATAGATGGATGTAACACATTGTTTATGTTTAAAACATTCTTAGCATCACAATCAATGTATTGTATGTATGGGTCGCATTGGAAAGATCACTTTCACACAACGAGCTATGACCTAGACTATGAAGAAATCTGTAGAAGAACATAATTCAGTGACGTAGCCCAGCGGATTAGCGAGTGGCAGTGGGCAGGACACAGCTCGTATAGTGGATAGCTGATGGGGCAGGACAGCTTCCCGAGTGGAGACCACGTACCGGCAAGCGCAGTGTGGGAGGCCCACGTACAAGGTGAATAGACGATGTGATCCAGATCTCAGGGCGACGCTGGATACCGGCCGCTCTGGGAAACATTAGGGAAGGCCTGGGTCTAGCGATGGACATCCTAAGACTGATATATTTTTTATCTGATGTTACCAAATTTAAATCCTTCTTCCCATTCCCGTGAAAACTCCCTAATTTAGAGGCACAATATTTAAGCTGGCATCACGGTCGGGTGCGATTTAGCCCCACTCGAACCCTTCCCCTCCATTACGTCACACGTCGGTTTATGCTCTTGTTTGCTAATATTATCGTTTATATTATTCGTCCTAATAAATGATTATAACTTCTCAACAGTCTTTACGTAAATAAAAATCTAAATTGGACAATAAAAACAACATATCGTTACGCTTTATCCTTTTCAGGGTAAGTAGAGGTACATCATTACTTATATCCACTTTCCGGACAGTAGACTAGAGGGAGTCTGCTGCGAGGATGAGAGAGACGAGGCGGGCAGTACTCGACGCGCCGCCCGTGTAAAAGGTTTGAAGTGGTGGGCTCTTTACACCCACCCCTTTCAAGATGATACCTAAACAGTCTGTTTGCTCCCCGGGCGTCTGGAAGAATCTGGATTCCCGGGCCTGGGTAAACTGACTGGTAGGACACCCCATAGGTTTTTAGTCACGAGCAGTCTGACACACCCGGGTCGCTGCCCTCACAGTGACCCTGATAGTCCTATACCTCCGGGTTACAAAAAAAGCGGTTATATCCACATTGCGCCTATACGTCGTGCCCAAGGTGACTCCATCGGCAATCAGTCGCCGAGCTCGGCGATCGACTGAGTCCAAGGTTGCCAACTGGTGTTTGGCAGAGCTATCCCAGAGGTGGCAGCAACACTCCACACGATCGCCCTTGTGCTTGATGCAAACTTGGGAGTCGAAGCTGCTCGCGTGGGAGTCGAAGCTGCTCGCGTCCGTAGGGTTTACCCTAGCTTCCCTACACGTGGCTCCTGGGTGGTGCTAAACGAGCAGCAGCGAGGCGGCAGGGCGTCGGTGCCCGTCTGGATCGCGACCACAGTACATGGGTGTGAAGCCCGTCATAGTGACCAGTTTCGGCTTGTCGCGTTTCTGGATCAGCTTGTGTATATCCAGTAGCTCATATACCTAGAGACCTTCAGTCGTTGTATATGTGGGCCAACATGACGATGGAGACTATCAATGGATTTTCATCCTTTGATATTTGCTTTCGTTTTTGGACTACACTGTACTTACAATCAGGTACTCTGTAGTCACTATGTCGAACCAGTGTAAAAAAATAAAAAAATAAATGCAGGTTAAGAAGTTGGGACGGCGTGAAATGCCCCCGACCTTAAAGGATCCCCAGTTTCTAAACAGCTGTTTTTGCCTAGAACGCCTAAAGTTTGCTTGATGATTCGTCAGTTTTGAGTTTAATTCGCTAGTAATGTTTGAGCATCTGTTATTGCAATGAACACACCGATTAGGAGTGCTAAGTGCACAATTTATGGTAGTAAGTGTACACGACATTGTGCTTGTCGAATGCAAATGCGACTCGCACAGACAACAGTCCCAGATAGCTGGGTGGCTCTGCACGGGCGGGAGCAATTTACGCCACATTTGCATATTATCCTACCAGCTTTAGTCTAGATTTACGTGTTATATTAGCGCATAAACAATATCTAACTGAGCGCTTGCCACTGATGTAGAGAGAGTGAGACAAAGTACTATATGAGTGAAAAGGAGTATGTTAGATTTATTGTGTACTTTCCTTGGCATATTACAATGGAATGCAATTTAAACTCAATAAAAACTGTAAAACAACAATTATTTATATAAAAATATATGAGAATATGCCCACTTGACTGTATCACTGACTAAGACTGCAGCGTATTGTACATGTAGCGTTTGCCTGTGCTACAGCGGTCAGACTGTGGTACACGACGTTGGCAAACCGGCACGCGTAGGCGGCTAGGCAGTAAAATGGTATACACGCCGTTACTACGGTCACCAAACTTGTTATAAACTGATATATAACGCGGCCCTTACAGAGTAATAAGCCGTGTAATTTCTTGTCTTATGCGCGAAGAAGCTTACTTGTAAATTTACCCGTTAAAGTATTTATAACGATTCAACGACAAATCGCGAAAGCTTCAAATTTGCGAAAGTGGCTGTGGTCACCCAGTGGATAACGGACTGGTTTCCATACGCGGCAACGTGAATGCTCGTGGGTTCGGCTCCCGGCACGTATTTCTGGGGTTTTTCAGGTTACGAACGGGTTCAGGCATCACATGCCATCAAATAAAAGCCCGCACGGCATCTAATATAAATGTCATGTGTAAGTACGATGGCGACCATCTGCGCTATTGGTCACGTTGGACACGATATATAAGCGCTAAGAGGATACAACTACTAATGTATCTCTGCTCACCCCAAAACAGATACAGTGTGATATTATTATTATTTATAATGTGTTGTATAATTTTGTGGCGTACCTGATATTTTAATAGCACGGTCATAGTACGACAAAGTGTAGTGGCCAGATTCTATTAAAAGTTAGCAAATCTGCTTGAATCAATGTATATGTAAGAGACAAGATTTGTGTTGAAGAAAAAACTTACTACAATCTATATAAGAAAATAAGTAATGCCTGCACTAGGATTACGAAGTTTTTACAGAATAATTTATTTTCCAACTTGATAAACTCAAAATGGCTATTGTCAAATCCACATAAGATTTTGCCAGCCGTATATCTCACGGCTATCATTTGCGAAGGTTTCCCGAGACAAAGGTCGAGACAGTTTGACACTTCCCCCATCAGTTAGCGATAACCCTAGTTATGAGATACCCTTCAGAGAGCCATATATCAAACGATTTCGGTCCAATTTCCATATATTCCGACTTTCAAGCTCACACGATATTTTGAAACTGCGATATGCCATAATACACGGGCGCGAAACAAATATTTTGAAAGGTAAATAAATATTAATTAAATGAAATGTATTTATTTCGCCACAAACTAACAAAAAACTACAAATGTAAATGCAGTAACATAAACAACACACAGAAACGAAAAAAGAAAATACAAAAACATATAAACAGGGCGAAAATGGGAACTTCATCAGCTTAAAGCCGCAGACGAAGCCTGCAGCGCTGATTTTCATGAAGGGCCCCGGTCGTGTTACATGTTATTAGAAATATCTATAAGCAATAAAAACACAATAAATAGAATAACATATACATAGCTTAAATAATAAAAATAAGAGATGTGCCGACTATGCCTTTAGCTGACTAGCTAATTAGTCGGTTGAAAGGGGCCGAATAGTAGTCAGCTAAGCCGATCACAGTTTTAGGCATATACGCGAATTAAATTGTATTACAGCAGTATACGTGCCCGCGACTGCGTTCGCGTGGAAGTAGCCACTTTTGTTATGATAATAACTATTTCAAAGGGATTTTTTTTATTACAGACAGGCTTTTGTTTAACCTAAATCTCATGATGAAGAGGTTGACAATGGATCGCAGTCACCCACCAAATACCGCTTCACTCATTGTTTGAAGATTCCCATGTCACGTTTGACGTAATATTTTTTAATTATGACCCGATTAAGATAAAACTAACACGAAATGTTAAATGACTCTTTCCACTATACCTATTTTAATGAAAACCGCATTAAAATCGGTTTAGGCGTTTCTAAGATTAGCGGGTACAAACAGGTACAGATATGTGCAAATTGAGTAACGGTTGAGTAACAGTACGTGCCGAGATTCGAGCCTGCGAGCATTCGGCGAGCATTCGCGTCGACGGGCATGAATACCGGCTACTTATCCGCTGGGCCATTACAACCAGAATTTTTAATACGTATTAATGATTATATAGCTGATCCTTCTATATTTTATAATTGTATGTCGGTGTGGTATAAAACGGAGGAATAGTTGTGTCGCGCCGCGCTGTGACTTGTGACACGGGTCGCCCTTTGTTCCAAGGTCAAAGTGTTAGCTTCATACAGACACACTTCACTTTAGTACATAATTGAAATTCAGACTAAAAGCTCTATTTAAATAAGCCTTCCGAATACTTCTATATATCAATACATACAAAAACTACCGTCTACCGTCTACATCGCGGCGAAGTTCTGAAGAGTTATTTAACCCTGTTCCACCCTCCCCCTTCCGGTAGTAGAATCGCGCGCGCGGGCTTACGGAGTCACAGCTATGCGGTAACTCACATCCCGGCCAGGACCGTGTAGTTCTCTAACTCTTACTGCAGCCAAATCGCTGAGCTGGGGAATGCTCTTCCGGCGAGCGTGCTCTCGCCGTCTTATGATATGGGGTCCTTTAAATGAACCGTAAAGAGATATTTGTGCACGCCGGCATGACCAAAAGTCCATTACAATTTCCCGCGAGGTCTCAGTTTACCACAAACGACTTGTATTTAAAGCACAAATAAACCTTTTTATACAAAATTAAACTCATTTGCATAAATCAAATGATAACAATGACTTTATGAGCAGTTAAACAACGCTGTCATTTCAAAAGCGCATTAATTATCGGCCGATAATCCCCCGTCATCGAAAAGTTCAAATAATAACTACTATTAACGAAACTGACTCTACAATCGCTCTTATGATTACTCAGATAGGGTTCATATTCACATAGTACAGTATCTGTGACGCGATCCAATCCAGGGCGGATGTATGCGGATATAACCGGCTTTTGTAAGTATTATCCGCCGGCAGCGATGTATCGGGTGAGCAGATAATCTAGTTGTACGGGGATTATAAATCTTGGGTCGAAGCTCTACAAATTCTGTTATATACCTAACATGTGTTAACTATTCGCCCTGTGCCACTAAGCTATTTGCTATTTCTAAGCGGTTTGTGCTGGAATTTACAGACGCTGTGTACACTTTGTTTCCACATTTAATAAATCTGTTCCTCGGCTATCTCTCCAACATTCCGTAGATACGATGTTCTGTTAGAGCTTGAAAATATGCGAGTGGACAGAATAAAATCACCTGTGCGATGTAGTTTAGTAGAAATGTGTCGGAATCCGACTGGACCGATAATCTTAAAAACGGCATAATTGATTGAAATACAGTTTTCACTATTGCATTGTGGGAAGCTGCCTTTCATTTTTAGTGTTAATTTTATTTCAATTGGTTCATAAATAAAAAAAACGTTATGTTAGTTTAAAAAATCACGTGATAATTTATTGTTTGTTTTTTATATAAAATAAATAATATTATACTTATAATAACATTGTAGCTGGTCGCTGTATGGACACGGAAGATTTATAGGAAAACTATTATTAAGGGCTTTTCTAAAACCATAGAACCTAAATAATTATTGTTAAACCGTTTGTTTACGTGTTGATACACGTTAATATCAGAAACCCATTAACTTTATATCTTTTAAGGTTACTTTTTATCCTAAAATAGTATCCTCTACTTTTATTTTTAAAAACTGTAAGAAAGCACTAACGACATCTATTGTCGAGTATTGTAAGCGGTTAGTACTAATTGAGTTCTATATTTTAATGTTATAATTTATATAAGATACTATAAACTCATATTGGAGTACGTGTTTCAAATATGGAACCCTTATTTCATACAAGACATAGAACTCCTGGAGAGGGTCCAGCACAGCTTCACCAAGTTACCTAGAGCACTCAAGCGACGGCCCTATGAGGAACGTCTAGCTATGTTGAAGATTACAACGCACAAGGTCAGCAAGGATAGCGGTTATTTGGTGGAAGCCTACCAGATATTAAATGGGCATTATGACCTTGAAAGTATTAAATAAAATGTTCAAAGTCAGTGGCAGCGCCCGTCTCAGAGGCCCTCAGCTTAAGCTCTGTACCACCAAACAACAACCCATACAAGCACGTTCTAAGCGACAGGATCATCAGAGCGTGGAATGATCCTCCAGAAGACGTCATATCAGCTCTAAATGTGAACCAATTTAAAAACGACCTGGACAAATACTATCTCAACTGCAAAAATAAATAATAAAAAAGTGAAATACCAGAATACAGGCACTTGTATTAGTTGTTTTAATTGCTTGCCTGAAAATAAATTAAAAAAAATCGATGTCATATATATAACTTCACTGAAATTATTATTATCATAACAAAAGTACTATTTCCACGCGAACAAAGCCGCGGGCACAGCTAGGCTAAAAATATTTCTATAAAAAATAATAACGAATTAAAAAACGCGCCAGTTGTATAGAACGCCGGACTTTATCTAAATGTTGAAGGGCCTAGTTAAATTGTGAAAATTAATATAAATAATAACAAAGAGGAATGCATCAACGCGATAAAGTGAGATGTCTCGCGGCGCCGCGGGCCGCTCCATTGTGCTCCTATCTCGTAATGTCTTAATGCTTCCCGCTAAGGGCCTATGCACACTTCATCCGATCCGATTGCGTGAAAATACGGATTTAAAAAGCTGAACCTTTATTCTTACTTTCTGGAATATTTTCAATATAATATTATATTTTGATTTTGAACCATAACACTTAATATAATTTATTTTTTATTATTTATAGACGAACGCTTGACCTCAATTACACCTGGTGGAAGATGAAGATGAGTTCGATGATGAAACACAAATAAAATATAAAAATATATAAAATATAAATAAAATAAAAAAATATATATGAAATTTAATAATATATGTTTTATCATTAAACAATTTAACTCTATTCTAGTTGTGATATTGGCATTATGTTGGTACTAAACATACGTATTATATTTTAATTAATAACTTGTGTGTAAAAGCACATATTACGTGTAGAGCATATGATATTATGTTTTAACACAATTTATATCAGGTTTTCAGACCTAACAACTAGTTTTTTATAAGCTAATTTTAAGTATTACCCTAATTAAATTATTCGATCAGAAATAGTAAGAATATTATCATTTTAAATAATAGATATAACATTTTATATAAAAAAATAAAACTATAAAAATATAAGAAGTATATTAACAGGTATTTTTATGAAGTTATTTAAATAATAATTATTGTCGTCTGGTGTTTAAAGTAGCCAGCTCCTTTCACATTGGATCTAGAGGGATCTATCCGAGCAACGCGGCGTCTTCACAACTAGTTTGTTATACAAACAATACTAAGGTTACTTCGGAACGTCTTCTCTCGGCTTTGTATCGGACGCAGTGTGCGGACGCCCTAATCCGGGACATCCGTCACGGGTATCTCGGTGGCGGTTAGCGCCTTCCCGTGGACGTATGACAAAGCGTTGCCATTTATTTAGATTGCCGCGATGTACAGATATTTTCGTCTATTCTTTGCCCTAGGAGTAGTCAAATGCCGTGAACATTTCTTTGGATGTTAGTAAAAGGAAAACTCAATTTAATTTTTTTTAATATTACGGTTGTTTACGTTGGATCATCAGAATAAGGTCCAGGTCAGGTCCTGCATGGACTGGGTCCTATTCGCATCTCTGGGACGGTTCTGCTAAGTACTTACTCGACGCCCTGGGTAATTTGCAGCGGGGCGCTGATCGCATTGTGAATTATCCAGACGTTTCTAAGCATCTCGAACCAGTTTACTACCGTCTGTATCATGGCGATGGTTCCTTCGATGATAGAACTACTCGCGCGGGTCTACAGAGCCACGACTAGGATTAAGAAGTTCTCCAACTCCTACTTTCGCTGAGTCATTAAGCTGTGGAATGGTCTTCCGGCGAGCGCGTTCCCACCGTTCTATTATATGTTTTTTTTTTCCAGCAAAACGTGATGAAATATTTGTGCAGGCCGTCATGATTGCTGCGACAGTCAATAGGTTTTTCTTTTTTGTATTGACCCATGCTTCCCATCAGGCATGATTTTAGATTAACTGAGTTTTGTCCCTTTTTTTGGTAAAAAAAATCTTGAGCTCCCGAGGAAAAATCTTGCATAGCACCATAGATGCCGCTGTGAGTGCAGCAACCCTGGTGTGTCAGACTCCTACTGACTAAAATCCCTGGAGGTGTCCTTCCAATCACTACACCCTGGCCTGGGAATCTAGGTTCTTCCAGACGCTCGGGGAGCGTACCGCCTGCTTAGGCTTTATCTCTGGGAGGGACAGATGTAAAGAGCCCACTCCTCCAAATCTATGACACTGGCGACGCGCCGAACACTGCACGCCGCTCAAGGGCATTGGAAGTGCATTGTTCGTCACGAGCTTTTACCATTAACGCAAGAAGTTGGGAGAAAGCGGCCGGAATTGATTAATAGAAAGGGTCTGGTCTTTCATCACGATAACTTAAGAGAGTTTGGCTGAGAGGAGTTTTTTTTTATTTATTTTTTTTACACTGGCACGACATAGTGACTACAGAGTACCTGATGGTAAGTACAGTGTAGTGCAAAAACGAAAGCGACTATCAAAGGATGAAAATCCATTGATAGTCTACATCGTCATGTCGGCCGACATATACCACGTCTGAAGGTCTCTAGGTATATGAGCTACTGGATATACACAAGCTGATCCCGAAACGCGACAAGCCGAAACTGGTCACTATGACGGGCTTTACACCCATGTACTGTGGTCGCGATCCAGATGGGCACCGGCGCCCTACCACCTCGCTGCTGCTCGTTTAGCACCACCCAGGAGTCACGTGTAGGGAAACTAGGGTAAAGCCTACGGACGCGAGCAGCTTCGACTACCAAATAGTCTTATCCAGGCTTGAGTATGGACCTGTTTTTACATCTTTTCAAAGTTAAAACATGTTTTCTAAAAGCCGTTAACGCTTGCCTATTAAATATATTGAGTCATAAATTAGATCACCTTATATTTAAAATCAATTAGATACCAGTAATTAATTTTATATATATCACTGTATATTGGGAAAGTTTGAGCAGTATCGCTACATTTAACAAATACAGTTCCGAAGTTTCGTGTCGAGAGAAAATTGAATCTTGCAAAGGATATTTCCTCGTTCCGGGACGTAACTTGGTTACTGGAGTCCCCTCTCTTTGACACCGGTTCCGCAGGATCGCATCGCTATAAGGCTTACGTGATGTAAAATATTACAGCCCGAGACTTGTATATAACTACTAGCTGTTGCCCGCAGCTTTGCTTGCATTTATAACGTGTTATAAAACTTGTTGTTTTAGATGTCTATTTGTCTGTCTCGGCCTACAGTCTCGGCACGGACATCCGGGGTTTTCAGATTATGTTCGGACTGAGGTACCATGCCCTCACCCTCACCAGGGAATGAAATGTCATGTGTATTAGTGCTGTGAGAACGGCGAGCAGCTACGCTACTGGTCACGTTGGGCACGACAAGCGCAAAGTGGATATTACAGCTAATGTATCTGTGCTCACCCTCAAAGGGGTATAGCGTGATAATATGTTTTAGTATTCGAGTTAAGATTCTAACCAATTTATTGAAATACTGGCTGCATCCGCGACTTTGTTCGCGTGGAAGTGGTAGGCACTATTGTTATGACAATATGAATTTCAAAGTTTCTCTGATATATTTTCAGACAGCATCATTTAGAGTTTTATTAGCAGTATAGCTAAATCACCTAAACAATTATTTTATACAAATTTTGTTCCAATAAATTATCGTTTTTTTTTAAACGGGCATTCCTTTTTTATTTATAAACCGATTGAAATAAAATTAATACTAAAAGTTAAAGGCATGTTTCCGCATTACACTAATGACAACCGCATTTAAATACGTTAAGCCATTTCTAAGATTATCGTTCACAAACGCGTACAGATATTTGTATATTGATTAACGATTGCAATACAAGTGTAAAGGAAGTTTTTCTAGCCATTATATTTATATTGTGATATTATCTTCGGTTTATAGCAAAAAGTTTGTCTTCTCACCCCGTCGTGTTTAGAGTGTTTAAGGAAAAACATACATCACAGTATTCATATAGTGTGGTACGAGTACGTTATCCTATATGAACTAATAAAACGTAGTATATAATCTAAATATTTTTAGGTATATAATGTTGCATATCCTATTTTTACATACATTATTTTTTTGGGAGTCGAAGCTGCTCGCGTCCGTAGTCTTTACCCTAGTTTCCCTACACGTGGCTCCTGGGTGGTGCTAAACGAGCAGCAGCGAGGTGGTAGGGCGTCGGTGCCCGTCTGGATCGCGACCACAGTGCATGGGTGTAAAGCCCGTCATAGTGACCAGTTTCGGCTTGTCGCGTTTCGGGATCAGCTTGTGCATATCCAGTAGCTCATATACCTAGAGACCTCCAGTCGTGGTACATGTGGGCCGACATGACGATGTAGACTATCAATGGATTTTCATCCTTTGATAGTCGCTTTCGTTTTCGGACTACACTGTACTTACCATCAGGTACTCTGTAGTCACTATGTCGAGCCAGTGTAAAAAAAAAATACAACTGCTCATTCCCTTCAATTTCTTTTAAAAAGAACAAGAAGAGCGTCGCCTAGACATGGGTGACGTGGCACGGAACGCGGCAAGCAGCGCGTTGTTCCGATACATTTATTCGCGCTTGAAACTTTTGTATTCCAACAATTAATCTCCAACAACTTAAGCGTAATCCGTCTTGAAAGTTTTAAAGTCACAAACATCCGTATTCCCGGGCTCCCTCACTGAACAAACTTTAAAGAAATGTTCGCGTCATGCGCTGGCGAATCGCGGGAAGCGAAACTTTGCGGCTGGCGTTTAGTTTGGACCCGAATAACCGCTATGGATTGCTCCGTTTATTTCCAAGGGTTGTATAAAATACGTTTCCTTAATAACTTTTCTAGCGTTATGATATGAGGATGGCGAAATTCTGGGTGATTTCGGCCTTGGCGATGTTTCTAAATCATCATCCAAGTCAAGCGCAGGCCGCAGCTCCAAAGCGCTGATGAATGCGTGACCCACCTTAGCGTGGCATTTACTGTGACATACTACGTGATAGGCACGCCAGGACACTGAAGACGTAGCTATAGCAAGCGGCCACAGACAGAAGAGCCTTAAAGACACACATCTCAAGCCATCAGCTGTCCTAATGTTCACGTTGGGCATGACATACATGTGCGAAGTGAATATTAAGCCGTTAATGTACCTCTGCTCACCCCGAAAGCGATATAGTGTGACGGTATATTATTATTATCAACTAAAAAATACTTGTTTTAACTTTTTCATATGAACTCCCAAATCTGTAGGATAAAAGATGAAGGAAAAGATTGTTTAAAAATCCGTTTATTATTTTTATTTCTACCTAAACAACGTCGGGTTTTTACAGCTAGTAAAGAATAATAACTAAAGCGAGTCTAGATTGTTATAGTATAATTTTGAATGTCAGTTTGACAGTTTGAGCTCAGTCCTCACGAATCTTTGACAGTTGTTATCATTAAGGACTAATACGCACTGTGATTTTTCATCGAGTGATTTCTTATCGTAAATGTTGTAACACTGGAGTTGTATGAATACAATCTGCTGCCTCTGCCTGTGTGTCTCTGCCTGTGTCTGTGTGTGTGTGTGCTGTATCTGTTGTCTGCTGTTGTTTTGTTTTTTTTATTTGTTTTTTTTTTCGGGTTTTGGTTTTAGTTGTCTGTTTTGATATCGTTAGTCAATGCTTTTGGGCCATGCTGTGGTTGTCTATTATTGGTATCCGTTACCGACATTTAGCTTATGTATGTGATTCAGATTGTGAATGTGAAGTGTAATGGAGCTGTTGACAGCCCATAAATAAATAAATAATAATAATATGAATGTGAGAGGCAATAAGAGTTTTTATGGAGGGTATAGTCAAAAGTATGCAGAATCGACGAGTAGCGAGAATTAATTAATGTTAAGAACGCGAAAACGATTTGCTAGAATAGAGAGAACTGGCGTTCCATATTCTCTACCTATCCTAACAGGGGTTCGGCGCGATGACAGATAGATATAAATTGTATTGTAGTGTAAAAATTCGCTAAAATGTGACAGAGCGTGGAAAAAGTTCGCGCGATGCTCTTCACTTCACCCGTATTGAAACTACAGTTTAACAGTTACAATTCAGCTTATGTATATCTAGTTGTTTCTATACCCACTACCTTGACTACTGTTCATCTCCCGTGGCATATGCAGACCGACATAGCGATGGTGACTGTCAACGGATTATCATCCCTTGATGGTCCTTGCTGTTCTTGGACTGTTCATCAGGTGCAATGCAGCACCAATATAAAACAATACTAACAACTCTAAGGTGACAAAATTGTGCGAAATTAGTTGCAGCGAAAGCTAGATGAATTATCGTTTGCGAATAAAATTCGCGCGGTATTTTCCCGCGCGGTGAAAGTGCGCATTGCAACCCGAGACTTATTGATGAATATTTTTGAATGACAGTTTAAGCAGTCTTCTTGAATCTTTGACAGTTGTTATCACCAACTTTCAGAGCTTTCAAGAGATTATTTATCTACATAAATATAAATAAATGGGTTATTTGAATTCAATTGAAATATTGACTCGTACATCGCATGGATTACATCCTTAATTGATAGTTTTCGCATTTCTTAAATAAAGGCTTTTCATAGACAGAAAATGGACAAAAAGTTTTCAAAAGGATTTCTTTTTCCACCTGAAGTACAAAGCTCTAAAAGTCTCAAAGTTAAGTTCGGCAAGGAGTTCCGCACCTTCCAAAAGTACTAAAGTTTTCAATATAAGGTGAGATTACATGCTGTGAGATTCGTTTGGCATTCGGATGTATGAAAATGTATAAATAATATTGGAAACGAAAACGAACGGATTAGGCTTGGTAGCTGTGCATACGAGTGATACCTGGTTACAAAATTCCTAGAAAATTCGGGATTTTTATATCCACATGGCAGTGACTTTTTACACTGGATCGACAAATTGATTACGGTGCATTTGATGGTAATACAGTGTAGTCCAAAAATGACACAGACTATTAACGATAATCCATTGGAAGTGTCTGTCATCATTTCGGGCCACGCATAGCGCGACTGAATGTCTCCAGGTGTATGATTTACGGCACTTACTGTGACTACGAGGCAAGCGGTGGCACAGCGCGTGTACCCTGTCCTTGGTGTTTGTGTTTTATTGGTGCCAAAAGTGTCAACTGCCTCTGTCAATTTTTCTCGCCTCTCCCCGGTACCGCTCCTCTGCGCTCCTTCCTCCTACGGGTTAATCGTAATACCAGAATGGTCACCATCAGGGAGCTGATTTTGTAGAAATGTTCACTCCCTTTTTGAAGATCCTTATGTCATAGCTCCACGAAACAGTTGCAGGAAGCCCATTCCATAGCTTCTATGTGCGTAACAAGAACGTTCTATGAAACCGTGGATTTGGTGCTGATTTTTTTTTTACACTTGCTCGACCTTGTCACTACAGAGTACCTGATGGTAAGTACAGTATAGTCCAAAAACGAAAGCGACTATCAAAGGATGAAAATCCATTGATAGTCCACATCGTCATGTCGGCCCACATATACCGCGCCTGAAGGTCTCTAGGTATATGATTTTCGATCCGGCAGAACATGTTCGTAAAAATCAAGTTTATTTCCTTTTTTTATTGTTATTTACGTGCGGACGCTTGACCTCTGTCACATCTGGTGTAAGGTGCAGATGAGTCCGACGATGGGCCACGTCCGCTCAATAAATACCTATTCACTCTTCTCTTAAAAACTCCCAATTTATAGGATCGTGGGATTATGGGCGCTGGAAGCACATTCCACTACTGTTAGCTGTTCGCTTGATGAATGTAGAAGCGAATCCTTTCGTGCGGATATAAGGAACGTCCACCAAATACAGGTGGTATCCAACACGGCGTCTAGTGGTTTTATGATAATATGGGGCTGAAGGAATTAGAAAATGTAGCCCTTGAGAACACTCTCCGTTGTGCAACCGGTAACAGACTGCGAGGCAAGTGACTTTACGTCCTTTTATCTAAGCGAAATATAAATTTATCATGAAAGCTAATAAGATTTTAATTTTAATTAAATGCGTAGTAATAAAATTCCTAACTCCAGAAAAAGATTATAAAGTAGAAATAAAAAACTTTGAATTATATTTTTTCACTCAACGAAGTTATTCTCGTAAACCGGCAACCCCGAGGGGTTTAGCGGGATAATATTCCTGTCGGTCGCTACCGGGCACTGGAGAGGCAAAAACTAATATTCGTTACTATATGTTGAGCTTCGGATTTCAGGTGATGACTTCCATCCACATGTTCGTAAAACTGCTTGGAGAGTGAAATATATCGGTTATTAGAATTCCGTACCTTAAAAAGAAAAATGAAACCTTTACAGAAGCTACAAGGTTATTCTCAAGAGGTATTTTTTTTTAAATTTCATCAGCTCCATTTCCCCGCAAAACCATCAGACGCCGTTGTCGGATATCATCCGTATGTGAACGTTTTTGTTCTAAATAAACGATTCTTTTTTTCGATACAAAAAAATGCAGTTTTAATCTTCTTAAATTTACATAACTTTTTCTCACTTTTGCACGTGCGACACAAAGGCGACCCTATGTAGCGGGCTGCGGTGAGGAGGGTGTGAGCGGGCACTATGCTGACTGTGACATACCTACGACAGAATCAAATGAATGAAAATTTAAATATGGCTATTAATGTGATGAAGAGCTAATTAATGTATCTAAGTAACCTTCAAGAGGTTATGCATTAATGACCAATAACCTTGTATAATTGAGTTAACAAGCCTGCGGTGATAAACCCATACTGAATACAACCCTGTGGCAGACTGAAGCGGTCCTAGGCCGTTTTTAGAAATATTTAAGTAAATAATTTCCAAGTGAACGAGTTTTTCCGACTCACTGAGTTATATACAGCGAGCTAGTCAATAATAAAATATTATTTGCGGTAAACGTCTTAAATTGAAACATGAATTTGGAATATATTGGAATTGGATGAAAAAATATAATTTTTTATATCTCCTTTGTCATTTAGTCGTTTATTTGGTCTTGAATTGTCACAAAGAATTATGTGTAGACATTAAACAGATATATATATATATATATATAGCGAAATGTGAAGTGATATTTATGCAGGCTGGCATGATCGCGTCGACTAACGGCAGTTAGTTTTCTGTTAATCGTAATTGGATCTGGAATCGGAGATTACAACACTGTTTACAGTAAACTATAAGCACTGACATTTCTCTAGCAACCGTTTAGCTTTGAACTACTTATGGGCAAACTGAATACAGTGCCGGGGCTCGTAAGGTTACTACAAATGGCATGATATTATAGCAAAAGTCTTAAGAACATATACGCATGTAAATATACACAAATACATATATGTATATATGGAAATAATTTCAAGTTAATATTGCTATGTTGAACTGCGTAAACACCGAGTGAACTATATTTCGGCAATTAGTAAAATGAGCTGGCAATTTGAAATATCCATAAATAATTTTCAAAAGGCCCCGAAAGTTGCCCGGGGTCGTGAAAAATTACGGTAAAAAATTTCCAACATTTTCCCAACGTCCTCATCAAGTTTAACTTTCATTAATATTAATATTGGCCGATGAGAGGCTATGGGCTTGCCACATTGCGCGCGCACCACTCGGACGGCTGTGGATACAATTATATATACAGGCTGATTCTACAAAAGGAAAGATGCGAGAAAAGAGCGATGTGATTTTGCCCACCGTTCCAAGATAATAAAGGCGAGCCTGCCGCGGGTAGGGGCCTTTCATAACAGGCCAGACGGCGCCGGGCGCTGAGGACGCTGGCACAGCCTTGCCCTTGGCCCTGGCAGACGAGGGAGGAAGCACCTCGAGGGTTTTAGTCGGTGCAAGTCCGACACACCGGGGGGCGGCCCTTGCTGACCTTTGACGGCCCATAACGGGTTATCAAAAAAAGGCTGATTCTACAAAAGAAGATGTTTCGAGATATGATTCGACCGCACTATGTTTGCCATTAGACATAGCGAGGTCACTATTGGAGTCAGGATAAAAAAAGAAATTTAATTTGTCGTTTGCTAGAAACATTCGATTTTATTTCGGTCCACTTGAAAGTTTTCATGAATGTGTTTTTATTTTGGCCGAGGATATTAGAATCCGTAGGCGACACTAAAGCAAAGTCGATGTACCGTATTTAAATCACAGCTTTAATAGTTACAAAATGTTTGGTCGCGCAAAAAACTAAATTCATTTAATTCGTCAAATCTCACTTTGGGTGTTCAACACGTAGACAGTCGCGCGGTCGGGACGGTTCAATGCATAGATGTTTGAAATTCTGCGGCTGATGTCACGTTTGGTTCGAACGACCAACGACATGAATCAATTTTGGACATTTTCCCCAAATGTCTAATTAATATTCCAGGAACTCAAGTATGCCATATTTTTTCATTATATTAGTAGGGTTTCCTATAAATTATAATAAAAATAGAGTAATTTTGTGTCGCTCGCCGGGAGACCGTTCCGGATCTACGTCCACGCTTGGAACGCGAGTACACGTACGATTTGTCATTGTTGTGGTCATCTAGACACGTTGGTCTGGATGTCTCGACTAGTGTTGTGAGTGTGGGCAACGACACGGTGCCCGGCAGGCAGGGTGCTGATGGGAACCGTTGATTTTCCTAAAGGCGTAGAGCGGAGTGCGCGTCGCTAAGGCCGCTTTGGTTTTGACGTCAATCAGACTACTGAATACCAGTAGCGTTCATTCCATAGAAGCGTGAAAGCATTGCATGCTCTTATGATAAATAAGTCTGAAATAAATTGCTTAAAGTTAAACAAAAAAAGTTACCATTTATTTTTATATCTATTCTATATTCACGCTGTCTATCTTTCCTATGAAATCAATATAATATTTCATATCATAATGTTATATTCAAATCGATTAGACAAATCTGCCTACCCTGTCCAAAAACCCTATGCACGTCACCGCTGAATACTAGAGGTACCTGGGACGGCCTCGAAAGGACTCGTACCCAGAGCCTCAAAATTTGATATAAAAAGCATTGCGGTTGAAACTACGGCACGAGCCCACCGATATCGATCTTGATACTTGGCTCTCGGCCAATACAGACTGCTCTCACTGCGACACGACCGGTATACATCATGTATAAATGCCATTGTGTGAGCTCCACCCGCTTCTGGAAACAATTCCTCATGCATTTACAATTATTTATTACCAGACAATCATTGTTCATTAACAGATAAATATAATACAGTGGAAATTAATTTATATTCAGGAATATTCACGTGATGAAAGTTACATATTAAGGAAAATGCATTTTATTTTTCAGCTTTACGTCAAGTTGTTCATACATCAATATTTAACTAAATAAAAAAAAATCGTCACGCTATACCTCTTCCAGGGTGAGCAAAGGTACTTTAATGGTTGTATCCACTTTGCACTTATAATTTGTACCCAACGTGACAACTAGCACAGTTGATTGCTTTTCTCAGAGCATTCGTACACAAAACATTCCTATTAGATGCGAAGCGGGTTTCCTCACGATATTTTTCTTCATGATGAGAATATGGTGTCTAAGTCCATACTTAATCTAGAAAAACAGAGAAGTACTTGCCGGGATACGAACTATCGACTCGCGTCGCCACGCGTGGATACCGATCCCTCGTCCACTAGGCCGCCGCAGCTACAACTTTAGTTTAACTGTTGTCGATAAACAAGCTGAGGGACCACTTGATGGGAAGTGGTTTCAATCGTCGATGGACAAATGCAACACGAGGCAAGTTGTTATTGCGTTGCCGAGCAAGGAAGACGCCGTTCACCGCCTTCTTGAAGAACCGCGTCTCAGCACTGAGGAATAATCGGCAATACATAGAAGCAAAGTTGGGGATCAAGTTATTTAATTATTTTTTTTTATATTTATGCACGCATGTGTAGTGTGTTACATCGTAATACGTTATCTAAATATATACAACTCAAAGGTGACTGACTGACTGACTGACTGACATAGTGATCTATTAACGCACAGCCCAAACCACTGGGCGGATCGGGCTGAAATTTGGCACGCAGGTAGATGTTATGACGTAGGCATCCGCTAAGAAAGGATTTTGATCAATTCTACCTCCAAGGGGATAAAATAGAGGATGAAAGTTTGTATAAATCTTCTTACATTTTCACTTCCACTGCACACACACACACACACACACACACACACGCACACAGCCCAAACCACTGGACGGATCGAGCTGAAATTTGGCACGCAGGTAGATGTTATGACGTAGGCATCCGCTAAGAAAGGATTTTGATCAATTCTACCTCCAAGGGGATAAAATAGAGGATGAAAGTTTGTATAAATCTTCTTACATTTTCACTTCCACTGCACACACACACACACACACACACACACACGCACACAGCCCAAACCACTGGACGGATCGAGCTGAAATTTGGCATGTAGGTAGGTGAAGTCTACTTTGCCATGACAATAAACAAGTTTCATGGGCAATCTCTCAAATTTGTGGGTATTGACTTGAGGGAACATTGCTTCTCTCAGGGACAGTTTTATGTTGCTTGCTCACGAGTAAGTTCACCCAATAGCTTGATAGTTTTAGCGCCTAATGACAGATTAGCTAAGAATATTGTGTACAAAGAAGTTTTGTAGGCTCTAATTTTTTACACACGCTAAACAAAAGTAAAGGCGCAAAAACTATACCTAATTAATAATAATGCTTCTTAACGCGAGCGAAGCCGCGGGCAAAAGCTAGTCCTATATAAATTAATAAAATATATTGTATAATGGGTATGTTTTTACTATTTTAATTTTGTACATTTACACATAGGTGTTTATTCTATTAAACCCCTTTTAAAAATCCTATAAACTTTAACAAGAAGATTGTCACCCATATTTAGGCGACAGGCTTCTACGGAAATGCGCCTGTCTGCCATATATGGGTGACGTGGCAAGGAACGTGTTAAATTGTTGGTTATGTTAGACGTAGTGAGAAATTTTAAAGGTAAATAGAAACGGGCGTGGTGTTGGCCGGCGAGCGCAACAAATGGGCTCGAGTGATTAATGAAATGAAATTCAATTTGAACTATGCCGCGGGAAAATTAATACCCAGCTCCGAGTAAAACCATCAAAAATACTTTTCATGTATTATTTTTTTATTACAGATAGGCTTGCACTTGACCTCAATCTACATGTTGGAAAGTGATGATGATGAAGCCTCTCAAAGACGCGCTCACCCAGCAAATACCCATTCGCTCATCATTTGAAGATTCCCATGTCATGAGCTGTGGAAAAACAGACGCAGTAAGCGGAATCCACTTCTAGACGGTTCGCTGCAAAAAAGAGCAGGCGAATACGGGTACAAACACGCACGACGTCTTGTCAATTTATGGTAGGAGGGGGAGGGGGAACTAACTTGTACAACTCAGCCACACACTCTCCAGAATAGAAACAGTAAAGGCTGGTCGCTGGTGTTCGATACTGAGTAGCATACGAGCTGTTTGAACCTCATCGGGAATGAATGAAATTTATTTATTAACAGGAAAATAAACAATTATAACAACACATTTCAAATAATACAATAAAATAAATGACGTTTTCCCAAAATCTTTGATAAGCACAATTGAAAAGAATGATAACAATATATACAGAGTTAAATGCTCCCGAGTGATAAGGTCGTGGAAATACCACATACTGATGGTAACTGACACTTTGTCTCATAGTTTTATGATGAAATGTAGCCGGGGAGTTAGATAATGTAGCCCCAAGAACACTCTCCATTGTGCAACCGGTAAGACTGCGAGATTATTATGAAATACATATGGATAATAAATAATTATATAAGTGAACCTTATTAACAATACAGATAAGCGATTCTCTGCGTACTCCTGAATAAGGAAGCCCTGAATATACGGCATAATGTAGAATAATGATATATGCTCGAGCGGCGTGAGTGAGTGGCAGATTAACAAATGGGGCGTCGTGATTAATGATAGAGAGATCCAATTCGCCCCAACTCCTCTCAATAGAACCGTAATTGTAGACTCGCGTGTTTTTCATAAATATGGAGTACATCGCAAGTGATTCGCGAAAACAGTAATTGTCTAGGTTTTAATATCGATTGATATACTTTTTTTTACCTTTCATTTTTGTTAACCCGTTGGCAAAGCTCATGGAGCGTCAGGGCGCTGGTGAATCCCAACCCAGCGTGCCGGACACTCACCGACTAAAACCATCGGGGTGCCAAGTACTGCCTACTCTTCGCCTTCACCGGGCCTGCTCACTGCTGAAAATAGCTCTCCTAATAAGCGCCATAGAGTCCAGTATTTGGCTATTCTTGTTGAATCCTGTCCAGCCACATTTGCCCATTCGCGGTCTCCACACAAGAACCCGTTAGCTCCAACTATCATCAGTTCTTCGGCATACATGGCCACCCCCCCCCCTACCGCTTCAGCTTACTAATAGGAAAAAAATAAATTAAACTGTCATTTGATCGGGTCTGGCCGGTATTTAGGGTTCAAATTTCACCCTAGTTCTGTCATAATAGTATCAAGTAAATGTGTGACGTGTGACAAATTCGTCGATGTCATAGAGCGTCACACAGCCGCAGACATATCGGATGTAATAAAATATTCAAAAAGTTTCCGCCGATACATTATCGCAAATTGGATCAGCGCGATTGGATTGCTTTTATAAAAAAGCTTTTCCAACTCGCTCGTGTGTACTTGTCTCATTGGTATTCACACTTTATAGCAATTATAGTGGACGTGGCATTAGCTAAAAGTTTTCTCAAATGACATTTACAGCACAAAACGTAAAAACTATGTATATTTAACAAAACCTAGACAACGCTTTTCATTAGATCACTTTAAGTTAAATCTGATTATATCACGAATGTTAACATAAACATATTGACACCGTGAATTTGCTAACTTTCATTAAATATTTCGTTTCTAATTATTTTATTAGTAATAATATATCGCCACGCTATATCCCTTTCGGCGTGAGCAGATGTACATTAGTGGCTGTACCCACTTAGCGTCAATATATCGTGCCCAATATAGCCAGCCGCACAACTGATCCCCGGTTTCACAGCACTAGTACATATGATATTTCTATTATATCGGTGGGCAAGCGGTGCCTAAGCTCGTACTGAACCTGGGAAACCCGGACAGGTGGGTGCCGGATACCGTCCCTTTCCGCATTAAGTCACCAGAGCCACTTTTTAAATTTAAAACTAATTTGCATTATGAAGGATTACATAAAAGTGCGGTTATTATGTACTAAGGAGACATAAAAATTGCCTCTGAGCCTCTCAGCTATAAAAATAAGAAAATACACGGTTTGGTACTCTCGGCAAAACAACGCAGGAGGGAAGAAAATTGAGAAATGTTGTTACATGAAACATTGAAACCACATCGACGTTTTATCTAATTCATATTATAGAGCTCTAATGCCAATCTATCGTCTATGTATATACACAGAGTAATTTTATAGACGAAGGAGATATTTGAGAATAAGATCATTTGTACTATGAGCGGTGGTCGTGGGTGTGGTTGTAAAAAGACACGGATTTTGGCATTTTACTGTTTACTAGCTGATCCGGCAAACGTTGTTTTGCTATATAAGTTATTGTAATATCTTCTAAGATGTTCATTGAAATTAAGTGATCTCAAAGATAATTTTGTTCACAATTAAATACTCTTAATCAACAACACATTTATTTAGATGAAGATTAATATTATTACGTTGATACAACTCTTAACAAATAATACATTAATTTCGACCAAATTTGATTACCATAAAAACGGTTCTAGTGAGTTAATCTTAAAAGATAGACATATACTGTCCCGGACATTTTTTTAGATCATTTTAAGAGGAAGAATTCTTTCCTACATATATTTTTGGTATCTAGAACCGTTTTCGCAGCGCACGCAATGGAAGCCCTCAAGGATGAATAACTCTCCCCGTTTTTTTTACATTTGCCATTATTTCTTCGCTCCTAATAGTTGCCTCGTGATGTTATATAGCCTAAAGCCTTCCTCGATAAATGGTCTATTCAACACAAAAATAATTTTTCAATTCGAACCAGTAGTTCCTGATATTAGCGCGTTCAAACAAACAAACAAACTCTTCAGCTTTATAATATTAGTACAAGGTGTCTCAAAAGAAAGTTCACATTAAAATCTTTTTTTAAAAGAAAAGTCTTAGCTTTATTGAAAAAATGTTTATTTTATATTGAAGTACACTGTTTGGGAATTTATTTTTTAAAAATAACATCGTCCATATGTAAACCTTTGCGCTCTCTGCATTCATTTAGTCGGGCACTAAAATTGCCTATGACAGCTCGGCAGGTAGTCTCCATGATGGCTGCCATTTCATGACGGATATTTTCTTTTAATTGTGCCAGGGAGGTCGGTTTATTAGCCTAAACTTTTGATTTGACATAACCCCACAGGAAAAAATCCATAGGCGTTAAATCGGGACTCCGTGGAGGCCAATTTATGTCACCTCGCCTGGAGATTAATTTGTTCGGAAAAATTTCTCGAACTCGAGGCAGAGATCTGTTGGACGTGTGTGAAGTTGCTCCATCCTGCTGGAACCATGTTCTTTTGTTGTAACCAGGAAAGTTTTGCAGTTTGGGTACGAAAAACTCGTCTAACATCTCCACATAACGCTATGAATTCACTGTGAGTGTGCGTCCCCTTCCATCTTCAAAAAAGTAAGGGCCGATAATTCCTCGCGCCTACATCGCTGCCCATACGGTGACTTTGGGTGAATGTAGCGGTTTCTGATGATTTTGTTTTGGGTTGGTTGCACTCCAGTAACGACAATTATGCTTGTTTACATGCCCATTCAGGTGAAAATGGGCTTCATCGGAAAACAAGATGTTGGTGAACGTTGGAAAGCGCTCAATCATCTGATTTACAAAGGCAAGCCTCTGACCAGCATCTTGAGGCTTCAGTTCTTGCACTAACTGAATTTTGTACGGGTGCAGCTTTAAATCTTTGTGTAAAATGCGGCATAATGAAGATCTGTGCACATTTAAAGCAACAGCACGCTTCCGAATCGAGAGGTTTGGATTATCTCGAATAGACTGAGTAACACTGTCCACGTTTTCGGCTGTTCTTGATGTTCTTGGCCGCCCAGATTTTGGTTTCTCCAGAATTGACTCAGTCTCTTCAAACTTCTCAACCCATTTTGCAATGAGTCGAGTGCTAGGCGCATCATTTAAGTGACGAATATGTCGAATACTGCAGAATTTTCTACGCGCTACAGTCACCGAATTACCGTTTTTGTAAAACTCACGTACGCACAACGCACGGTCCGCACCAGAGAAACGCTCCATAGCGACTAAATTCCCAAGAGCCAGACTACCGACTGACATACCCCCCGCGCCCCTCAGAATAGTTGCTTTCGCGTAATAAGATAAGCAAATGTGAACTTACTTTTGAGACGCCTTGTATATATTTGCACTTTAAGGCACACCGAACTGCGACGTACACGCACATACCCTAGCCTTAGGTTCCGGTAGTCGACTAACTTAGCTAGAGCATCCCTTACGCGCGCGCAACCCTTACCCCGCGCGTCCTGAAACCCCCTAACGACCTCTAGGGCGTTTACCACAAACGCGTATCTGGCGGCGGCTACATGCTACAGTACCCTTTTCGAACTAAAGAAAATGTAAATAAGCATATTCTCTAACAAATCATAAAAAGAAACATTGATGAACAAATGAGAATTGATCTGTAAAAATTAATTTCCAAATTGGCTAAAAGTGAATAAATAATATTATGAGCGACGGAGCGCTGGAATGGGAACTGTAAATTTATAAACATAGAATACTCTCAGCTTGGTCGGATGACGTTTTGAACGACGAAACATCGTCGGTAATACCTGGACGAGAAGAGCCGAAGACCGAGGTGTATCGCTCTTATTAGTAGGTTCAAAAATTGACTAGTGTGGGCTGGTAATGGTTATGACGATGATGACAGCAAGTGTACATGGGCTTAATCCTCCCCCCACCTGATACGCTGATCACTTTAACAGATGTCCCGAAGTGGTGCTAAACGAGCGACAGTGCGGCGGCATCCGACTATATTGCCACTACAATAGACAAGTGTTAAGGCAGTAATAGCGACTTGCTTTGTGCTGGATGTGTCGGAATCAGCTCATTAGTGCCCGGTATCTGTAACCTTTTAAAGCTTCAAATTTTAAAGTTAATGTTGATACATATAAACAATGTGCAGAAATTACATAACTTACCAAACATGGCGAGAGCCAAACCGCGTCCGGACCATCAGTCGGCCTCTATAAATTAGCAAAGAGCATATGTGACGTCGCAGTAAGACGCGTCGGAGGGCCTGCAAAGCCCCGGCGACCAACCTCAGCATGTTGTAGGGCTATAAATAGTCCCATAATGGGGATTAATTCTCGCCGAGGTGCGGAGGACGGACGTGCTAAAATGTGCCGGCTTACCGATACCAACTGACATCAGAGGTTTTTCTTGTCGTAATAAAGGGGAGAAAACTATGGTTTTACTATTTTTTACAATTGGCAAAAACGTGATGCCACCAGTGATTTAACCGAAATAGCAATATAAAAATGCTACGCGTGCGAAAGAGTTAAAAGAAATAGCAGGAATACTCCTGTTTAAATGCGTCGTATGCCCTCACTATTCAAACTCTATTATATTAAGGTTCCACGCACTCCTTTAGGGCATCTTTTGGCTGGCAAAGTTTGCCCGGTGTACATGTTGCAAAGTTATCGTTTGCAGTGTTCATTTTCCATGATATTTTTGTTAAATTACAATAGTTAATTGGTTAACATAAAAATTTCATAGTTAATCAAATTGTTAAAAGAAAGTAAAAATAAATACAGTGGATTGTGAAGACTTCGTTATTTAAATTAATGACGTCGACGCTCCTGCTTCTATGCGTTCATCCAAATGGTTACCTGGACCCATCACTCCCATTAAAAGTGTTGAGCGTTCCGAATCTCGATCGCTCCTCGAACCATTCTTGGGTAGTAGAAACTGTGACAGATTCTTCACGATCGTGGAAGATATATGACAATAAAATGCATCTCAGTGCAGGAGGGTATATTTGTATTGGCATGGCCAAAAGCTTTCACGACCTTGAAGGACCTCTCACATTAACGATCTCTGGAGCGCAGAGGTATACGATAAGCCACTAAGTATGCCATTATAATAGTCTTTGAACTCGTGTGCTGTAATCACCACTTGATAATATATATCGTCACACTATATCTTCTTTAGGGTGAGCAGAGATACATTGTTGGCTGCATCCACTTTGCGCTTATATGTCGTGCCCAAGCTGACCAGTGGCGCAGCTGATCGCCGTTCTCACTACACCAGTACACATGACATTTCTACTAGATGCCGTGCGGGTTTCCTTAAGATATTTTCCTTTACCGGTGAGCACCTTCCTTGCTGTTTTCTGCGCGTCGGAGCAATAAATGGGTGTCAGCTGAAAATCGGCGCTGGGTGGCTCGGCTGGTCACTTAGCATTTGCTGAGCTGACTTCCCTTTGGCGCAACACAGGGTATACGCTTTTGTTGTTTTCTGTTTTTATTTACCTATTCTGATGTTTTGTATGTTGTGTTGTGTGCCAAATAAATGTTTTTTTTTTATGTAGTTACAAAACCGGTACTTAATCTGGAAAGGTCCAGAAGTAATACGAGTACATCAGTAAAATAACAAAGGCCTAAAACGAGATAAACTATGACAGTATCAAAGATGGCAAACACTTACTGAAGTCGGGAACAGCTGTGTAGTAGTTATGGGATTAGCATCCCTAGCGCGGGAGATATAGCTGGGATTGCGCCTCGAGACTACTGGGATAATTAACCAAATGCTTATAAATTGGTATCATTACACGGGTCGGCTCGCAGCGGCTGTTAGCCCGTCTCTAGTCCTACTTGTTTATTAACCCTCGAGACAAAAAGAGGGGTTTTGTGTGTTTAATACGTTTATTTATGTATTTGTATATCTGTTGGTGGGATCGCAGCTCCTAAACGGATGAACCAATTTTGATACATGTTTTTTTAAATTTCTGATTTGATCTACAGCGTTCTTAGCTATTACAGAAGATAATGAACTTTTTTCGAGACGTAGAAGGAATAAAAAAAATTCTACAGTATTAATCTGGATCTGACTAAGTTGGACCTTATGCTGCAATATCTTCTGGAGTAAATGGATATTCAACTCTTCAATATCTTACAGAAGATGTATCGTGTTTGAGCTCATTGGAATATATCAGTAAGTTAGTGAGGCCAACTTTACTCTCTACTATAAAAAAAAGAAAAAAGAGGAGTTATCGACAAAAAACTAGACTCAAAATGACAAATCGTTGAAATTTGAGCGCCATATTGATTTAGACTACTAATGAATCTTGTAAAGAATAGTCCAATGAAATATCTGCCGAGTTTTTTCCAAGAAAAATGACTAATTTGACTGGTTTATTGAGGTTTTGCACCTTCGAAAACTTTACAATTCTTTCACGTATATTATTTACACAAATGTTTTTTAGTACTTTTCAAGATAAATCGAGTCCAAAAATACTATGCTGGACAGTAGTTCAGTACTGTTCCGTATATCAATATATAATCAATTTTTAGATTATACTATACATAAAGAGTGTGGCAACTCTAACTTCGTCAAGTGAGCCAGGCGCCATCTTGCAGGCTACGACATCTATAAATTCTGACGGAAGAATTTTATGGTCGACATATGAACGAACTCCATCTAGTGATTGCCAAAGTGGTCCAAGTGGATCCCCAGGGGCCACCGGAGACTCGACGGGAGTTTACGTTGGCGTGAAAATAGGGGAAAAAATAAAAAATGGCGTAAATTTGTTGTACATGTGTTGGCGTAAGCTCTCGCACTCCACGACCGCGCTCTGGATTTCCGTCGTGCTGTACAAGTACAATTTTTTTCGGTGATTTTTGACAATCTGTATGTATTTTGATGAAGTCTGCCGTATTCAGACTTTAAAAAAAAGCATTTACAAGCTTCAAGATTCTAATTTTTCTGATTTTACGGCTACATTTTCCTCGAACAACAGATTTTTTTAAATGAGTTTTGGGTTTATTGTAAAATATAGCAGCAGGGGTCACCAGAACTCAGTAAAATTTTGAAAGGGGACTATGAGAAAAAAAGGTTTGGCAACCTCTGACCTAGACATTTTAATAACCTTAACCTTTATGTTATAACGCTTAATTGGCTCTCTCGTCATGAAGAGAAAGTTGTTATATTGTTGTTTCACTTTGAGATTGCTTTGTATTCAGTAATTGATCGCGTTGTTTCCACGCTAAAATAATTTCAGTATGTTATAGCTGAGAATTAACTCGTTTTATGAGGATCTCGATATTAGAGTTTCAAGACGGTGTTTATATGTACTTAAATTATTATCAATAACAATATATTGCGAGGTGCGGTTTGTACATAAAGCCTAGTATAATTTACATAGTAATAAAGCGACCTCCAGACACCGGATTCGTTTATAGCCGATCCTGAAATCGGATATTGTCTAGCACAGTCGGCTCCGGCAGTTGTCACCATTTAAATAAAAAAATAACTATTATGTTAATACTAAATCCCTAGAAAAGGGATATAATTCCATTAATTAAAGTTTAAATAATTAAAGTGCACGGTCTTAATGTATAGATTTATTGTCACAGGAATTCAGTCCTTTGTGTATTATAATATATTTGAATCTCATTATCAACTACTGGATTTCTCGACGGCTCTTCTCGGAAGATTCTGCTTTCTGAACCGGTGGTAGATTAATTTTCTTTTGACAATACAAAAGTGTTTGATAGTGAGCCTATTTGAATAAAATTATATTCGAATTTTACGTTATAAAAGAAAAAAAGCAGTCATACTTAAAACATCATTTAGATGCTACGTTCATCCTAAATGGGATCATAAATTACAAGGCTTGATGTTTTTTTGATCTTAAATTGAATCTTTAATCGTAAGGTTAAAAGGCCGGTTTAATCTTAAATCGATATCTCAGTATGTCGGCTTAGATCCTGAATCAAACGTTCTTGGTGCTGCTTTAATTCAAAATCCGAAGACGTTTGTGCCGCTTTCTTTCTAAATCAGATTAATGCCACTTTGATCCTAAATCGCAGGTCCCAATTTTGCTTTGTTCCAATATCGTAAGTCTCGATTTCGCTTTGATCCTAAATCAGTAGAACCGTAAGGTGTGAACGCCGCTTAAATCCTAAATCGGACTTTAAACCAGAAGGTCTACATGCCGGGTCTGTAGTAAATGGGATCCTAAACGGGAATGTCTGGACGCAGCGCGGTTACGCATATCTCAAAGCGTAGTTAATCCCCATTCGCTTGTTAATCATTTGTTACGGCCGAGACAGGACCGTGACGGCGACGGCGCGTCCTATTTGCTTAGATTTATCGAGGCCTATTCACTTGAGGCGGCAACTTTATTGCTTCGAAGTGGGGAATTGTACATAGACAAAGGCACGCACAGGCGCGCGATCATAAATACATTTGTCTTTTGAGATTGGTATTACAATACAGGCTCATTTTATAGACGAGAGAGATATTCAGGATTCGATTATTATTGCAAATTGACATATTTCATTATCATGCTCTCGCTTAACATTGCTTTTTCTTTTCTTTTATTATTGTCGTTGTTTTATTTTATCGTATCTGTCCGCTTCGACGTTATATTTCAGCTCACTGTGAAAACTTTATTTATGAAGTGTATCTTTAGTACATCGTTTTAAATGTGTTATAATAATTGTTTTTTTTTTTAAGAAATACATATGTATAAATTGTGAAATAAATAAAATATCTGAAAATGTCCTTTTGTTTAGCGACAATTATACACCTACGCGATGATTCCCGCGTACCTTCCTACGATAATGAGGTGAGAAACGGGTGGTCTTGTATATCACCCCCCTTGCTACGCAGTAGAGAATGGCCAGAAGGCCAGACGTTGAGAATGCAGGCACAGCCTTTCCCTAAGCCCCAGTAGACGAGAGGAAGAACACCCCTGGAGTTTTAGCTGGTAAGAGTCGGGCATACCGGTGCCGCAGCCCTTACGGCACTCTGACGGTCCTTGAGGATTTCGCTCGGGTTAACAAAAAAAGAGACAATTAAACACATGAATGAAATAATAAAAAATAATTATTAAATAGGTATTTTGTCTGTTTTAAGCCAGCGTGCAGTGCGAAGGGAAGACGAGTCAACACCTGCTTACCTGAAATTACGTAACAGGAGCTTTATCTATTTACCAATCAAGCGCGCCACACGCGCTGCGATGTACCCACTTTTTACGGAATAATTGTCATTTGTTCATAACTTTTTCTTAATTAATTGTTAGGAAATATATGTAGTTATTTACATTTTTATTAGTTACAAGAAGGTACAAATTATTGTATCTTGAAATATCTCCCTCATCTATACAACCACCAGTGTATATTGATGATCTTTTAGACAGAGGCAGAATTGTGCATCAGCGTATTAAAAAAACAATTACACTTGATTTCAAACTTTGTTTTTATAATTATATACCACGGGCAGACGCATGACCTCAATAACATCTGCTAAAAGGTGAAGATAAGCCCAACAAATACCTATATATACTCTTTTAAATGCTCCCAAATCATGATAACGTGGAAAGTCCCGCTGGAAGCATGTTCCACTCCTTAGCTGTTCGCATGATGGATGTAGAAGCGCTGATGAAATACAGTACCTGCAACAACAAAATAACATTATGGCCTGGATTTTTGGACGACAGTTATTTTAATATCGTGTCTGACACTGACACTGATATTGGCGTCATGATAACATTACCAAAATAAATCAGAAAATTATATTATTCGAGGACATTAAAAAGTTATTACCATATAAAATTGAATGATTAAACTGATAAGTAGTTCTTAAAATCTACTGGCGTCATGACCTGCTGACTAGATATTTTCGGCTTCTTTTTTCCTTTGTTCACGAGTTACGCACGCTTCAAGTGTTGCCATGTAATTTTCCCCATTTAATTAATTTTATTAGGGCATTTTTTGCTCTTTAACTTAAAAGGATAAAGTAAATAGAATCTAACACCGATACCAAGTAACGCCTCCGTAGTTCAGACAGGGCTTTTTATGATTTTAATAGTTACGCTTGACTTTAAGCGCAAAGGCGAAAAGTGAAGATGAAGTCCCTTAATAGACCACATCTGCCCGACAAATGCTTATTCATCCTTCTCTTAAAGGCTCCTAAATCATAAGACCGTGAAAATATGGTCGCTGGAAGCATATTCTACCCCTTAGCCGTTCACATGACGAATGCAGAAACGCATCTCTTCATGCGGATATTAGGACCATCCACTCCATACGCATAGTATTTGAAATGCGGCTGGCGGCATTAGAGGATGTAACTCCTGAGAACACTCTCCGCTGTGCAGCCGGGTACATACCGTAACCATATTCACTGTGTACATACTATATTTACTATGGCCTTTAGTTGCGGTATACTCAGTGTGCAGAAGTACTACACAAAAATATAATTTTTGCAAAGTCTTGTTAAAAAGTCTGTGTTGAATTACGAAAAAAATTAATTTGCAAGCGAAAATACACAATTATGAAGTATCACACACACAAAGAATGTAAAATCATAATCTAAGCAGATCCGCGCGGTAAGCGAGTGTACAGCGGTTGACTCGGCAAAGGAGCGAAACAATGCAACAGCGGAACACAATGGCGCGGAGTGTATAATTGTTGGACAAAAACTGTATAGAATCAGAGCGTTGTTCGCGGCACAAAGCTTTGATGTTGCGGCGCGGCAGGGCTGTCGCGACACTTGAACGGACGAATTTATATTTACGGGGTAACTTCACTTTGCAACTTCACCAGTAGTCACGGCATAGTTTTCAGTTAACTTAGTTTAATATATATTACATAGTCTACATGAACAATAAATATATAAGACATGGAAAAGACATTACAAATGCGACTGTATTTCAAAATGTAGACTACTTGCACAGGAGAAAAGAAAAAAGAAAATACAAAAAGAAAAGACAGGCACAGAAACAGAAAGATAAACACTGATCTAATTTGTAAATAAAATAAAAAAGTAATTAAACAGAAAATTGCAAAAAATAAATAAACGAATAACAACTTATTACACAATCATCTCGAATAACATACTTTTTGTGATTTTTTTTTTGTATAAAACTTCAGTGTATGTAATGCAGATATTGCCTCAATAAGCGATTTGTACTATGTGTATCATGGCAAATGTTCTGAACAGTTGTTCAACCCTGTTCCACCTCCTCGCTTTTATACTAGAGCCACGCACACGGGTTAAGGAGTCACGGCTCGGACTAAGGACTTCTCTAGCTCTCACTTTTGGGCTCATTGGTTTCTCATTGGCCTGTGGAATGGTCTTCCGGCGAGTGTGTTTCCACCCTCCTATGGTATGGAGTCCTTTAATCGGAGCGTGAAGAGATATACGTGCAGGTAGGAATGAAATCACTGCCACTAGCTACAGGGTTTGCTTGACCGTTGATACTCCTTGTCGTTTTATGTACTGCAACCTGGTCACTGTCAGGCAAGGTGTCCATAATAGCCTGAGAGAGTCATCCGAGTGCCGTTACCGTGACAGATTGTACAATTCGCTCCCACGACCGGTTTTACGCGGCGCTGTAGGAATTCCCTGAGGTTTTACTCAGCAGGAGTCTGAAACAGCCCCGGCCGTCACTCTCATGGCGACCGGGCAGTCCTATAATAGATTTTCCCCTAGTAAAAAGCGACAATTCAGCATGTTTCTTATTTATCCCCGATATATTCTTCTTTCTTTTTTTATTTATATTTTGGAAAAATAAACGTCATTATCATCATCAACCCGTATCCGTCCACTTTTGAACATGGGCAGACGCCAAGGCTCCCCACTGAGCCCAAGCAGGTTTTACTAATCCAACAATTGCCTGCCATTTTAAGCAAATCTTCGCTCCACTTAGCAAAAATAAAAGTATTTCATTTAATTTAATAACAAATCCGAGTACGTAATCAATCATGTCCATAGCTTGATTTCAATTTTGTTTTTTTTTGTGGAAACTTTATTGGCTTAAGTTTCTTTTTATTCTGTATTTTTTATTATTTATATATTACTGTATACTTCCCGGGAAAGTAAACAATAAAAAAGATGAATATATTACTGGCATAAAGTTTTTATTAAATAGAATAATTGTAATTTCGTAGTTGGCAACCCTAAACACATTTATGTTTTGTCAGCCGAAATATTCGCTGGAACAGATTTCCATTCCTGATTTCAGTTGTATTTGTCGAAGTTCCTCATGCACTCGGAATACGGTCAAAGGGTAAAGGGAGTCAAAGGCAAACTTTAAAGCAGGCGCGCAGCGAGACTGGCTGCACGGAAATATTGGGTAAAGGGTGTGTGTGTATTGCGAATTTGTTTCACACACTAGGTCATTACATTGGCCCGACAAGGTGACACGGCACATGATAAAAAGTACAGTGCAGTTAAAAAACACACGTTTTTAAAAACATCAATAATGATCCCCTTTATCATTTATAATACAGTAAAGGAGTGGAGCACGCTCCTTGCGTCTACTTTCCCGCGGCTTTATAAATAATAATATATCGTCGAGCTATATACTTTACGGGGTGAGCAGAGGTACATAAGTGGTTGTAATTACTTTGCGCTGATATGTAACGACCAACGTGACCAGTAGCGCAGCTGATCGCCGTTCTCACAGCAGTAGTACGTACGCGATAACCTTATTAGATGCCGTGCGGGCTACTTCACGATGTTCCCCTCCAGTAGTGAGCCTGGGGCGCCTAAATCCCTACTTAACCTGGAAACACCAGAGGTATGTGCCGGGATTCGAACCCAGGGCCATTCGCGACGTCGCGCGTGGGTACCGATCTCGTAACCACTAGGCTAGCACGCCCACAAGCCAGCCAGGGCCTTACAATCCGAGAAAACACAATAACTGTCTAATTATGTAATATTTAACCTAAACGACCATTTCTGCGTATCGTCTACTTAATGGTAGAAAAACGGAATTTATCATGGCATGTAAAACAGACGTGTTGCAGAATTGCCATAAAAAGGTGGGCGATAAAAACGTTGGAGGAAGGAGAAAGGTTTCCGAGAAACACAAGCAATTAAAGGGTCGTGTAATCAGGTCGAGACACCCGGTTGTGGGCAGGTCGCGGCGTTTTTTGCAAGGGAATGTTTGGATAGCGTCCTTAACATGCCGCGGGTCGGGGTCACGTTGGCTAATCATTTTGTCCAGTGTGGATTATAAAAACCGTTACGCACTGCATATATGAGCCTAAAAAAATTCGGATTGAAATCGGATGTTGCCTTTGAACCAAAACCAATATATGAAAATTAATCTGGTAGCTTATTACAACCACACTCTACATAGTCTATTAAAAAAAACTGTAGATATTTCGGTTAGAAAATATTCAAATCTAAATAGAAGATTATTTTATCCAGCCTCGGCAAAGTGACCTCGGCCTGATCATAACCATGGTTAGTGCAAAAAGCAGAGATAGAAGGATGATGAAGTATAAAAAAACAGGAAGAACTAAAAGATATGTAGAGAAACTATAGATTTTGGTGTTGTTGAGCTGACTGTTAAGGACTTCTAAGATCCTCATCACGCCAGCACCAAGTACAACGGGTCCGACTTTATGATACCTCATTAACTGAAATAAGAATTCTCCAAACCGGTCAATAAATTGTGGAGTTACGGATGAATATACATAAAAAAACACATACAAGAGAATCAAAAACTACTTTTTTTATCCCGTTTCAGCCCAGTGACCACAATGGCAGGCCACAATGGTAAACACGGAGCTGTCTAAAAAACGACAACTATCAACAGTACACAAAAACCCATCAATAGTGGCAGTAACCATGCCGGCCTGCACGGATGTCTTCACGCTTCGTTTAAAAGACCCAATGTCGTAGGACGGTGGGAACAAGCTCGCCGGAAGACCATTCCACTGCTCAACGACTGCAGTAAGAGTTAGAGAACAAAGTCCTAGCTAGGCATGAGTTACCGTATAGCCGAGACTACGTAAACCCGCGCGCGGGGTTAGCCGAATGTGGTTTTTTGACCGTGGAAGGCCGTAAACGAACTTCGGTCGTACACGAGTAAGGAAACAAACATCGCGCGGCCGGCGTGTGCCGCCCGCCCTGTGCCGCCCGCCCTGTGCCAATATCATTAGAGAAAACGACCACTTAGAATTAAGGATACCATTACATTACTTTGAAACATTTAATCTCTGTTTGTTCGCAATTTGCATAAGAACGTTCTAAATATTAAATGCAATAATAATATATCGTCACGCTATATATCTTCAGAGGTGAGCAGAGACATATATTTATCCTGACACGGTACAATGATCACACCACGCCGAATAACAAGAACGGTGCAATCCAATAACGACAACTTCTATGAACAGTAAAACAGGTAGTCGCAACGGTCATGCCGACCTGCGCACATATCACTTCACTCTTCGCTTAAAGGAACCAATATCATAGAACGATGGGAACACGCTCGCCGGAAGATCATTCCACAGCCCAACGAATCGGCAAAAAAAGGAGTTAGGGAACGTTTTAATCTTAGCCACATGAGTGACCGTATCCACTTGTCGCTTATATGTATATCGTGCCCAACGTGACCAGCAGCGCAGCTGACCGCCGTGCTAGCAGCACTAGTACACATGACATTTCTATTAGAACTATGAAAGGGTTATTGCGGGGTAGCTTATTTTTCAACTGTAAAACGTAAAAATGTTATAAAAGTCAACAGAACGAAAGGAAAATCCTCTTTCAAGTACAAATAGAAACTGTTATTAAGAGTTATTCGTGACTGGAGAAATGCGAACCGTGAAATTGCATGTTTTCAACGTGAGCCCGCGGACGGACAAACAATAGACTACAGATGTACCACTGAACCTATTTACTAATAGTTTTTGTTGTGGCCTAGGGGAAGGGTTTTGATGCGCAGCAACGCGTATTTCCACAGTTAATAGCCGTTGTTGTTTTTGGAATGCATCTTGCTTACCATCAGCTGTAATGTGGTCACTGCGCCGTGTCAGGATAAAAAAGCTAAAGATATTTGACACAGGCAGTGCTCGAGCTGTTTTCTTGAAACTGTGCCTCATGTTGCGACGAGCTTCACTGGAATACTTCTATGAAAAGGTTTTTAATGAGCATTCTGTAAGCTGACACACGAAATGCGCTGTTAGGTCTTCTAGCCGTATCACGGTCTCTTATAACAATATCGTTTGAATCATACTTTTATAATATATATCCATATTGCGATCTACGTGAATCAAGAATATTTATATCTGTCATCTCTTTCGCTTTCTTAACATTCCCTATTGTCTATTACATAAAAATAAGTCCGGTTTTCCTTTCTGATGCTATAACTCCAGAACGCACGAACTGATTTCTACGGTTTTGCATTCGTTGGAAAGGTCTTGGGCTCCGTGAGGTTTATAGCAATCAAAATTCAGGAAAAAATTCAACACAAAAGCAGGAAAACGAGGAAATCATTTTTCACCTATAGCGCCATCTCTAATACATAGCATGTACTACAAACCAATACGGTTTTGCATGGTGGTGGAGCAGATTGCACCAGCATTTTAAGTAGATGGCGCCGATGCGTTATAGATTGTTTGACAGCTACTCATTGTACTCTGCTCAGTTAATTTCATGTGACATTTATTATGTGCACGTTCTTTCAAACGCTAACTAAAAACCAGAACGAAGCCATCTGGTGGCGAAACGAAGTTCACCGGGTTTGCTAGTATTTGATTAAATTTCGATAACCGATTTCTCTACAAAGCCTTAACGGTTCCAAGCTGCGAATTAATATGGGGACATCGACAATACAAACATCGACGCTTCTAATAGTGTGGGTACACAAAAATGTGATTATGTATATGACGTATTAAAAATACATTTGTAAATTGCGTTCCTTTGTAAACAACTAAGCGTAATTTCCTTTTAGAGTAGCCAGTCTTGCACAAGGACCTGTTGCCGCGTACATAACGGCCGTGCCAACACTTGCCGACAATAAATAATGACATCTGGCGTCCAGAGAGGCCGCCGGTAGAACGGAGCTCCTGGAGTTAGGCGTCGAGCTTCATCGAATTCAATCGAGTGCGATATTGAATACGAGCGATATAATCACTCGTAAAGATGGAATTAGAAGTATCCGAAATGGCATATCCAGTGACGCAAGCTCAGGGGTCACATAATTCAAACAGTTCCCAGACATTACAATTTCCCTGTTCCAAACTTATTTACTTGTTGTGATAGAATGGGACGCGTGAACCGCAACTTTGGCAGTTACTGATAAATGTCCGGGACTTCAAATTAGTTTTCAACTGTTTTAGTGGTTCGTTCAGTTCTAGTGTTGCCCTTTAATACACAAGTTAAGCCGTGTACATAGTTTCATTTTCTTGTACGGTTAACCGTAATAGCTAGGAGGATCTAATGGGCGCGAGTTGGGCAAGCCGAGCGGCAAAATCGAGGACGATTGCTTTAAGAGAAGAAAAATTACAGTGGTTAATAAAGGCTGTGTGTAAGAATAATGTGTTGGCTTTAGTCATTTTTATGCCGTAACAATAGATAAGTACATAATCGGCCGTATCCACTTTGCGCTTATATCTAATCGTCGTTCTCAGGGCACTAACCCATGATATTTTTTTTTTTACACTGGCTCGACATAGTGACTACAGAGTACCTGATGGTAAGTACAGTGTAGTCCAAATACGAAAGCGACTATCAAAGGATGAAAATCCATTGATAGTCTACATCGTCATGTCGGCCCACATATACCACTGAAGGTCTCTAGGTATATGAGCTACTGGATATGCACAAGCTGATTCCGAAACGCGACAAGCCGAAACTGGTCACTATGACGGGCTTCACACCCATGTACTGTGGTCGCGATCCAGACGGGCACCGACGCCATGCCACCTCGCTGCTGCTCGTTTAGCACCACCCAGGAGTCACGCGTAGGGAAACTAGGGTAAAGCCTACGGACGCGAGCAGCTTCGACTCCCAAAAAATAGATATAAAAAAATAAATAAATATAAAAATAAAAAAGAAATAATAAATAATAATAATATAAATATTTTTATTAGATGCGGGTTTACACACATTTTTTTCCTTCACCGGAGATCACTTGGTGCTTAAATCCGTACTTAACCCGAAAAAATCAAGATCAATCAAGAATCAGTTCAATAATCCTGGAGGCCACCACAGCTACTACAATTTTAAAGAACCTTAAATAAAAAAAATCCGTTTCTGTTTTAATCATTTCCTCCAAGCTATATTTAATGGCCCACGGAAACTAAAAATATACGTTTATTTCCAGTATGTCATGTTTACATCAGTCCCCAGTGACAGATGCGAACCTTGGTAATTGTTCGGATAAAATCCGGCGAGTAGACTGCGCGCTCGAGTCACAGACTATATCATCGTACAGAGAGACAGATTCTAAGAAACTTGTATTTAATCCTACTCCCTTTTTTATTCCCAATCTAGTATCTGACAGCTTTTTATTTAATTATTTCTTTTAAAATTTCTTCGATCGTAAATCTATTACAAGTTGTCTCTATTCTTGTAGCTACTTTGACAAGATTGTCATAAGTAGCTAAAACAGTTTGAACATTTCACCCCAGCCCCACTTCATCATGAAACCTCTAGACGCCGTGTTGGATATCATCCGTATGTGGTGGACGTTCTTTATATTCGCACGAAAAGATTTCTCTCTATATTCATCTTGTGAACAGCTAAGGACTGGAATATGCTTCTAACAACCATATTTCCTCGTTCTTATGACTAGGAAATTTTCAAGAGAAGAGTGAATAGGCATTTGTTTGGTGGACGCGGTGCACCGTCGGACTCGTTTTCACCTTCCACCAGATGTGATTGAGGTCAAGCGTGCGCCTGTAAATCATAAAAAACCTATACTTTTGTATTGTATGTTATATTATTTGTCAAATACATGCTTGTTGTTTCTTTCTTTTTTTCTCACATTACATTTCCAAATATTTAATGTTCAATTTGAGTATGATCATAAATTAGGGCATATTTATCTATTTTCATATGGAGATTGACCAAATATAAGAATGTATTGTTTGGATAAGTAAGGACTAGAGCGATGGATAGGCAAGTAGACTGTCATGAAATAGTTTCGTGTAAATGCGGCCTTATATCCCTAAGACGCACGTGAAATCAACGTACTCTAAAGCGCAGCTGATATCTGTTGTCACAGCCCACCACGCAGTGTACGCATAAGTGATTAATTGTGGAATAAAAACAAACATCGCATTTATCGTACAGCCCTTTGTTATTTGTCCACTGGCTGAGACAGCATAAACCGGTCCAGACGGGAACTTGAAGAGAACTTACATTCTGTATCATTACTGAGTCATGTGTCCGGGGCTAATGGAAGAGAGCGCCGAGAATAACCTGGCTAACCGGATTTTTTATATAAATAGTACTTTAATGTGCCGCCGGTAGATTTAATCTGCCTTACGGGAGCTCATCTGCTTTTGGAACGAAATTTTATTTTTCTTTTACAAGCTCTTCTTCTACGATAATTAGAATATTAATAGTATACATTATTATTGCTTTATTGTTCTTTGTTATTGCACCTTGTTATTGTCCCTGGCAAAGGAAAACTTCGTAAGCAAACCTACATTGCATCTGATAGAAGCGTAATGTGTACTAGTGCTATGACAATAGCGATTAGCTGCGCAACTGGTCACGTCGGGCACGACATATAACCACAAAGTGAATACAACCACTAATTTACCTCTGCTCGCCCTGAAAGGGATATAGCGTGACGATATGTTATTATTAACCCTTCTTTGCATGATTTTTTTATTTTTTGTAAAATAAATCAGGCTGGTGTAATTGATGCTGTATATTAAGGGAAAAATAATCTAAAAAATCCTAGTGTAAATAAATAATATGAAAATAGTAAAAAACAATATGATGGAAATTTACATCATTATGCAATGCCGCATGTTTAGCTCAGTACTATTTAAATAAATAAAAATAGAATATGTTTGTACATTCTTTATTCTTGATGATAATTTAAAAAGCAATTATTATTTTTATTAAGACACACAAGTTAACTTTGCATTTCCCACATGATATTGTGGAGTAGCCTTTAAATTTGGGGTATTTACACCTGAGTGACCCACTCACTGTTGGCCAATGCTCAAGACCATCTTTCCTTATATCTTTCGGCGACGGAGGAACAGAACCTTTTCTTTTTTTTTGTCGGCAATTCTTCTTCAAGGATGCTGCTGCTGTGATGCCCCCTTTTAACATCTTTAGTGGTTCCCTTGTTGCATAAGACAAAGGTCAATTCATTTCTAAATTGGCCCATTGTAAGAAGACTCTTTTTAGATTCAACTCTTTCCTGAACATTTTTGTAATAGATAATCCAAGATTTTAAATAGTTTGTCATATTCTGGATGACCTATTGGTTTGTGTAATTCATTGTTGTTAAAATGTAATGAACACTTTATTTTCTAGAAGAGGAGGATCAATATCAGCAGTTTCATCCACACCATCATCTGCATCATTATCATCAATTTCGTCCTGAAACATTCTTACAATTTTATCAGCATCGTTGTGTTCATCATCGGAATCTTGGTCTTAAAGGCCGTCTTCCAAGAGCCAACCATCTTCTAACCGTTTTAGATAAAGTTCGATGTCCATATCTTTCAAGTTTTCTTAGAAAAGCAACATATGATAAACTTATAGTATAAACATTTTCACCATACATTACAAGTGAGGCAACTGCAAAGTGATGTAAATTTCTGTCACATAGTTTTGAGAAATTTATTCAGCGTATTTCAATATAAATTGTACATAAAATAACAGAAACACGGAAACAAACCTTATTTTCACTCATTATCACTTTTTATAGCAGATAAATCTCACTCTAGTTTCCTGAAACAATTTATAAAGTCGGCCGTTTTTTCCAGTCACAACAAACAGCGGATTGACAATTTCAAGTTCGTTTTACTGATAGTGACACTTGCTTATTTTTGACAGCTACGCTTTTTTTATTTGCAATGGATGTCCAAAAGGTATCCAGACACAATAAAGTTAAAGTAAACTTGTTATTTTATATAATTTTTGAGCATTCAATGTTATGATGGAAATTTCTATCACCATGCAAAGAAGGGTTAAATCGGTATTTCTGTTGGCGTTTAGTGGGCCGCTGCTCTAAATCAACATCCAGTCATAATTCACGTCTGAAATATGAACGCAATATTCAAGCGGCGAAAGCTGAGAGTCTTCATCTAGCGCCACTCGAGCTTTATTATTATACTGTTGGGATGCTGTAATCGTACTAAGCCACAGTCGTCAACTCTTGTAGATATCCGACATCTAATATCCGCATTTCATATGAACAGAACATATTATGAATGATCCAAAAGTTTACCACGAATCCTGAAACGTGGAGAGGGAAGAAAAATGTTCGCATCTCTGGGATGGTTCTGCTCAGCATTTACTTGATGCCCTGCATAGGTTGCTGCGGAGGGCTGTCCGCATTGTGAACGATCCAGACGTCACAGAGCATCTTCCGCAGAGATGTTGCCTCACTAAGCGCTTTCTACCGTCTGTATCACGGCGAGTTCTCTGGAGAGTTGTTTAACCCTGTTCTATCTACCCTCTCCCTTCCATAACAGGACCACACGCGCGGGCTTACAGAGTCACAGATTTACAGAAACTCATATCCATGCTAGAACTAAGAAGTTCTCCAACTCTTGCCGTGTCGTTCAGCTGCGGAATGGTTTCCAGGCGAGCGTGTTTTCACTGATCTATGATATTGTATCCTTTAAACGAAGTGTGACGGGATATTTCTGCACCCAGTATGATAACTTGCATTTTTGTAGGATTTTTTGTTGTTGTTGATAATCCTAATCGTTTTTTGGACCGTATCATGCTTACCTTTAGGCGTGGTGTTGTTATTTTGCCGCGTCCAGATAAAAATTCTATATATTTTATAAATATTTAAGAGAATATAGATATTACTGTAAAAATAAAATACATTAAGTATATTTTATAGGCGAGCCTGTTTTGTTCAAAGAAGAATTTTGAAGATAGCACAGTTAATATGTGAGACTGGGAGTGGGCCAAGCCTTTAAAGGTTTTTTCTCAGAGTAAACGGATTCCAGTAATAGGACGGTTAACGTGTTTTATTTAGAATGATATCATGTGCGAGCAAGTTGAGGCATCATTTCTATGCTTGGGTGACAGACATAGACTATGGAATGATGACAGTAAAAAGAGAGAATAATAACAGTAGTATACAGTACTGTACTGGCCAAGTAGGAATCGGAGTCAGATACGAAGAGTTCCGTACAAACACACCTGTAGAAAATTGTGGTTTTGATATTCATTAAAATTCTACACTTCCTCGCGTTCCTGAAAAAAATAATCTAATCAAGTGGCGAACCCCTCACTTAACTCGGAACCTCACTCCGCTCGATCAATAAATAATAGAATGAAAATAATTAATAAGCAATTCGAAATCTAAATTAATCGAATTTATATCCGAAACCCCACATGGGTACAACTCTATTGCACAGTAACGATACGCAATCACGCGGCGTCCCTCGAGGCGTCAGCTGAGATGTATCGGCGGCGAGAGTTCACTTCGCGTTATATATTGAACGGCAGCCGTTCACAGGGCGCTACATTATTTTTTATTATATAAGTGACTTTTTGTTCAAAGAACTTTGTTCAATGGAGAGTATGACTACACATATTGACGTAGAAATGTTAATATTTGAATATATGTACGCACCGATACATACACTTATAATATAGACCAGTGATTGGTTGAGTGTGAGCAGCGGTCCAAGGAAGACTGGGCAGTCTGCATTGGCGTGAAACAATGGGAGCGCACAAGTTGCATGTGGGGCCCGCTAGAAACTTTCTAGTTTCAGTAATAAAGAACAAAAATGGTGTCTTGGCTTTATCTATCAATGTAAGCAGATACACTACGCAAAAATAAGGGAACAGGAAAAAGATAAGTTGTTACAAGATGCGCGCAGGCAGCAGCGCTCTCACGCCTGTGGTCGCGCTCCGAAATTCCATTAAACTGTATTAAAATTCACATTTCTTCGGTGATTTTTGAATATCTGTATGTATTTCAATAAAGATGTAGCAGCACGGAAAACAGTAAATTTTGAAAGGGGTTTACGAGAAAAAAAATTGGCAACCTCTGTTATAGACGAAAAATTCTAAGAGTATGGAAGCTGACTGAACTAAGTGATTAGAAAAAATTATATTGAATAATGAAAAATATTTTTTTCGTGAAAAACAAAAATTAAATTATCTCAGTCCGCTAATTTCTTTATTTTCGAACGAAAATTGATAATTTATATAAATAATAAATACATGTAAATATATGATACTAGCTGTCCCGGCAGACCTTGTTCTGCCCTATTTCTCTAAAACAAAGTCACATTGTTTTTTTTTAATATTACTAGCTATAGGCCTGTCGGCTGTTTTTTGAAAATTGTGTGAAGGAACCTGGCCTTAATGCTATATGTATAAAAATTGACAAATATTGACATTAATATTTATACGTCACTCGATTGTTTTGCCTTCCCGGAACCCGTCCACTAACATTTAAACTTTATGGTATGGTGTTAAAGTTCAAATTGACTTATAACGAATTTTTTGTATGAGAATACAGAAAAGTGTTATTTTAGGACTGATTCAGGGAATTTTTAAATTTTTTCTCTTCGTAATAACCTTCCTCAGACTTCATCAAATACAACAAAAAAAATCAGCCAAATCGGTTTAGCCGTTCTCGAGTTTCGCGCTTATCAAGACATTTTGGGATTAATTTTTATATTATAGATGATATACATATATGTATTTACTTTAGTGTCATGATTTTAGAAGAACATTTAAGAAGTCACAATGGTCGTCGCAAAGTGAAGACAAATGATTTTCCTTTTTCATAATTGAAATGTGCTTATAAAAGAGTTAAGTGAGTAGCTTTGACTCCATTTCTTATTCATTCCACGCTGTCTCGTCAAATGTTTACGAAAAATGTATGTCAAAAGGTCAGTCGAAGCTGCCTTAGATGTTAAACAAACACATTCAATAGGAAAGTGAAGCAGAACCGATATCGGAGGGGCGCGGCGCGTCGCCCGCAGGTGTACGCACTCCCGTCTCCCACATGATTTATTTCCTTATAAGATATCGTAAAGGGTTCGGCGAAACGAGATATTTTTGATGAAATATTATTACTATATGTCACAGGCATTTTTTATTACAAAAGAATTTTATCGAAGACTTCTATGTCTTAAAAAATAATATTTTACTAGGCAACCCGGCAAACGATGTCCTGCCGTACAAATTATTTTACTGTTGGTTATATATTCCATCGCGGCCTTGTTTATCGATCTATTGAAGACATAGATGGGCAAAATGTAATCAAATTAATGAAAATGATTAACGATTACATTTTACGTTTTTTACCATTAATATGACTGCATTTTGCTTATTTATGTTTTAAACACTACAAAATCCCAGATTGTATACACATTTATGATTTCTTAATGTTTTAAATGGATTTAATCATGATTACAGAGCAAGAAAATTAAAATTACGACTACATTTTGTAATCATTCATCATTAATCAGATTACATTTTGCCCATCTCTGATTGAAGATATAGAATTCCGTAGTACATTAGTCTGATATATATATATATATATATATATATCTCGTACGGTTTGGCCAGCGTTAGCGATTGAAGTGTGTAGGGACACATAGTATAATGTTAACGTAAGTAATTGATTTTGATAGTGTGATTTATGAAAGTGCGAATATTCCATAAATGAGGAACGTATGCATGTATTTAGAGACGGCTGCGTCCGTCGATTAAGTCAGTTCCGATAATACACAGTTAACAGCAACACGCATTTTATTTCCATAGTCCCCGAACTCTATAGGCCGCCACATTTACAACCTAAAAAGTGCACAAAAATATGTTATTTACGATATGATATTACACATCTATGAATCTTTCGACTTTCTTGTAATATATATATATATATATGTATTACACTTACAAACCCTTCTCTTGAACCACTCTATGTATTGCTTAAAACTGCGTTAATATCCGTTGAATAGTTTAAAAGACACAAGCGAACAGACAGCGGACGCGATTTCATTTTATACCATGTAATGGTTTGAAGAAATGTTGTTTGTTTTAATTGATTTCTGAATGAAAGTCATGTAATCAAGAAACACACAACAGCACATAATCTAGTTAACAAATGCATCCCGGTAGTAGACTTCAGGGACTCTGCTACCCGGGATAGAAGGCAGTGCGCAGAGTTTGGCGCACCGCCCGTGAGAAACGTTCAGAGAGATGAACTCTTTACACTCACCCCCCCCCCCCGCCCTGGGAGGAAGCCTGAACAGGCTATGGTCCCGGGGCAACTGGAAGAATTTGATATCCCAAGCGCGGGTAGTGTTGTTGGAAGGACACCCCGGGAGTACTAAAAAGTCATTAGGAGTCTGGCACACCGGGCTCGCTGCCCTCACAGTTACCCAGATGATCCTACCTACCCTGACTGCCCTCTGAATCAGGCAATGTATTATTCTTTCGTAAGCTCGTTGATGCTTATTTTTATATTGAATTGACACAGTGACTGCACCATACCTGATGGAAAGCATGGTGCTGTCCAAAAAACGCCAACGAATATCGACAGACAAGAAAAACCAATCGGTAGTCGCAGCGATCATGCCGGCCTGCACAAATATCTCTTCACGCTACGTTTAAAGGATCCCATATCATAGGATGGTAGGAACACGCTCGCTGGAAGACCATTCCACAGCCCAACGACACGGCAAAAGAAGGAGTTAGAGAACTTCTGATATTATTCTTACTTTATTCTTCTTATATCTTGTATTGTTCTACCGTGTTTTTCTTAACTCATACAAGTACATGTATTTATTTCTTTTAAAAGATTCGATACAGAACTACATAGTTTTATTAAAATCAGACCTCGACGGGTCGACTCGCTACAGATCACTGAAATTTCTAGTTTTTCTATTTGAGAACATCATTTTCACTTGTCTTTTTCCACGTGTATGGAATTCCTTTACATTTCCTCATTCTACGATAGAGGCAATAATTTGTGTTGATTGACTGAAATGAGTTAACGTTATTATAAATGCACGGCCATAATTAATACCTGCTATTATATGTATATTTATGTAAGGCCATAAAACTACTAATATTTCAGCTGGAGCTAAGGAGTTCTCTAATACACCTTTGTCGGGTCATTGGCTTGTGTAACGGTCTCGCGGTGAGCGCTATCCCTTTATCTTACAATACAGGGCCCTTTAACAAAACTGTGAACAAGTATTTGTGCAGGCCGGCATGATGGCGGCGACTGTCGACAGGCGCTTGTCCCCATACATACACCACAAACATAATTCAATTTAGAAGTCAAATAAACTCCATTAAAGCTACATTATGCGCGTTAGAACGTTACTCATTCATTTATTTTATAATACTGTATTTATTTGTATATACATATTGTTTTTGTATTTGAATACAGTTTGCTATTATGTTTCATGAAATATTAACCTTATCATAATATCCAAAGCTAACTTAATTAAATAAATCCTCTATTTTATTCAGCTCATAAAGTCGATTCACCGCCCTGCTGCTGCTGCGAGCGATTTTAAATCTCATTTTCATAAATTAGCAAATAAATTAACAATATTTATTTTGAATAACATCGTTGGAGTTCACGGCCGGTGCTCCCCTGTAAAGATGTTTGCTGGAACGTGCAAAGTTTGCTTCGGCAAGAACTGTCAAACAAGATATTCACAACTGTGGCAATGTTCATAAACGACATCGGACGGAGGGATTAGGGTTGCTGCAATATTAGATTTCGGATACGGATATCAATGTGCAGTGTGTTTCGGATATTTCCTTTCTTTTTTATTCCGATTAGTTTTATTATTCTCGGTGCAGTGGCCACACCACGCCTCATGGTAAGCACTGTGAAACCTAAAACGAAAATGACTATCAACAGTAAAAATCCTATCGATAGTCAGTGATCATGCCGCCCTGGACAGATATCTCTTCGCGCTTCGTTTAAAGGAAGGAGGTTTATATTATAGGGCGGTGGAAACTCGCTCGCAGGAACACCACTCCACAGGCCAACGACGCGGCTGCTGTAGGAGTTAGAGAACTTCTGAGTCCTGGCCGGGATGTGAGGTACCGCATAGCTGTGACTCCTTAGGCCCGCGCGCGTGATTTCACTTTCCCTGGTACAGACGTCAGAAAACACGCAGTGAGGCAATATCTCTGCGCAGCCAGGGCGGTTCAAGATGCTCAGATTTCTTTATATTACTTGTGCAAAGCGACTACGGTGCACTTTGTTTAACACTAACTCGATAAATTGTCCGCAGAGCACCGGATGCCACGCACAGTGCAGTCCTGAACCTGACCGCAACTGCCAAGAAACAGGTTGCATTTTGCAATAGGTGTCAAGGTCATAGGGTAGACTGGGTACAGTTGTAACAGGGTACGGTTGTAACAGAGTGAATATCTCTCGAATTATGGGTGGAATGAAGAGGAGTTCAAGGGGAGAAAGGAGCAGTTTACGTGTCCGAGCGTGTTTGTCAGTCTTTCGCGGCTGGCCGCGTGCTTCAGTTTGTTGTAAAAGGTCCTATTGTGTTTGATCGCGACAAAGTAAGTATTTTCAATCGAAGATTGTTTCTAATTACGTAGCTAATATCAAATATAGGATGATAAGTATTTTTTTGCTTGGAGCTTAGACCTTCGAGAATATGGAGTTGTAATTATTTTTGTGTAGGATAGTTTGCTTCGTCACTGTGATTTTTTTATTTATAAAGAATATAGATGGGTACAGTTGTAACAATTTTTGTGGGTACGGTTGTAACATTATTAATCCCTTCGTTCCTCGTTGTAGATGCCTAGGACACGCATAAGAAAGACTACAAAAAGACGAAATGACATATCGCAGTACAAGGACGCATATGAAGAAGTGAAAAATGGTAAATCTCTTAGAAGTGCCGCAGAAGCGCACGGAGTTAACTATGTTTCTCTACTTCGATACATGAAAAAAGGGATCAGGTTGAGAGCGATGAGGCAGAAAATGCCGTTATGGGGTTATGTGGCACCTAACAGAGTTTTCACTCACAAACAAGAATGTGCACTTTCCAAGTATCTTACTCGCTGTGCGGACATATACTTCGGACTCTCTAGAAAAGAGGTGAGGAAGATGTCGTTCGAATTAACCGTTAAATATGGTTTGAAGAAACCAAGTTTTTGGATTAAGAATAAGATGGCTGGAGAAAATGGTTTCGTTCTTTCATGAAAAGGAACCCTGAACTGTCTGTACGCGCAGCCCAGGCTACAAGCCTCTCTAGAGTAACAAGCTTCAACAGGACTAACGTCGGCATTTTTTCCGACGACTTACAAGTTGTTCTGGATCGTCATGACTTTGAGCCACTTAACATATATAACGTTGATGAAACTGATGTCACTACGGTTCAGAAGCCAGACAGAATAGTAGCACGATGCTTTAAAATGTCAAAATCAACAGATCCTATCGCTTTTATCAATCTATTAAAATTTTTGAGAACAGATGCTTCATTTTATGTTGATTTTGTTTTAATTATAGTTATTTTGAAGTCAAGGTACTGATAATTGAAGTTACTAATGCTGTTTTGTTGACTGATTATAAGAGACTGACAACAAGAAGATATTTTAGATACTTGATAATATATACTCCATTTCTCACTTAAATAACTATAAAAGTTGTGTCTTATCAGCGTTATACACTCTATTTTATTACTCTTCTGTGATTTTATTGTAATAAATCTATTTAGAACACATTAATAGTGCCTCATTTCCATGTGTTACAACTGACCCCAACCACTGTTACAACTGACCCTGGTATGGGGGTAAGTTGTAACAAACGTATGTGTTTTTTCAAAATGCTCCTGTAGCCTAATTATTGAATTAGGCGCTTAAATTTCATGAATATTTTGTAGACTAAAGAACACTATTTTACTTCGCGTGCTTAGTTCTAGAATTGTTGGTGTCATTACGATTTTATGAGCGATTAATGCAAAATTGTTACAACCGTACCCAGTCTACCCTACGTCAATCGACTCACTCCACTATAAAACCAAACATAAATAGCAACAACTTGCACTAGCACTTGTCACAACAAACACACACACATTTATTTCTAATTATTGTGAGTTTAGTGTTATATTTTCCTTTTCTTTGTTAGCTTTTAAATATTATCTGTTGTGGCCGCGTACCAATATTTAGTTAATTGTCATACAACATTATTTAATAGTTAGTTATAGGGTAGGTTACGGTGGATTCCAACAGATTCGTATATCGCGTTGACATCGACCAATAAAATGGCATGGTGTGAGGGTAGTAGCGCAAATCTTTCGCTGCCTACTACTACCGTTTCGTCGTTCGATGGTGACACACCACGCTTGGGCGCATCATTGAAAACTTCGTTGTCTCGTGCCATAATATAATTTTGTGGACTATTGTCTGTGTTAGTGGAGTGCTAGGCCCCCCTGACGAGAGACCGTCAAGCAAGCCGCTGGCCAGCGTGCATATCAAACATTGCGGCAGTAGAGGTAAGTGGAAGTATTTGTCGAACCCCCCACACCAAACAGCGACCGTATTAACCTTTACTTTTGGGCCGGGAACAAACAAATTGTGCAAATGGCACAGCTTGTCAACTGTACCGTATGTAAAATGTTTTATAATTGCTGTTCAATGATAGTGAATAAATAAATAAAAAAGTAAGTTAAATAGAAAGTAGTAAATTCTCAAGCGTAGTGAATGTTCCACTGCTGTATTAACACTCTTCTCTTTTCATCTCAATGATCTCAGAACTACGTTTGTAATCATGTATTTTATTCTAATGTGATTATTTATAGTAATATTAATATATCATCAAGCTACATCCCTGTCAGCGTGGGCAGGGATACATTAATGGCGGTATCCACTTTGCACTTAATCACGGTGATTTTAGAATATATAATCTAAAGCAATCCTTTGGAATATACCATTCGGTTTCGGATATCTATAGGTAGCATCCCTAGCGGATTCACATTTCTTAGCCTCTCCGATATGTCTCCGCTCGAGGAGTTTCCTTTTTACTTTTAATGACGCAATTGAATCTTGTCACATAATATCGATATATTCTCGACTCTAATCGAATATATTTAAAAATACCATGAAATTTAGCACACCAGTTCGTTTATAAATATATAGTTGAGTCATATCCTAGTTCTCTAACTCCTTCTTTTGCCGTGTCGTTGGGGTGTGGAATGGTCTTCCAGCGAGCGTGTTCCCACCATCCTATGATATGGGATCCTTTAAGCGTAACGTGAAGAGATATTTGTGCAGGCCGGCATGATCGCTGCGACTACCGTTGGGTTTTTCTTGCCTATCGATAGTCGTTAGCGTTTTTTTGGCTGCACCATGCTTACCATCAGGTATGGTGCAGTCACTGTGTCGAGTCAGAATAAATAAAAAAAAAAAAAATCACATATTCTAAGTGGGAAAATAAGTATTAAGGCGGTGAAAACTCCATCAATACCGGTTCAGGAGCTATGGCATTAAACGCGTTCAAATACTCAATTTGATAGTTAAGGTGAAAGATATTTGGACTTTATGTATTGTAAAATTAAATACGAAATACACCGTATCTATTGTGAGAATATTTCATAACTACACAATTTTAATGAACTCGTCGTAAACAGACCGTAATGGTGACTCATTTTGGCTTATCAGCGGTCAGATGGCGACGAGCTCAGTGACTCATAGATCTTGAGACCTTCAGCTGCGATATGTGTAGGCCGGCATCGCGACGGACATTGTCCATCGATTTACGTCCTTTTATAGTCGCTGTCATTTTCAGACCAGACTGCACTTACCGTCAGGTGCACTGCAGTCACTTTGTCGAGCCAGTGTAATAAAAAATCCAAATCACGCCTTAAGGGTTGACAACGCTTTAGTTCCTAGTGCCTCGCATTGGCCGTTACTCTACGATTCCTTGCAATGTCTATAAAAATCCTAAACTAATGAAAAGTGGCTCAGCATTGTAGGAATCATGAGGGTATAAAGAATATTAGCACGTTTGCACAAAGCTCTCACAGTAATCTACTGAATCAGGAACAGCGGGACGGAAAGAATGCGCGGACCCGCCTCAGCCTATTATTTCTCACAGGCCTGCCGCCGTGACAAGAATAAATGGAACCAGATTGAGAAAAACCGTAGGTCGACAATTCAGGGGACGAAATTCAGTACTTTAGCAAATAGATTCACTCTGCAATATAAAATAATGGCAGAGTTTTCTATTGACGACGATTCCAAGTAAGCGCACACTGCGGAAATCCTTACTAATAAAAACTAAATTACTAGTCACTAGAACAAAGAAGAGTAAAGAAATATTTGTGCAGACCGACATAATCACTGTGAGTATCGATATGGGTTTCTCTAATGTCGATAATCGTTGTCGTTTTTTGGACCGCACCATGCTTACTGATCATGCATGCATGGTGTGGTCATATTGTCTAGTCAGGATTAAAAAAAATACTTACTCATTTGAAAAAATATCGTTAAATAAATTTCAATTTGGAACACTTCGTTTATTTTTGTTCGATAAATCAAAGAGTTTGGCAACACTGACCCTTAAAAATATTCAAACGTAATTATATAAAAACCCCACAAATTAAAATGGTTAATTTTGATTTTATATGAATTTATATTAGTATTTCTACGTTTCTGCCTAAAAATCATATATCAATATATACAAATTTATTTTTCAGTGCGACATTGCTCCAAATAATCATGCTCATTCTTTTTTAGAACAACCTGTGGGCAGTGACATGAGTGTCTTTTGTTGGAAACCACAAATACTGATATTAATTTCAGCTTAATACATATACGCCTTCCTGAGTAAAAGGATCTTAAGGCCAACAACCAAGTGATACAATAAAGGTTCCGTATTTTCTTTTGAGATACGTAACCCTAAAAATATACCTATTACAGACTTGATGCTGAATAGCATTTTACATTTAACTTTGTCACTGAGTCATTCCAATTAAAATAATCCCATTAAAGATAACTAGGAAATCCTATTAGGGGACTAGAGGCTCTCCGAGTTACTGAGATATAATTGGATGAGAAATTAAGAACAATACGGGCCCGAACGCAGGAGATGACTGCGTGCATAATATTCGGGCACCAGGTACGGATTCAAGGATACAGCAACATCCCTATGGAAACGCGAATGTTCATTGGTAGACTTTTTTCCAAATATGTACAGATTCCGGCACCACGTGCTCACCGGTGAAGGAAAATATCGTAAGGTAGTCCGCATGGGATCTAATAAAAATGTCATGTTCTGTGCGAACGGCGGTCAGCTGCGCCACTGGTCACGATGGGCACGACATACACTTCGCGCTTCCCATTGCCATGAATGCCGTCACTTACAATGAATAATAACTGTTAACACAAATCGATGCACGTATTAAGAGCTACATCTATACCGCCCAACAGAAAAATTTGTGCAAATACATTTAATGTTTAACAGCAACTCCAAAAATATTTATTATAAATTATGACCGGTGGTCGTGGGTCTGGTTGTAGAAAGACACGGATTTTGGCGTTTTACTGTTTATTTTCACTTTAAGGCACACCGAACTGCGACGCACACGCACGTACACTAGCCTTGCGTCTCGGTAGTCGACTGCTTTTGCTAGAGCATCCCTTGCGCGCGTGCATCCCTTACCCCGCGCGTCCCATAACACTCTAACGACCTTTAGGGCGTTTACCACAAACACGTATCGGGTGGCGTCTACATGCTATAAAATACAAAATATAAGTACATAGCTCTGGAGGATTTAATGATAATGACAATACAAACTGACAGATGAGTTGTATTAACAGTATAAACTAACATAACTTTTTTTATTTATGAATCAATTGTAATAATATTAACAAATATAGTGTTATTATTAACATACGTTAAAGGCAGCTTTCCATAATACAATAGTGAAAACCGCATTTGAAACTGTTATGTCGATTCAAAGACTAGACCAACGCGTACACTATTAATAATTCTCATACATTTTAACTAGCCTACATTGCGCATGGAAAGTTTTTCTGGTCACTCGCATATATATATATACAGATTTGTAAGTTATATAGCATCTATGCAACGTCGGAGAGGTGACGGCGGAACGAATTTATTTTATGTATGTATTGATTGATATAGATAATAAAACATTTCGGATATCCTTGCTTCGTGTACGGGCGAGCGAAGTCCATAACGACCCTATTTTATGATACTTTCACACAAAGGGCCGCTTATCTGAATATTTTACTCCGCCCTTCGACAGCCCTTCTATTCAGTGAAGAATTGAACAAATTGTTTGCATTCCATCACTTCCTTTCGCCGAACTAACGTAATTTAAAAGTAAAACCTTTTTTGTAAACTGTAATTCCCCCGTCTTTATAAATTATTAATTTAATCCGGGAATTATGGACACATTGGCATCAAGGCGATCGACAGACCCCGAGGGGCGCAAACTCGAGCTACATCAGATATTTTTTTCGGAAACTTATCAAAAATGTATCGTAATCGTGATTGGATAAACAAGGTAAGGTTATTGTGGTCATTATTAAATCCCTATGTAAATGTTATAAAAATTTATCGTTGCAAGAATTAATTTCAGAATGAATTTAGTCGTTTGTAGCAAACGGAGACCTCGCAATGTTATACGACGAGTAACGACACGGCAAAAGGATATTTCGAAATGTGGTCTTTAACATTTCGCATTTAATCATTTTGTCGGGTCAGTATAAAAAACACTTATCAGTCGAGTTTTTGACGATAAACGTAAAAATAACTCGTATCAACTGAAATATTCCTATATGAATATGGAGCAGGCCAGGATATTGGTGAATAATTCGCTATTTTCTTTTATGTTGCGCTCGTTTTCTGGACCGCGTAATGCCGCTCATAGAGCGCAGTACAGCCACTCTACCGTGCTAGTATAATAATATATATTTCGTGATGGCAAACGCAAACAAAGTTGCAGACATAAGCCAGTCAATTATAGTCTAGTCTAGCAAAGTCTCCAATCAGATCGGAAGAGATATCATCGCTGCAGCTAACAAAGGCAAAGTTGTCAGCTGGTAACAAGCGAACTGGGGCGCGGGTTGTTATATTCGCTGAGAGGCTTCGATTCATTGCCGCTCGTCAGTGGAGCCAACAGACCCTAGAGCTTCTACCCTCAATCGTAGCTCGAGTTCCGGGATATAAATTCGAAATTTCATACGATCTCTAAAATCCTGTGGCATCTTCTTCAATTCATTGCTATTCGTCTTTGTAGCCAGTATAATAGTGGCTAAGATTTTATTGTCTCAGTCTTATTTCGGGTTCCGGGATAAAATTTCGAATATATGCAAAGTTTTCCCGGTCCCGAAATCCCGGGAAACTCTATACTATTTGAACTTTTGAAAAATTAGAGAAAGAAACATTATATTATATAATCGCAGCCATAAAATTACAGAAATATCCAAATAACTTAGGTGATTTTGATAGCTAAGCTCGTCAGAAATTAGCCATGTGTTGCGCGCACAGATAACAAACTGTTTACAAGATGCGCGCGGGCACCGGCGCTGCAGCATTGGCCCCTCCGCGCGCCTGTCTTCATTTGATATGCGCATGTGCGGCCGTACGCGATCGCGCTCCCGTGTTCTGTTAAACAGCACAATTGTTTTTTTTTAGAAGTAAAATGCCAGATCCACGCGTGAATCTGTTACATTTTTTTTCTGGATTTACTTTATATATGAATGTTTCATTTGAAATGGTTGCTTCTTAAACGATCCACTAGTATTGCTAACCAAGAACTCTGTATTCTTAGAATTAGCAAGTCTTAAGGAACATTCATATGAGAAGTAAATGTAATAAAAACTTACAATACGTATACAATTCGTTTAAGAAATACCGATCAAGGATTGATTAACAGGAATCCAATGTTTTTTTTAAGTAATAAACAAGTTATCTTAATGTCACAAGAAGATATGTAAATAGGCAATTACTTTTAAATATCTTCTTCGTATGATTGTCTCGATATCGAAAATTAAATTAAAATTTTAAATTCCCGCGTTTTGATAAGTAATCCCGGAATTTAAGGCCTAGCAGGCGCTAGATAGCGCTGTTTCATCACGCCTCGACAAGCGGCTTTATCTATTGTATTGATTCTTAGTTCGAGGTCTTCGCTACGAGTTGGCAAATTGGTTTCAATATTATTTTAGCGGCTTATAGGTTTCATTGTTTTAAATTGAATTTCGGTGAAAATCAATAACGTTAACTAAAGATTCAGCTTGCGATTTCGTGTACGGAGAATAACAATTTCGTTTGAACTGCGTAGTGTAGAACAACAGCTAACAAGAAGAAGGGAGCTGTATATATTTTGCCTCTATCCGATCGATTTAAATGAAACTATTAATCCTGTAGAAAATATATTATTAATAACATTGGTCATGAAAAATGGTTGATAGTGCAAACGTAACGAGCAGTGTCGTCGCGTCTATCCAACCAATGAAAACCAATAATGCCCAATATTTTATGTTGACAAACATGAATGCATAAAAATGTAAAACCTCGTAAATATTAATTTGGCAATTGTCGCGTGTTGGGAGTATAAAAATATTGTTACTACAAAACTAGGGCGTACCTTTAACTTTAGATTTTTAGACTTACAGGTACGCGGTTACGAATTTAAGTCTCGAGGTGCTCTTTCGAATGGGTTAACTGTCAAATAAATTAGATTGGCGCATATCTATACCGTTCATTCACAAAAACGGGGCGCGCTTGTCCAGAATATTAATTAGACAGCTATTTATCTGTAATGACGAGCCGCAAAAAAATGAATATTTAGTGTACAGAATCCTCTGTGTAGTCGATTTTGCTCAGTTGTTTTATATCATAACACCATATTAAGTTTAAATGTGTATTGTGGTGTATATACACGAATAAGAAAGGATAGAATTTATTTTTAATGATTGGTTGTACGGTATGACTGGTTATTAGCGTTTTTAACAGCGAATGAAACAATTATTATTATTATTTTATTTATTGCTGGTTATTATTTTGGGAGTCGAAGCTGCTCGCGTCCGTAGGCTTTACCCTAGTTTCCCTACACGTGACTCCTGGGTGGTGCTAAACGAGCAGCAGCGAGGTGGTAGGGTGTGGGTGCCCGTCTGGATCGCGACCACAGTACATGGGTGTAAAGCCCGTCATAGTGACCAGTTTCGGTTTGTCGCGTTTCGGGATCAGCTTGTGTATATCCAGTGGCTCATATACCTGGAGACCTTCAGTCGCGGTATATGTGGGCCGACATGACGATGTAGACTATCAATGGATTTTCATCCTTTGATAGTCGCTTTCGTTTTTGGACTACACTGTACTTACCATCAGGTACTCTGTAGTCACTATGTCGGGCCAGTGTAAAAAAAAAAAAAATTAAATAGCGCGGCACCGGCCAAAGGATTTATTTTATTAGGCGAGCTAACGACCTTAATAAATAATACTAAAAAAATATATTGTTAAAACAAAAATATTATAGTATAAAGAGTATTGGTGAAAGCCAGAGTTACGTTATCACAGTCGTGGAGGCGTTGGAGCCATAAATATAATATGTTGTTCTCGCAAATGCTTTACAAACGAAACAATAATTATTTTAATGTGGTAAAACAAATATCGTTATGATAATACGGGGTAATTAAAAAGGGGCTCAGCAAGGGATGGTAATTACGCATATCTATTATAGAGGATAGAATACAATTTATATAATGCGACTAGTTAATTTGTGATCCGAAGCACGTTTTGTTCGCTATACAGTATGCATTTAAATCTCTGTCCGACCACACCATTTCTCGGTATCGATATTAGAAATATTTACTTTATCCTTGGTAGCAAAAAAGTCGACACGACAGGTCGAAAAGACGTCCACTGCTGCACATAGGTCTCCATTAATGCCTTCTAGAGCAATCCGTCCAAAACAGCTTGCACCCAGCGTCACCCTTTGGTCTAGATTAGGCCATTTGATCACCTTGTCAGTGGACATCTTACACTGATATCCTGGGCAATTTCAGCCTTGGCGACGTTTCCAAACCACACCAAGGCGTAGGCGTTAGTCGCAGCTCTATTCAGCGAAGGTGAATTCAAAAACAGTCAAATGCGCAGAACATACTTGATGCGTGAACGCTAGCCCTTGTACAAACGCACCCTTTCATCCAAACCCCTCTTAACCTATGGGACAGGGAACCGACACAACTAGAAAGGGGCCGGGCGCAGTGTCTGGGTACTCATAACTGGCCCCTGTCAGCGCGCTGCGCAGCGCACAGCGACCGCATCCTGGCAATCGCGTCGGCTCCTGGTTAAGGGGCTTGCACGATGTTTTATAGCGCAAGTTGTTGCGGTCATGTCCCGCATGGTATAAAAGTCCTCCTACCCGAATAAAATTACAATGTTATCGTGACAGCAACATTCCCCTTTTGCGTGGGACAGGGTTTTAGTTACATACTGTATGTAAATTTTTAGGGATCGCCGCCTTATTTAATTACATGATGTGTAATTAGTGGATGCCCCTTTGGGACTGCGGGCTAATACCTTAGTTTACTAGCCCTTATGTTTTGTAATGTAAAAGGTTTTAAATTAGCGACTCAAAATAATTACTTTTTGGAGTAGAAACCGATTATACCTTTCTATTTTTGTATCTTGGGGGGAAAATATTGCATAGGACCAAAAACGCTAAAAGGGCAGCGATGTGTCAGACTCCTACTGACTAAAAACCCCGGGATGTCCTTCCAACTACTCCACTCGGGCCTTGGATGCCAGATTCGTCCAGTTGCCCGAGGAGCAACCTTAGCCTTCTCAGGCTTCCTTGCGAGGGGTGGGTGTAAATCGCCAACTTTTCCAAGCTTATCTCACAGACGGGGGGCCGGACACCGTGCACCGCCTCCCTCTCATCCGGATAGCAGACTCCCTCAAGTCGACTGCCCGGTTTATCTATTGATCTACCGCAGCCCACTATTATATTACTCGTATTAATCTCGGGGATCGATCTGTATATTTTCTTGATAGATGCAGGATATTTGTACAAAACGAAACTGTTAGGGTCGGTTAGCCGTAAACAAAATAAATAAATACACAGGGAAAAATTAAGTTTGCAGTCACGTAGCCGCCGCCCGCAATATACGTGCGGTCCGTCCATTAAATATGACACTGTTAAATAATAAATATATGGAATTTTACGTATTTATTATAATATTACATTGTTTACAGTGACGTTGTCAAACTGATGTTCCTTTTATTTAAATACAATAAAAAGCTTACAAACTAATGAAAGAAGGATATATAACAGAGTCTCCGCCTTTATTTAGCCACCGCCGTAATCAGGATCTGATTAATATGTCTTTTCCACAGTTGACCAGAATCCGTTAATATTTCATAATGAAGTTGTCCTAATCACCTCTGTGAACTTAGCAGCCGACTTTCGAAAAAAATTGTTTTGATATTGCCATCGGATTCTACATCGATTGTACCCGTTTGTACCACTTTGATTTTTGTTTGTACCTCAAACCAAAAAAAATTACAGCGTTTTTAAAATTTGGCCCGCAGCCGACTTTAGCAAATTAAAAAATTTCCCAAATGGTCTGATTCGGGGTCGTTTGTACCCGTTTGTACCACCTTCATTTTTCTTTTTTTTCAAAACCCAAAAAAGATACAGCGATTTGAAAATTTAAAAAAATAAAATCAACTTCCCCAATTTTTGGAATTTTGGAAATCTGCAAACGGGGATCGCAGTGCAATCGTTTGTACCCGCAGGAATCATTTTTGTTTTCGTTTGTACCTCAAACCAAAAAAATTTAAGAGCACTTTTCATTTTTGAAAAATAAAATCCGCATAATTTCCGTAATTTTTGAGATTTTGCAATTCTGTAAACGGGGATCGGTAGACGACGGCGCCGTGAGGTTTGTACCACTTTGCGTTTCGTTTGTACCTCGAACCGAAAAAAATTGCAAGAGTTTTAAAAATTTCGAAAAATCAACTTCCCCAATTTTTGGAATTTTGGAAATCTGCAAACGGGGATCGCAGTGCAATCGTTTGTACCCGCAGGATTCATTTTTGTTTTCGTTTGTACCTCAAACCAAAAAAATTTAAGAGCACTTTTCATTTTTGAAAAATAAAATCCGCATAATTTCCGTAATTTTTGAGATTTTGCAATTCTGTAAACGGGGATCGGTAGACGACGGCGCCGTGAGGTTTGTACCACTTTGCGTTTCGTTTGTACCTCGAACCGAAAAAAATTGCAAGTGTTTTAAAAATTTCGAAAAATCAACTTCCCCAATTTTTGGAATTTTGGAAATCTGCAAACGGGGATCGCAGTGCAATCGTTTGTACCCGCAGGAAACATTTTTGTTTTCGTTTGTACCTCAAACCAAAAAAATTTAAGAGCACTTTTCATTTTTGAAAAATAAAATCCGCATAATTTCCGTAATTTTTGAGATTTTGCAATTCTGTAAACGGGGATCGGTAGACGACGGCGCCGTGAGGTTTGTACCACTTTGCGTTTCGTTTGTACCTCGAACCGAAAAAAATTGCAAGAGTTCTAAAAATTTCGAAAAATCAACTTCCCCAATTTTTGGAATTTTGGAAATCTGCAAACGGGGATCGGAGCAAAATCGTTTGTACCCGCAGGAATCATTTTTGTTTTCGTTTGTAGCTCAAACCAAAAAAATTTAAGAGCACTTTTCATTTTTGAAAAATAAAATCCGCATAATTTCCGTAATTTTTGAGATTTTTCAATTCTGTAAACGGGGATCGGTAGACGACGGCGCCGTGAGGTTTGTACCACTTTGCGTTTCGTTTGTACCTCGAACCGAAAAAAATTGCAAGAGTTTTAAAAATTTCGAAAAATCAACTTCCCCAATTTTTGGAATTTTGGAAATCTGCAAACGGGGATCGCAGTGCAATCGTTTGTACCCGCAGGAAACATTTTTGTTTTCGTTTGTACCTCAAACCAAAAAAATTTAAGAGCACTTTTCATTTTTGAAAAATAAAATCCGCATAATTTCCGTAATTTTTGAGATTTTGCAATTCTGTAAACGGGGATCGGTAGACGACGGCGCCGTGAGGTTTGTACCACTTTGCGTTTCGTTTGTACCTCGAACCGAAAAAAATTGCAAGAGTTTTAAAAATTTCGAAAAATCAACTTCCCCAATTTTTGGAATTTTGGAAATCTGCAAACGGGGATCGCAGTGCAATCGTTTGTACCCGCAGGAAACATTTTTGTTTTCGTTTGTACCTCTAACCAAAAAAATTTAAGAGCACTTTTCATTTTTGAAAAATAAAATCCGCATAATTTCCGTAATTTTTGAGATTTTTCAATTCTGTAAATGGGGATCGGTAGACGACGGCGCCGTGAGGTTTGTACCGCTTTGCGTTTCGTTTGTACCTCGAACCGAAAAAAATTGCAAGAGTTTTAAAACTTTCGAAAAATCAACTTCCCCAATTTTTGGAATTTTGGAAATCTGCAAACGGGGATCGCAGTGCAATCGTTTGTACCCGCAGGAAACATTTTTGTTTTCGTTTGTACCTCAAACCAAAAAAATTTAAGAGCACTTTTCATTTTTGAAAAATAAAATCCGCATAATTTCCGTAATTTTTGAGATTTTTCAATTCTGTAAATGGGAGTCGGTAGACGACGGCGCCGTGAGGTTTGTACCGCTTTGCGTTTCGTTACGGTATACTGACGGTATGCGAGGACTCCATAATGCTGTAAACGAGTCCTGCGAATCCCTAGAGACAAAACGCAAGCGCTGTAATAACAATCTAATTCTCAACTCGATTCGCAGACCTCATATTTTTATAGATATTGAGTGCCTCGAGTGGCCTCAATTAGCAAAGAGATGTGAATTCTTGCCAAGAACGATGGAGTTCTTGAGAGATAAGTGAAATTCCAATGAAACTCAAAGTTTGTAATATGGAATACAAACTAGTAGCCGTAATAATTTACAGCGGTGGATCAAATCAAGGCGGAAGTAGCATAGGCCATTATTGCCCGTTCATCCGAAGGATCACTTGAAAATGGGAAGTCCATGACGACCTAAATTCCAATAAGAAAACCTTTTCTTGCTTCCGCAAGGAAACTCCTCCTAAACCAGAGGATACATGTGTTATATTATGTGAAATAACATTGGTAACATATGATAATAATATTAAATGATGATTGTTATGGTGTTAATAACTTTGAAAACAATCCAAAATGAACAAGGAATGTGAAACACATACAGGGTGATAGGTTATGCGATACAATCCTTGATAGAAGTTGAAATACAGTTTATTTGCAATCATTTAAGTCATATGACACCGTGTCCGAAATTTGTTCATTTCTGAGTTATTCAAGATATAAGTATTTTTATTAAAAACTCCAGTTTTTATGTTAAAATGTGCCCTCGTAGTGATGAATACAAAATAATGTTATTGTTTTCGCTGTATTCGTATAGCCACATAATAGTAATCTCATTTTAAATTAAAATTTGCAAGAAGGAAGTTCTAACAGTATAGAATGTCACCAAATGACAGTGTAGCTCCACACATCTCAAAAGTAGAAACCTTAGCTAAACAGCTAAAGGAAAATGTTGAAAGTATTAGTGAAATGGCCATCATTACAAAAATACTTAGTACATTACCTTCCAAGTATAGATCACTGCGTCAAGCGTGGATGTCAATGGATCCACAACAGCAAACAATAATTAATTTAACTGCTCGATTATTAGATGAAGAGGCAAGTTTGGCATGTGAAGAAGAACAGGATACTGCTCTTCTTGTTGCTAATAGAAGTTGAAAGAAGCAGCCAAATAAAAATGTAGCGAGTAGTAGTGGTACTACCCAAAACAAACCTGTCAAACATAGATTTGAGTGTTATAATTGCGGGAAGCGGGGTCATTTTTCTAAAGAGTGTCGTGCACCAAGAAAATCTAAATACAGAAAGCCTCAGCAAGAAGGCACAGACATGTTAGCATTCAATGTAGAAAGTAATTATACATGTAATGTTGAAGAAGACATTTGGATACTGGATAGCGGCGCCTCTGCTCATATGACCTTCAGAAAGGATTTCTTTTTAGAACTTCATGACTGCAGTCAAAAATCATTGACATTAGGAAATAGACAGTCTGTGGGAGTATCTGGCATTGGAAAAATTCTAATAAAGAGACATGTCAATGGACAGTGGGAGGACAGTGAACTTCATGTTGATGTTTTGTATGTTCCAAGACTGCGAAGAAACTTGTTTTCAGAAGGTGTTATAATAAAGAAAAATTATACAATTATTAAAAAGGACACAAGTGCTTTAATTCACAAAGACAATGAAGTTGTAATGTGGGCTAAAATCACAGAAAACAATTTGTATGAGTTAAAAATAAAAACAGTGATTATAGAGTATTTAAAACAAGCTTTTAAAATTAAAGAATTAAATTTGAAATGTTTTGTAGGTATGGAAATTGAAAGAACAGATAATTATATTGTATTTATTCATCAGAGAAATTATATACAGCAAATTATTGACAAGTTTTGTATGAGTACTGCAAATCCTGTCAGTATCCCAGCAGATGTAAATATTATTATCTCAAAGAATTTAGATGAAAATGTTGTTAATTTTCCTTACCGAAAAGCCATAGGCTCTCTGCTATTTTTAAGTTCTGTTTCTAGACCTGATATTTCTTTTGCTGTAAATCTATTAAGCAGATATGTAAACAATCCTAAACAGCAACATGTAAATGCCGTTAAACGAGTAATTAGATATTTAATTAATACCAAAAATTTATGTATAAAATATGGAGAAAGTAGTGATTTGATTGGGTATTCAGATTCTGATTTTGCTAGGTATGTAGATACTCGTAAATCTACTACAGGCTATATTTTTAAAATGAATGGTAGACCAATAACATGGTCTAGTCAAAAACAAAAGACCATTGCTCTTTCCACAACAGAAGCAGAGTTTGTTGCAGTCTGTGAATCTGCAAAAGAGATTTTATGGTTGCAGCAATTAATGTCAGACTTGGGTGAAAGTTTTGAATGTGTCACACTGTGTGTTGATAATCAGAGTGCCATTAAATTAATTAATAATCCTGTATATCATAAACGCACAAAACATATTGATGTTAAATGTAATTTTGTAAGGGAAAAGGTTGAATTGGGTTTAATTAAAATTGCTTATGTTTCAAGTAAAGACCAATAAGCGGATATTTTGACAAAAGCCTTGCCAACTCAAACTTTTGTTTACCTGAGATCAGTTTTTGGTTGTTTAATTATTATTTTTTTGTGAAGGCCTTTGTTAAAGAGATGTTTAAAATTAAATTTTAGTGGGAGTATTGTAATAATGATTAAAAAAAAATTTAATTGATGGTAACACTGAAGTATTCTTGTCATGTTGTTGTAATCGTTATTCAAAATAAATAAAACGTTTTGTGCTGACAAATAAAGTGAATTTTAATAATAAGACCCTGATCGAACATTTCTCAACGAAACGAATTGTGTCATCGAACGAAAAAAACTGCACACGTGCGCGATAACATAAAGAGGATTTCTAGGAAACGGATCACTTCTATTTGTACCTTTTAAATAGCCAATGAATCAAGGAACAAATTTATGTAATTTGTACACAATATTCCATGCATTTTTTCTTGGAAATTCTTCGTTTACTTACCTAAAACATATTTTTTTTGCAAAATGATATATGGTTTTTTTGCTTTTATTTAAGTAATGACGATTCCTTCTTGCAAATTTTAATTTAAAATGAGATTACTATTATGTGGCTATACGAATACAGTGAAAACAATAACATTATTTTGTATTCATCACTACGAGGGCACATTTTAACATAAAAACTGGAGTTTTTAATAAAAATACTTATATCTTGAATAACTCAGAAATGAACAAATTTCGGACACGGTGTCATATGACTTAAATGATTGCAAATAAACTGTATTTCAACTTCTATCAAGGATTGTATCGCATAACCTATCACCCTGTATGTGTTTCACATTCCTTGTTCATTTTGGATTGTTTTCAAAGTTATTAACACCATAACAATCATCATTTAATATTATTATCATATGTTACCAATGTTATTTCACATAATATAACACATGTATCCTCTGGTTTAGGAGGAGTTTCCTTGCGGAAGCAAGAAAAGGTTTTCTTATTGGAATTTAGGTCGTCATGGACTTCCCATTTTCAAGTGATCCTTCGGATGAACGGGCAATAATGGCCTATGCTACTTCCGCCTTGATTTGATCCACCGCTGTAAATTATTACGGCTACTAGTTTGTATTCCATATTACAAACTTTGAGTTTCATTGGAATTTCACTTATCTCTCAAGAACTCCATCGTTCTTGGCAAGAATTCACATCTCTTTGCTAATTGAGGCCACTCGAGGCACTCAATATCTATAAAAATATGAGGTCTGCGAATCGAGTTGAGAATTAGATTGTTATTACAGCGCTTGCGTTTTGTCTCTAGGGATTCGCAGGACTCGTTTACAGCATTATGGAGTCCTCGCATACCGTCAGTATACCGTAACGAAACGCAAAGCGGTACAAACCTCGCGGCGCCGTCGTCTACCGACTCCCATTTACAGAATTGAAAAATCTCAAAAATTACGGAAATTATGCGGATTTTATTTTTCAAAAATGAAAAGTGCTCTTAAATTTTTTTGGTTTGAGGTACAAACGAAAACAAAAATGTTTCCTGCGGGTACAAACGATTGCACTGCGATCCCCGTTTGCAGATTTCCAAAATTCCAAAAATTGGGGAAGTTGATTTTTCGAAATTTTTAAAACTCTTGCAATTTTTTTCGGTTCGAGGTACAAACGAAACGCAAAGTGGTACAAACCTCACGGCGCCGTCGTCTACCGATCCCCGTTTACAGAATTGCAAAATCTCAAAAATTACGGAAATTATGCGGATTTTATTTTTCAAAAATGAAAAGTGCTCTTAAATTTTTTTGGTTTGAGGTACAAACGAAAACAAAAATGTTTCCTGCGGGTACAAACGATTGCACTGCGATCCCCGTTTGCAGATTTCCAAAATTCCAAAAATTGGGGAAGTTGATTTTTCGAAATTTTTAAAACTCTTGCAATTTTTTTCGGTTCGAGGTACAAACGAAACGCAAAGTGGTACAAACCTCACGGCACCGTCGTCTACCGATCCCCGTTTACAGAATTGCAAAATCTCAAAAATTACGGAAATTATGCGGATTTTATTTTTCAAAAATGAAAAGTGCTCTTAAATTTTTTTGGTTTGAGGTACAAACGAAAACAAAAATGTTTCCTGTGGGTACAAACGATTGCACTGCGATCCCCGTTTGCAGATTTCCAAAATTCCAAAAATTGGGGAAGTTGATTTTTCGAAATTTTTAAAACTCTTGCAATTTTTTTCGGTTCGAGGTACAAACGAAACGCAAAGTGGTACAAACCTCACGGCGCCGTCGTCTACCGATCCCCGTTTACAGAATTGCAAAATCTCAAAAATTACGGAAATTATGCGGATTTTATTTTTCAAAAATGAAAAGTGCTCTTAAATTTTTTTGGTTTGAGGTACAAACGAAAACAAAAATGATTCCTGCGGGTACAAACGATTGCACTGCGATCCCCGTTTGCAGATTTCCAAAATTCCAAAAATTGGGGAAGTTGATTTTTCGAAATTTTTAAAACTCTTGCAATTTTTTTCGGTTCGAGGTACAAACGAAACGCAAAGTGGTACAAACCTCACGGCACCGTCGTCTACCGATCCCCGTTTATAGAATTGCAAAATCTCGAAAATTACGGAAATTATGCGGATTTTATTTTTCAAAAATGAAAAGTGCTCTTAAATTTTTTTGGTTTGAGGTACAAACGAAAACAAAAATGATTCCTGCGGGTACAAACGATTCTGCTCCGATCCCCGTTTGCAGATTTCCAAAATTCCAAAAATTGGGGAAGTTGATTTTTCGAAATTTTTAAAACTCTTGCAATTTTTTTCGGTTCGAGGTACAAACGAAACGCAAAGTGGTACAAACCTCACGGCGCCGTCGTCTACCGATCCCCATTTACAGAATTGAAAAATCTCAAAAATTACGGAAATTATGCGGATTTTATTTTTCAAAAATGAAAAGTGCTCTTAAATTTTTTTGGTTTGAGGTACAAACGAAAACAAAAATGTTTCCTGCGGGTACAAACGATTGCACTGCGATCCCCGTTTGCAGATTTCCAAAATTCCAAAAATTGGGGAAGTTGATTTTTCGAAATTTTTAAAACTCTTGCAATTTTTTTCGGTTCGAGGTACAAACGAAACGCAAAGTGGTACAAACCTCACGGCGCCGTCGTCTACCGATCCCCGTTTACAGAATTGCAAAATCTCAAAAATTACGGAAATTATGCGGATTTTATTTTTCAAAAATGAAAAGTGCTCTTAAATTTTTTTGGTTTGAGGTACAAACGAAAACAAAAATGTTTCCTGCGGGTACAAACGATTGCACTGCGATCCCCGTTTGCAGATTTCCAAAATTCCAAAAATTGGGGAAGTTGATTTTTCGAAATTTTTAAAACTCTTGCAATTTTTTTCGGTTCGAGGTACAAACGAAACGCAAAGTGGTACAAACCTCACGGCGCCGTCGTCTACCGATCCCCGTTTACAGAATTGCAAAATCTCAAAAATTACGGAAATTATGCGGATTTTATTTTTCAAAAATGAAAAGTGCTCTTAAATTTTTTTGGTTTGAGCTACAAACGAAAACAAAAATGATTCCTGCGGGTACAAACGATTTTGCTCCGATCCCCGTTTGCAGATTTCCAAAATTCCAAAAATTGGGGAATTTGATTTTTCAAAATTTTTAAAACTCTTGCAATTTTTTTCGGTTCGAGGTACAAACGAAACGCAAAGTGGTACAAACCTCACGGCACCGTCGTCTACCGATCCCCGTTTACAGAATTGCAAAATCTCAAAAATTACGGAAATTATGCGGATTTTATTTTTCAAAAATGAAAAGTGCTCTTAAATTTTTCTGGTTTGAGGTACAAACGAAAACAAAAATGTTTCCTGCGGGTACAAACGATTGCACTGCGATCCCCGTTTGCAGATTTCCAAAATTCCAAAAATTGGGGAAGTTGATTTTTCGAAATTTTTAAAACTCTTGCAATTTTTTTCGGTTCGAGGTACAAACGAAACGCAAAGTGGTACAAACCTCACGGCACCGTCGTCTACCGATCCCCGTTTACAGAATTGCAAAATCTCAAAAATTACGGAAATTATGCGGATTTTATTTTTCAAAAATGAAAAGTGCTCTTAAATTTTTTTGGTTTGAGGTACAAACGAAAACAAAAATGTTTCCTGCGGGTACAAACGATTGCACTGCGATCCCCGTTTGCAGATTTCCAAAATTCCAAAAATTGGGGAAGTTGATTTTTCGAAATTTTTAAAACTCTTGCAATTTTTTTCGGTTCGAGGTACAAACGAAACGCAAAGTGGTACAAACCTCACGGCGCCGTCGTCTACCGATCCCCGTTTACAGAATTGCAAAATCTCAAAAATTACGGAAATTATGCGGATTTTATTTTTCAAAAATGAAAAGTGCTCTTAAATTTTTTTGGTTTGAGGTACAAACGAAAACAAAAATGAATCCTGCGGGTACAAACGATTGCACTGCGATCCCCGTTTGCAGATTTCCAAAATTCCAAAAATTGGGGAAGTTGATTTTATTTTTTTAAATTTTCAAATCGCTGTATCTTTTTTGGGTTTTGAAAAAAAAGAAAAATGAAGGTGGTACAAACGGGTACAAACGACCCCGAATCAGACCATTTGGGAATTTTTTTAATTTGCTAAAGTCGGCTGTGGGCCAAATTTTAAAAACGTTGTAATTTTTTTTGGTTTGAGGTACAAACAAAAATCAAAGTGGTACAAACGGGTACAAACGATGTAGAATCCGATGGCAATATCAAAACAATTTTTTTCGAAAGTCGGCTGCTAAGTTCACAGAGGTGTCCTAATCGCCTTACTACTGTTCCAAATTCCCACTTTGTATTGGGACAATTGTATTTTCTAGTTTGAACTCGCTGGCCCGGTTGGAACGTTCTTATCTTAACGTTGAAGCTCGCTGGTGTTCTCGATTGTATTGGAGTTTTCTTAAACAGGGCATGTAACAAAGTTCTCACTGTTCGCCCACCAAAAATTAGTTCGTACGGACTTTTACCTGATGTTATGTTTGGAGTTCTTCTCATTTGAGATTTGATCTTTAACAGTTTCTCATGAATTGATCCTGGTTCATTCTTTATACTGTGCAGTGTTTTTTTAATTGTCTGAACAAATCTCTCTGCCTGACCGTTCGTAGCCGGATGGTATGGTGCAGATGTCCTGTGTACTATACCATTTTGTTGTAAAAATGTTGTGAATTCTTTTGATATGAATTGTCGTCCATTATCTGATACGATAATATACGGTATGCCAAAATCGACAAATAAGTTTTTAAGTCTTGAAATACACCAGGCACTGTTGATAGATTTCGTTGGGATAATCTCTATCCATTTAGACATTGCATCAACTATAATGAATAGATAGTGTCCATTTACTGGTCCAGCAAAATCTATGTGGATACGTTGCCATGGTTCAGATGGTGTTTCCCAATGATGTATCGGTGCTTTTTGTGGTTCGTTTTGTTTAAGTCGACATTCACGGCATTTCCCAACCAATTCCTCGATATCTTTATCGATATTTTTCCAATATACATAACTACGTGCAAGTAATTTCATTTTCAACATTCCAAGGTGTCCCAAATGTAACTCTTTTAGTATATCATTTCGTAAGTTTTCAGGAATCATAATTCTCGTTCCTTTAATGAGACAGCCGTCTTCTAATGTAATTTCATTATCATTGTGTCCAAGTGTTTTTAAAGTTCGACCCTTCTTTAGAGTGTCTACTATCATTGCGTATTCCTTGTCGTTTGCTGTTTCTTCTGCTATTTTGTGACGATTAATGGCAAGTAAATCAATTTGATGTTGTTGAAATTTAGAGTGTACGTCTATTTTGTTGTCAGGAGTTATTTCCACTGGAAATCGGGAAAGATAATCTGCGTTGCAGTTAGATGCTGAATTTCTATATTCTATGTTATAGTCGAATCCGGACAGAAAGTGAGCGTAATGGAATAGACGCATCGTACTCATTGCAGGTAATGTTTTGTTCGGGTGAAAAATTGTTGTTAGTGGTTTATGGTCGGTTATAAGCGTAAATTTTCGACCATAACAATAATGAAAAAATTTTTTTAATCCCCAGTATATAGCTGTAGCTTCTTTATCAATTTGGCTATATTTCTTCTCACTTGTAGTCAGTGAACGTGATGCGAAAGCGATAGGTCTATCTGAGCCGTCTGTCATTCGGTGAGACAGTACTGCTCCTAAACCTGTTGGGGATGCATCTGTTGCAAGAATAAGTGGTTTATTTATGTCAAAGTGTATAAGAATTCTGTTGCTAGTGATTTCTTCTTTGATTTTCTTAAAACTCTGTTCACATAAATCTGACCATATGTACTTGGTGTTCTTTTGTAGAAGTTCGTTTAGAGGTGAGGTAATAAAGGATAGATTACGTATAAATTTGTTGTAGTAATTAGTCATACCTAAGAATGTTCGCAATTCATTTATGTTCTTTGGTCTATCTGTTTCCAAAATAGCTCGAATTTTATCTTTATTTTTATGTAGTCCCTGACTATCAATTGTATGTCCTAAATAATTGATACTTTTTTTGAAAAAGTTGCATTTATCTTTGTTGAGCTTAAGATTGTTGTTTAAAAGTCTCTCTAAAACCTTTTCTAGTCTTTCTTGTAATTGTTCTTCCGTGGTACCTTGTATTATTATATCGTCAAAGAAACATTTCACTCCTGGTATATCCTGTAGGATTCTGTCCATGAATTTTTGCCATAAGTTTGGAGCTACCTTAACTCCAAACATCAGCCTATTAACTTTAAAAGTACCTCTATGTGTACTAAGTGCTTGCATCATGGCGCTCTCTTCATCCATCTGCATGTTCAAATATGCTTGACTAATGTCTAATGTGCAGAAAATTTCTCCACCATTCATTTCTGCCAATATATCTTCTATGATAGGAATCGGGTATTGTTCGTCTTTAATTACTTTATTCAATGTAATTTATAATCAGCACATAAACGAATACTTCCATTGGGCTTCACTATGGGTACTACAGGTGTTCCCCATTCGGCATTGTCAACTTTAGTGATCACACCTTCTTGACATAAGCGATCAATTTCATCATCCACCTTCACTTTTAGTGCGTATGGAATGCGCCGAGGTTTGATGTATATGGGTGTTGTATTTTCATTTAATGTTAAATGCCCCTTATAATTTGGTATGCATCCCAGTTTTCCATCAAATACCTTTGAAAACTTATCAAGAGTTTTATCCAATTTTAAATGTTTAGGATTTTCTAACGATACTGATTTCATGTCTGCTATGTTTAATTTAATTTGACGTATCCAGGATCTGCCAAAGATAGCGTCTACGTCTTGCTTGATAATGTATAGTTTTTCGTTGAAGTACTGATCGCGGTAATTGCAGTTGACATAAGCTACTCCAATTGGCGTAATCAGCTCCCCTGTGTAAGTTTTCATACGTATTCCTGTTTTAAAAATTTTGTTTTTTATTTTTAATTTATTGAAATTCTTCATAGACATTGAAGATAGTGCTGCTCCTGTATCTAATTCCATTTGAACTTTCTTGTCTTCGATTGTAACATTAACCATAAATTTATCTGTGCAATTTGTATTCATAATGTAGATATCACAGATGCTATCCGTTTCATCTATATCTGGTTCGTCAACTTGATTGTTACTGTTTTGTCTCCATAGTGATTGTAGACAGACACTGGCTAAGTGACCTGTTTTCTTACATTTTGCGCAAGAAGTGTTTATAAATCGACATTCGTTTGATCTGTGAGTGTTCCCACAGCGGAAACATTTCCCTTTTAAATCTCTTATTGATTTTATTTGAGAGGGTTGTTTAGATCTAATTTGAGAATAATTTTTATTCTTAACATAATGTATTGGTACTTTATTGTTTGTAAATGTTCTTTCGTTAATGAATTCGTTGTCTGCTTTAGCTATTTCTCTAGTGATTGCCAATTCCACAAAGTCCTTGAATGTAGCGGTTTGATTCTCTTGTAAAATTTTTGTGCGTGTTCCATTGTCGCGAATTCCTCTTATAAATTGCAGAGCTAAGAAATTGTCGTTTATCGATTTCTTGCAGCTATTGCAGGTAAAATCGCAGTCATGTGCTAGTCTTTTAAGTTCTGTGCTGAACGTTTGTACGGTTTCTTCGGCACTTTGGGTTCGTGTTATAAATTTATGTCGACGTGCCCATACACTGGGTTTAGGATCTATGTGCTGTTCTAGTAATTCTACTAATTTTTTGAAGTCCATCTCTGCGGGATCTTCTGGAGAACACAAGTTATATGTTCTTTCGTGTAGTTCTGTACTTAAGGAGTTCAATAATATATAAGTCATCATATTTCGGTCTTGGCAGCCGATAATATGAAAATATGTAACCAAGCGTTTGTAAAAATTACTAAAGCTCTCATTTTCTTGAAATGGTTGGAAGTTTATTTTAGGTAAATGGCTATGAGTTGCAATAATGTTCGTGTGTATGTTACCGTTATTTAAATATGAAGTCGAAGTTGCCGGTAATTTCTTGTTGTGTAACGTCAACTTTAATTGCGTGAATTCTTCTTTAAGTTCGAAACGTAAATCGGTTTCATCTTGGGTCATCGGGCTTAATTGTTCAATTTGTTCTTGTATGTTGTCAAATTTTTCTTCATAATTATGTACCGTTGCAATTCTTGTATTGTACTCGAATTCAGATATGTCTTGTAAGTTGCTTAGTAAGTTGTTTAGTTTTGTGATTTGTCCCTTGATTGCGCTACGTAGCCGTTTCAAGGTAACCAATTCTCCTTCCATCGTCGCCAATTTGTTAAATAATAAATATATGGAATTTTACGTATTTATTATAATATTACATTGTTTACAGTGACGTTGTCAAACTGATGTTCCTTTTATTTAAATACAATAAAAAGCTTACAAACTAATGAAAGAAGGATATATAACAGACACGAAATATGTTATTAGAACAAACAGCTTCGTAAACAGTTTCCAAGTCGTAGAATTCCATAGTTTTGTATCCAACAACCATATATCATCACGCGACATCAATTTAGGGGTGAGCAGAGATACACATAAGTGTTTGTATCCACTTGTGTCGTGCCCAACGTTTTTTTATACACTGGTTTGTTAAAGTGACTCCATTGCACCTAATGGGAAGTACAGTGTAGACCAAGAATAACAACGATTATCACAGGAGGAAACATATCATTGCAGCCCATACCACGACGAAACTCTTTAGGCGTATGAACAGATGGATATATACAAGCTGATTCCGAAACGCGGCTGGCCGAAGCGAGTCGCTCTAACGGTCTTTACACTTGTGTGCTGTTATCGCGGCCCAGTCCGGGCAATCGCCCTACCACTACCACCTGACAATGTGTCCGGCAGCGCAGTCGAAAGCTATTCTCAGAAAACTTACACGTGACATTTCTGTTAGATACTGAGTGCGTTTCCTTCACCGATGAGCATATGGCGCCTAAGTCCTTATATAATCTGAAAAAGCCGGGGTGTACGCGGCGAGATTCGAACCTACGAGCATTTCGAGCAGAACAAACGAGTATGCGGTGCCTAAGTTAAGCATATCCAATCTTTACAAAAGCACTGTCCACAGATGTTCCATAGACTAAATCAATAGTTGCGATCGCGCCGGAGCTGTTTGACCAACAGTCTATTAAGTAATTAATCTCACAGCGTCCGTGTTTGTTAGTAATCTGAGATATATGTAAGACTAGCTTAGCCCGCGACTCCGTTCGCGTGGAATAAGTACTTATGCTATGATAATAATTATTTGAAGCTAAAATTTTTGTATAAATGATATAATATGATATATATATATATATATACAGGGTGTTTTTTTTTAACTCCCTAATACTGAAAATATAGAATCGGCACAAGCTTCTGAACACAGTAGGACTGAAATTTTTGAAAAAAAAATAAAAAATTGACTGATGATTATTTTTAATTTTTCGCATGTATTACCACTATACACCATAAATAAAACCTACATAGTCTAAAATCTAAGTTATTTAATAAAATTAGTCAAACAATACGAAAAACAGCAATGTAACGAAAATAAAACAGCTGACGGGTGACCTAATTTTACTCAATATCCGTGAACCTCGCTAACGTGCGCTCGAGTTCAAGGCGATGTTAACGAGCCTGTACACGACACCGTGCAAACGTATTAACATTACATCATTCCCGTTTGTAATAGTTTTGGTGACTGTAGCATTGGTGTTTTATGTTCGTATAGTTTCCGATTTATCGGTGTAGGTTTTAACAATTCACTTGAATTTTCGCCTGAGATAGACGCGTCAAAAAGAACAAATTAATATTTTGATTGAGAAATCCCATTCCATAGGATGGTTGCTATTTAAATGACCATAAGATAATTAATTTGTAATGATAACCATTTTGACTATCTGACTACATTTGACGTAATTTTCGACGAGAAAGAAAGAGGAAACAATAACATCGGAAGATTAAAACGTTTTCACTGCGTTTAAAAAGCCGTGGATGAAAAGATTCTGGACATTATTTGAACACTTAGTTAATCCGATCCAAATCGAAGAATAAGACGTTGTGATGCTGGCAACCACTCCGGCATATCAGTCTTAGCGACCCGTTGGTTCACGATAGGCTGTGACGTCCGAGAAGTCTATGCAACGTGGTGACGCGCTTTGTCGTAAAACCTAGTAAGCTAAGGCCTCTCCAGATTGTGCTTGCAAGGACGCGGCACGGCGAGGCTGTGAAGTATTGATTAAATTGCTACATTACATGAAATTACCATGATAACTTTCAAGCTTAATATTTTATTCAAATAAATTTTAGCTGACATTTTATTCATTCCTTTATTTATTACAGATAAGCTTGCGCTTGACTTTAATTTCACCTGATGCAAAGTGATGATGAGGTTGATGATGGAACGCGTTCACCTAACAAATACCGATTCACTCGTCGTTTGAAGATTCCCATGTTATCAGAAGATAGAAAAATAGATACAGGAAGCGAATACTACTCCTTGGTAAATCGTAACAATAAAAAAGGGGTTATTACCTTCGTGCGAATGGGAGCGCACGACGTCTTGTCAATTTATAGTATGATAAGGAGGAGTGAATTAAATTCAGCCGCACAATCTCCAGGTTATTTCCTCAACTTCAACCCCATAATACTTGGTTTCGATGAGAGCTAGGTTTCTTAATTCATTGTCTGCTATTTGCATTTTGTTATCAAACATTTAAAAAGCTAAACACGTCTTTCACTAACTTACAAAAAAAACTCCGAAACCCCAAATTTTCCTAAATTCCTAAAATGTCTCTAAGCTATACATACTATTAGTTTTTTTTTTCTAAAAAGAGGAAAAAATCTCTAAAAGTGGAAACACTGAAACTAAGATATGATAATATACACAATATGGCCGTAAAACTTAATATTAAAAAAATACGCAATATGGCGAACTGTCATTATTTGTTCGACTACGGAACATGCAATGAAATGCTTTTCTTTTTTTGATTAATATTTTACACATAAAATTTAATTGATATTCATTAGTACAAACCATAAAATTACTTTTTTTTTGTTCAAAGCATGCTTGCTTTACCCCTATAAAACCCGCTAGATACACGGTAGTTGTGGTTGTAGGTAGCGCTGGTACCTACACATTTAATGCGAATGATTTGTTGTAATACTTTCTCGATGGATCGATAGATATAGTAAAAACAAGTTATTTAAAAAAACCAAAATTAATTTATTATAATTCATAATATTAGAATTAAATACTCTTAGAGCGTGGGACAAGCATTGCTTTTATGTTTGTATGAAATAACCGTCACTGTAATAAAGTATTGTGTGCAGACTTCTTAAAAAAGCGCAACACCGCACGACCAATCGGATTTAATTAGAACGACCAATCGGGTGTCTCCGTTTAATCCCTTCAATGCGACCTATTACACTGAAATTACAGCAATTTACTGTATTTTTTAAGAATGTTCTTTAGATAAATAAACATACAAATAAATTTTTTAATAATATTAAAAATGGAATGCTCCGTATTTTAGTAGTATAATTTAATATTGAGGATAACTTTAGCGGTAAGATATTGAGATCTTTTGTAATGTCACTTGTTTTCTATAAGATAGAAGATCAATTATTTTTCTAGGATGTCATGCTCTATACATTATCATACATACATCGTCAACGAAGTAATTGTCACAATTTCAAACGAAAGGAAGCCTTGAATTCAGTAATTTATAAAACGATTACTGCACTAAATAGAAGCGAGTGAGTCAGATTGATAATCATAAATCTTTAAACTAGCATTTTTGTTTACTGTAAAATATTATACCTACTGTATTTTTAGTAGTCAAAACTGAAATTCTTATTTAAATCTTAATTAGTCTAATTGTGTAATTTTTATTATTCTGTCTGGTAACTCAGAGGAGTCACGAGGACGAGGCAATCATGGGGTGACAATCATATTTCTAGTACCGAGACTATACATATTAGTTAAAAATGTGATCTTTTCTGATTTATAGCTATTCTAAATTAAAAAATAATCCGGGGTATTATTTTAATTAAATAATTAAAGAACACAAGCTAAAATAAAAATAAAATCTTTCTTCAAAACCTGTAATAAATGTCTCAGCGCTTTACAAACATAATTATTAGTCTTTTAACAAATAGTAATTATAGGTCTACGTTAAAAATGTTCTATTACCAGGCAGCAGCTCGTATCAAATCGTTTGAAATAGTATCAACGATTTTAAATAAATAAATGAAAAATACGCTATTATGAAATTCATTTGTAAAAATCTACCTACCTAATTTAGCAGATTAATATTTTATTACAAAAAACGGTTAACCTCATATTTTCTCTATTTTATTACAACAAAGTGAGTACACTGCACCTGAAATAACTTTTTATTGCATATTGAAAGGGTACAGCATGGCACTGTAAAGTTTTAAGTGTTATTCACTATAACGTCTTTATAAGATTTAAATCTAGCACTTCTTTTTTTTACGTGTTTGTCTACGGAAAATGTTTATGTCTCTGCGGCATATCTTTCCAATCGATAGTTTATTTATTTCATTGATAGTTTAGAGCAGTGTTTTACAAAATAGTAATATACTAGATTTGTATTAAATGAAAATAGCAAAACTTGCTAACTGTACAGTAATGCTCACAATTAGCCTTTTCAGTTACACGATGAAATGACGTTTCAGGTAAGTGATATAGGACTAGCTTGTTATCCACAAGAACATTGCGTTAGATTTATAAATGAAATTTTGAGAATAAAATACACTTATGTGAATAGTGAAACAAGATTTTGAGGGATCAAAGGATTATGGTTAACTGGTGTTAGGGCTCCGTTCCTAGAAAAGGTTTGGATGAGGGTCTAGAAGGATTACAACCGCGGACTGTACAAAATGTTAATAATGTAAACGTTACAAATTTTAGATCCGCTGCATTTGTATAAAGAAAATGTCGCTTGTAACCATACATAATATCCTAACATAGAAGAAAACATATTATTAGCTTTTTTTTGGTAATCCAGAGGAAAATCCTGTATAGGACCATCAGAGCCACCTCGAAAGCGGTCATGCCAGTGGGTTAAACTTCTACTGACTAAAAACTCCCGAGTTGTCTCGAAATCAATGATAGCTGGACCTGGGATCCGTATTCCTCCAACAAACCGGCAAGCAAATACCCTTTTAAGCTCTATCTCTTGGAGAGTGTAAAGGGCCTGCTCATCCGACCTCCATATCGGGTGGTGCGCAGAACACGTACGCACCGCCTCCACCTCATCTTGGCAGCAGACATTTTTTTTTCAAGTACTTTGGCGTTCAATATTATAACCCTTTTCCAAGGCATGCTGTGTATTTGCGGGCTTTGCTGAATTTTACGGTGCTTATGGTGTTATCACTATACCGTATCAAAATAAAATACAAAATGATATTCAGTTAAAATAAGTAATATTTATATGGTTTCCATTAATTAAATTTAAAAAATAACAATTAAATATCGAAACAATCATATTATTCGTTATTAAGATTCTTCTAAATCTCGTTAGTGCCGATAGATCCTGGACCCTAGATATTCCAGCATTTTAAGACCTCAGGATGGTCACCCTACTATTTCTAATTAATAGGTAATCAAAATTTTTATTTGATCAGTGCGCCTTTGGATTTCGCTACGATTTAACGCGCGTCTATTCCGGAACTTCTTACGTCATTTACGAAGTTAAAAAAAACAATAACCGCGTTTTGTTTTATTTCAGTTTTGTGTTTTTTTTTTTGTGTTGTGTTCGTGTACAGCATGTACAAGTATAGTGCAAGAGAATACGGGCAAATGCTCATGTGTTATGGAGAAGCACGTGGCAATGCATCTCGTGCATTGTCTATTTATTGTAGCCGATTTCCAAACGCACAGCACCCTTCCGACCCAAGGCTTATTACTGCAGCTTATCAGCGAATTTTGGATAACCAGCCGATTACCCCGATAAGATGCGGAGGCAGGATCCAAGCGGACGTTAGGAAAGAAGAGCGGGTGTTACAGCTTTTTAATCAAAATCCGCGTCTTGGACTCAGAACTGCGTCGAGGATTCTTCGCAGTAGTGGAATTTCGATTACGTTTACAACGGTCCACAAAATATTAAAAAAACACAAACGGAGGCCTTACAAAATCCACAAAGTGCAAGCACTATTGCCAACTGACATGGAGAGAAGGACTCAATTTTGCAGATGGCTGTTAAGCCAACAGAACGCATTGAGATTTGTAAAGAATGTTTTGTGGACAGACGAGTCCACCTTCACCAGGAACGGTATGTGGAACCGTCGTAATTCACATATCTGGTCTGATACAAATCCGCATGCAGTCCAAGAAACTGGACATCAAATCAGGTGGTCAGTAAACGTATGGGCAGGAATCCACCAGGGGAAGATTTTTGGACCAGTTTACCTACCCCAAAGGATGGACGGTGCTTCATACTTGGAATTTTACAAGGACCTGTCACAGATCTTTTAGATGAAGTCCCTTTGGCACAATTAGGACATATGTGGTTTCAGCATGATGGAGCACCGCCTCACGTTGTTAGAGTCGTCAGAGATCACTTAAATCAAGAATTTCCCTCCAGATGGATTGGCCGTTTTGGTACTTGCATCTGGCCTCCTCGCTCACCTGATTTGACCCCATTAGACTTTTTCCTGTGGGGTCACGTTAAGGAACGAGTATTCAGTCGTCAGTGCGATACGTCGGACGAAATGAAGACGCGGATCTCTGCAGTGTTCGAACAACTTAATGAGAAAAGTATCGAAGATCCCTCGTTTCTTGTGAGAGTCCACAAAGAAACTATAAGACGCACACGAATTTGTCTCGAAAGAGAGGGTTCTCAATTTGAGCCACATCTCATACGATCGCGCCTTGATGAGAACTAGGTAAGATCAATTTTCCTTAGCCATATCCAAGACCGATTTTTCTTATACATAATTGTGTAATAAAGTTTCGCTATTAAAAATAAAACATTTGTTTCAAGGAATAGATATTGCATAACTAAAGAACGTATGCAGTGGGGAAAAAGTTAAAACGTATTAATATTCCTCGCTTTTATAGTTAGCACTAATTACTAGAAAAATGTTAGATGGGCAGGTAGGCTTCTTTAAAGTTTTTCATATTGTGATTTAATTACGTCATTGAGAACGTTAACGGTGTGGTGGATCTTTTCGCATAGCCGCTTTCCATTGCTTGCCGAGCATTATGCGAACAAATTTGTTTATAAATTTACTCATAAACTATTGGTCGTAAAGATAAAATATTTTTTATTTGTTTATACTTTAAGTATATTAACATTGTCCTTCAGTATTCGTGAGACGTAGTTGATACACCGTGTATATATATATATATATATATATATATATATATATATATATGATGAACCAGTACAACGCACTCTCGCGATTCGGTGACTTGGGCCTGACTGTTTCTCTTTCAAAATTTAGAACAGCGTGTAGAAAGTGACTGTATTTCTTTCTTTTTTTTTGTGTGTGTGTTCCTTAAATCAGTCACAGTTTCGTTTGAAGTTGTTACCTATACAATCTACAATATTATCCTTTTGTGTTGTGTCTATGTATGTATGTATACCTTTTTTCCTTTTTTTTTTTGGAATTTTATTTTTATTCTTTAATGTAAACTAGCTTTATATATTAATCACTGTGCATGCTGTGGTGCCCTATAATTGTGGGGGCATTGATATGTTGTATTTTGGTACCATGATCCTTTTGTTTTCTTGTCTAATGTTATCCCCATGTTGGGCATCCTATTATGTAAAATAAAATAAAGTACAATTAAATAAACGCCATCGTTTATTTCTTTTTTTATTTCATATTGCGCTTGACCTCTATCTCACCCGGTGGAAAGCGATGATGAGGCCGATGACGCAGCGTGCTGGCCCGGTGAATACCGATTCACTTATCGTTTGAAAGTTCCCAAGTTATAAGACGATGGAAAAATAGCCACAGAAACCGAATTCCATTCCAGTGTATAAATTATAGTTAACTCGTTGGACTTCGTACCACCAAAAAGTCAATGAATGTCGTATTACAGACTTTTTTAACTTAATTTATAATTTTATGGAAGCAATGAAATAAATACAAAATAAATAATTTAAAATATTTTCCTTAGTTTACACTAAATACATTTTTGAACGCACGCATAAATATTTGACAACCAATATATACGCAACCCCAGAACTACAAAATAACATGTAAACGCACCTAATCCCCAACGCCATCTGGTGTACATCATTCACTTACTTTACCTTTTTAACGTTCTCGCTTTAAAACACAAACATCGCATCGCTATTTTTTCTGCATTTAATAATTCTTTCAAACTGGCAACACACACAAATCCTTCTCAAGCCATACTCCACATTTGGATACAAATACATATCAGTGGGTGGTTGTGAAATGCGCGAATACCGCTGCCTACGGTAAGTACTTGATTTGTCTCAAATTATCGCAATATTCTTTATTATAAATCATCCTGCCTGCGAGGGTGCATCCGTGCAACGGTATAAGTCAAATACTTATCCCGGCCCGCGTACGAGTATAACAATCATTTTTCATTACTGATATTATTCTACATGTTTCAATCTAAAATACGCTATTAACCGAATATTGTGGTTATATCTTGTCCATATGAAATATTTATTTATATACGTGCTACGATTTGAGAGGAGAGTTTACCTCATCAACGGGATGAACATTAAATGTTTGACAGTTACGAAACCCGTGAGCATTTTGTATGGGAAATAATTTCTCTTTTATGTTTTGTCATCTCTTTTTTCAATGTATTTAATAGTTACTCTGGTAGTCGGGACGGAGACAAATGCAACAGATCAAAAACTAGAATTCAAATTGGGCCAGATTTTAAACCAATATATACTAAATGTCCCACCATAGCAAGAAAATGCTTATCATGCTTCTTGGGATGCACGCTACTGGCCAGCAGCACATAAAGGGACTAACTGTACATACTCGTAAAACTCTTTTGGCACTCATTCGAGCTCAGCTGAGCTACCTAGAAGCCTCTAAAATATCTTCTCATATGAAATTGCATCATTCAAACTGTGACACTGAAATTCATTTTATTCAAAATAGCTTCGAAGCCACAGCTCATTTATTCAATAGTTTTTCAAAGATGTTACCATTGAAAACGATAAATCGGAGATCCAAAGAGCCAGTTCGCTGGCAGGTGGCACATTTCCCGCGACGCCTTCCCGGCCGGTGATACACAGCCTCCTGCGTCCGGAATGGCTTCCTGCGTCTTGCGACGAGATCAGATTTATCGATATTTTAAACGACGGCAGTTTATTTCCTTTCAACCTGCATGTATTTTTTATTTTTTAAGAGCATGATTCTTTTTTACACTGGCTGGAAAAAGTGACTACAATGCACTTGATGGCAAGTACAGTGTCGCCCAGAAATTATAGCAAAATTAATCAAATTACAGAAAATATTTTAGTTCAATCTACAACAGCAACTAATGTATCTCTACTCACCGCGAAAGGGACATAGCGTATTACTGGGTACAGTACGATTATTTGACCGAGACGGTTTTAAGACTATTATTTTTTATCTCTGTGACGAGCATTTCCTCACGACTGTATTTTTATGTTAAATTTTCCTGATTCCTTAACCTTCTTACGTAAAAATACCAATTTTTTTCTTTGTATTTCGTTTATTTATGAAGGTATATTTAATGAATGTACAGTAATGTCTTCCATTCATCAATGGATCGGCGTGTAATACGGTGATCAAAAACTAGGGCCTCGTTTTACTTCGTCTTGTAAACATGTTTACACTGCGCGTGTTGTGTGCCTTGAATACTTAGATTATTGCATCAAGAGGAAGCAACTTCCGCCCTGGATGAGAACTCAGCGGCTTCTCAGCCTGAGCGCCACGATGGCCTGTGGAACCAGGGCAAATCCTCGAGCAGAAACAATGTTCTTCACGAATAAGATCCATCAGAGTATTTTAATGAGTACTGATCGCGAAAGTCTTATAGTTGTTAACATATTGCAGCCTCATGCTGAATTATTTGGCTGTATAATTCTATGAGATGAGAGCAGTAAATCTCGATATACTCAACGATAATATTTTGAAACTCAAAGAAAGTAGAATATGCTATTGTTTGTTAGATTTTATGTTTCTTTTCTTGTTTCATGTTATTTTTCTAACTAGATAAGCTATGACCAGTGGTCGTAGAATGACACGGATTTTGGCGTTTTACTGTTTATTTGCACTTTACGACACACCGAACTGCAACGCACACGCACATACTCTCGCCTTGCGTCTCGGTAGTCGACTGAATTAGCAAGCATCCCGTGCGCGCGCGCATCCTCTTACCCCGTGCGTCCCATAACACCCTAACCAGCTTTAGGGCGTTTAACACATGCACGTATCGGGCGGCGTCTACATGCTATAAAGATATTTTTTGTTGTTTGTTCCAGTCCGTGTTTTACTCCTATTTTTTTCCGTGCAAGTCGTACACACTTTTAAATACAGCCGCACTCGTAATGTACCTTGTTTATACACATTTACATGTGTGCTAACGTAGACTATGTAAGTGTTCTTATAAATAAATAATGACGTGCATTTCCCCAAATCGGCAATATTTTCTCAGAAATACTAGCTCATTAAATTAATCATTGATATCAGATATCTAAACTGTATAATTTGCACATACAAACATTTATATGTAAGTATTAAATATTATATACTCAAAGGCAAAACTTAGCTTCCCCGTCGCGTAGTAATTCGAGATGGTTTATGCGACCCTCGAGTTTGTCATCTCATTGTGCTGCTTGAGGCTGCCACTGACACTTCAGTGTCTAGGAAATTAATGTCCTTAATATAGTTTGTAGCCTCTCCTCGTATGTTAAGCACAAAAGCGTGCGGCTAACGCCTACGAGGAATGCCGGGTCAGTCGAGCAACTCGTACGTAAATACTAATACCATTCTGAGAAAGTGAGAGCAGCATCAGTACTGTATCACATTTTTTAAATTTCGCGTTTGGTGTCCATTGTAAATGCTTTAACGGGTCTTGTTCGTGACCAACGCCGACGTAAGACGCCGGGTCTGAGAAGACCTGTTAACGTACTCGTAATGAGGAAGTGTACTCCGGTAACGACAGCTGCTGTTGAAAGACGGCAATCTATTGACGGTCACTGTCGTCATGCAGCCCCACGTACACCTTGACAAATTCACAGGTCTTTATGAACAACTACTAGATAGCACTGGTCGACAGTTTTCCAGTTAGACAGGGCATCCTCTTTTTTGCAGCAAACTGCCCAGCAGAGGGTTCCCTTCCTGCATCTATTTTCCAAACATCTTATGACATGGGAATCTTCAAACGACGAGTGAATTGGTATTTGTTGCTTGAGCGCGCTCCATCGTCAGCCTCATCATAACATTCTATCAGGTGAGATTGAGGTCAAGCGCGAGCCAGTCCGTAACTAAAAAATAAACTATTAGAGCCATTTCTCCCGAGCAATCTTAAACTGCTAGATATTTCTTTCGAAAGGCCGTGGCTCAGTTGATATCGCTGAGTCAGCGGAATGAGCACGGTTGTGCTGTGCGCAAGAATACAGTAGAGATGCCATGGAATATAAATACGAATTTTATTGTATAGCTTGTAAGAAAACATACAGCACTAAATCAAATATTAAAAAACATACACAAAAATTCATAGATGAAATCATTAAAATAAAATCAATTACATAAAAACGAACAATTGGAAGATTTTAAATGAAACATAATTTATAAACCTACTCGATTCTAGCGTAAACAGAAGTCATTAAATATATAGTAACTAATTCAGAATAAGCATTGTTGCGACATTTAACGTACAATCCTTGATTTCCCTCAAGATATTAACCTTTAATAAATGAAGCTAGTTGAAATCAATTATTCACGAAACAATACTCTCGAAACAATAGCCGAATAGGTCACGCCCACTGGATCATGTCAATATTACTTCATATAAAAAAATACTACTTTATGATATAAATATGCTAAGTTTATTATTAAAGACAAGGTGAAGCCGAGTCTGTAATTATAAATAGCACGCGCAGTATATACCATATTTTTTGGTCACACTTACGAGAAGGAATATAATCAGGTATTGTGACAAAGTATTCATTATTAAAACAATTAATGAAAGTATAATAGTTGGGTGGTTCCGGTCGGATGCGAGAAAAAACACGGATGTAAGAAACAAAACTCTACTTTACTTCTAGTTACTCTTATGCCTAGGCTAATACGGGCTGGAAAGCGTTTCGATAGAAACTCCGAACCAGCCAACCAGAACCGAACCAGCTAGATGTCCAACAGCTTGAATGCGACTATCCCTTGTATTGAGTCCCAATGAGTAGTCTCAAAAATAGTCTCCCTTCTTTCGTATAAACACAACGACTGCGTAATTTACTTGATTGGTCACGCCATCTAATGGCGTAGCGCTGCACTGCTCTTATATAATTATCTAAATACTGTTTATTACAAAAGTACAACTTTTCCAGTTTCGTGCGTCCATTACTATTTCCCGGAGCGGCGGGGGGGGGGGGGGGGGGGGGGGTCACACCACATCTTACTCTTCTACGCAGTGAATAATCACAGTGAAAACTTAATCAAGCACACACAGCAACGCGCAGTTGCTTCTAGATAATATTATCTATTTGTAATCTAAGCATTACCTATGTTTTTTTTTAAATTACGCATTATCTTTTTCCCGTCTCACACCTGATATTTGATATTAAAAATATATATTTGTTGGTATTAAACAGACGTATAACTCAGTTAAATTAAGAATATTTGTTCTAATTACTTCATTATTTGCAGTGAGGTACAAACTTAATTTAATCGAGATATCATAGTACCGAGTTACGCGTGTGGTGCTCTTAAAATGAAATGAAATATAACTTTACTCAAACATAATTTAAAAGCACTTTTACATCGTTGAAATAAAGGAAAAAGAAACTACTTTCCACCGGTTCGGAAAGCAAAATCTAGTGAGAAGAGCCGGCAAGGAACTCCGGTAGTTGCTCTGCACAACATAATGAGATACAAATATATAAAACTCAATAAAAAAATATATCCCGTAGCAAAAATTGCATACATTAAAAATTGCATACATTAAGACCTCGCACATTTATCGTTCATTCAGTCGTTGATGGAATAATACACCTTTTCTAGTAATTTAGTTATAATTTTTTCTTTATTTCAATAGTGGTAACTTATTACAGCACTAGTGCATAATTTAGATAATTATAAGCTTAAAAGCGATATCATATATGCTCGTTACGATCTAGCGTCATGAAATGGTAATTATCGTATTAGCTTGGCACATTGCACATAAATGTTTTAATAAGTGAATACAACAAAGTTGTCATTCGAATACTTTACACTGGTTTTATTGTACCCGATGATGATAATTTTTATAGCAAAATATTTACTAAGCAAAAACATTTGTAAGAAATTTCGAGGCGAGTGCGCGATAAGAAGCACGTCCCGATGATTCCTCAGTGAGGTCGGACGCCGGAAACATTTGGTTTGCTTCTAAATTAAATTATTTGTGTCTGTTTGGAGAAAGCAAGACGTTTTGACGTTCGTTCCGCTCGCTTAATTTAATTCTGCACGTTTCCTTGTCGCTTTTCTAATTAAAATTATTGTTCGGTTTCACGAGAGACGTGACGTATGGCTGGAGCTCTATGCGTTATTAATAACGAATAAACAATTAATATGTTGACGAGCTCTGCTTAGGTACAAGTGTATTTACAAACTGGAATACAGTATTAATGCGTATATATATTTATATTCACAGACGGACGCTTGACTTCAATCACACCTGGCGGAAGGTCAAAATGAGTCCGACGGTGGACTGCGTCCGCCCAACAAATGCTCATTTACTCCTGTCTTAAAGGTTCCCAAGTCATAAGGTCGAGGAAATGTGGTCGCTGGAAGAATACTCCACTCTTTAGCTGTTCGTGTGATGAATGTAGAAGGGGCACTGATAACTGAGCCTTAGGATCTTCACAACGGCATACGAATGAAGCGTCTGGTAGACTAGGCCGCCATTAGCACTACAGATAACGAATAAGCAAGCATACTGTTGCACTGAGCGGGGAGTCGCCGCAACTACTCGCGCGATGTTTTATGATTGTTGTTATAGAATAAACACAACAGCTAATGAATATTTCAACAATACATTAGTGAAAACCATATGTAAATCGGATAAGCCGTTTTTGAGATGAGCAGCCGCAGTCGCGTACAGACAGACATGTGTACATTGATTAACGATTGCAATACATTTTTACTCACATACATCGCGCAAGTGAATTTTTTTTTAAAGCTGTGTCATGGATCAATGTCTTGAGAACGGCGATCAACTGCGCCACTGACCACGTTGAGCGCGACATATAGGCGTAAAGTAGATACAGCCACTAATGTGTCCCTGCTCATCCCGTAAAGGCCAACGCGTGACGATATATATATATTATATTAATTATCAGAGAACTGGCGGCCTCGTGGCAAATATGCTAGCGGCTGTCTCTCACACAAAGCTCTCCGCCACCGCATTGTGATTCCGGGCGGGATCCCGCAGGGTCGAGGGCGGGCGGCGGGAGGGGCCGGTATGACAAATGATCCCGGGACAGCCATACAAAAACCACGTTGAAATTTTTGTGCCATTTTGAGGATTTCACCGGTTCTTTTGCTAACCCGCCGGGGATTGAATCGTCCCGTACTGAGAAGAATGTACATCATTATTCATCGGGTATTATTTATCTGTGCATAAGGGACTTTTCGCAAATGACAATTGAAACACGTGAACTAATAATATTTGTTTAAATGTTTGTTTCTGCCCACTGTTGGTCATTGACCTTCGTCGTTTCAGGCCATTATCCTCGATCCCGTGTCAAGGTTATCCATTAACGGCCGTATACCTGAGCACCACATCGCGCACTTATGATATAGCCGGGCAAACGGTCCGCCTTCTCACTCCGAGCCACCATGCACCGGCCTCCAAGCTCTGAGAGCCGTCATCCGATCTCCAACATAGGGCATCTCAGTGTGATTTCAAATTTTAAAGATAGGCGAAGGTTTAAAGAAGTACATTAAATGAATATATAAAAGAAAATTATCCATATAATATTGTTACATTATTATTTATTATAAAGTACATAGTCTACATTATACATGCATGAATTTATAAGACATTACAAAATACATTAAAAACGTGACTATATTTGAAAGTATAGGAAGAGAAGATAAGTGATAATACGAGCAACACAAACGAATCTTACTCTCGATTAACATCCTTCTTATAGTTTCATAATGTTATCATGGAATACTGAATTGAACAGCCTTACGTTCTGCACATTGCACCCTGCGTTGTGGCCTAAATGTGTTGAATAATTTGGAAACCAGAACAAGTTAAATGTATCATTGTTATTTTATTGAATTAAAATTACAACTCATAGCAATAATCATCTTACACTAGAACATACACACATATGTCAAATAGAAGCCTTCAACATACTGGAAGTAAGATTTGGGGGTATTTTTATAATTAAAGTAAATAATATTGATGACAATTTTACTAAATGTATTTCGTATATATTAAGCGTATATGTTAAACATGCGTATGAGTGTCTATCTCTGCGTGCGTGCGCGCGAGTGTGTGCGTGTGTGTGATCAATCAGTATAACCACAAATCCAATAACATACATGTTTGCTTAAAATTATTCATCTGAATTACATTGCATTAATGCATTCTGGCAGTCCCGGTGCAATAATCCCAATTAATTATATCACAAGCTGCCCGAAAATATTACATAGGCGAACAATATCACGTACTATACAATTAGCAGTAGCGTTGTAAATTGAATTATTTTTTTCATTATTTCGAGCTTGATTTTTGTATAGGGTGTTGACCGAGTGGATTTTAAGGATAAGGTAGTAAGTAACTGGGATTTGGAGACGAGCGGGCTGGCGGCGCCGCGTTCAACCACACGACGGTTTATATTGGCCGATACTTCGATGCGCTTGTCACGAATGCGCCGGAGCTAGTGATGCGTGCGGCCTGTGTTTGCGCGAAACGACTATTAGTGAGGAGAACGGGTGGGAATGAGTAACGAGGCGTAACAATTAGCAAAATGAAACAAGCAATTACACAGTAGACAACCATCTAACTGATAAACTATAGATTACATTATACACGCGAATGTAAGTAGCCGTGCCGGCCTAGGGTTCGGGGATTAGGGAGCGGTAACCATACGCGACAGCGTGCATTGGGACCCCACACGGTCATCGCTGTATGGGGACGCCGTGAGGAAGCCCGCACGGCATCTGCTAAAAATGTCACATGTACTACTGCTGCGCTACTGGTCACTTTGGGCAGGACATATATGCGCAAAGTTGATACAGCCGCTGACATATATCTGCTCACCCCGATAGGGATACAGCGTGACAGTATATTATTATTAATAAACGGATATATGGCAGCTATATCTTAGCTAAGCACTGGCACGCTAAGAATGCCATTTCGACAGATTCAACGAAATTTCAAATAAATAATTATATTATTAATCATTATTAAAAAAATATATTACTCTGGAATTATTTGATACGACAAAATATATTTTAAGTATTAAATTCAGGCAAATTCCAAAATAAAATGCAATTTTAAATTACTATTTCCTATTGATGATTCAAAAGTGCCTTAAAGTACGTCTGCTTCAATATTATTATATTTCATTTGTGATCTGTGTTCTGTTATATCTAATTTTATATATATAAAATTCAATAAACCAGTGAATGAACTATTTATTAATTACAGCAGAAGTTGGAGCAACGTCTGTGGGTACTTATACAGCAGTCTGAACAAATAAACAATAAAGTCGACGCGTTTATAGCATCGCGAGCAAGTTCCACATGAAATGTGCGCAAATTACAAAAGTAGTAAATTGCTGTTGCCGGCTGCCGGTTGCCTGCTGGCGGGCGCATCCCTCTGCGGAACTCAAATAAAACTCAGCGCAAGGACTTGCTACATGAGCGGGCGGATGCTCCATAATACAGGCGGTAGCGGAAAAAGACCACATTTCTATTTAATCACCAACATTTGTTGTTGTAGCAGCCTTACGACTCCGGTATCGTGTGCCATACGACGAGAGGTGTGTAGCGCTGTCCGCGACATCATCCGCATCACTCCGTTTCACTTTGTACAATACAATAAAGCATGCTGAACTATTTCTCGATTCAGCCTGTCGCGTTTCGAGGATCAGTAACTGTATATCCAGTAGTTCGTGTACTTGGTCAGTTCCTATCGTGGTATATGTGTTTATTTTAAGTTTCTTTGTCGAAATCTATTTGAATTTCCCATTTGAGACGAGCCGTTACCAACTTATGCTCACCGCAAGGTAATGTTGAATGAGGTGTCTCTGTACGAGGGCCGTAGTTCCTCCAGTTTACATAAAAAACAAATGAAAAAATTGTACAACAACCTGAATATATCTTCTATAATAAATGTGTTTTTGTTCGAAATGAAATCATTATGAGTTGGAAAAAATGCTCTTATTTCCTTGACTACAAATGAATATAACACCTTAAATAATAAAACATTCGATTTAAAATATAGAAGATAAAACCGCTGCTTGTTTACAACTTACGGCATAATAGCCGATACGAAAAACAACGGATACCCGAATGAGTTTTTTTAATGGCAGTCTGTGAGATTTCCGTGTATTTACAGAGAATTTAAAACACAACAATTTAATTAAATTTCGTTCTATTTTTATTTTGAGATACGGGACTGGTTTATTGAGTCGATTAGATTTCAATACATTTGTAAAGCAACTTACCTAAAGCCGTATGTTGTTAACAATGATCAAAAACATATTTTTTCGTTATGTTAACGACATTAAAAAAAGTTAATGTAATTCTATAACTAATTGAATAAAAATTATAAAATTGTCATCCATTGTACGTAACCTCGGAGCGACGAGACAAATTAATTGTTACAAAATATGCAAAGGGCAAACATCGTTTTAGTAAAAATATTAAAACAATACAGCATCAAGCTATATCCCTGAGGAACCTCACGGGGTGAGCAGAGATACATAAATGAACAGTCATTTCACTTTGCGCTTAAATATGACTTAACGTAACCAGTCAGTTCAAAGAGTTTATTCTCATTAAGATACAAAATCACTTACATGAGAACAATTTGTTTAAAAACTATCTGGAACAGTAGAATACTAAGAGCTCACTTGGCAAACACAGAACCGTATTTGTTAGTATTTATCTTTAATATATTGTAGTAATTTAGTTCTGTATATGCCAAGCGAGCCAGCGTTTCTAATGCAGGAGGGTAACGCGTTGTAGAGTTGTGCTCCCTCAAAAGTGATATTCCGTTTTTCATAATTGGTCCGTGGTTTAGGAGGCACAAGCAGACTTGCTCGCCGAGTACTGCGCGCTGTATCAAGAGAGAGTCTATTTGTAAAAAATAAATTTAAATTGATTTTTTTATCAATATTTTTTTTAATTATGATGCATGTATTATATATATATAGTTGTTGTATATTTAATAATCCTGTTTCATTGTATATTGTCTTTGTAGCTGTAAGATATGGATAACGAAAAAGAATTTTTATTAATTTGTTTTGTAGGGTTTGTAATTCATGTAGCTTCGTTTTTGTAGCACTGCCCCAAACTTACCAGTAGCCCTACTGATCGCCGTTCTTAGGGTGTTTACACATGACATTTCTATTAGATGCCATGCGAATTTCCTCACGATATTTTCCTTCGCCGATGAGCACGTGGTGCTCAAATCCATAGATAATCTGAAAAAATCCGGAGGTACGCGTCGGGATTCGAACCTACAACCATTCGCGTAACCGAGCATGATAACCGGTTCCTTATCCACTAGCCCATCACATTCATAAAAATATAAATAAAATTAATCTTCATTACAATATACCGCTGTATAAGCTAATCGTATATATACAAGTATATGAAACAAAGTCGGGTTTGTTCGAACACATAACTCGAGAACGGCTGGACCGATTTTCATGGTTTTTGATTTGTTGTATTTATCTCTGTCTCTAATAGCAGAATAATTAAAACATTTGTAAATAATGAAAATAAATAAAGAAAAGAAAAAATCTGTTTTCAATACAAAATGTTCATCGGTTTCGTAACTGTTAAACATTTGATATTCATCCTATCCATACTTTAACCTCCCCCCTGAAACTAAAGAATGTATTTAAATAAAGATTTCGTTCAAATCAACAATATTTGGATAATGTCGTATTTTAGATTTTAAAAATGTAGAATAATGTCAGGAATGCAAAAGGATTGACAGATATATATTGGTCATCAAATATTTATGCGCGCAGTTATAAATTTATTTTGCATTATCTTAAATGGACTAAACTAAATATTAAAATACTCACTAGAAACAATTTATGTGGTAGAAGAACATTTGAGGGGTGAGCTGGTTTGCATATAAAAGAAAAGTTTCCCGTTATATCATAATGACTAAGCTTACAGATTAATATGAATTGTTATAAGCCTTGTACAAAAAATATAAACCGTATTTCTACTGACCAGACTCGGCCTTGTGACCACACCCCGGCTGACGGTAAGCATGGAGCAGTCCAAAAAACAACTGCAACTGTCAACACAAATATCTGTTCACGGTGCATGCGAAGAAAATAAATAAGAAGTAAATATTGCAGGATGGTGGCACCGCGCTCGCCGGAAGACCATTTAACAGCTCAACGATTCGGCAAAGTAGGAATTAGACAACTTTTTAGTCCTAGCTTTTAGGACAAAGCATTAAAATGGCAATAAATATACCACAATGATTTTATTCATAATCAACAGACAATCCAACCGTATTGCGCATGTTGCTGACATCAACAGTTAAGATTCGCACTAATAAAGCTTCACAATTTCAAGTGTAAATAAACCTTAAATACAATAAAATAGCTTACAAAGCTTTTTGACCGGCGCAATTGAAACTCGATGTTCATATTATTTGATCACAAATAATAAAATCTGTAGTCGGCTCTGGCGTAGCTGTTTCATTTATAAGCGCTACGGCTTCTACTACGCCGTAGCAATCACGTAGTCGTTCCAAAGATTTATGGACTTTACACACTATACTTTGACCGTGCCACAAACGTATTAAGAATGACACGAATTAATACTCTACTATATTTTTTTTATCCTGAGTCGACACAGTAACCGCACAATATCTGATGGTAAGCATGGTGCAGTCCAAAAAACGCCAACGAATATCAACAGGTAAAAAAACCCACCGGTGGTCGCGGCAATCATGCCGGTCTGTAGAAATATCTCATCACGCTACGCTTAAAGGACCCCATATTATAGGATGGTGGGAACACGTCCGCCGTAAGACCATTCCACAGTTTAACGACAGGGTAAAAATAAAAGTTAGAAAACTTCTTAGTCCTAGTCGGGATGTGTCATACCTTATAGCTGTGACTCCATTATCCCGCGCGCGTGGTTCTATTCAGGAAGGAAGAGGGTGAAGGTAGGATACCTCGTTCACCAGAGCGTAGCAACCGTGTTTCAACGCAATCCAAGGCTACAACTCGTTTGTGTTCTTGTATTGGCTACACACATTTATTACACAGTACCTGATGAAAAGTACAATGTAATCCAAGAACTAAAGTGACTACTTTTAGAGTCGGAAATCCATTGACAGTCGCCGTTGGCGTGTCAGCCCACATATTCCAGGACGGCACGCCTTTAGGTATATGAAAAACAGGGCTGGAATGAATGTGAAATAAGTATCAACCTCGCAAAAGCCACATGCGTTCTTCTATCGCCCCCCAGTAGTTTGTGTATGGTGATACAGTAAGGTCGCGTGTCGCGCTCGGATATATCGGCGTCAGTGAATGTTACGTCCTTCCTACGCTACGGTCTTGGCCGTTGCCTGAATAGTCAAGCGTGCATAGCCTTAAATACTTTTATAGAAGTAATAACATACTTGTTTATCTGATACATTCATAGCATGCTCAGGATTTTATGATGCAGACTAGCGGGCGAAGTCTTGTTAAAGAATAATCTTACATAACGGTGTAAATATGATAATAAAAATGCACCTGTTTAAGACCCCAGAAATGCACTAAAACTCAACTTAAAAAAGATAAGGTTTATTTATATAAACCGGAGCGCAGTTTTTATTGCTTGCGAGGGAAGGTAATAAAATGACGTTTATGTTTGCACATAAAACTCATCAAAATAGAAAAATAGATAAATATGAAAAAGATTTCGTTAGTTTGGAAAAGCTTGCAGAATTGTTGTTATGTCGATACTTAATTAGTACTCCATTGTTTTGTTAGCAAAGTCAACTACCCACTTCTTGGTTTCCATAAAAAAAAATATAGAATCACTAAAGTATGTTTTGAGTCGGCTGATATCTGATTTTTTATATTAATTCCTAGTCAATATAATGAAAAGTGTGTTAAGCGAAGGTATGTAAAATTTTCATTGGTATCATAATAAATGTCAAGACACGACGAGCCTAGTAAGTATTGCTATAGCAGACGCTGACGTATATCATAGACTGCGCCATACTGCTGTTCTGTTGATACTAACTGTCCGCGACGCCACAAGCGGACACCACACGATGTGTATTCTATCTCATTCTCTCGCAGCCTCAAACCTGTATATTTGTAATAATAATGATATATCATCATGCTATCCCTTTCGGGGTGAGTAGAAATATCTGTGTCGGTATCTATTTTGCGCTCATATGTCGTGCTCAACGTAACCAGCCGTGCCGCTGATAGCCGTTCTCAGGGCACTTACCCATGACATTTCAATCAGATGCCGTACAGGGTTCAACGCGATGTTGTCCTTTACCGGTGAGCATGTGTTGCCTAAATCCGTCCTTAATCTGGAAAACCCAAGTGTACGAGCCGGGATTCGAACCTACGAAAAGTCGCGTCGCCGCACATGCATTCCGGTCCCTCGTGCACTAGGCCGCAGGATTTGTTCCCGTAAGACTAATGCTAGATGATGTTATTCTGCGCTCGTCGGTCACACGCTCGCTCGGAAGCCGCCAACCTTGGTGCAACGAATCCGTTTCGCAAGCCTGTTGTTTTTTGCAATTACTGGTGCGGATTGCTTTATCTCGATTATTGTTCTTTCGGTGGTTTTTATGATTTGTGTGTATTTGTGACATTATATTGGCACGGGGTCGGTATCACGTTTCACGGAGTGGTCAGTTGCTCTTCGAGCGCACGGTAGTGCATAAGATTCGCTGCCCCAGCTGTTCCTGGATCTAGGCTGGCAGAGAGACACCATGGCGGCAAGGTAAGCGGAATATATATATGACGGGGTACAGCCTGTCAGGGCGCCAGGTGCTCTGTCTCTTCATCACTTATTGTAGAAAGGAAACGCGACGATCTCTGAGATGCGTCCGATCGTTGCGACCATCCAAATATGAATGCCTTCAAAAATGACTAATCCCGAGCAACTCTCCTTAATTCAGTGTTGACAATTTCATAAATTGTACCAAATCGAATAGTTGGTTACGATTGCAACGCCATCTCTGATTCCATCCAGGCACTAAACCTGACGTTTCAATTAATAACAATGTAGACGCTTTCACTCCGACATATATATACAGACACACACATACACATGATGATAATGTCCTAGCCGGTTTCGGCCACGGCGACTGTTTCAACACCGGTTAAGAAATTCGAGGTCCAATTTTCGGAAACAGTCAATTGCGCAGGAGATATTTAAGTGCATAACTGGACGCGCAGCCAGAAAAGCACTCTCTCGTCCGAGCTCCCTCAGGCCCGATGGAAAGGAGAACCAGTACGATCGGGAGGGAGCAGGATGCAGGGTTGGTCGAGTTTTCTTTCTCTAAACACCTGGTTGATTTGCAGTGTTAATGAGATACCTTAGTCGTCTTTTACGACACCTCAGCAAGAAGAGGGAGGTGCTATTCTATTCTGCCGGCAGCCACCACGGCGTAAACACATCGGCATACACCACACATACACATACTCATACACACACATACACATACTCATACACATATATATGTATATATACATACATATATATTTATATGGTCATGTGCATTTTTAGGGCCCGGATTATAACCTGACCAGCATCTATAATTAAGGTCCACTTTTATCGAAAAACCAGCGCACTTCTTACCGGCGTGCACAGCGATTTGCACTGTAAATAAGTTTTATATTAATAAATCCATTCCTGTGTCTTCGTTCACTGCGGCAGGATTATAGAGAGAAGTATTACATCATTCCTCCCAGCGTTAATTAATGTCGATGTTACTACTAAAAAACTAAACCGCAGGAAACTAAAACACTGCTACTGGTGTGAGGGGCGCACAACTTATAACTTAGCAAGTGAAACTATGCACCGTTTGACGTAGCTGCCAGTGCTCCACTCCCAGCGTCGGCAGAGCGACCACTTAACCCGCTTTCAAGCAAAACTCGGTTAGTGTTTCTGAAAGGAAGGTCAACACAGCAATTAGCTGTGAACGGTTACGAATTTAAAAGCATCTGTCTTTCTGTCATCACGGTGAAGTGTTACTTGAGTTTTAGAGGAAGCAAGGCACTATTCTTCTTTATTGGACATCTATCTCTTCATGGATGATCCATTCTTACAGATTTCGCGTACTCCTAAATAATACCGGTGAAGAAAATAATAAAATGTACTCGTCACCCACCGTGTACAGGCGGCGTTTTTTAGCTGGTAGCTATTGTCATCGATGGTAGCAAAAGAGTTAAGAGAATAGTCATTTGAGTCGCTTTGTGAAGCCAGTATAAAAAAGTACATTTTCCAAGATCTCTGTTCGCGTTCCAGACCAATCATAAGCCTGCAATCGGTCTCTATTTTTCAAAAACCTGATTTCCTATTAATCGTTCTGTATATGTTCACATTTAAAAGCCTCCACTCGTTCGCACAAAACGTAAAATTTACTTATCTGTCAGCCTTTTTCACACATACTCGTACCCAGTGTAATATTTACATTATATTGAGAAGGATTAACTTTTTTATTCAATATTAATAATGTTCCTATAGACTCGTTCTATTTGCTAAGTTACATAAATAGGTTTCAGGTGTCCGCATTCCTATGCAGGAAACTTTCCTATATTTTATTTTCTGCTCCTAATTAAGTATTAGAACGCTCCGTATACTTAAGTTTTAGATTCGAAAGCATGTTTCTGCCATTTATTTGGTATGGATCTGTATTATTTGGTCGACTGAATAGCGCCTCTAATCAAGCCGTGTAGTTGCCAGAGAATGGCCCAGTCTCGCCGGATAATTCGTAAACACCGATCAACAGAGGGGGAGGGACGCGCGGGGACGGGGGGAGTTATTTTGTCCATCGGGTAGGAATCCGACCAATATCGAGACTGTGAAAACCACAGGGACATTGTGTATGGTTCAAGTTTAAAGGAAAAGCAATATATTAAAAAAATTGAGCCATATTTGGACAATTGAATAATGTGAGACATTATTTTGTACATACAAAAATGAGCATAAAAAATGACAAAATAATGAAGAAAATTACAAATATATCCTCATGACGGCATTGGGAAGTAGTTCTCTAGTGGAAGCAATATAGTATGCTTTAGTAGCGATCATTGTTGCCGAAGTGTAAAATAAAAGATTGTACAGTATAGCAGCACTATGATGATGTCCTAGCCGGTTTCGGCCACGGCGACTGTTTCAACACCGGTTAAGAAATTCGAGGTCCTGTTTTCGGAAACAGTCAATTGCGCAGGAGATATTTAAGTGCAGAACTGGACGCGCAGCCAGAAAAGCACTCTCTCGTCCGAGCTCCCTCAGGCCCGATGGAAAGGAGAACCAGTACGATCGGGAGGGAGCGGGATGCAGGTTTGGTCGAGTTTTCCCTTCTCTAAACACCTGGTTGAATTGCGGTGTTCAAGAGATACCTTAGTCGCCTTTTACGACACCTCAGCAAGAAGAGGGGGGTGCTATTCTATTCTGCCGGCAGCCACCACGGCTAAGCAGCACTATAACGATTATATCGTAGTACCACTAGACAGCACAAACACACATTTAAATCTCACACACAACACATAACAAGGGGTGTTATAAGTTTGACGCGTGTATCTGTGGCTCTGGGGTCTGGCTGAGCGAACCTTAAGTACTCGCGCCCTAAGCCCGGCTTAGTTGGGAAAGTCTTTCACAGCCAACAGCATATTGTCCTGTCAAAAAAAAAACCGTGTACCCATGACCCAGTGAATTTGTCTATATCTGGCTCCGGATATTTGTACATCTGTCTGTGGGGTCGCAGCTTCTGATCTGATGAACCGATTTCGATTGAGTTTTACATTACGATTATATTATCGCAGAAATGTATTGTAATATGAATCAAGATTTAAGATAATTTTTTAAAAACATTTTTGCCGTAATTTGTATTTTATTTTTATTTTATTTATTTATTTTTTATTTTACATATTAGGGTGCCCAACATGGGTAACATTAGACAAGAAAACAAAAGGATCATGGTACTTAAATAGAACATATAAATTCCCCCACAATTATAGGGCACCACAGCATGCACAGTGATTAATTTATAAAGCTAGTTTGCGTTAAAGAATAATAATACAATTCAAAAAAAAAGAAAAAAACATATACATACATACATAGACACAACACAAAAGGATAATATTGTAGAATGTATAAATAACAACTTTAAACAAAACTGTGACTGATTCCAAGTAACACAAAAAGTAACACAAAAAAAAGAAAAAATAAATACAGTCACTCTCTACACGCTGTTCTAAATTTTGAAAGAGAAACAGTCAGGTCCAAGTCACCGAGTCGCGAGAGTGCGTTGTACTGCCTGCAGATCCTTGGCATGGTAGAAAACTTTCCAAGATTCGTTTTAAAGAAGGGTATAGAAAAAAAATGGAAAGCTGTTTTGCGGGGCAAACGAGATGGAGCATTAATTTTTAGATTATTGATAAGTTCTGCACAATCTAGATATCCATTGAATATTTTAAATAAAAATATTAGGTCAGATATTTTCCTGCGACTAGCTAAAGATTGCATTTTATAAAAAAACAATCTATCATGATAGCTCAAGATTTTATGCGCTACATTATCACCGTAGGAGAGATGGTAAACAAAACGTCGTTGCACACTCTCCAAGCGTTTATTGTAGACCTCATAATTGGGATTCCATACAACCGAGCCATACTCCATAACAGGACGTACAAGGCTCTCAAATACCCTAATTTTAGTATACGGAAGCTTGAAGCTTTTGCAAATAGGTGTGATGAAACCAAGTAATTTAAAACTTTTGGATACTATTTCCAGTATATGCAAATCAAATTTAAGTTTTGAGTCAATCGTAATGCCTAAATCCTTCACTGAGTTAACAACTTTTAGTTTGTGATCGTTTATAAAATAGGTACCTAAACGTATAACTTTGTTTCTACTAAAGTGAATATGATAGCACTTATCTAGATTAAGCAACATATTATTTTGTTGACACCACGAAGAAAGTCTACACAAGTCGTCTTGGAGATCAATTTTGTCTGAGTCTGACTGTATTGGTTTTTTGATAATTTTCATTTTGTGCGTTCTGGCCTTTTGTAATAATCGCTTCAGTTTGTAGTTTATACTGCGCTAGTCGTCAGTACTTACTAGAGCGGTACTCCGCCAAGCAATTATCGGCTAATCGAATGATGCCCTGTTGAGAATAGCTGTCCGCGAAGTCCCCCCGTCCCCTCGCCACTCAGTAAATCCTTTACATCCAATACACATTTAGGCCTGACACGCACTGTGAATTTTCCCCGCATAATATTTACCGTAAATTTAATAACATTAAGAATTGAAAAATGCGCGCGACGCGCTTCATCGCACTTCTAAGAAACTAACAGCCCTGTGGTGACATATCCGTTCCACGCATAACACTAACGCGAACTATGTTCATTCTAGTTAATGTATTACGTCATCACGTATACATTAATATTAAAAGTAGTAAAAGTACGTTATGGTACGTACGGTAAGGCACCTAGTAAACATGTTTTTTTTTAGGGCCTTTCGCCCCGGGCATTGACCATTGAACCTTTTCTTTAAATTGACTTTTTATGTCACTCAATTACATTACACACAAGGAAAACTATGTCATGTTCTGTTGCCGTACTTCGCCCATCTCACCGCAGTTCTCGCGGCGACGTCGCCCGCGAACTCTGGGAAGACTTCGCGACGGCAGCGGTCGCGCAGCAGCGCTCAGAGTTTGTTTTATACTGGGTCTACAAAGTGACTACATTGCACCTGATGGAAAGCACAGTGTAGTCCACGGCCGCCAAGGGAGGAAAATTGATTGACAGACACCGTCGCCGTGCCGGCCCACATGTACCACGGCGGAGGGTCTCTAGTTATATGAGTAGCTAGATGTTCACAAACTGATTCCGAAACGCGACAGGCAGGCGATTGTACCCCTGTCCTAATCTGGAGGGCACACCCGGGCGGGCTATATCTGGGACAGACTACCAACGAGTGGTGACCGTCTCAGCAACGTCGGGGTCGCGCGCGACGCTGCTCCATCCCGGGGTTTAAAACGGTGCGATGCGAAATATACCTCTGGTGATATGATACGGCTATAATAGGTTAGAGACAGGAGCTGTAACTAGACGTGCAGGTTCCGTATCGCAAGTTAAACTCTAACTAGATATCGGTTATCGGGCGGTGCGATCAGCTAACTATCTAACTTGGTCCGCCATCACGCCTAGAGGTACGGGCGGACACTTTTTTTTTTTTTTTTTTTTTGAAGCGGACTAACTACTGATTGCCGGGAAAGGCATTTTCAGCTCAACCGGGCTTAGAGGGCGAGCACAGAAGGTGCTCAGCCAGCGAAATTTTTGGGTTGGGTGGCAATGCAAGGGCACCCCTGTGGGTACGAACCTCGACTTGGACCGCCAGCCAAATAAAGTACTAACCCTACGGGTGATCTACCAGCGTTTCGGAAGTGACTACCTTGAGAAGAAACGCCGAAAGAAACTCAAGGCTGCGTCGGAGTAGAACTGCGCCTCGGTGCGTAAACGCACCGGTTGGCAGCAGTTGACTGAACTATCCTTCTTCGGCGCCGCCGGCGACGCCGGTGTCTTGGAATGAAACTAGTGCGTGTGTGTACCTCACTGTTTGATCGATCGGTGGCTCTTTTTACAGCCACTGTGATTGGATCATCCGGATCCCCTAGCACGTCGCGAGGACGACGAATGACGGGTGCGAATTCACTCTTGCGTGCGTAGACGCAAGATTTACTGATTAACTGATTAGAGTGGTGCTGCGCCTTGTCGAAGTAACGACGAGACGCTTCACGCATGTAACTGGCGATCGTTTCCAGACCGAAGTCGTCATGGAGATCGAGGTTGCGTATGTACCGTGGTGCGTTCACGGCTCTACGCATGAATTTTGTTTGGACGACCTGAAGGGTGTTCAAAGAGGACGGGGAGGTGTGGGCGAATACTACAGAAGCGTAGGTCATCACCGGTCTAACGACAGTCTTGTAAAGTGTCACCTTATTTCTAAGGGACAGTTTACTATGACTGGACAGCAAATGATACAATTTGCAGAGAATGACGGGCGGACACATCTGATTACGCTATTTGTATGCAATCAGTGGTGTGCTGTGATCGTTCAAAAAGGAAGTCTGAAAAACGAAATACATAAATCTTTAGCGAGGTAAGTATGGCGGTGCTGTTAACCTGCCTGAGGCTATAGCGCACGACAGCGTGTAAAGATGACAAAAATTAAGAAGTCAAGACAGCCAGGATAAAGAGCGTCATGCCTAGATCGATATTACTATTTTTTGTTTTGTTCAACAGGATATAGACCGGGGTTGCTTGAAGTTTAATATGATGAAGGTCTGATGAAGATCTACCTTGATACACCAGACGTATCGTGTTTAGAATCATTCCAGTCAGAATTCGGTCTTAATTAATTTGATGCCACAAAAATTGTAAAATGAAAATATCGTTGTAGCAATCAATACTTAAATAATGATATGGAAGCAGTGAAGTGCTACGCCTATAGATGGCGTGCCCAGTCGTGTAAATCATGCAATCGTTGTTACACTTAGTCTATATGGCTTTCATAAGTAAAAAAATATATACAAAATTGGTTGTATAGAATAGGAGAGGCAAATCATAGGAACTGAATACACGTGGATAGTCGCATGGAAATGATTGAGACTAGCTGCTGTTGTTTTAGAAAAAATACGAGTTACGACTGGTTCCGAGTTTGTTTCAAAGCGCCTTCTAGCTCGTATTTCTTATTATCATAGATATAAGGGTAATTTTTTTTGTAGTCCGTGTCTAGGTAATCTTAATATAGTTTTTTTCTTTCATCCGTGTTTGTTTTCTACTATCCCTCTAATGACCAACTATTATATTGTTATAAAAAAAAAATTAACCGAATTGAAAAGTAAGCAGTGCTTTAAATAATTTAAAAATTACTTATATTGGTGTAATAATAATAACTTTATAATTTTTGGAGCCAGTATCTCGTTACGCAAAATCCGCCATGGTATTGCCTGCAGCAATAACATATCAGCACGCTGTATCACTGTCAGGATGAGCAGAGATACATTAGTGGCTATAACCACTTTGCACTTATATATCGTGCCCAATGTGACCAGTAGCACAGTTGATCGTCGTTCTCAGGGCATTTAGTACATGACGTTTTTTTCTTTGTGATACACAAGGCGGACGCTTGACTTAAATGACACCTGGTGGAAGGTAAACAATGAGTCCGAGGATGGGTCGTGTCCTCCCGACAAATGCCTATACACCCTTCTCGCTGCTGGCTGGAAGCATATGACATATAACATGACAGAAACACGTAATATCGTGAGGAAACCCACATGACCTCTAATGGAAATATCATGAGTATTAGTAAAGTGGATACAGGCACTAATGTACCTCTGCTCACCAAGAAGGAGATATAGCGTACTGACTATATTATTTAAATTACTATTTGGAACTCAGGGTGTATGTGTGTGGGTGTAACTTGATAACAGGAATCGAATATGAACAATAGCTGTCTAGTAGAGCGACAAACATGGCCTAGATTGAATAAGGTTCGGTTATCGCTGCAGTGATCTGGATTCCCTTTGTCTGTCTGTTTGCGTGCGATGTCGGCGCTGCGACAAGAGAGATGGCTATCGACAAGATATATGGCGCGGGTGCTCTCCATCTATGTATTTCAATCAGAGTTGCAACCCTATTCAACAAAATTATCCTAAAGCTCTTAAAATCTTTCTATTATCACCTAGTGGATAATGTACCGGTTTCTATAGGAAAAAACGAATGGCTGTAGGTTCGAATCCCGATAAGTAACACTCAGTGTTTCCAAATTTCGTACGAATTGAGGCAGTACAAGCGCGCCGGTGAGTTTTAGGTAAAGTATTTGTAAAATATTTCAAGAGTTAAATAATAATAATAATAATATATAGCCACTCTATATCCGCTTGAGAATAGGGTGAGCAGAGATACATAAGCGCAAAATTCGATTACATCGTGAGGAAGCACAGATGGCATATAATAGAAATGTCACGTGTGAGTGCCAGACCGACGATTAGCTGGGCTGCTGGACACCCAGCCGACGTTGGGGACGACATGTAGCCGCATAGTTGATACAACCACTAACCTTTACCTTTTAAATAATAAATTTAAAACACCCCTAGTGTGCACGCCACTCAGGGCTGTACTGGGTTTTCCGAACAAGGAAGATAGTGGACTGTATTTTTGTAGGTGCTGGTAGGTTATCTTTCTTTGGGCACTATTAAATGCACACGACCATTATAAAGTATACATATATCTATTCCGCTTACCTTGCCGCCGTGGTGTCTCTGACTGCCTGGATCCAGACCAGCTTCCGGGGCAGTGAATCCGACACGGTCGTGTGCCCGAAGATAAAAGTCCGAAAATCCGTAACTGATGCCAACTCCGTGCTAATATAATTGTCCCACGTAACACAAAACACAGGGAGCACAATAAAACAATATAAATAGGTCCGTTTAAATAGGTCCGTAGCCGTAAATAAATTAATAAAAAGCCTTCCGATACAAATCCGATGTGCCCGGTATAGTTGCGTCCGACGGAGTGTGTTGTTTGCTCACCGTATGACGCCATCTGGCGGTAGGCTTGCGGAAATATACATAGGTATACAGTATAATGGCGTGTACACCTAGAAACCCCAAACACCTTAATAAACAGGTAAATTCCGTAAGTTGGCATCACTGATCGACCCGTAGATCTGTCTTGTAACGCGTTATCTTTGTCAAGGACAGGTAGAGATGTATGGCAACGCTTCCCTCTTTCATTCAGACAAGTCAAGCCAATGTAATCTACCTTTTTATACGATCATTTGTGATTTATCTCACGAACAAATATGTTTTTTCCCGAGTCTAATACTATTGACCTGGAAGGATTTTTAAGGTTTCACTGGACTTAAAGAGCTTTTGGCGCTCATTGAGCGATTTGGACTTTGCTGCAAAGGTGCTCCTGCGTGTCCGGATCTGGGTTTAAGTAGACATCGAGAGAAATGCGAGAGTGATGTATATACTACCGTTCACCACACCAGCTCCGGATCCGGGGGAGAGCAGGCCGGGCCCGCGCGCCGGACGCTGTATTCTAGAGGCGGCAGGCGAGGCTCCCGATTACCTTCCTTTTTTTTCATGTAATCCGGGAGAAAACTAAAAATCCTAGGGGTGTCCCCCTAATTGTTCCACTCGGGTCTGGAAAACCAGATTCCTCCAGCCACAACAAAGGGAAACAAAGAGTCTTGTTGAAGCTACCTCTCTGGGAGGGGTGGTAGTAAAAAGTCAATGCCTCCTTCTCATCCGGGCAGCAGACTCCCTTAACTCTGTTGCTCGGACACTGCACTTTCCATCAAGCGCACTGTACTCACATTGTCGAGACAGTATAAAAAACCAGTTACCAAAAAATCTTCCGCAGCAACCCTGATTGTTCTAAGCAGGATTTTGCCCCGAGCTACAAAACAACAATGTCAACGTTTCGAGTTAAAGCACCCTGAACAGTAAACAGTATAATAAGAGCACACGGAGCAGAGTCAGCAAATGGGATCCAGTTAGCGGGCTCTCGCACAAAGAGTCCGGGACGGGCGAGTCAGCGCGGCGTGTCACGGCAGACGTAGCGTGTTGCATTATTCATACGATTTACATAAATACTTGTTTTTGTAACACAATGATTCACACACGGGTACGCTTGCGTTATCACTTTTATTATAAACAATTTCAAATGGCCTTATTGTAATTATTTAATTAAACTGTTAAAAACACCCTGACAAGTCCAGTCGAAATATTAGCTCGAAGAAACACTATATAACCGCAGTATGTTCTGCAAAGTCGTATTCGATCACTTAGAAATACCGCTTGCGTCACTTCCAAACAGAAACTGTCCTGGTATAAAGTCCAGCTGGTATTTATATTGGTTCGTCAGGCTTCCGGCTTTTCGAGAAAGATCTAAAGAGATCTATGAGCCTTACATATTTGCCTGAATGTTCTAGAGTCGCTTATCGATCTTTAACGGCTCAACATTCCACAGATAAACAGCTGGCTAATTAATGTTCAGATGACGCACGTTTCGTTTCTCCGAATGAACGGTTTACGTAGGGTGGTATCTTTGATGTTCACTCGTCAATGGCGATTTTTTTGATAATTAGTTCATTCGAAAGAGCATCTCGAGACAATCTAAGCGTTTTGAAATTATAGCCGTGTAATGACTATAAGCCTAGAAATTTACGGATCAAGTTTTACCCTAATTCCCTCGTAATAGTTCGATTACCTCAGAGCCAAAAGGGACTGCAGTATTAGCTATTATTTTCAATTCGATACCTCCACGCGTTTCTGAGAAAGAAGGTCTTAACAGATAGACGGGCAGACATCGAAGTGAATAAGGGTTGCTTTTCCTTCTGAGATACGGAACCTAAAAATTAAGCATATTTTGAAATAATTAACTTATGGTCTTCTACAGGATAATCCCCCGGATCATCAAAAAAAAAATAGGATAACATGTTACTAATATAATATGTAATCCTATTTTTTTTATTGTGTCGCATATTTTTCGTTAAAAAACTTTAAACAAATTTGAGGTAAAGAACAAAATTTCTTCGAGATAAATCGTAGACTATAACATCACAATATAATTATACAGCTCGAGTTCCATTGTTTATATATCGCTTGTTTACATTACGGGGCATCGAAAAGCGGATTTGAACCCCGTGAGAAACACAAACGAATCGCGATGCCCGACAAACGTATTAAATGCGGACAGAGCCGCTGTCGTAATTTACACTTTTTATTAAGATTAAACGACCCAATAAAATGTAAACAGATGAAATATTCTCAAAGGAAATTGAAACATAAATATTGAATAATGCCAACAAAGCGAAAAACTTAATTCAGGAGCCAGACCCCTTGTCCTCACGGCCGTGGCAGTATTGCCAGCCTCGGACAAGACAATTACGAAGTCTACGCTAAGCGCTTGGAGAATGTTCAGCGACGTTAACTCACCATCTATCCTACGGTGATAATGTGGCACACAAAATCTCGAGTTATCATGATAGACTGGTTATTTATAAAATAAAAATTTAGCTAGATGTAAAAATACATCTGATCTGACATTTTATTCAAAGTATTTAATGGATATCTAGATTGTGCGGAACTTGTCTTTAACCTACTAATTAATTACTCGTTTGCTCCTCAAAACAGCGTTCCATGCTTTCTTCTATGCCATTCTTTAAAACAAATCTTGGACAGTGTTCTACAATGCCGAAGATCTGCAGGCAGTACAATGCACTCCCGCAATTTGGTGATGTGACCTGACTGTTTATCTCTCAAAACTTAGAGCAGCGTGTGGAGAGTGACTGTATTCCATTTTATTGTGTGTTCCTTAAAATAATTCACAGAATTTTGTTCAAAGTTGTTATTTATTTATGTTTTTATATTGTGTCTATGTATGTACTCGAATGTATAAACCTTTTATCTTTTTTAATTTTACTAATATCCTTTACTGTAAACTAGCATTATATATTAATTTTTGTGCATACTGTGGTGCCCTATAACTGTAGGGGCATTTATATGTTATATTTTGGTACTATGATCCTTTTGTTTTCTTACTTTATGTCACCCATGTTGGGCACTCCATTATATAAAATAAAAACAAGACAATTTCCCAGTTTTTAACCAATAATATATCATCACATCATATCCCTTTTGGGGTGAGCAGAGATACATTCGTAGCTGTATCCACTTTGCGCTTATATGTCGTGCCCAGCGTGACCAGTAATGACAAAAAATGTAATCCAGTTTTAGAAACTGTTCTTTAATTTTCTACGCAAATATTGTTAAAAATGATTATATTATTTATAATATATTGTACAAAGTTAACTAAATCGGAATAAAGAGGCTATGTGATCAATGTAGTTGTTTCATTAAAAAATCCACGTTTTTTAGCCAAAATAGAACACTATATTTTTTCTGGTCTTTCAGATTTCGCAAAACCCGTAGCTCTAAATATTGTTTTGCTAAAAGAGCGGAAATTAGATTCGTTAAGCTTCAAAGTTATTTTTTTTAGATTTGCAACATAACCTTTTTTCACTGAGGTATAGTCCGTCAATACTGGTGAAACATTTGGATTTCTTTTCTGCTTCTTGTTTGTTGGGCGTAGTTTAGATGCTATCCTTGCACGAATATAGTTAAGGATCGTTCTTTGGCATTGCATTATCAGGCAAGTAAGAGCCGTCCCAGTCGAGTAAAAAACTCCGTTTAGTGATAAAAGCGTTGAGTTGGCAACACTGGGTGGCAGCCTGCCTCTATTAATATTCGTTGCGCGGCGCGACGGCTACAAATTAGCCGACAAGTTAATAACATCGTTTATAGCTAATAAGCGATCATTCAACTTGTCCATCGGTTCGTGTGATCAGAGAACTAATGCTTTGTACTTGACCTAGAACAGACCCGGGGTGATCATATTACACGCGACATCAATAACCAGTAACGTGTGATGACTGTTAAAGATAGAAGCCGTTAAAAAGTTCAAAAAGTTTTTAAGTCACTTCTAGATTATAGAGCTTTCTAATGAGAGAGGGAGACAAGATTTTCCCTTAAAATTCGGCGACCTAAACATCGTCGCAGCAGGGATGCTTCCGCACACGAGCGAAACATTCTTCCATGACACTGACTGGGCAGTAGACCGCGGACGCCACAATCATTACGTCATCCGCTAACGCCTGGACTTGAACCTCTCTCTCATCCAATGTTTCTAACAGTGGATTGAGCAGAATGTATAAAAATAACTTTTAGAGAAGATTAGAATCACCTTTCATCTTCTCAAAAATAACATTCCGGATTGGCGTCCAAGCTTGGTGCACGAGTGGACGTGTTCTTTGTTTTGTCCATCGGAAGATTGATGATTTGTTATTGTGGTCTACTGGATGTGTTGAAATGGTTGTCTGGACAGTAACAGGATACCTGGATTGAAGAGTCCTATGGGAAATTGGTGATTTTTCTGATAGCGTGGGAAGGAGTGAGTGTCGCTGGGGTTGTTGGTTTCATCGCAATCAGTGACTAATGAATAATAAAATACTGCAGACAGGCTCAGAAGGGCTTGTATTGTGTGTAACCGTTAAATATAAGTAAAAATATGACATTCCGAAATAATTAGAACATTGGTAAGTGTGTTCAATGGCAGCGCTTGCCTCGGGCCATTTTGGCCGATCCCGAGACCGATATTTCAGGCGAGCACTACTGGGTGCTGGGCGGCTGGGCGGCTGGGCGGCTGGGCGGCTGGGTGCAGTCCAGTTCAGTGAGCAGAGTTAATGTCGCCCGGGAGCTAATGTCTGGCTGATCGTCCGCACGCCTTAATCAATTACACTCGCTCTATTGTTTCAGCGATGCTTATAATAAATCGATAGCATTTTAGGCAAGGTGCCGCCACTCCAGGCAACCACTAAGAGTCGTTGCTAATTATCTTTATGTAGCGTTTATTTTTGTCTGGTGGACGTATTTCGTATTGTTTTATTTTCCTGTTAAATAATAATGGTATTTTACGTGTATCTATGGTCACTCATATATTTTAACCTACAAACGAACCCAAAGAATACTTAACAGGTTTTGATGCAATTTTAGTAACATTTAGAATAAGGAAGATGATCTGCCCAAACGCTGGAGGCACATAGCATATCATCGGCATATGTCGAGAGAGCTTAGGGAGACCTATATCGCAAGACAACCTGACCTGACTGCCGATAATCAACTAAATTAAATTAAAATAATCATCAATTTAATTGTTAGTTTTCTAGGTAATTTTTTTTAACCCGGGGGAAATCCCTAACGGACCCCGGTGTGTCGGACTTGCACCGACTAAAGCCCCCGGGGTGCTCCACCTTCCACCTACCGGCATCGAGGGCACGACTGGGGTCTCATCCTCAATGACCAGCATAGTTGTTTAGTTACTTTGTTTAATATTGGTAAGATTGGATTAACTAAAAAAAAAAACTTAAAAGACAGAGAACATAAAGGCTATATTTGATTAATTTATTATAATACATAATACTCTAAGTTATACCGACGAAAACACCAAGACTTGAGTAGAAATAACGTAAAATATAATATATTACAAAGAGCTGATATACGAACAAATTGGGTACATGTTAATTTGCAAGGGAAGCGTTAATTATGCGTTATTAGTGTTGCCTCATTAGCCCCCGCGAAATGCGAACCGTTTGATGTCTCTGGTCGAGACTGTTTCTATTACACGCGAACGCTCTTACGTTCATATCTCTCAAGTTTTCCACATTACGTACGGGTTTAGGCGCCAGATGCTCACCGGTGCAGGAAACTGCGATGTACTCGACGGTTAAGGTTCACAAAATAAATTGTCTGGATGTCATTCCAAGCGTTGTGGAAATTTGTAACATTGAATACTTGTCAATTAGTAAGTATTGACAATGTGTCACGAGTATTGTCCGCAGTCTACGATAACAATGCTGCATGCAGTGAGGCAAAATCAATGTGATATCTTTTGCACAAGTAACAACTAATCGACCTATGATGATGTCCTGGCCGGTTTCGGCCCCGGCGACTGTTTCAACACCGCGAAATTCGAGGTCCAGTTTTCGGAAACAGTCAATTGCGCTGGAGATATTTAAGTGCATAACTGGACGCGTTGCCAGAAAAGCACTCTCTCGTCCGAACTCCCTCAGGCCCGATGGAAAGAAGAACCAGTACGATCGGGAGGGAGCGGGATGCAGGTTTGGTCGAGTTTTCCTTCTCTGAACACCTGGTTGAATTGTAGTGTTAAAGAGATACCTTAGTCGCCTCTTACGACACCTCAGCAAGAAGAGGGGGATGCTATTCTATTCTGCCGGCAGCCACCACGGCATAATCGACCTATAATAATACATCGTCATGCTATATATCTTTCGGGATAAACAGAGATACATCAGCACCTGACAAACCAGGGTCGTTGCCCTTGCGGCGGCTGTGTGGGTCACGGGTAGCACAGGCAGGATGATCCACCGGACCAGATTTAGTAACAAATACACTTCCCACCTATACGTCGATTCCGGGGACACGAGAAAGAATTATTATTATTATAAAATAAAATCAAATATTGAACATTTTTTTCTTTTTTAATTACCACTGCATTTAAGCTGAAAAATGTGAGCGTAAGGCGTAATGCGGTACTTATATATACACAAAATAAAATGAATCTTTATATAACTTTATCGAGTCAAAGGATGGCAGACACACGCACAGCCCATGTGATGGTAAAGGGTTACTGTGTGTAACAGATTCGTCGTTGTTGCGCTGTCGATCTTGAAGCCGTTTATCACTGCTTTGAATATTGTAAATATCGTTTTAATACTTTGGAGATCCTTTAAATACCGTAAAGATTCAATATAATACTGTGTTTTATAGTTCAAGCACTCTTTTAATTGTTTCAATTTTCTTTTGCTTCATTTATATTTTGATTCTATTTTTTCAAGAACTAATAAAATATATTATATTTTTAGAATATCTTTTTTGGTATTTATTTATTTTTATATTTCTTTAGCAATAAAACATAAAAATACGGGCAATATTTAAATGTAATCTTTGTGCACATGTTTATTTATAAGTCATTGATGTAAGTTGTTATGAAAGGTAAAGACGCAGTAAAATTGTCGCGAATAATGTAGGGCAGGGCGGGCGGCAACGTGGCGGCGCCGGACCGGCCCCGTGCCGGCTCCGGGACGGCGCGGCGCCGGAGTAATGACTTCGCGCCGGGAGACAACTACCGGCGAACAGTCTCTTAACCGCTACAACTAATTAAAATTGATTGAAACATGTCGACACCGCGCCGGGCTCGCAAACTCGCTTTATTGAAATTAAATTGTAGTTTCTGTAAACCCTTATTACATAACTGATGTTACATTTAGTACTGTAATAACATTTTATGACTGTAGTGGCTCAGTAGATAAGAGACGCGACGACGCGAATCGTCATAGGTTTGAATCCCGGCTCGTACACCTGAGTTTTCCAGATTAAGTACGGATTTAGTCAACATATGCACAGCGATGAAGAAAACATCGTGAAGAAACCCGCATGGCATCTAGTAGTAATGTCATATGTGCGAGTGCTGTGAGAACGGCGATCAGTTGCGCAACTGGTCATGTTGGGCACGACATATAAGCGCAAACTGAATACAGCCACTAATGCGTTTCTGCTTACCCCTTAAGGGATTTAGCGCGAAGTTATATAATTATTTCCTGTGAAGAGAGACGCCAGAGAGCGACCGGCGCGCGCCGGCAACAACAAACAAATAATCAATTCGTACGCGATATATTATTTCTTAACACAAAACATTTCACTTTGCAAAGGCTCAACAACAGAGCTTAATATTTAATGCGATATACGAGTGCGTTCGCGACAGCCCTGCCGCTTAAATATTAAACAGCCAGGGCTGTCACTATTTATAGGAACAATCGATTTATGTTACTAGCCAATCGACTTCACGTAACACTGCATTCATTTCAAAGATAAACTTGCTATTATAGTATTCAAGCAGTAATGTTTACGGACAATTAATCAATACAGATGATATAACGGCTGTTTTTCTCTAACCCTTTCGCAGGAAACGGAGCTCCGCGCTGAAAGTGCTCACGACAAACGCTCGCAGTCTTCTGCATTGAGGGCCAATTTTTTCATTAGTATTTAAAAGAAACATAATAACGGGTGAATAAAATGATAAAATACAGTCCCCGATCGTGTATAGGCTGCATTTTTTATTTGGTGACTATAGTCAATGACAGTAGCCAAAGGGTTTATAAATCCTGTAATATTGTTCACAAATAACTTTTACACATTTACATAATCTTCATTCCTTAACGCTTGAAACGCGAAATCGTAATTGATAGTTTAAAAACAGTAAGTGTGTTACAGCAGTAAGCGAGTAACAGTTCAAATGAGTTGAGGTGTGTCTCGCCCAGGTAAGACCTACAAATTAGGACGGCAATCAACTGGGTGCGGTCGCCATGGCGGAGCCTTCCTCGAGTCCACGGCCGACGCGGCGGTTGACGCGCCATGTGACAGGCCGGCTGTGGCCGAGAACAGGACAGTAGAGCAGAGTATACGTATATAGAATGTAAAGATCGTCACAGTGACTCTCTTCGAGCTGCCGCGAATAGGAACTTATATGTAAACATGGGGTGTACAACAATAAAATACTAAAAGTATTCAGGTTATACAATATATTTTAATAATTTATGTAGGATAACATATTATATTATTTATTATTCCATGTTTCTGTTTTTTATTGTATTGAATTTTTTATCAATTATCCTGATAAGGTGTAACACGACCGGGGCCTCCACGTAACCCCGCGCCGCAGTCTCCCAATGAGGCATTAACCTGACGGAGTCCGTTTCGCCATGTTTATATGATTTTGCCTTTTGTACTTTTCTTATTTACTATATGTTGCTTATATTTCCGTAAGGCGAAATTAATATAATAATATACATACATACATATTATTATATTAATATGTTTAGTAAAATAATATATATTTTTTTAAATTTCACATTACACTATGCCGCATATACTTCGTTAAAACACTAACACAATTGACGTGAGGAACAAAACATTTGTGATAAATCGAAGGTAATCATATCACAATATTGTAGTTACATTGATTATAATATTTTCACATACCACGTGTGAAACACAAAAGGCTCGCGCTGAACGACGAACGTGTTAAGCCAGGTCAATCGTCGGAATAAAGCAAGTGTATTAATCCAAATATTGGAGCGTTTCCTATACATTGGCAAAGCAGCAGTTTGTTTCGCGTAAAAAGGCGGGCCGCGCCGCGTGTTGTATGGCAACGGTTATTAATATTAGATTGCTTGTAGCCGGCGTCCGCTCGCGACAGCCCTGCCGCTGCTGGCGCTAGGGCTGCCCGCTGCTGGCGCTGGGGCTGCCACTTGCCGCTATTTATAGCTGTACTCAGTGTTATTGCAAGTGGCCCTTACTGCCGTTATGGGTACGAAATGTAGTACATATGTAGTTTTGGGGATCTTTGGTTTAGAATAATCACTTAATAAACTTCAAAAAACTTCTTCATTGCACTTTTTTCAAATTAATTTCTCGTAGTCACACTTTTTACGTCTTAAAGTTACAGAGCTTGCATCGAAAAAAAAAAACCGTTTTATCCTCTCTCTCTTTCTATCTTTCTTGCCTTTCACTCACATATGTTCCGATCTACGCATTTACTATTTCCCACATAATAATATTTCACACAATAACATCCATCCTACATATATATAAAGGTTATTAGTACTGTCCGATCGATAGCTTTACTTTTGTTAAAAATAATGCATTAGGAAAAAATTTTGGAATGTACCGAAATTTTAGCTAAAGCATACGAATTGCTTGATTTGATTGTAATTGTAAATTACTTTTAATAAGTACTAGATAACAGGTCAATACCAGTGACGCGCATAGGGGATTTGGCCAGGGTAGGCAGATTCACACAATGAATTTGAATATTATATAATAATAATAATAATAAATATTATACTACTTTCATAGGGACGATAGATGGCGTAAAAATAGAATAAATATGAATATAAACGATTCCTTTTTTTTGTTCAAATGAAAGGAATTTATTCCAGACTCATTTATCATAGGGCATGCAATGCTTTCATGCATTTATGGAATCAACGCTACTAGTCAATACCCAATAAAAGAAGAAGATAATCAGTCAGCAGTTGTCATAACCTTGTTTTGCAGCTTTGCACGCTCGTGTCCTATGATCGCGTTCCAGCCTAGCACTAAAACTCCATTACACACAATTATTATATAAATTTAAAATCGATATATCGTCATGCTACATTCCATACGGGGTGAGCAGAGATACATAAGTGGTTGTATCCACTTAGCTCTTATATTTCGTGCCCAACCTTACCACAGCACGGTGCTTTTCTTCACCGGTGGGCATGTGGCGCCTAAATCCGTGCGCAGTCCGCAACAACCCAGAGCCACCGTTCCGCGCCGGCGCCCGAACCTACGAGCGTTTTGAACACTCTTTTGCATTTTGAATTTTAAAATGACACAGAAGGACAGGGATAATGAAGACCGAAAACAGCAAAAGCAAATACCATGTGCTGTGATACGCCAAAGGGAAGTCAGCGCAGCAAATACTCAGTGACCAGCATAGCTTCCAAGCACTGATTTGCTGATATTGCTATTATCAATGCAAAAGTTTGTATGAACGTTAATCACTCAATCACGTCAGAACGAAGAGAAGGATCTAAAGGAATACGGCACAGAGATAGTGTGGAATAGCACATGGCTACTGACTTTTATTCCGAAAATGTAATGTTCTTTCGAGGACGTGGACGGAAGCACTTGGAATGGCTAACTTCGCTAAGTTTAAGACCTAGATCAAGCCTCTTTACCCAGGCAACTCTAGGTCATCACAGCTCTTCATACAGCATGTTTAAAATCTTCTCCAACCCGAAGGAAATATACTGGTGTCACAATAATAATACTAAAATACACTCAGCGTAATCATTCCCCAGTTCGGGTAAAATATAGTACCGTAATGAGCCGCATTACACGGCATTATGGCGGTACGGAATGACAACACTGCGAAATGATTGTCTCTATAGCCACACGGACCCGCTAAACCTATCTCATATCATATCGAAATACCCATTTACTGGAAATAAAGAAAGTTATATTCCTAATTTTACTTACTTTATTTATTTACTCTATATAAATCGAACTGATCATCCCAGAACAGCAAATTAGTAGAAGATACAGAATAGTCTATTTGGAATTTTCACAGCACGTGCAAACTGAGGGGTTGGCAAGCTAAAACCTGTATAGACACGTCTGGAAGCCCCCTTGACCGGCAAAGTGTAATCGTGTCATTAATTCCAAGTTTAATTGATGCAGAATTCTTGGACTTCGCCGCCACGCTTTGATGAACGTCATAATCAGCGACCCAAGCGACTCGCGCTGCCTCTCACGTCATCAGGCAAGTGGCCGGTCCCCCGCAGCGCTCCACCGTCCGGGCAACACGTCCGCAAGACCACAACAATGACGAACCACTCTCGTTCATAGCTTCAACGTCAAGCCAACGTCAGTTCGTTGTAAGCTTGGCTCTCACTTCACATAATACTTGGCCTATTTTAGTCTACAAATAAACTCTAACAAGTTTGAATATAAAACTGACAAAAGCGCGCGTAAAACCATAAACTACACTGGATAAACTTTTAAACAGAAGTGAATTTATGGCAAAACTAAAATCCATTTGTTCCTGAATTTAGTTTTTGCAGTGAAACCGCATCGACCCGGAGGCGCGGACGCCTCACCGCATTGCTCGTAAATCTGGCACGGCTGCGGAACCTTCCTGTAATATTTGCAAATATATCACAAACAGGATCCCGCCGGTCGCTCTACGCATTTACGAGCTAGAGTCCGGCAGAGGCAACTGCAAATTATAATGCAAAGCATCGAGCATCGACGTAGAGTTGCCTGCCTCGCGGTCTTTTACCGGTTGCACGGTGGAGAGTGTTCTCAGGAACTACATTCTTTGATTCCACCAGCCCCATTCCACCACAAAACCACAAGACATCGTGTCGGATACCATCCGTATGTGGTGGATGTTCCTTATATGTGCACGAGAAGATTCGCTTCTACATTCATCATGCGAACAGCTAAAGAGTGGAATATGCTACCAGCGGCCATATTTCCGCGATCTTATGACCTGGGAGTCTTTAAAAGAAAAGTGAATAGGCATTTGTTAGGCGGACGCGGTTCATCATCGGACTCATCTTCACCTTCCAACAGGTGTGATTGAGGTCAAGCGTTCGCCTATAAGTTATAAAAAAAAAAACTGCGAGCAACTGTCATTGCTATCGTGTCGGCCGCTGCCGCTCTTAGTCAACACCCATGTGCATCCGGTGCATGATAGTCACTTTGCCGAGACAGTAAAATATCTAAAGCCACAGTACCGTGGTTACCAAGTGACTTAATCACCCTTTCAGATAAGTATTTCAATTCGACAAAGACAGTAGCCTTTAACATCTGCTTTCGGGATGACGCGGAGGCGGTGATTACGTGTCCTGCGCACCGCTTGGTAGAGAAGTCTTAAGGGTGCGCTCTTAACACCCACCTCTCCAAGATGGGGCTTAGAAGGCTATTTGCTCGCCGGGCCGATGGAAGAATACAGATCCACAGGCCCGATTAGCAGCGTGTTGAGGGACATCCCGACGGGGGTTTTAGGTCAGTAGAAGTCTCACACGGCGGGGTTTCGCTCACAACGGTTCTAAAGGTCCTATGGAGGATATGCCTCAAGGTTACAAAAAAAAACCGACCGCGAGTGACACATTGTTGTGACACAGTGTGACGCTCGACTTTATATCACATGCCCTTGACCGTAGAATTATTATCGAAATATGTATTCCACGCGTTGAAACTAACACCTTTAGCTAGTGAAATAAGTTCTGTACGACGCGACCTCTTCAGCGATAATCCCTTAACTAGTTTGCTACGATGTGGCCTTAGCTATGTAATTTCGCCGGCCTGACCCGTGCCGAAAATATCTCAGGCCATAAAGAAATAAGAGAAAAGCAATCTAAATAGTATTAGACGTCAGAGCATCGCGTGAGGCTGAGTGAAATCGTCCATAAAAGCTGTGCAGTGTTGCTAGTGTCTGACAAAATTACCCCACAAAATTCTTTAAAATCCTCCAAATTTAATTTCCAGAACAATATTTTTTTTTCTTCAGGTACGGCCGGTCAGGTGGCAACTAACGCGTCGCATGGAAACGATTATTAGGTTTGTCCGCCCGCGGTATACAGGGTGGAATCTTTCAGCGGGGCAGTAAGGAGAAGTACCTTATCCGTTGCAGTTACACGAAAGTGGTCTTAGGAGACTATACATATTTTTTTATGGAATTCTGTTTCCCATTCAACAGATTTTCAAAAAAATGTACAGTTAGCAAAAAATAGCAATTTTATACAAAAAAATTTTTTGATGCCAATCGATCCTGTTACTAATATTGATCAAAAACTTCTATGGGACCTAAAACAAAAACTACTCAAAAAATCACAAAATGTAAAAGACTTTTCGCGTACATTTTGTACCGAATTTAGCAAAGTCCAAGAACAGTAATGACCGTCAAAGGACGAGAATTGCATTGATTGAGAGTCGCCGCCGTCGTGTCGGTCTTCAAATAGAAAGACAAAAGGTCTCTTAGGTAAAAGAACCACTGCATACATACAATCTGGTCCCGAAGCTCGACGGGCCTAGGCGAGTCACTATGACGGTATTTGCATTTGAGTACTGCTATCACGACTCACCTCAAGTATTAAATACTAATTAAACTAGATTTTTTTTAAGTATTTCAAAACATCATGTATGAATTATAGGAGATTTAAGGATATTTACATATAATACATATAATGTAACTTGCAATGAAGATTATTCTCAGGACCAACATTTTCTAATTCCACCCGCCCCATTTTACCATAAAACCATATCACGTGTATTTGTTATTCAACTAAATATTTAAATCCGTATAAACCCTTGCTGTGGCTGCGGTGGCCTAGCGGGTAATGGACCGGTTTCCATTAGCGGCAACGCGAATGGTTGTAGGTTCGAACCCTGGCAGGTACCTCTGGGTTTCCTCCAGATTACATACGGAATTAGGTGCCATATTGAGTGAGTAGGGTGAAGTAAAACATCGCGAAGAGACTTGCATGGCATCTAATAAAAACGTCACGTGTAAGTGCCCAGAGTACGGCGATCAGGTGCGCCACCGGTCACGTTGCGTTGCGCATAACATATGAGCGCAAAGTGGACACTGTCACTAATGTATCTATCCCACTAATCACTAATCTATCTCTGCCCACTCCGATAAGGGACATGCTTGATGCATGACATCCTTAAATCATTTTGCCACTGAGAAGCTACAAAGTAACCAATCCCGACGCTCGCCCACTCATTATTACCCATTACTAGTACCCCTTTAGGGGTAAAACCCCTAAGCTGGTATTTCTAACGCTGTGCCGAGTAGCTCGGCCGGGACGGATTAGGGCAACTGTCGCAGGAGTACAGTAGGAGCTGTGCGATTACTGATATTGTGCCAATCCCCCGAGACGTTGGACTTATATTTATATACTAGCAGTGGCCGCGGCTTCGCCTGCGTGGCAGTAGTACTTTTGTTACGATAATAATTATTCCACGCTGAAATCTTTTGTATAAATGATATGTCATCGATTGTGTCTTATATAAATGATTACAACAGCAAACTAAATATAGAATTCAATTAAAACTAACGACTTACAACACTCGACAACAGATGTCATTAGAACTTCCTTAATTTTTTTTTTTTAAATAAAAGTACAGGATGCATAATAGACAGTGGCGGGCTCGCTCGGCGAAGACAAGGTCCCGGCGGCCTTGAGCTCGCCCCTGGCCGCCTCCTGCTTGTCCCGCGCGCGGCAGCCGGGAGCACCAGGACCACTGTTTATAGGCTCTGGAGCTCCTCCTCCACCACGGCCCGTATTTCTAACTACTTCATATAGTCGCAGACAGAGGTTACTTATAAAACTATGTTGATACAATAACTTAAGACTACCCTACATATATTACAGTAGAGTTATGTTGTTTTTGAATTTAAGCCCCGTGCCATGCCATCTCTTTCAAAACGGCGAAAACGCTTTGTTGTAATTTTCGAATTTTGTAAGTTATGGTCTAATGATCAGCTCATAATTACTGATGATATTCTTATAGGAAATGAAACGCTCTACAAAAACGGTTATTTGTAATTTAGGGCTAACTCAGTTAAGTCTTCAGTTCCAAGGTAATTCGAAGTCAAAGTTGAAGTTTTAATCCATTTTGTTGCTTGTTTCCTTTTTATCATTATGTAGTGATTATATCTATATATATATAGATATAGATATAGATTTTCTTCTGCATGATTTTCCTGCGTCGAATACTCGTATGTGTAACGTGGAATGCTTGTTCATTAATTATGGCGTTGAAAACTGAAGCTCCCTCCCATGCGCCGGCACCGTCCAATTTTCCGCGTCGCGTCCCGTATTGAATATAAATGACTAGTAATGACCGCGGCTTGGATCCGATTCCGCCGGGAGCTGCGTAAGCTATGCAATTATGAAGAATTGAAACTTAATTTGCAGAAGAAGCCTTGTCTACATTTATCATATTTAACGCACTTAGCCCTGTTCACACTCAGGGTTTGCGGTACATTTCAACATGCTAATTTTTATATAATAGTGATTTGTGGCAAACGGAGACCTCGCGGGATTATTGGATTGCAATGCTACAGAAAAAGGATTTTTCAGAATCAGTTCCATAACAGTTCGCACTTGGTATCATTAGCCCTTCCGCCACGGCCGGCAGACCTCGCTGCGAAGTGTTTCGCAGGAAATGGAACTCCGCGTTGAAGTGTCGGCATCACACTCGCGCAACCTTCAGCATTCTGGGCCAAAGTTTTGGCTCAACACTATTTTCATTAATTTTTAGAAGAAATATAATACAGGTGAATAAAATAAAATATAGTCGCCCATCGTATACGCGGTGCTCTTCAGCTGGCGACTGTGGTCAGCGATAATAGTAAAATGGTTAAAATAATTCTACAACTAAATGAAAAAAAATCGGTGAAGTTCGGATCGGTTTCGCGTACATGGAGTTTCGCGCGCAAACGGACCAACAAATTGACTATTTGATATTAATTTTAGCTTGAAATTTTCACGAATTCCTGAGAAACGAGGTCTTAATGGACGGACGGCATGACGGACATCGAAAAGTTCCTTTTATCCTTTTAACTTACTGCTGCGCTATTAACCACGTTGCGCGTAACATATGAGCGCTGAGCGGATAAAGCCACTTGTGTATCTCTGCCCACCACGTAAGGTATATAGCGTGACGATATATTATTATAAGTTACAAAACCTTAAATAACATAGTGTTTTAAATGTAGCCCGCTATCGAGTGGTACTTCAAGCTGAGTTGTAGGTAATATATATATAATATAGAAGTGCATCTAGGTATTATTCGATATTAATGCATACAAGATCAATTTAAAACTATAATTTCATGAAAATTGTCGTTAACTCACAGTTGACGTTCAAGATGACTTCTAAAATTATAAACTTCACTGATTTTTTTTAAATAATTTATTAGTAACTGTTGCAATTATTTGTTTAATTTCTCAGTCCCGCGACAGCCTCGGCACTTTTTACATTTTTTTATGATTTTTAGGCGGAAGTTTAACCTTGATGACACCAGGTGGAAGGGGAAGATGTACCCGATGACAGACCGCGTCCGTCCAACAAATGCCTGGTCACTCCTCTCTAAGCAATAACATTGTGGGAACACGCTCGCTGGAGGCAAATTGTACTGCTTAGCTGTTCGCGTGACGAATGCAGAAGCGAATCTCCTCCACCAAACGCAGACGGTGTCCGACACGGCATCTAGTAGTTTTATCACAACATGCGGCTGGCGTTATTATAGAATGTAGCCCCTGAGAACATGCCCCCCCACTGTGGAACCGGTAAAAGACTGCGCGGCAGGAGACTACGTCGATGCTCGATGTTCTGCATTATTTATGAAATATATATAAATATTCATAATTTCCTAAGAATTTATTAAAAGTTAATTCTTGTCAGCCGACAGCGACTGCGGCAAGTTGTGATTGGATTACATCGGCGATTGTATCTCGGATGGAAATCAATCTTGATATAAGAGAATTATTTCATGTTTGGCCCAAGTCACAAGGGTTTTGTCAATTGATCACTATCTACCCTTTAATAACTTTTTTACACTGGCTCGGCAATGTAACCCGAAGTCGCACAGTGAATGGTTGAAAGTAAAGAGAGAGTGAGTGCGACGACAGGACGCACTCAAACTGGCCCTGAAACACGACACGTCAAAGTAAATCACTGTGACGGCTTAGCATTTAATTCGTTATTACTGCGTTTTATAGCCCGACGAGATATTAGTTGGTAATACATAGCCAGAAAACAGAAAGAGGGATAATGAAATAACTCCTTTTGCATTTTGTCCCTTTCATGTATGGAACCCTAAACACATTATTTACACGAGTTGAAATGTAATAATTAATAATATATCGTCACACCGTATCGCTTACGGGGTGAGCAGAGATACATTAGTGGCTGTATCTACTTTGTACTTATATCTCATGCCCAACGTAACCAGCGGCGCAGCTGACCGCCGTTCTCACAGCACTAGCACACGTGACATTTGTATTCGATGCCATCCGGTGGGCATGTGCTGCCAGAATCCGTTCGTTATCGGGACAAACCTAGAAGTGCGCTCCGGGTGTAGGAAACTTCCATCATTCGCGTTGTTGCGTAGAGAAGCCGCTCCGGTGTCGGTGTCGCCCGTGCCTCCACAGCCGCAGCCAGATTCAAATTAAATATTTTTTTAGTTATCTAATTAACTCCGTTTCAGAAATGCTCCTATAGTTATAAAATGCATTTAAATAGAAATTACTTCTATATATAAAATTTATGATTAATTAGTGTTCAAAAACGTTCTTAAATTTAAAGAATGTTTTTAAAATTGATGGATGATTAGCTGTTAAAGTATAGCAGCGAAAGCAAGAGTCTATATTTAGAAGTCGTAAGGGTTTTCTCAGAGTTACCGCAAATCGCTCATCGCTTATGACTCGGACAGCGGATGGACTGCTAGTTAAATTCATGGTCCCAGTATACAGCTCGAGTTTCTCAAGTTTCCAGTTATTATACGAAACCCCACTCGAGCATTTATTGGTTGCCTTTTTTCTGAACTCAGCTCTGCTAGCGTATTATGTCAATCAAGTTTTCTCTATTAATACATATAATATTTAAAAAATCAATATTATTAATAACGTAGAAAGTGCTGTACCAATTACGATGAATTTTCACGATTTTAATTTAATTTATTGATGTTTTTTTTACATCCTGAGTCGGGACAGTGAGCACATCATGGACGATGGTAAACATGGCGCTAGGACGGGGACTACCAACAGTAAAGGAAAACGTATTGCCGGCCTGCACAAGGTGGGAACACGCTCACCGGAAGTGGGTAATGGGCACTTCCATGCGCGGTGGCGCGAACAGTCGCAGGTGTGAATCTCGGCAGGTTCCCCAGGGTTTTTGCCGATTACGTATGGATTTAGCCACCACATACTCACCGGCGAAAGAAAACAGTGCGAGAGAACCCGCGCGGCATGTAACTGTAACGTCATGTGTGCTAGTGCTGTGAGTACGGCGATTAGTTGTGCCACTGGCCTTCAATCGATTAGTGAGTCTAAATTTCAGTTTAAGCTTTTCATTATTGTATTTATTAATTTGTTGTTTAGCTTGATTTATATTTTTTGTGCAAACTGCTCGTGTATCATGTCTATGTATTATTTTGTTGTTTTATGTTGCTATTTGTTTCCTTATGTATAATAAATAAATAAAAATAGTATAAATATCCTCAAATATCGCTAAAATTAATTATTTTGCAAGTCCTTCTCAAAAACAGGACGGTGTGTAATTAATTTATATCTCGTGAAAGTTATAAGTATTTGTTATTACCATTATCCCTTATTAACAGGAGGATTATTATAACTGGAAGTACAAATGAAGGAACTTTCAAACAAACTAAAGAATTAACTTCCCAAACAAGGAAAGTCGTTATTAGTTTCGTGGCGCGAACTTAACACGTTTATTGAGTTGGAAATATACAGGGTATCACATAAGTATACACTAATGTTTAAGGCATGGAATTAAGAAATCCATGGAATCATATTCTAGGACTGAGCGCCCCAATGGTGCTGCAACATACTCAGCTAGCCGCCGCCGGGGACCGCTCCGATCACGTCGGGATCACCAGTTGTGGAGATGACCGCTACCGCTTGTGGGAAGCGTGTACATCAGAAGGCAGTATTATCTTGAATCCCCCTTTATTTATTTGGTGTGCGTTTAATATAATCCGTGTGATGTAGATATCGCAGTGGATTGTACTCACTGGTGAATTGAATTCCAAATATCTTAACAAGTGCATTGACTCCTATACTGTTCTCGTAAGCTGATTCATGTTCATTTTGTTACAGAGTTATCTTGATACAAGTGCGACATAGAAACGGCATAGTATTATTAAAAACAGAAGAGTGAGTTTTATCTAGACAGGCCAAATAAAGCGAGTTTTGACGAAGGGTAATTTCCAAGATACTCGGAATGGGCGGTTGTGCATGAACGGATTAATGTATTTTAAAAGAGTTAATAATTATAATATAGGTTTAGTAGAATATAAAGAAGTAGCTTTTCATACACTCTGCCTACCTCAACCGGGACGGCAAACATACAGAGCAGCGACCTAGAGTACACCTAAGAATTACGAGTACCTACGCTATGATGAACCCAGCTAGCATGCCCAACCATCCTGTGTCGCACTTACGCCGCGACGGCATCTACCTCCGTACGAATCGATCGCTGTTAATCTAACAATCGATAGGTATGTAGACTGTCCGCAGTTCAAGTCTGCCCGCCCCCGCAACGTTCTCAAAATGATAATTCATTAAATCACTCAGAATTACGTCATGGAAAAATTTGCTCAGTAATTCTTTGAAAGTCTTGTAATAGAGCCTTTGCCGACATTTTCCTCCAATTAATTAACGTCCAGTTTTACGGAGCGAGTGACTATGGACTTGATTAGTGTCTTGAGGGATTTCTTTTTGTTTATCATTTACTGTAGTATTTATCTAGCTAAGACTTGCTTTCATGTATGGCTATTCATCTTCTACACAAATGTTCCGGCCTCTCCCTTCCATAACAGAACAATACGCGCTGGTTTGCGCAGTCATGGCTACACGGTTGCTCATATAGTGGCCAGGACTAAGAAGCTCTCTAACTTTAACTGCAGCCGAGACGTTAGGCTATGGAACGGCCTTCAGGCAAGTTACTAACATCCTATGATATTGGGTCATTTAAAGGAGGAGTGAAGGGATATTGATCACTGTGACTACCGATAGGGCAATAGTCGTAGTCGGTTTGTGTAACGCACCATGCTTACCATCAGGAGTGGTCTCTATCCAGGCTTCAGCATCCCCTCGAGCACTTTTCTTATTTCAAGCCTGTTTAATATAGCGCTAATCAAATTTGACATTTTCTTCGAGACACGAGCATCAAATATTCAGCTCGGCACCTAAAGTAGGCGCTCACGAAGCCGCCCGCCATTCATGTTATTTGATCTCTCCTTTATACTTTTTGGATGGAAACTTTTTACGGTACATACTGGAGTGAATGGAATCCGCCGACGTCAGCCCTCCGCTCGAGTGTGAACGGCAGATAATACCCAATTTAATTGAATTAGACATTTAATTCAAAGTTTTCTAATCTCCCCACACTTTTATATGAGAAATTCAAGCGAAATTATCACCAGCGTGCAGCTTTCAGGGCCAAGACAATTAAACACGCTGTTTTTTAATTTTCTCAGCAAACAGACTGACGACTCACTTGATAGCAAGTGATAGATGTTAAATGGAAGACCGTACTGTCAAATAAAAGGTTTTAATTTTTTTTTTCCTTATACCTTAACCATTTCTAGACTGCTGGTATATAGTACATACAAGTAAAAAACAAAAACTTTAATCAGGCTTTTATATGGTTTCCATCGATATACCACGGAGTTCTATAATGTTCTAAGAAAACAAATGTTTTTAATAAAAATATTATATCGTCACGCTATTTCCCTTTTAGTGTGAGCAGAGATACATTAATGGCTGTATCCACTTTGCGCTTGTATGTCGTGCCCAACGTGACCAGTAGTGTAGCAGATTGCCGTTCTCACAGAAATAGTACACATTACATTTCCATTAGATGCCGTGCGGGTTCTCTCACGATGTTTTCCTGTGCCGAAGTCTGCTCTTAATCAAGAAAAACCCAGAAGAGAGGTACGTGCCGGGATACCAACCTAGGAGCATTCGCGTCGCCGCGCATCGATCCCGGCCGCTTACCCACTAGCCACTGCACTCACTAATATTTTTATCATTTTCTAATACAAAAGTTTACTTTACTCTAATAATTCAGGCGAATGGCCGAACTGGGTCATGACCACAGTACACGAGTATAAAGATCATCATAGTGACTCGTTTTGGCCTGTCGCGCTTCGGGACCAGCTTGTGTGTGTCCATTAACTCATGTGCCTAGAGAGAGACCTTCAGTCGCGGTGTATGTATGTGGGCCGACGTAACGATGGAGGCTCAATAGATTTTCTTCTTTGATAGTCGCTTTCAAAGTAAAGTAGTCCAATCTATCTAAAAAATAGTCTTGAAGGGAGTAAAAGAAATAACGTATCATCTCGGGAAAATTGTACCCGACAGCCCTAGGTGTATGACTTATATCAATAACTTAAAAAAATTGTAAACTATAAATACAATAACTCACAAGTTACTCTGTCGGTCGCGTTTCTGTAATAAAGTACATAGCTCCTACGATCGCGCAATAAAAACGTTTATCCTCGGGCTGTGTTAGTGAATTTCAATTCATTGCCCAAATTCGTTTACTGACTTCCGAGAAGTAATGATAGACTTCTTTTAACGACGGAACTCGAGTAATTAGAAAAGTTGACGGGACTTTCACAAATGGAAGATTTCCCGTCTCCCAACCGCTCTCATTTACATAACTTAGGTGCTGCATAGAAATGTTTCTAAATTTTTAGCTTTTATCAGGAAAGGCTGTCGGCATTGTGGATGATCCTGACGTGGCCCAGCATCTTGAACTCATCCAGCTGCGCAGAGATATTCTGACGAGGTATTTAACATTGTTCCAGCCTCTCCCTTCCGGTAGTAGAACCACACGCGCGGGTTTACGGAGTCACAGCTTTGCGGTAACTCGCATCCCGGCCAGGACTGAGAAGTCCTCTAACTCTTACTGCAGCCGTGTCGTTGGGCTGTGGAGTGGTGCTCCTGCGAGCGTGTCCCCACCGTCCTATGATATGGGATCCTTTAAGCGTTGCGTGAGGAGATATTTCTACAAGCTGGCATGATCGCTGCGACTACGGATGGGTTTTTCTTTCTTCGATGCATACAACCACCAGGCATGGTGTGGTCACCAGACCGGAATAAAAAAGACGGATAAAATGATAGTAACTGTTATTAATGTTTTCACGGGTTGGGCTGTTACTCAGAATACATATCGGTTGTAAAAGCGATAGGCGCGATATCCGGATTCCGGCGGTCATCGGCGGCGATCGGCGGCGAGAGGTGGGGAGAGGCGGGCGCCGGCGCGACCTCGTTTGTAAGTCAAACGGCCTGATAAAGCGCAGAGATAAGTATAATTCACGCCGCCACGTTTCCGGTTGGGAATCAAAAGGGAATTGCGAAAACATAAAAGATAACTCAGAAACTCGTAGAAAATCGAGAATGAAAAATATTTTCCGGATGCCTTTAATGCTACTAAATAAGTTTTATACTGACATTTTTCACATGGGTCACAGTGAGATCAAGGCTTTTCATTCCTAGTTGTTGGCAGCCTTTAGAATATTTCTAGTCTACAGAACGGAATGGGTCTCCATCGTATGCTAATATAGACTGTTTCAATCGTTACCTAGTTTCACTAAAACCTTAAGTATGGTCTATTTAAGGGATATTATTGCATAATACAGGTCGGATCAGTATCGTAATCAGTAGCCTTTGCTGTATATACATGGTTTTGTTGTATATGTGACGTGTTTATGTAGATGGCGCTAGCAGCGTGCGCGGGCAGTGCCGGCGACTCCGCGCATGCGCCATGTTATTAATAAGTAATTAAAAAAAACTTTAGTAAGACATACTTCAACTTTAATCAATTAAATTAACATTGCAGCGCGCACATATAATATAAACCCGTTACACAATGCGCGTGAGAGTCACAAACGTCCGCCTATAAACATAAAAAATCATTGTCGCTATATCGAGTTATAGTATGATGATTCGGATAGCGCAGCGGTCGTGCGTGTGGCTTCAGCGCGTCGGGTTGTGAGTTAGATCCTCGCACGAGACACATATTTGTATGGCGTTCAGGTAGTTGTCAGGATCTGTGTATTTGTGGATGTGGAGGTCGTGTTTGCTAATGCGCCATTCTAGGGGCGGCGGACGAGCGCAACACCCGGCGTACCATGTGGAGAAGGGGGCCAACCTCTGCATAAAAAACAGGTTAAAATTTGTCTAAGCCCTTGTTTTGATCTTTCAAAAGCTACGTTAAACCTCTCATAAGATATCGTTACTACGCCTGAAGTTATGCAAGGTTATGAGACGAAGGCGGTGTGCAGTGCCCGGTGCGCGCCGCCTGATAGAGAGGTCCGGAGAATTGACCTCTTTACACCCACCCACCCTAAGGAGAAGCCTGTTCAGGCTGTTCGCTCCCCGGGCACATGGAGGAATAAAGGTTCCCAGGCCGGGGTAGGGTGATTTGAGGCACACCACTGGGGTTTTCAGTCAGTATATACCTGACACAGCGGGATCGCTGCCATCACAGCGGCCCTGAAGGGCCTATGTAGGACACTCCCCCGAGACAGCAAGAAAAGAAAAAAGAAGCAAGCTCATCATTATTGTATCGTGAATGTACCGCTTATGACCGGTGGTCGTGGGTGTGGTTGTAGAAAGACACGGATTTTGGCGTTTTACTGTTTATTTGCACTTTAAGGCACACCGAACTGCGACGCACACGCACGTACTCTAGGCTTGGGTCTCGGTACTCAACTGCTTTTGCTAGAGCATTCCTTGCGAGCGCGCACCCCTTACCCCGCGCGTCCCATAACACCCTAACGATCTTTAGGGCGTTTACCACAAACGCGTATCGGGCGGCGTCTACATGCTATACGCTTCACATGTAATATATTGTATTTACATTACACCTTATACGAGTATAACACAAAATATCAATTGTGCTGTAAACATTTTTTCATGCAAATAATAATAAGAAACAAAAGTAAAGAGACTGGTAGAAAGGCGGCAAGGAGTGGTTTTTACCCAGTCTAAAAAAATCTAGATCCAGCGCTGTAAAAGTGTAGGTACCGAAAGCACTGGTTCATTATATAAAATTAATTAGAAAAATAAATTTACAAAGTTAGCAAGTAAAAACTACGTCAATTAGTGCAAAAGTTGTTTAACATAAATTCATATCGCGCATTTTATAATTAACACACAGTGCAAATAGTTTGGAGGCTGTTCTGGCGGAGTGGGCTACGTGCCTGCTCGTAGATTGTAAACTCGGCACCTACCGCTGGGTTTAGATAGCACGTGCTCACCGGCAACGGGAACCATCGCGAGGGAACCCGCGCGGCGTCTAGTAGAAATGTCATGTGTACTGGTGCTGTGGGCACGGCGCGGCGCTCAGCTGTGCCACTGGCCACGTTGCGCACGTCGTATCGCGCAAGTCGTTGCGGTGTCTCCCGGCCTAGTGCAACAGGCTTCCTACTTATTCTGACTCAGGCCCGGTGACTATGCCGGGGCAGTAGGGCACTGATAGGGCTCAGGTATCCAGCACCCAGACACCGCATCTTATATCTCTCTAATTGTGTCGGTTCTCTGTCCCATTAGATTAAGGGAAGTTTGGACGAGAAGGCGCGTTTGTGTAAGCACAAACTGTGTCCCACGCAATTTATTATTTCCGAATATTTTCATCAGCGAACTGATCTTCGCCGAGTGGGGCTGCATGCCACGTCTACTTAATGTAATTCGTAAAAGTCTCCCAGGGCGAAATCGGCCAGGATACCCTCATGATCATCAGTTCTAAAGCTTCTCAGAACGAAGTCACGAAGTTAGTTGGTATTGTCACGTAGTGTGTGTGTGTGTGTGTGTGTGTGCGTAGCTCCCCTGTTGAAACGGTTATTTGCGGGTTCTGAAGTATCCTTTTCATTCCAACTCATTCCGCATTCAATGTTAAAAGTTAAATTTGAAGAATGCCTCCCAGCCTCGCCCTTCCACCCCGGGACGCGTTTCAATATTGAGTCAAGTTAAAAATGCGAATCGTCTTTGTTCGTTCCATTAGCGCGAGTAACTCGCAGCCAATCGCAGTTTTAATAACAGCTTTTAGTAAGAATCTAATCATAATTAGGGTTTCGTGCTTCAAAATGAGAACAAAGCCTTTATAGGGTGCTTTTATATGTGGTCGGTCTGTCTTTTTCTTTTCTTTTAATTCTGACTCGGAATAGTGACTGCCCCGTGCCTGATCGAAACTACAGTGCAAATCAAAAACAAAGTACGTCTATCGAGAGACTACCTGTCGATAGTCGCAGCGATCCTGCCGGCCTACACAAATATCGCTTCACGTTTCGTTGAAAGAACTAAATATCTTAGGACAAATGGAAGACGCTCGTTGGAAGATCCCACAATCCAAAGATAAGAACTGAGAATTGAACTACCGACGTGAAATAGACAAAACCAGTAATACCAAATACTCATGTCTATGGTCTTCTCTAGTCTTAAAGAAATCACACTTCTAAGTCAACGCATTGAAAAAATATATCCGTTTGCGTCGCAATTTTTGAATCATATATGACGTTATTGTAAGAGAATCAAACCTATACGGTACAATCAATTGAACTGAAGTCATGAAATTTGGATAAAAGCAATATTTAAAAATCATTAAAAAAAAATTACAGTACTTTATTTTTAAGGAGGCCAGTATAAGAACATTCTAAATGATAAGAGATACCATGCAGTATTCGGAAACTGTAGAGCTTTTGGTTTAAAAATAAAATTGCTTTAGTTAACATTTTGGTTAAACGAGAACTTTTCACGAAAATCAACAAAAATTAGGAGTTGTTTTACAGAAATAAACTCAGTTTCGTGTGCAAATCGTTACGTTGTAGAGCATCAATATAATTGGGACAGTGAAAGTTAGTCGCATTCAATAATTCTTTTTTTGTTTGTTTTATTTTACATGCGGAACACTGAGCGCGCGCGTCTGTCACGCACTTGGTCGATTTTTATTTATTAACATTACATTTACTGAACCTCTCAAAATAACTGCTTTTTATTATTTGTCTTCGAATTTATTCTTTTCTAATTTTTTTAATTCTGAAAATTATCATATTCTTTACTATACAAGTTGTTGTTGAGTATTATGAGTATTTTATTTGATTTATAACAAAACAAAATAAACCATGTCATACCTGTTCTAAACTGGAAATAAATTGTTCGCCAGTAGATCTAGCGTTAATTAACAGGGCGATTGCCCGAACTGGGTCGCGACCACAGTACACGTCTGTGTAAAGACCGTAATAGTGACTCGCTCCGGCCTGTCGCGTTTCGCGATCAGTTTGTGTATATCCAGCTGTTCGTAGTCAGAAGGTCTCCGGCGTTGTACAGGCGGGCCGGCATGCCGTTGGCGGCTGTCAATGGACGGAAGAACAGATTCTTTTCATCAGGTGCAACCGAGCCATATTGTCGTAAACGTGAAGCACGACAAGGAAACGAGCGATCACCAAACAAATATATTTCCAACAGTCGGAGCGCCGGCACAAGAATGCGACGCGCGATTCGTTTAACGCGAGATATTACAACAATTCACAATACACATTCTAATATCCTGGGAGTTCATCGACGGCCGACTAGAATTCCAATGAGCTGAATTCCTTCGGGAGCATTCGTTTAGTGAATACCACCGGTATTTAATATAATAGGGCACAAAAGGCGAGTTCTACAACAAGAGATTCAAAAGACTACGGACTCTTCTGTGGACTTTACCGAGATATTTTTAAAGATAAATAAATTTGTACTTTGTAGGCTGTGGTGGCGTAACGGTTAATGGATCATGTTTCCATGTGCGACAATGCGGATGGTCGTACGTTCGAATCCAAGGATGTTCCTTCGCGGTATTTCCAGATAACGCACAGATTTAAGCAGCACATGCTCACCGGTGAAAGAACGCGCATGGCATCTAATAGAAAAGTCATGTGTATAAATGTCATGAAGGCGGCGATCACCTGCGTCACTGGTCACGTTGGGCACGACATATAAGCGCAGAGTGGATACATGCACGTATAGCGTGACGATATATTATATTTATTGTTACAATGTAGAGCTAGATAGATGACAAGTCAAAGTGACAGTGTCAGATTAAATGTTTGACTTTACCGACTTCCCTTTTGTGCAGTCCCCGCACAGTATGCTTACAAAGTATAATGATTAAGAAATACTCAAAGCTAAATATCATTAAGTACAAGACGACGTCTTTTAGAAATAATTATTAAAGGCTCCGGAAAAATGAAGACGACAAAGTAATATATTTTCCGAATTATAATATTAAGAAAGAAATGTTTTCGCCGGGATTTAAAAACAGGATGATGCGGGGCGGGACGGGGGCGGTCGGCGCCAAGCGGGGGGACACTTTTGGTTAATGAGTAACCTTCTATTTAATTCCTTGGGATTATTCTAACAAGGGCTGGCATATCTATATCAACATTTTCTTTCAAATTTTTTAATATCAAGTTTTACGGCTCTGGATACAAGTCTTTCGGGGCCAGTCGTTAGTATTTTTAGTATTCAGCAGTGTTCGAGTGACGTCAAAACCAACGAGCCAAGCGACGCGCACTCCACGACGCCCCATCAGAAGATCGTCGATTCCTCGTCGCACTGCGCCTCCCGAGCTTATCTTTGCCTAGACTCACAAGCACAATACTCGTTCAGACAACAAAAACAGCGCGTTAACAAACCCACAAAAATGGCAAATTAGCAATCTCCCTATAGTCGAAACAGATATACGCGCGCTCGCGTTCCAAGAATGGAGGCCATCTTGCTCTCACCGGTGACCGTGTCCTGCATAAATCCGTACTTAATTTAGAAAAACCCAGAGGTACAAACCGGGATTTAAGTCTATGACCTTTCGCTTTCCGCGCACCAACATTTATTTCTACCCTGACTCGGCATAGTGACCGCATCAAGTCTAATGGTGCAGTCCAAAGAACGACGACTATCAACAGTAAAGAAAAACCTACCGGTAGTCGCTGCGGTCATGCCGGCCTGCACGAATATCTCCTCACGCTACGCTTAAAGGACCCCATATCATAGGACAGTGGGAACACGCTCGCCGGATGATTACCCCGCAGCCCAACGATGCGGCAAAAGCAAGATTTGAAGAACTTCTTAGTCCTAACCAGGATGTGAGTCACCGCAAGGCTGTGACTCCGTAAACCCGCGCGCGTGGTTTTATTAAGGTAGGGGAAGGGTGCTTATCGATTCATTAGACCATCACATTCTTAATTACCTATCGGTAAACAGGAAAAAATTTTGTAGCTTTAATTGACAGGCGGTAGAAATGACATTTGACAAAACTTTGAAAGAATATGGTTGACGAATGCAGAATGTCACCCATGGGCCATAAGTGCTTACATTTAAATATAATAATAAATAAAAACACAAAACAAACCTTCCCGTTGATGCCTTGATATTGTTAATTCCACCAAACTACGACGAATTCTTACCTGGAAAGAAATAAAACAAATTAATTCAAGTTACTCAGAGAAGACATACAAGTACAAGGGAAAATATTTAAGTTGACCTTGTTTACAAAATCTGTCGGGAACTATTCTAAACTGTCTATCATCACGCCGCACCCCTACAGGGGTAAGCGAAGAGTATGAAACACCGCTTCTCTTTATTCCTGCAAATTTCTTTCGCTTCCTTAACATTCATGAATCCCTTCCATCATTTTCACCGATTCCGCGTACTTTTGGCAGTGCCCTCGAGTTATTTGGTCTGCGTAGGCAAATCTCGGTCGGCCTCGGCTGTCCCTTCCCCTCGCATTCCTATTGCACATCTCATTCGTCACCCTTTCATCATTCATCCTATCCGCGCGCGCGAACCATCGAACCGTGCTATGTCATCTTAAGTTACAATTACATTGTTATAAATTCAGAAAAAAATGAAAAAATAAATTACTAAAGAGAATATTGAAGGAGAATAAGGTCTGGAGTACGTGGGGTCGGCCAGAGTGCATGCAGGGGTTTATGAATCCTCAGGCAGCGAAAGAGTTTTGCAGAAGAGATAAGTGAGTGAAGAGATTCTAAACTTTAACCTACACTTATGACAGTCGATATCTTGTGATTTATATAGTAATTTCACACTCGTCATAGTGACTGCGCCGCCTTAGATGGAAAGTGCTCTACTATCCAAGGGCGGCAGCAATTATCAAAAGACATAGATGCATTTTTGGTGTCGGTCATGTCGGTCCGCACGGGGCACGACTGCAGGTCTGGCCGGCTGGGCGTGCGCAACGTGACCCTGATGCGCGGCAGCACGAGCCGAGTCGACGCATCTCGTGCTGGCATGCGAGATGCGCGCTGCTATTTGCTCAACAGAATGGAACAGATATCCTCTAGACGCGTCACCGGACTAAGCGAAATACCCTATTCGTTTTACTTTGAAATTCAACCCTGTAGTAAATATACTTTATTGTATATTCTTATTATATCGCTGAGCAATAATATATAACTGCTATTTGGTATAAAAACTATTCCAGAGCTACTTGAACGTAAATTGCGTGACGCGAAATTTTTCTGTAAAGAGACATATATATAATATTATATTAGTAAAAATGTACGGGAATCATTAATCAATATGTGTTCGCGTTTGTGCCGGCTAATTTTAGAATCGGCTTCACCGATTTAGATGCGGTTTTCCACTAGTGTATTGTGGGTGGCTTTCTTAAACATTTAGTGTAAATTTGCTTGAATCTGTCCATAAACAAAAATTATACGTCAGTTTAAAAATACGTCGACCGCGTTTATGAAAAAAAATGGTATAAAAGAATTGGTTAGGTGATTTGGATGAAATATTATATATTAATTTAATATACAAAACTCCTACTATGTACTATGAAAATATTAATAATGTATTAAAAAAAATATAATTCTATACCGTCACGCTATATTCTTTTCAGGGTCGGTAGAGATTTGCTAGCGGCTGTATCAATTTTGCGCTTGGATGTAATGGTCCAACGTGACCAGTGGCGCAGCTGAGCGCCGCGCTCACAGCACTGGTACACACGACATTTCTATTAGAGGCCGCGCGGGCCTTTTCACGATTTATTTCTTCACTACTTAGCGGTCCATTAATGCCATATTTAAATTACATACTACGAAACATTTTTTTGGTATTTTTTTTTTTTACTTTTAACGTTTATCAATAATATATCCTGTGCAATACCTCAGGCAATATATATTGCAGCTTATGGCAATATTAATCAATATTAATTTGATTAAAAAAAAAAAATTGCAAATGGCGGGTCTGGTAGGTCCTAGTGAATAAGGAGCCGGCACCCACGCGCGGCGGTGCGGTACTGGCCTGTACGTGATTTCAGATTAAAAACGGATTTAGGCAAGGCACCGCGTGTGGACCGATGAAGGGAAACATCGCCAGGGACGCTGCATGGCGTCGGGGCGTGGCAGCCGGAGTGTCAGGGTGCTGGTGCTGCGAGACCGGCGCTCAGCAGCGCCACTGGTCACGTTGGGCGCGACATGTGAGCGCTAAGCTGATACAGGCGCTAATGTATCTCTGCTCAGCACGAAAATAGCATAACGTGACGATATATTATAATTAAAAATAACTAGGTTGCGTTTATGATGAAAATATAGCTTTTTAGCAGTATCTTGTGTGTTTTGACTATCGAGTTCTGGCAACACTGGCCTCCCGCAGTCGCGTCACGCCGTCACGCCGTCACGCGCGTCCTGCGAGCAAATCGCCTACACGTTCTTAATAAAAGCAAATATACACTTTATTGCAGAACCTCGCTCACGGCTTGATGTGTTTCGCCGGCTTACTCTATACAACTACAGTAAGGGTCCGCAGTTTTTATAATATAATTAATGCCCTCGGTGTCGTTTTTGGTTCCAAACTTGGTTTATTTGAACTGTTTTGGGTTCCATTCCCCAAAAGATGAACCTTTATAGGATACTCGTAACTTTGCAATTAGTCTAGAACTGTGTATATATTATATGTACATTCAACATAACGTACAACACAAAAAGGTAGGTTAATCAAGGTAGAAAACAACAAAAGCAACTACCCTGTGCTGTGATGCGCCAAAGGGAAGGCAGCTCAGCAAATGCTGAGTGAGCAGCGGAGCCACACAGACTCGAGCAGAATATTTCAAAGTGTCATAGATAAAGATATGTTTATACATATACATACATGGACACACACAAGCCCCTACACATGTACAAGTGTATTACATACACACATGTACAATACACATTTATTAAATATCATTTAAATGAAATTCTAGCGCGTTTTTCGGCTTAGATTTGTCCCCAGACAAAATCGTTCATTTTTTTGAGTTGTGTCTAGTTCGTCTCGTAAAACGGGAAGGAACTAACAAAGCGGAGTTGCCTTCTCCCGCAGGTACAGGGATAGTTCCCGCAGCGGCTCAGCAGTCCGGTCACGCGCGGCCCGGCTACAAACAGTCGATACAAATCGTTTCACCCTCGCAATCAGGAACCGAACCTTGATACAATATACTTAATGCCGGTTATATTGATCTCTTACATCCACTCTATTATCACTGCCGGCTCGTTTTTATATTGGCTCAAGAGGTAGAGAGAAATCCACAATGGCAGCCAGCCCCTTTACGCTTGTATATTCCATTCGGGGTGATCAGATATAGATTAGTGGATGTATTCACTTTTAAGTTTGTGTACAGAGCCTGATGTAACCAGTAGCGCGGCTGATCGTCGCTCTCAGGGCCCTTACACGTGACATATTTTCCTACACCGGCGGGCATTTGGTGTCCAAATGTGTACTTATTCCGGAAAACGCAGAGTTGTGTGCCGGGATTCGAACCCACGTGTACGTTTTCGCGTATGGATATCGGTCCCTTGTCTACTAGGCTCCCGCAGCGAAACTACTAATGAATAGTAAAAAATAAAAATGTAATAATTTCTTAAGCGTCAATTAATTAATAACTGTAAAATATTGAACGCTGCCCTCTGTGCCGTACCTCGTGGGAGCCGCTCACTCCCCCCCCCCCGGCGCGACCGGCCCCGCGCCTTCCTGCCAGGGAATGTCACTTATTGCGGTTAATTAAATACCTTTGTCCTTCTAATTATTGTCATTGTTGTCGGTTGATTTCGCAATTGCCGGCTGTAAGCGCCAATTGAATTCTCTAGTTAACGGATTCTCCGATACTTGAGTTATTCCGTGTTAAACGAGCGATACAAATCTACTTCAAATGAGTCTGTGGAATTAAATTACATAAAAGATGTAGATCAGCTGTAAGGTCGGTGCCGGAATAGAACAGCGCCCCTCCCTGCATCGTACTGAGCCGTCGCGAGCGCGCCAGAGCCGGCTGAGGCATACAGCATGCCGCATGCTGCGCAGATTATTATTGTAAATAATTATGTCTTCTGGCAACATATATCGCTCAGCTAAAATTTATTCTCATGAGTGTTCTGAAGAATTGTATAGCCTCATTGCACCCTCTGCCTTTCATAACAGGACAGCGCGCGCCGGATATCGGAGCCACAGTGGTACGGAGACTTATGTTTCAGTTAGAATAAATAAGTTCTATAGTTCTTAGCTTTTTCGAATTATTGGATCGTGGGGAAGATTCTCAGCGATTGTGTCCCCTTCGTCCTACGGGTCCTTTAATCTGGTAGCCGGCACCCTGTCTGACAACAAAAGTAAAAAAAAACGACCCCGCAGGCCTCGTTTGTGTTTTGTAACTAAAATTCGCCATTTTTTTATCCTAACTGGGCATAGTGAGTACACCTGCCTAATGGTAAGCGTAGTCCAGTCCCAACAGCGGCTGCGACTGTCAGGCACTATCGGCAGTCGCAGCAGCCATGCCAGCCTGCACAAATGTCTCTTCACGCTCCGTTTGAACGACCCGATATCATGGGACGGTGGGAACAGGCTCGCCGGGAAACTGTTCTCTTACATGTTGTGTTTGACAAAAAAAGAGACCTTTTCTAAGATAAGCAAGTAATATTATCTGGACGTATTCTCACTGGCAGCGCTACTTACTGACGGCAGGAATAGAAGAACGACATGAGGTCCGGTGAGCTGCGCGGCGCGGCGCCACTGTGCCGCGGCCGCGAGTTGCGGTTGTAGAGAGAATTCTTTAATGCTCAGGAGATCAATGTATTCATTCCTTTGAAATATCATCTTATATATAAAAATGAATCGCAAAATGTCTTGATAAGCGCGAAACTCGAGAACGGCTGAACCGATTTGGCTGATTTTTATTTTGTTGTGTTTGATGAAGTCTGAGGAAGGTTATTACGGAGAGAAAAATTTTAAAAACTCCCTGCAACTGTCTAAAAATAACACTTTTCTGTATTCTCATACAAAAAATTCGTTATAAGTCATTTTGAACTTTAATGCCATATCATAAAGTTTAAATGTTAGTGGACGGGTTCCGGGAAGGTAAAACAATTATTGAGTGACGTATAAATATTAATGTCAATATTTGTCAATTTTTATACATATAGCATTAAGGCCAGGTTCCTTCAAACAATTTTCAAAAAACAGCCGATGAGGAAGCTATTAACATTAAAAAAAACAATGTGACTTTGTTTTAGAGAAATAGGGCAGAACAAGGTCTGCCGGGACAGCTAGTTTTAAATAAGTCTTTTTAGCATTTTCTTTAAAAGTTGTGTTTCTGTATTTATTTACATAATATTACTTGATGTATTCATTACTACTTATTGTTCTTAATTAAAGAAAAACGACTCGTAAAATACCTTTAATTATCAAAAAGGTGTCTTCAGTACACTGTTATATATTATACCAGTATATTGTGGCCCGGCATGGCCCGGGAAAAAATCCTTTCCTTCCCCATATGGGTTAATTTTCCAAAAGCATAAAAGAAAACTTATTTTTCTTTTCTAGCCATAACACTGAATACTTATTACTGTTTATAAAGCTTACTTTAAAACGACGTACCTTTAGGATTTTCCAGATTATGTATGGATTCAGGCGCCGCGTGCTCATCTGTGGCGGAAAACACCGCGAGGAAGCCCGCGTGGCGTCTAATAAAAATGTACCTCCACCGAGTAATTTTCTTAACAAGGGGTAAAAAGTCTTTGCTTCACGTATTAATACATAGATAATGTAGATAAGCAAAAATACAAACAGACAAATATAGCGCCTTCGTATCATGTAAAGTAGACATTACAATAATACTCTAAGAACACAAATTCAACACAATCTAGACTAGACAATGAATCTATTGACCTATAAATGCTCTACAGTAGGTACTAAAGATTATCGAGCTTCGGAAAGGCCAGACATTGTCATGAACTAGGTCATATTCGAGTCTATTGTGGGAGCTCCAGCCTAATTCAATACGAATATATCACAGAGATAAAGCCTCGTCAGGCTGGCGTAGGAGCGGCCTGTGAAACGATTACTCAAAAACAACTTCTGTCCGCTGTTTTATTATTGAAATATATTTGTTTAGTTTTTTGATACATCAATACGAAAGTAAATATTATTTCAATAGGTTTTCTTCCTATTTTCCATAAAAGGATTTTTTCATGTCGGCTGTATCTGGTGTGCATTATTGGCGTGATGCGTACTCGCAGTAGTAAAAAGTCAGCGCATCATTGAAGTATATTTATATACACAGAATATATCATGAATACATAATATTTTATTAAATCGAATTTTTGTTGATGTGTATATAGATCTAAATTTACTCTGCGATTATTGTTGTGACGGAACTGGGGTGAAACTTGAACTCTAGATTTCTAGACTAACAGATATAATACGGATATGATTTTAAAACGCATAGATTGTCACAAGGTACTCTTACAACTGAACAACAACAACAACAACTGGACAACTGGAGGGCCGCCGCCTCCTTCTGTGAAGATGTCATGTTCCAGAAGGAGGCCGCAGAGCGAGAACGGCAGAAGGTCGCTCGAAGAAGACGCCGCGCTGTCGACAACCGCCCCGGCACATCAGTCTCGGCCGATCGGTCGATCCACGACCAGTTGGCTGATGTCTTTGGGGTCGTGGCTGCTCAGGGTGGAGGCCCTGAGCAACTGATTTAGCCGCCCTCGAGAAGTTGGCAGGGCATTGTGACGTGCTCTGCCTAAATACAACGAGCAGTATCGAGGAGAGTATCATCTTCCCCCGAGTTTGTGCCCATCGGGCGCGGCGCGACGGGGCTGCGGCGAATTAATTACAGGACCCGCAGTCCCCGCCAACGCGCAGAAGTAGTCACCTTGGGGTGTTTAGTCGGTACAAGTCCGACGCACCTCGGCAGCGCAACCCCCCAGTGCGGCTGAGACGGTCCTATGAGGATTTTCCCCAAGTAAAAAAAAGGTACTCTTTCGAATGGAGTAATTGTCAAACAAATCGTCAATAATTATTGAACACAAAGGATTGCCGCCCCACGTACACCGTTTATTCGTTTCTGTGAGTGCGTGCTAATATCATACAGTCTCTCCGATTATTAAATCGATTGTTCTGTTTAATCTGCTCTGGAACATAGCCTGTGTGGCCAGGTGCAAAAGTCGGAACATTATTCAAAATAAGTTTTTTCACGTAATAGTAATATACCGTCACACTGTGCCTCTTTCGGAGTAAACAGATATATATACAGATAGTATTCACTCATTCTACGACACTGAAGAATAATTTTAAATATGTAATGTCCCGCGGAATCTAGGCGCCTTACCGGTGGATGGCTAAGTGAGTTACGGCACTCCATTTAGACCCGCTGAGGAGACGCTTTACATTACATTCTCTCTCCTCTACTAGAACGATATTTGATACTTTGCGAAGTAATTGACGATCTACATAACGTATAATGAGTTAAGTGCTAGGCGTGTTGCGGTCGCTACACTCCCGGCAGTTCAAAGCAGACTATTCCTGGCGCGTGCCCTCCAATATACTCGTTCCTTCGAGAGTTCGCTGTGTCAAATACTAGCTGTGTTTGCGGCTTTGCTCACTTTGAATACTCGCTTACTGGATAGATTACAAGCTATATAGTCTACCCTGAAGGTTTATTCTTTAATAGTTGTGAAACAATTTATGTAAACAAACGGATGATTTCGAAAATTCTCCCCTACACAATACATACGAATTCTAGCTGGACAAAGTGACTACAGAGTAAAAGAACGGCAAAGTCAAAGAGACGAAATACCTGTATGATGTTTGTATTTAAATAAAAATGATTAAATGCGGGGCCCTCCACGAAAATCAGCGCTGCAGACTTCTTCTGTGGCTTTAAGCTGATGGAGGTCCCATTTTCGCCATATTAATATGTTTTTGTTTTTTCTTTTGTTTCTGTATGTTGTTGTCTTGTAACAGAAATGTTACTGCTTTTGAATTTCTAGTGTTTTGTTAGTTTGTGGTGAAAATAATTATATTTAATTTCATTTCATTTCAGAAGCGATGCAAACGGAACAACATATTAACATTTTGTACAAAGACAGCATTCAAATGAAACAATTGTTTATTCGGGTAAGAAATAAATGAGCGACGCAACGCTCAGACAATTGAACCTGGGCCGCGGCACGTGGTCCCTACAACAATACCATTGTGTTTTAATTATCACTAGTGATGTGGCGAGCCACTACGCCATTTTTTTTTAATCTATAATTTTGTTAGCACTTTATTCGCACATGTGATTACACCAGAACTGATTTGAATCACTAATAATAAAACTAAACTATTATGAAAAACTCTCGACAGCAACACGATTAAATTAATGATTAAAAATCTAACCGCATTACAAGGGTTTCATAGAACGCGCCCTCGCTGATTGGATGTGTGCTACACTCGTCGGGTTCGCTTGCACAGTGTTTGCACTCGGGTATTTAGTACTCGTTCTAAAACTACTTTAATATGTACGAGTACAACTGCGGCGCTCAGCGGCCTCGCTATAGCACACTGCGGTGCCATAGCAGCGTGAGACCCGGCTGGGGTATGCAGCAGGCCGCATGCTGAGCAATCCGCTGCTGCAGGCGCACTCTCTGCACCCGGCAACCCGCATCAGGCATTGTGTGCTCTGGGTTACATGTTCAAACTCCTTGCCAAAGGATTCCACAAATATACTGGAAAAGGGAGGGTGTTTACTCTAGTCGAATACTCGCCCAAAACTTATTTTTTTATAAATTAAAAAAAAAAACAAGTTACAAGAAATTACAAGGAGCAAAATATAAATAAATGTTATTGATAGCAGGTCATTGAACCCTCCCTAGTACACAATTATATTATACATTTTAAATGAATAAATTCGATCGCTCTGTGTTTAACTTTGGTCCGAACTGTAGACTGGAGGAAGTCTGCTGCCGGGATGAGAGGGTACCGAAGAAGTGGGTTCTTTGCATCCACCTCCTTTCAACGAGGAAGCCTTACCAAGGCTATTCGCTCCCCGGGCTTATGGACAAAATCGGATTCCTAAGCCCGGGTAGATCGATTAGAAGGACACCTGAGGGTTTTTAGTCAGTAGGAGTCTGACACACCGGGATCGCCCTAACAGTAGTCCTTATACTCCTATGCAGGATTTTACGCCAAATTACAAAAATAGGAGTTTAACTTCGGTGCTTTAAAATTCAACTTTAACAATAATTAATGAAACTCGGTACACAGCGTAGCTGTGGTGACCTAGTGGATAAAGGACTGGTATAGATGCGCGGCGACGCGAATACTTGTACGTTTGAATCCCGGCACGTACATTTAGGTTTTTTCAAATTTACACACCACATGTTCACCGGGGAAGGAAAACCTGAGAAATGCCAAGTGTACTAGTGCTGTGAGAACGGCGATCAGCTGCGCTGCGTCGTTAAGTCAGGCGCGACACATAAGCGCAAACTACCAATATATCTTTGCTTCCCCCGGAAAGGATATAGCGTGACAATTTTATATATATGTATTTTTAAAGGGAGTAGAGAATGGGGCTTCCCTTCCCCGACGATAAAAAGTCGAACATTGTATACGTAAGCGCTTCAAGTAGAGTGGTACACGCGTGTAGATGTAACAGGCCAGGCCAGCACTATTCTAAGCGACTCGGTGCATCACTAATTATTACAACAACATGCTACGAAATGTCTCAGTGGGCGTTCGTAGCAGTTCGTAGCGCTCGCTAAGCTTCTACGCCGTAGCGTTTCGAGTTAAACTTTTATTACTAAAATAAGTTATTTAAAGTTGGTCACAATGCTCATTCAAATTATATTAGAAATTCAAAATGTTTTCTGTATTCTAGAAATGGTTTTTTGTTCTAACACACAGAATTTTTTTCATTATAACTTGCTCTAATATGTTTAATGTATGAATGCAAAGAGTTGGATTAAAATTAAAGTTTGTTAGTTATGGAGCTCGACGAGTAACATAGGGTACATTCCACATTAAATGCAAATAATAGTCGAATCTGAAACTTTATTATCAAAACTACACACTTAATTTACTTCTTTAAAATGTCCGCATACATTTGTTTTTATTCTGACTTGGAACAGTGACTGAAGCATACCACATGGCAAGCGCGGTGCAATCGAATGAGCGAGTACGATTATCGAGACACAACCGCCTGCCGGTAGTCACCGCGATCTCGGCCTCTTAGACAAACACCTTTTCACGCTGCGTTTACAACGCTCGTTGTCACGTCACCCAAATATGGATGACGCTTTTCTTGTTGGAGTTAAAAGGAATTTTTTTATGTATATTTAAAAGGAATTTAATTAAAATAGAACTTATATGTAAATATAGGATGATACACAACATCATGATACTAAACATATTCATATTATACAATACCTTTTATTAAATACACACGATAAATAATTACATTATATGTACTATGTCGCGTGTTTTTCGTTAAAACCAATAGGTTAGGTGATCCAATTCTACGCAGTATGCCAGTGGCACGGGAGGCTGCTCATAAACTCCGGCGCTATGTTCTCTTCTAACACTGTCACTATCTTCGTGTTCGTATAATTGAGTATAAAAAATTAAAAACGTAAAAAAATTAAAAACTCTAAACAATTTTGAGATGAAGAAGAAAATTCTTGGTGATAAATTGAAGATAACAATATCAAAATGCAATCATAATAGTCGTGTTATGTTGTTTATGTATCGCTTCTTTACGTCACAGCACACCGAGAGTCGGATTCGAACCTCGCAAGCAACACAGACGAAACGCGTTGCCCGACGTACGTGTTAAAACGTCCATAGTCGAAATAGATGACACCGTACTTCTACTCTTTTCGTAAACCAACCGCCGTGGTGACCAGGGAGTGGCGCTGCGTGCTGCACCGCCACTAAAAGCCACTGCTAAGAGTTCATAGAAACCGATGAGTTTTCAATTTCTGTTACCTCTAAATAGAAGCCGGCTGGAAGAAATAAACGCTGAGCTCCCACTGCCTCTCAACGGGGTTAAGCAACTCTTTACAACACAGAATACTTCCATAATAACGAAATAATTTAAAGAGTGGGTTCACGTCGAAGACACACAATGCGACCCGGCCGGCGCAACTCATTGTGCCTGGAGACGCTTTACAATGCTGCGCCAGGCGATGCGCTCGGAGAGACTGCTCTTTATTAAAACTATTGCATATCTAACAATGAACAAGTATGCCATTTTTATTTAATGGCTGTGTGCTTATGGAAAAAGAGGAAAGTCATAATTCTGTGTTCAAATTAATCCATTAAGACCAATGTTATTATTATTATAGACCGAGTAAAGCGAGGTTCTAGAGTCAATATAGGGACTTCGGCACTATATCCGTCTGTTAGAAGTCTACCTGTAACTATCTATTGTACCTATGTATATTGTTAGCTATTCTACAAGGCCCAGGTCAGGCCCTGCATGGAATATTGTTCTGTCTCTGGGACGGTCCTGCCCAGTGCTCACTGGACGCCCTGGACAGGGTGCAGCGGCGGGCTGGCGGCGCTGGGAATGGTTCACACGTTACTAAGCGTCTAGGGCGGCTCCAGCCGCGCTAAGGTATTACCTCGCTAAGCGTTTTGTACCGTCGTGTTCTGGAAAGTAGTTTAACCTTGTTCGACTCTCTACATTCCATAGAAGGACCACGCGCGCCGGTTTACGAAGTCTGCGCTTTACAGTAAAGTTCTCCAAATATTTCATTTGCGAAGTCGTTGTGCTGTGGAATGGTCTTCCGACGAACATGTTGCTACCGTCCTATGGTGTGGGGTGTTTCAAACTAAGCGTGAAGAGCATATTTATGCAGGCCAGCATGATCGCTGCGACTATCGGTTGGTTTTCTTTGTTAGCGATGGTCGTTGACGTTTATTGGACTGCACCATGCTTGCCATCTGAGCGGTGCGATTGCTTTTTTTTTGTTTGTGACGCCTTGGAAATCCTGGACGGACAGCAAGGACAGCTGCCCCGCACGGTCGGACCCTTACCGGCCACCATAACCGCGGTATTCCTCCTGCTGGTTTTGGTGTGATCTCTTTTCCGAGTCGTGTTAAAAAAAAAACTATTAAATATAATAAAATAACGATTTAAAATTTGGATATACTATGTATAGCTTCAACGAAAACCCGATGATTTTAATTGAATATTTTAATTTAATTTTAAATCAATTTATTATTATAAGTGTCTATAGTGGGTGGCGTAGCGGATAATGGCCCGGTTTCCATGCGCAGCAACGCGAATCTACGACCGTAGATTCGAATCCCGGCAGGTACCTCTGGGTTTTTCCAGAGTACGTACGAAATTAGGCGCCGAATGCTCACCGGTGAAGAGAAACATCGTCAAGGTCACAACAACGTCTCATTAGGCATGGCATGTAAGCGCAAAGTGGAAACAGCCACTAATCCCTCTGTCACCCCGTAAGCGGTATAGCGTGACGCTATATTATCTGTAAATACTGACGCACGCCATTGTTCAACAGCCACGTCCTGCCTACTGCAGGGGACGATACTGGCGCGGCATATAGAACACGTTGTAGGTACTGCTAAAATAAAGGATATCTGTTTGCGAAGGTAGTCAGTGCTGTATTATGTGTTAATATTTCTCAGCCCCCGGGCCTGTGAACACCCTCCTGGGCAGCGCTCCCCTGCCCCTCGCCTCCCGCAGCGCCAACATAATGCAGTTCAAAACACTTCATAGAACATTACTTTTCGCTCCGGCAAAGTAATCACTTTACGACGGTTTTATCTTTATCCGAATTACAAAAAATGGTATTCTTTGGCAAGAGCGAGACGGCACGAGAGATATTTGTTAAAAAATAAAAACTATAAGAATATATCTTTTTAATGATTTTTTTTATCCAGTCCGGAAAACGAGAACTTCTACTAACAGTAAAGATAATCCATTGGTAGGCACAGCGACAATGCCGGCCTGCACGAGCATCTCCTCGCGCGACGCATAAAAACACTGTATCATACCACGGTGGGAACACGCTCGCCGGAAGACCATTACACAGCTTAACGACACTAAAAAAGTAAGAATTAGATAATTTGTTAGTCCTAGCCGGGACGTGAGTTACCGTATAGCTGCAGCGCCACACGCGTCATTCTATTATGAAAGGGGGAGGGTGGAACGAGGTCAAATATTCTGTATAAAATTCGCCATGATACAGACGGAAAAAATGCTTGGTGAGGCAATATCTGTACCTAACTGGAGCAGTTCAAGATGTTTAGTGACGTCTGGACCATTCACAATACGGACAGTCCTCCGCTGCATCCTATCCAGAGCATCAAGTAACTACTGAGAAGAATAATCCCAGAGGTGCGAACTATGTTCCATGCAGAGCCTGAACTGGGCCTTCTACAATAGGAACAATTTACTGACATAGGTGTGTCAGCTCTTGCCCAAACTGGGTCGTGAGCACTGTACACTAGTGCAAATGCCGTCATAGTCACCCGCTCGACCTGCAGCGTTTCGGGATCAGCTTGTAATCGCCCAGTTGATCATAAGCTTAGAGACCTTCAATAAGGTTTTAAACATTCGCGTTTCTGGTGATACAGTTTGCCGGCAACAGTAGTCATATATTCAGGTAGTCATATAGTCATTATATTCAGGCGCATAATCAGTAAGTCTACCAATATTGTTTAATATTAACAGGCGGACGCTTGACTTCAATCACACCTGGTGAAAGATGAAGATGAGTCCGACAATGCACCGCGTCCGCCTAAAAAATGCCTATTCACTCTTCTCTTAAAGGCTCCTAAGTCATAAGGTCATGGAAATACGCTCATTGGAAGCATATTTCATCTCTTTGTTTGGATATAAGGAACGTCCACAACATACGTGCTATAGTCTGTATATATAGAGCGCAGCACTAGGCTGCATTAATGTTTTTATAATCTGAGACAGTTCGTCTGGGCTGTCAGTTTTGGTGGTGTCAAAAATAAATAGTTGAAAAGTAATGAGTGGTTTTTATTAATTAATTGAAAACTCAAGACAATTAGTTATAACATTTGGCGACGAGCCCGAAACGACCCACCAAGTATTATAATATAGTGTGTTCTTCGACAGTCATGAGTAAACAAACAATGTCGAAAATAACAAGTTTAGAACCATTTAATGGAGACAACTGGAAAGCATTCCATCAACAATTTGAATGCTTTATGACACTCAACGATATTACAGAAGGAAAAAAGGTACCATTACTAATAACAAAACTCAGTACAAAAGTGTACGATCTATTATGTACATTATGCATACCAAAATACCCTAAGAGTTTAGAATATACCGACATTTGTGAAAAATTAGAACATTATTATCACCCGGTCATAAATTCTTCAATACAACAGGCAGAATTCCGCAAAAGATGTCAAAAACCAACAGAAAGCATTGAGCAATACATCATAGAACTAAAAAAATTGTCAATAAATTGCAACTTCAAAAACTTAGATGATGAAATTAAAGAACGATTATTAAATGGAGTTTATTGTGATTCTGTCAAATTTGAGCTATTAAAGCAAGCACAACTACCAATAGTAGAATTAATTAATATAGGAAAAACTGTGGAAACTGCTTACAATTTAACATATAAAAAAGAAAAACAAGAAGAACAAATGTTTAAAGTCCAAGAAAACTATGTAAAAAGAAATAAAACCAGTAACTATCGACAAAACTCATTACCAACAAATAATCAGATTATGTGTTATTGCTGTGGAAAAAAAGGGCATATAAAAGCAAAATGTACGTTGCGTGAAAAGTATTGCAGTGAATGTGGCATTAAAGGCCATATCTTCAAAATATGCAATAGAAAGAAAGAAGTAAAGATGGAAAAAGTAAATTTTGTAGAAACAGAAAAATTGGAAAACAAAGAAGTTGAAATAGAACAGAAATTCACAGATAAAGATACAGAATTGTATGATATATTCTATTATAATACAAGCCATAAAATACCATCAGCAACTTTAAATGTGTCTGTCAATGATCAAGTGTTAAAGTTTGAAGTTGACACTGGAGCTGATGTAAGTACAATCACTTTTACTGAAAAACAACAATATTTCCCAGAATTAGAGATAAAAAAGAAAAATGTAATTTTTACAAATTTTGATCAGTCAACTTCAACACCACTTGGTGTCATTGAAAATTTAACAATTAGTTATGAATCTGTAAAAGTGTATAATCAAAAATTATATGTTGTAAAGGATGGACTACCTAAAATAATTGGAAAAGATTGGCTCTCTTTGCTACAATTATGGCCACCGAAATTTGAACAAAGAGTATTTGAAAAAGTTACAAAAAATAAATTAATTGAAAAAATACAAGTCGAATTCAAAGAAGTTTTTGCCCCAGGTATGGGAGAGTATAAAGGAGAGCCAATCCATTTATTAATTGAACCAGGAATAAAACCAATATTTATGCCAGTCAGAACTGTTCCATTTGCATTAAAAGATAAAGTAAAAAATGAAATTACAAGATTAGTAGAAAATAAACGTATAGAGCCAGTGGAATATTCTGAGTGGGGTACTCCTATAGTACCAGTACTGAAACCGGATGGATCAGTCCGTTTATGTGGTGATTATCGGATAACAATAAACAAGTATTTGAAAATAGATCATTATCCTCTACCAACTATTGATAATATTATGATGAAATTACAGGGTAATAGTTACTTTTGTGAGTTAGATTTACGTGAGGCCTATTTACAAGCCCCACTGGATAAAGAGTCGCAAAAACTGGTGACTATTGTCACAGAAGAGGGAATTTTCAAATACTTGTATTTGCCATTTGGTGTCAGCACTGGTCCTGGTTCGTTCCAAAGATTAATTATACAAAAATTAAATGGTATAGATATAATAGTGTACATAGATAATATATACATATATGGAAAAACAATATTAGAAACAATGGAAAAGTTAAGAAGTGTACTTCAAAGGTTAAAAGACTCTGATTTAAAATTAAAAATAAATAAATGTAAATTCTTAGAAGAAAAACTGGATATTTTTGGATTTGAAGTGAATAAAACTGGTGTTAAAATAATAAAAAGCAAAGTTGAACCATTACTGTCATTGCCCCGTCCGGAAAATGTAAAAATGCTTAAATCTTTTATAGGTAAAGTAAATTATTATAACAGATTCTTACAAAACATGGCTATGACATTAAAACCATTATATGATTGCCTAAAAAAACATAAATTTGAATGGACAACAGAATGTGATAAATCATTTCATGAAATAAAAAAAGCTCTAATCAATACACCCCCATTGTCACACTTTGACAAAAATTCAACTATTATATTAACTTGTGATTCAGCAGACAATGGGGTTGCCGCCATATTATCAATAAAAGACAATGAAAATGTAATAAAACCAGTGGCATTTGCAAGTAAAAAACTCAATGAAACACAAACTAAATACCCAATTTTAGAAAAAGAAGCATATGCTATAATATTCGGAGTAAATAAATTTTATGAATATTTATTTGGAACTAAATTTATCTTACAAACAGATAATGAAGCATTAGCAAAAATACTTGGCCCAAAATATGGAATACCAAAAATGGCAGCAAAGCGTTTACAATATTGGTCAATTTTCTTAAGTGCATTTGACTATGAAATTCAACATATAAAATCCAAAAATAATCCAGCAGACTATTTGTCAAGGGTAGTCATAGATAAGAATGATAAAGATAATACAAATAATACTGAATTAATCCATAAAACCTTTGAATCAAATATTGTAAATTACATAAATAAATCAAATATTAATACATTAAGCTGGAAAACTATTCAGTGTGAAATAAAAAAAGATAAAGTTTTGTGTGATATCATAAGATACTGTATAGATGGCTGGCCAGAAAAAAATGACTGTGGTAGTGAATATGATTCATACTTTACTAGAAAAAATGAAATAACAATAGAGAAAGATTGTTTATTGTGGGGGTACAGGGTCATAATACCAATAAATATAAAAGGTAGGATAATGCTTGAATTACATAAAAGCCATTTAGGCACTACGCGAATGAAACAAATAGCAAGGTCATATTTTTGGTGGCCAGGCATAGATAGAGATATAGAAGATATAACCAAAAATTGTATGATATGTTTACAAAACCATAAAAATCCAGAAAATATTAAACTAACAGTATGGCCACAGCCACCAACGGTCTGGCATAGATTACATGCTGACTTTTTGGGTCCACTTTACTCAAAAATGTATTTAATAATTATGGATGCCTATTCAAAATGGCCAGAGGCATTTGTAATGACAAACATCACATCACAAAACACCATTAAAATTTTCAAAAGCATTTTTATAAGATATGGATATCCACTCCATTTAGTAACCGATAACGGCCCTACTTGGACTAGCAATGAATTTAAAATCTTTTGTGAAAAACTAGGTATCAAACAAAGTTTTACTCCAACTTATTATCCATCTACAAATGGATTAGCAGAACGGTTTGTAGAATCATTTAAATCACATATTGTAAAAATTGTAGAGAGTGGTCATACTGTAGAATATGCATGTAACTTATTTCTGTTTGACTACAAAAGCACAATACACAAAACAACAGGTCAAAGCCCAAGCAAATTGATGTTAGGTAGAGAGTTGAGATGTCGTTTTTCTTTACTGAGGCCTAACCCTGTAAATGACAAAATAGATATAGAACAAATAAAACAAACAATAAAGAGTAAAAATGTATTTAAAACATTTATAATTGGAGAAAAAGTAATGGTCAAAGATCATAGAAAAAATAGAAAGAAGTGGTCATTAGGTAAAATTATTGATGTTATAATCCCAGGTGTAACTTATACTGTTGAAGTGGATGGCTTGCAATGGAAACGACATGTCAACCAACTCCTTAAGTGTGGGCAGAATTTAGAGTAAAAAAAAAATGAAATAAAATAAAATTAAATATAAAAACAAAAAAAAACGGGAAGGGAGAGTTGCTATAGTCTGTATATATAGAGCGCAGCACTAGGCTGCATTAATGTTTTTATAATCTGAGACAGTTCGTCTGGGCTGTCAGTTTTGGTGGTGTCAAAAATAAATAGTTGAAAAGTAATGAGTGGTTTTTATTAATTAATTGAAAACTCAAGACAATTAGTTATAACATTCACGTTCATTTAGATGGTATTCGACATGGTTTTATGACGGAATGGGCTGGTGGAATCAGAGAATGTAGCTCCTGCGAACACTCTCCACTGTGCAAGCGGTACAACACTGCGAGGCAGGCGATTTGAGGTCGATGCTCGATATTCTGCATCTTAGTGTCAGTACAAGAGATATCCCCAACAAGTCTACGAGCTCTACGATCACTCGAGTCCAAATCTGCCAACTGATATCCAGCGGCCCCGTCCCAAAGATGACACCAGTAGTCCACACGCGACGGCAGCGGCGCGTGATACACGTGCTTAAGAAGTTGCGATGGTGTCTGTGCAGTACAACGCGACCTTAGAAAGGACATTCAATATTTTAGCTCCTGTTTACCCTCTAAACTCGATCAACCGCCCGAAGTTCAGATCCACTGTTAGCTCTATACCGAGGAGCTCGAGACCATCAGTTACCGGCAAGGAGACACCCTGGAAGGTGGATGTCAAGCGAAAAGGACTACGTATGGTGTGAAAAAGACACGCCTGAATAATATTTAGTAAACAAGATGTAGTAACCAATTCAGAGTCGGAATTTAATTTGCAGCGTAAGCTGTAAGCCGTAGCCAGCCAAGCTTTACGACATGTGAACGCAGCTGCTCGAAATCAGTTTGAGTTATATCGTAACTGCTAATGTGGGCTGCGAGATATAAAGCGCAGATGTACATTCTCCGCAGACCTGTTATCCTGAAAGCGAATGTACACCGCAGTAGGGGCTAGCAGACGACTCTGGATACTTTATGGCATCAGTCTTACCAACCACGAATAAAATTCCCCGCAAAAAACTATTTTAAGTTTAAAAACCATTAAAAAATCATAGCAATTCTTGTGGAGGCCATCAGTTATGGTGGAGGCCTTTGCCACTTGTAGGCGGTCTGTGAATCAAAAGGCAGTCTTTGTTTGGTGCGTTTTTTATACAATCCGTGTGAGCCAGATATCGCACTGCATTGCACTCTCTACTGCATTGACTCCATATAATTATATGTTAACGTGGCTGTGGCGGCTCGGAAACGCGTATTGTCATAGATTCGTATCGACCGGCAAATACCTCTGGGCTTATCCACAAGCTCACCGTGAATGAAAACATCGTGAGGAAATCCGCAAGGCATACAATATATATGTCGTTTGTACTAGTGTCGTGGCGTCCTCTAATAGAAATGGGGATCAGCTGCGCTACTGCTCATGTTAGCAGGATATACAAGCACAAAATGGACACAGTCGCTAATATAACTATGCTTACCACGAAAGGTATATGGCGTGACGATATATTATTATAAGCCACATAAAATTATTTTAAAAAACACATTGATTGTATGGACAACTAAACAGTGGAGTCGTGCATTTTCCCCCTAATGAATGAATTTATAACCTTTCAAAACATATCATAAAATCCTCTTTCAAAAACTCCTAAATTTGGGGTAAATGTTTAAGCCGGTATCACTATAGGAAAGCTGAGCCGATGGTGATCGCTATAAGGCATTTTATGTGCGACGTAAAGCTCGTCCAATTTCCCTTGCAGCCCCATACTAGGCGGCAGAGATGGGCAAAATGTAATCAGATTAATGATTAATGATTACGATTACATTCTGTAATCATTAATCATGATTAATGATTAACGAAATTAATCAAAAAAAGTAATCATTTTTCGGTGATTAAGGATTATTAATCTTTAATCAGATTACAATTAATCATGATTACTTTTATGATTACTTTTCTGTTTGATGCGTAAAATGTGCTGCCGACAGCAGAGCGGCGCTCGCCTTTTTTTTATTTATAGTGTACGACTACTACTAGCTAAACTGGCGAACTGAGTACCACCACATAGTTAGGTGTTAAGGCGATTACCCGAACTGGGTCGTGACCGCAGTACAATAGTGCAAAGACCGGCATAGTGACTCGCTTCGACCTGACTACTTTCAGGATCAGTTAGTGCTCGGTGGACATTAAGTAAATCCAACGAAATCTAGCTAATCATTGATGCTTTTACCATTGTTCTGGATGATTCCTGGATTATTAGAACTGATTATCAATCTACCGCCCATATTTTACTGAAATACCGTCTCCAACCCGATAATCCACGCCCGCCTTCGGGATGGAGGTAGAGAGACAGAGCAAGATAGCGCAAAATTTTAATTGATCAGAACAAGACATCATTTTCTCAAATTTACACAAGCTTCTATAGCGCAGAGCGCAACATCACCTTTCTTGGTCATCCGTCTCTCTCTACTGACTCGGTTTCGTCTTTGATGTAAACCGAACCGCCGCACACGTTCGTATCGTATTTTGAATTTTAACTCATAACTAAAGTTGAGATATCGATCTGTTTTTATTTCCGGATAACTGACGTTCTACCTAATAGCTTTGATTCTTACAATAAATCAGCGGGACACATACATAGTTTTTTTTTCAATTCGCTTAATTTTTTTTTCACGTTTGACTTCTAGTTTTTTAAAGACTAAAGAATATAGTACTCAGAAAATAAGAAGCAAATCGACATACGGGCACGCGCCATTTTTATCTCACTAAAAACGCTTTTTTGTTTACCAAATTATATATATATATATTTAATATATATATATATATATATATGTTTAATGAGTAATAAAACTAAAAAAATTGTAATTACATTTTTTCTGTTTTGAAAATTTAACTTTAACTTAAAGGATTGCACACAAAGTCTTTGGCCATTATTAGAAGTATTCTCCATCTCGAAGGTGGGCGTGGGTTATCGGGTAGGAGCCGGTATTTCAGTAAAATATGGGCGGTACTTTGATAATAACTTCTAATAGTCCAGGAATCACTCAGAACAATAGTAAAAACATCTATGATTAGCTAGATTTCGTTGGATTTACTTAATGGCCACCGAGCACGAACTGATCCTGAAAGTAGTCAGGTCGAAGCAAGTCACTATGCCAGTTTTTTCATTAGTGTACTATGGTCACGACCCAATTCCGGCAATTAACCTACCAACTCAAACGGCTGAAAGCACAAAAAATTGTCCTGAACGTACTCAGGTCGAAGCGAGTTACTACACAGTACACAATTGCAAAGACCCTTATAGTGATTATGATTCGCTCAACGAGACGGATATTCGGGGTCGGACTTGCACCGGCTAAAACCACCGGGTGCCAGCACTGCGTAATCTTCGCCTTCGCCGGGCCTGGGAATCTAGATACTTCCTAGGGGCCCAGCGAGCGATTGGTCTTAGACAGGCCTTCTCCCTGGGAGAGGGTCGTAAAACTACCCAAACAATACCTCCCATTGGGGCGACGTGTGAGCACACACACGACGACACCACCCCACCCTCCGCTGGACGTCACCCCCCCCCCCCTCTCTGCTGGACGCCACCCTCCACTTTCTGCTGTACGAAACCCCAACTCTTCGCTGGACGCCACCCCCCCCCCCCCCACTCTCCGCTGGACGCCACCCCCCACTCTCCGCTGGATCCCCCCAATCTCCACTGGACGCCACCCCCCACTCTCTGCTGGACGCCACCCCCCACTCTCAGCTAGACGCCACCCTACTCTCCACTGGACGCCACCCCCCTCTCCACTGGACGCCACCCCCCACTCTCCGCTGGAAGCCACCCCCCCCACTCTCCCCTGGACGCCACCCCCCCTCTCTCCGCTGGACGCCACCCCCCCTCTCTCCGCTGGACACCACCCCTCTATTAGACGGAAGTTTGGGGTCATATATAATTCGAAATAAAATAACTTGAAAAATTAAATAAACGAGTATTTAAATCGGTCTCTCTCTCAGCCAGAACTCAAAAGTAATCATTAAAATAATCATGATTAATTGAATGATTACTGTAATCAAGATTAATGATTACCCATGTAATCATGATTAAAAGTAATCAGATTACAAGTAATCATGATTACATTCGTCATGATTACTTGTAATCTGATTATTAATCTGATTAAAAGTAATCATGATTACGCCCATCTATGCTAGGCGGATAGATTCGACACTACGAAGGCAGTAAAATTTACGTCTTTAGTGATTTTCCTAGGCGAAAGTTGTATACAGCTTTCATTAAACCCTTTGCAATACATTTTGTTACACGTAAAACGTTTATTTCAAGATTAGCATACTAATATTCCCAGTCACTGAATCAGAATGATGTCTTTTCTTTTTATTTATTTCGGAGATGGTTGCACGACTGCCCGAACTGTGTCGTGGCCGCGCTGCCCAAGTTCAAAGACCGGCGCAGTGACTCGCTTCAGCTTGTCGCGTTTCGGGATTAGCTGACATGCCTCAGTTGAGGCCGCGTGGTCCAGACGAGCACGAGCCGACATAGCCACCATCCACTCCGGCACAGCCTTGAGTTTCTTTCGGCGTTTCTTCACAAAGTAGTCGCCGCCGAAATGTGCTAGCAGACCAATGATAGGTTAGTTTGCCGCCCAACTCGAGGTCCGTACTCACGGAAGTGCATTTGCGTTGCCGCCCAACCCATAACTCGTCAGCTGACCACATTGAGTGCTCGTCCGTCTCTCCTGATGTAGTTGTTTTTAGCCTTTACCGACCAGCGGCATATGGTACTGCCGGAGAAAAGCCAACCATCCATGGAATTGATTGCGCTTTGTTTATCGTTGCTGTTCCTGGAAAGCAACTCACTTACCATCAGGTGCGCCGTAGTCACTTTGTCGAGCAAGCTTAAAAAATGAAACATGTTAGCCTAGCGTTAAACTAATTTATTTTATTACATATAGGTTTACGCTTGGCCTCAATCTCACCTGTGGAAGTGACGAGGAGCCTAACGATAGAGCGCGGCCACTCCTCGTTTGTCGATTCCCGTGTCATAAGGAGCTGGATGAAACAGAGTCGGCCAGCGAATTCCACTGCTTGCCTGTTCGCAGCAATTTAGAGGAGGCGAATCGCCTCGTGCAACCAGCTGGCGTGCCAACTACCTAATAGTGCAAACCCGCACGGTGTCTTTTCTATTTATAGCAGATGGGTTGTTTGGAAGCTTGCAAATGATATTATCTGCACTAGAGAAAGAATTACATACTAAATTACAAATGCATATACAAATCCATTACTCACGATAATTTATTCTGTTCAACACTAGTTTGCCAGCTAAGGCACCCGAACTTAGGGCTTTCAGCGTCGCATGGGACATTATTATTATATGAATTTTCTTGGAAGGATAATCGAGTTGAAAAACAATTACATCCTTACGAAGGCAGACTGAGTTGTGCATAAATTTCTCTTACATCCAATGGTGAAATAAAAAAAAAATACGTAAGTTGCCTGCGTACTTTTTTTCCCCGAAGGATGGGATGTATTATTGAATTACGTCTAAAGTCATATACTTTGAATAAATGTTAACTACATCATCCGAATTAAATTATTACTCCGCACATATACGCCTCTCCCGAGGGCTGAAGGTAATTAGATCAGATCAGGCGGGCTGGAGGTACTCATTGCATTAGAATAAACATCTTTTGATGTTCTGCTAACGGCTTTATACGCCGAGAAAGCAGAAAATTCTAAATTTTAGCAAAATAGTTTAGAGTTACCGATTCAGAACATAATTAAGTATTTTGAACTTTAATCCCCCGGTTGGTAAGTAAATGTTACACCTTTGTAAAGAAACTGATTTAAGTTTAAAAAAAATAAGGCGTTTTCGTCTCCAGCGGCACGGGGAGTGGGGGTGAATCTTTGTTCTCAATTCTGTAACTTAATAACCTGTATCCTAAAAGCATAACGAATATGAGTCATTAAATGAACAACTAAGAGAAACTACTTTAAAAATCTGGCCATGTGCTAATCGGGCTCGGGCAGAGAGGGCTCCGTACAAAAAAACTATCAAGGCACTAAACATTGCGTAAAAATAAAGTATATTGAGGGACACATGTAATTTCTTCATGGGAAAACTACTTTTTAACTCAACTTAGGGAAATCCTCATAGAACCGTATAGGGCGCAAAGGGGGATCATAGCAGGCAGCTAAATTCTTCGATGAGAATGTATTAATTAGCATCAGTCGCGGCATACGCGGGCCGGCATGTCGACGGAGACTGTCAATGGAGTTTCGTCCTTTGGTAGTCGTTTTGGTTTTTGGACCACACCGTACTTTACATCAGATGCAATGTAGTCACTATTTCAAACCAGTATAAAGAAAGGTAAACGACTGTCCCCTAATGGAACAAAAACGATATTGTAATTTCCATCTAATAAAAATAATCATGATAGAGCGTCAGTACATCCGGATGGAACATTAATAGTAATGCCGTTATAACTGCTCTATTTGAGGACTATATCGTGCGGCAGTCACGCATCGGATCATCTAAAAACAATCATTTGTAACAATTAAATAAACTGCGTTTAAAACTATAACCGTTTTGAATAATTACTGATAGAAAAACATGTACAAAATTACTGACTGTGCAAAATGTAATCAGAATAATAAAATCGATTACGATTACATTTTTCATTATTAATATGATTACATTTTGCCCACTACTGAACCATATCCGCATCTATATATCCACATCTGCATTTATATAGCCAGTGTGTCCAGAGCAAACAATTATACAAGCATAGACTACTTTAATTAATAAAATTAATGTCACCAGCTCCAATTAATCATATCACCTGTTATTTTTTATTAATCCTGTTCAGGTATAGAGAGCACACCACGACTGATGGTAAGCGTGGTGCAGTCTAAATAGGACTGCACCTGCCAACAACAAATAAAAACAATCGATACGCGCAGTGGTTACGCCGCGCCGGCCTGTGCAAATGTCACTTCGCGCTTCTTACCATAGGACGGTGCGACAGCGCTCGCCGGAGACCATTCCACAGCCCAACTACGCGGCTGCAGTAAGAGTTAGAGAGTTGCTTAGTCCTAGCCGTGATTTGAGTCACCCTGGAGAGGCAGGCGCAAAGAGCCCACCCCTCAGTCGATACCTATGTGGGGGCGGGGGGGGGGGCATCAATTGCATGTGATATAAGACACATTTTTTGTAACCCTGTCGAAAACCTTGCATAGGACCGTCAGGGCCGCCGTGAGGGCGACGGTCCGGTTTGCTTCCTCGTCAACAGCTCCCGGGCTGCTCCTCAGCTCGCTGCCAGTGGGCCCTGACGCTTGCATTGTCTTTCACTGCATCTGTCTTTGGGAAAGGTTTCCCCGCTATCAGGCAGCACGCAGCGCAAATACGCACTGCCTCATCATTCGGGCAGCAGACCCACTCAACTTACTGCCCGGTCAGTCTCAGGCTTTGCTCATCGCATGCGAAAACATCTGTACTGCGACGATGCCCGGGTCGCCGAATTGCAAGGGGGAAGCGTTTCTCCCACTCTTGCTATTAAAAAGCTCCAATATCCAGAAGTAACCTAAAAACGAGACGTGGACGATTGGGCTAGTCCAGCAAAGGTCGCTCAGCGTGCGATGGAGCGGGCTGTGTTGGGCATCTCTTTGAAGTATAATGTCCGAAATGAGGTTATCCTACAATGAAGCCGAATTGCCGACACAGCTGTCAGTATTAGCGAGCTGAAGTATTCTATTTGAAATATCTCATATGTACAACTGTTTACAACCGCACGACCGCGCCATGTACTAGAGGATGTGAAAGCTAATTCTCTCGTCACGTCCTCAAAGCGCAGTAAAAACGACGTAAAAGTACTCTCGCCGCATTTATTATATACTGTTTTTCATCAGAAGTGGGATGACTGGAGACTACGCAAGTTCGAGAGACTCTTTGTAACTTTTACGGACTTTCGCAGACCGAGGGCACATTATATTGCCTCGTCCTCTCCTACATATCTATAGAACATGACTTTTATATTAAGCGGCCGCGTTTACTTTCGCACTAAATCCTTCGCGTGTCTCTCTCCACTTTTTGCCTTAAATCATAGTAATACAATTACTGACAGAGATGATATGAAATATAGCAGAGGGCAAAAGTAAAATGTGCTTAGAACGGCACAAATGATGAGTGTGAAAAGGATAAACAGTGTAGGAGAGGAGGAAACAGACTTGAATGGCGAAAAGAATAACGCGTTATTAGAGCCCCGGAGAAGTATATTTTTCAAAATATCTGTACCTGTGCTTTTAATGTTGGTAAATAAACAATTTAAAAAACTACAATCTGTCTTCATACATATACATACTCGGGGAGTAGATTTGAAGATGTATGCTGCTCAAATGAGGCAGAGCTGGTCTGTTCGTGTCACGCGCACTGTCTAATAGAGAGCTCTTCAGGGATGGACTCTTTACACCCACCTCCCCAAAAGATGGCGCCTAAATTGATATTAATTCGCAGAGTCGTAGGAGGAACATGAACCCCCGGGCACGGCTAGTAGCGCCCCACAGCAGCCCTGATGGTCCTATGGAAGATTATTTCTCCGAGTTACAAATAAGACTCTTTCAAACTATTAGTATTATTTCTTTCTCTCGCATAGATTTCCTATAGTGCTGTCTCGGTCTTCGAGCGCTTGATTTTAATTTATCACTGTTAAATAACAAGTGATATCACTCATTTTCTCTTTTCAAGTTATTGTATATAAGTTTTAAATGTTTTTCTCTGAAATAGTATTTTATTTATATTGTGGCAATAATACTGTGTGAGGCTAACTGAAGTCATAAGGAGCCAGTGCACTTAAATTCACCGTAAGGTTGTTTGATTTGTTTAATGCACGATATCTGCGTCACGCATTATATGAAAAACGCGCCAAACAAATAATAGGGTCGATTCAAGCTAAAACTGCCTTTGATTAACAAGGCTCCCACAAGCGGTAAACTCCTCAGCACAACCAACGGCTCGTCCGCCACAATTTATTTTAATGAATTAAAATCACAGCTCAATATGAAAAAAAAAATCAACCAACACATATTAAACAAAAAGTAATATTAAGATGCTGACATCTTAAAGGAATACGAGTGTAATCAAATATGTGGATTTACATTCTGTTTCGGTCTCCCGGCGCCCGCGTCCCGCCGCCCGGCCTGGTGGTATTGGCTCTCTTAAACGAAGCGTAAAGAGATATTTGTGGAGGACGGCATAATCGCTACGGCTGCAGTGACCTTTGCGCTGCACCGTGCGCAGTACCAGGTCTAGTGTGGTCTCTACGTCGACTCAGGGTAAAAAATTAATTCCTTATATTTTGAGACCAGGCCGGGCGTCAGGCGACCTATTCTCAAAAAAGAAGTCTATTCTTATTCACGGTGTCTGGTTTTTTTTTAAAGTTAAAACCACCACCCAAAACCTCTCTCTCTCAGACGGCGCACAGGACACTGCGCACCGCCTCCCTCTCATCCGGGTAGCAGACTCCCTCAAGTCTAGTGCCCGGGCCCTGCTCAATATTTATTTATTTATTTATAAGTACACTTACATAGACTACATTAACACATAAAAACTATATAAAACATGAAGAGGATACATTATAAATGGGACTATATTTATAAGTGTAGACTACATGCAATAAAGAAAAGAAAAATAAAAATAAAAATACGAGTAACACAAAAAGATACAAACTACTGTAATCGGAAAATTTTTATAACAGAAATAAAAAAAAATCAATAATCTATGGAACAATCTTCTCAAATAACATCCATAATATCCATATTAGCCTAACAAATATTTTACAGTAAAACTGACTTGTTTCAAATTTTGGACGTAATTCATTAAATAACTTTTTTATTTATAAGCGAATCCATATCAAATTAAATATAATACTAATTGTCTATTGAAGCTTACTGAAGTACATTCAGGTTAACCGCATTTGGATTGGTCGCAAACGCGTACAGACATGTGCATATCGATTAACGATTCCGATACATTTTTACTAAGATACATCGCGCAAGTGAAGTTTTTCTGGCCACTCGCATATACACAAGTCCTTGCAAATATCGTATATACGGTGTCTCGGAGATGCGGCTGATGAACAAATTATTCACATGTATTGATATGTACTAATTATGGACTGAACTAATTCAGATCACCAGGAATCGAAATGTTTGTAATGTAATGTCAAATCATAAAACAATGACAGGGTTTATCTTTAAACAGGATATGCAACCCATATAAAATTCTTCCGACAATCAAGCGACCGGGACGCTGGTCCTTCGGGATCCCAATTTTAATATTTACATCGCGTAGAGAGTGTTCGATGCCGAATCAAATTATACGAAAATAATATTATAACAATGTTTAGATAAGATAGTGTTCGGAACTACAGGACTGCGCCGTGCGACAACATCGCGAGGGAACCCGCGCGGCGTCTAGTAGGAATGTCATGTGTACTGGTGCTGTGGGCACGGCGCGGCGCTCAGCTGTGCCACTGGTCAGGTTGCGCACAAGATAGTTATGCACCCCCCCCCCCCCCCCGCCCAGGCATACTGCACTGAGGCAGGGGCTTATCCAGCAGATGCGAAGAGGGCTGAGTAAGGAACTGTTTACAAAAGGCCAGCCTATAAGCAAGAGCGCAGCGCTGCACGCCACGGATTTGTATCGGGAGCAGCCATTAGAACAGGAGCCTCCATATCGACTCAAGGTAAAGTTAAGTTAGTTTTAAGTTGTACTGCCTAAAAATCGGCCATTATAATCTTTAAATTATAAATTGTGTATTTTTAAAAAACTAAAGTCTCGCTCTCAAACTTTGACTAGATATCTATAATATAATATAGTATAGTACAATATAAACAGGCCACTGTGACGTATGTTGTGGATGCCGCGATAGGAACTGTAAATTATTGACTGTAACTGTGTATGTGTTGTGTGAGTGAATTATTGTACCGGGCCCCTGGCAGCCCTGTAAAGAATAAATGAATAAGAGGAAAAAGGATGCAGATATCAATGTATCTCTGCTCATCCCGAAAGGGATATACCATTACAATATATTATTAGTAACTACACTTTCTATAATTAAGAATGAAGAGTGTGTGGGAAAACATACACGTAATTTTTCTCTCAGGGCATTTTAAATCTGCGCTGTATATATAATTTGCAGGATTAGATCGAATTGTAAGGTAAAGACCGTCACAGTGACTAGCTTAGCCTTGCCGTGTTCCGGGATCTGTTTTTAGTATATCCAGTTGTATCTGTGGCGGTGCACGTGGGCCGGCATGACGGCATGACGGCGTCGGCTGTTCTTGTTCCGCACTGCGCTCCCCACCAGGTGCATTGTAATCAATCTGTCGAGTCAGTACAAACAAAGCTCTAGAGACGGCTTCTGCTTTATTCCCTGAAACGGAACAAGCACTACATACAAAATGATCTCGTTTATCGACAGGACACAGGCGTCGTGCGTCGTGCGACTACAAAACTGCACACACGGTCTGACACACACACGGAGTCGTACAGCTCGGAATCCCACCTTTACAAGCGTTGAATAAGTAAGCAAATGGCTCGCTGGCAGGCCCGCAGGCCTATTGGATCTGATCCCGCAATAAAGCAGTCGGCAGTTACGTGAAATCGATCGCGCCGACCTAGAAACTTTGTAAATATTCAGGCAAATAAAGTCGTAGGAAAGGCGAGCTCGGAACAACACGCATTTACATTTCTGGCGCGCGTGGCCTGTTTGCCGCCCTATCATAGACTGTTATAACAGTGTCATTTTAATATTACTTTATCATTGACTAACGGACTCGGCCTGTCTTCGCTCAGAAACAATTTACTCTCATAAGTAGTGGATCTTCAAACAAATCTTGCCCTTTAGGCGGTGGAATATGAAAAAATCGATATTAGGGGGTTCCCGCGCCAGGGACGTATTCGCACAAGACCAACTGCGCGATCGTCTCCCTCCCTGACACAGACCGGGCGACGGCCGTGGGGGCGCCCCTGCAGTAGTTTGGGCTTTACGATGACGTGTCAGTCATGACTGGTGTCACATTGTGTGAAGGACTTCAACAAAACTTCATGTAGACCCCGTGGAACTTCAGGAACTTCATGGAGTTCATGGAACTAAGGTCACTTTTAGGACAGCACCGTACAATTTACAAAATAAACCTTTTTATAGAAAATATCAACCGACTTCAAAAACTAGATAATAATCCTAAGCTTACCAATTGCCAATTAAAAAAAGTTGCGCAATATACCTATACCGCGGCACTACATTCACAAATGACAAAATGTGATCGGGAAATTTAGGATAATTATGTAAGAGTCCGACACACCGGGGTCGCTGCCCTCACAGCGCCCCTGATGCTCCTATGCAGGGTTTCCCCCCGGGATACAAAAAAAAAAACAAAGGATAATTATTTAGTTTTTTTAAGTGGTTGAATATATATTTTTAAAAGGTAGTTATTTTACTATGTTTTGTTTTTACGTGGGATTAATAAATTCATTCACCGTGTTTGAAGCTTTATTGAAATAAGCCGAATCTCGATATATCTGCTGAATCAAGGGACATCTTCATAAGACCTTTACTGTGTAAACTGGCTGGCCTGGGAAACCAGTTTCGTCCAGTTGCCCGGGGAGCGAATAGCCTATTCAGACTTCTTCTCAGGGAGAGGTGGGTGTAAAGAGCCCACCTCTTCAAACCTTCCTCACCCGCGTCACCAAGACACTGAGCGCCGCCTCCCTCTCATCCCGGCTGTTGCCACCGGGAATGTCGCGCTTGTTTTGGGTAAACGCATCCCTCCCCGGCGACTGATGTAGAAGCGAATCTCTTCGTGCGGATGTAAGGAACGTCCACCACAGACAGATGGCAACCAACACGAGTCTAGTGGTTTTACGATGAAACGGGGCTGGTGGAATAGAGTGTAGATCTCGAGAACGCTCTCCACTGTGCGACCGGTACAAGACTGACAGGCGGCAGGCAACTTTAAGTCGAGAGTGTCTTAAGAGATCGCAGTACGGCTGCAGAGCGTTGACCCGCTCGATCAACGATCGATGAGCTGGCGACTGGCCAATTTGTACTGGTCCGAGCGCCACACTGTCTGCCAAGAAAGCCTTTGGCATCTACATCGAGTTTTCTTGGAATACTTCTTATAATAATGTAGTTTCAAAGATAGCGACTTGTCATTATGTTAAGCGCCGTTTCATATAACATAGACATAGAAGTAACGTACAACATAGAAGGATAGCTTATTCAAGACAGAAAACAACAAAGCAAATACCCTGTGCTGTGATGCGGCAAAGGGAAGTCAGCTCAGCAAATGCTGAGTGAGCAGCGGAGCCACACAGCGCTGATTTTCCATTGACACTCACTTATTGTACAGAAATCATAATGTATACATTTTTTTTTTAATTCTGACTCAGTATGATGACTATATAATATCCGATAGAGAGTGCTCGTACAGTGTAAACCAAGTGCGACTATTCATAGACAAATGCTTACCGTTAGCCGTCGCGATCATGCCGACCTGCACAAATATCTCTTTACGCTTCGCTCAAAGAACCCAATACCACAGGGCGAAGGAAACACGCGCGCCTGTAGACCGCTCCACTATCCAACGGCCCGACAGAGGCAAGAGTGAATCAGGTCAATAAATGGTTCCTTGCAGGGGTGTTACGGAGCTCCGACTCCGATAAGTCGGAACTGACGATTGTTATTACACCTCCGGTTCCGAAACTTTTTAATCGGAGGTATTAATCGGAAGTCACCACCAGTGTTGTAGTCAATTCATTTGATTTCTTTTTATATGTTGTTTCTTTTTATATCAGTTAATCAAACAATCAATGCTACTTAATTTCAAGAAGGAAATTTTAAAAATTTAGATTAAAAAATATTAAAGTTTTTTTAATTTAAAACTAAATGTACATTTAAATTTTTACTAAAAGGTTTTTTTTTTATTTTACATTTACATTAAATTAAATTAAATAGAAATTAACACAAAAACAACACTGGAGCAAATTTGATTTAATTTGTTCACTGTTAATGGGTAAATCTTAATAAGAAACAGCAGTTTTTATTTTCATCGTCTGTGGATGTGAAATTCATTACTTTCTAATTAAAAAGGTTCACTGAATAATGTCTCATAATAAAACTACTTTCTTCTGCCGTCACTTGTGACTGACATTGCCTCCGACTCCGACTTCGGTTCCGATAAAACTGCCTCCGTTACATCCCTAGTTCCTTGGTATTTAAAACTCGCTTTTACATTAAATAACAATTCTGAAACTGGACGTTTTCTACATAGCGATTCGTAGCGTTTTCGTCTATATCAGGGTGAGTGTTCTGCAGAGTTATTTGACCTTGTTCCACCCCCGCCCTTCCACAGCAGGAGCACGGGCGCGCGGTCTCGTAGTCACAGCTATACGGGAACTCGCAACCCGACTGGGACTAAGAAGTTCTCTACCTCTTATAGTAGCCAGGTCGTTGAGTTGTGAAATAGTGTTCCGGCGAGCGCGTCCTCTCCGTCCTGTAGTGCGGGCTCCTTCAAACGAAGCGTTAAGAGCCATTTGTACAGGTCCGCATGAACGCTGCGACTACTGACAGTTGTTGACAGTCGGTGACGCTTTCGGACTGCGCCATGTTTACCGTCGGGCGTGCCCGGTCACTGCGCCGAGTTCGGAGGAACGGAACAGTTCCTTTATACGTTTCCTTTCCAATAAATGATCGACGTGATTATTTTAAACTGACTTTTTTTTTATTTACGTAATGATACAAATAAAATTAATACTAAATGTTAGAACAGCTTTCCATGGAACATTACTATCATTGTCAAGGTTAGCGGTCGCAAACGCGCACAGTTCTGGTGGTGACGGAGCGATTGCTCGCACTGAATCGTGACCGCAGCACACGAGTGTAAAGACTGCCACAGTGACTCGCTTTGGCCTGTCGCGTACAGGGGTCAGCTACTCGTACACCTAGAGACCTTCAGTCCTGGTATGTATATGTGGGCCGCCACGACGACGGAGACTGTCAACAGGTTTACGTCATTTGGTAGTCGCTTTTGTTTTGGACTACTCTTTACTTACCACCAGGTGCACTGTACTCACTTTATCGAGCCAGTGTAAAAAAAAATCAGTATTTAGAAAAGGAATATATTTTCTGGGTAATGTCAAAATTGCGTACATCCGTGAGTGTTCTAATGGAGGGCTGATGTCAAGAGCACGCGGAGCTGGAGACACTGCCTGAAGGAATTAATGAGTGTTAAGGAAGCGAAGGACGTCTGCAACAATAGAGAGCAGAGGCGTTCCGTTCTCTCTGACTACCCCAATGAGGATGCATCGTGATCATAGATAGATAGAAGTATTCGACCAAACAACCATTGGCATTTAAAATTTAGATCACATAAAATCGTTTATAGTCCGCAAGTAGGAAACCGCAGAAGTCAGCGTTTCCCAAAGTTAGCGAGGCGAATGAACTGATTTATTATTAGTAGATATAAAATCGGGGATTACCGAGATTTATCGCCTTTATAATTTACGAGGAAAGTTTTAATCTTCTAGTCGGCCTCCGGCCCCCGGCGTCCGGGACCCGGGCAGTCGCGCCGTCAGAATTACCGTTAAAGATCCTACTCTATATCCTCACGCCATTTACTGCAATGCGTCGCAATCGGAACGGATAATGCATTTTTTTTTATTTTATAGACCTAAAAATTATACTCTTTTTGTACAGAGAAATTAGCGCTTGACCTCAATCTCACCTAATGGAAAGAGATGATGAGGCCTACGACGGAGCGCGCTCACCCAATACAAACAGAAAGCGAGTTCCACTCCTTGGCGATGCGCAATAATAAAAGAGGCCACTCGCCTCGTGCGGGCAGCTGCAGCGTCAACCACATGAGTGTGCAAACCCGCAAGACGTCTTGTCAAGGGGGGGGGGGGGAGGATTAAATCATACAACTCAGCCGCGCTCTCTCCAGAGTATAGTGTATAAAAAGCGAAAGGCGGGCCGCTGTGCGCCGGCGTTCCACACTGACGGTACGATTCATCGGCAACCAGCCGCCGAGCTCGGCGATCGATTGAATTTAAATGAAACGAAAAGAAACGAAACTAAATATAACTTTTTTTATTTATTTATTTTAAAAAATTGGGTGCCCAACATGGTTGACATAGAGTAGAAAAAAACAAAAAGATCATGGTACAAAAATAGAATATAAATGTCCCCACAATTATAGGGCGCCACAGCATGCACAATAATTAATACATAATGCTAGCCTACAGTAAAAAACATTACTAAAATTCCAAAAAGAAAAAGAATTATTCATACATACACACACAGACACAATATAAAAAAAAGAAACTATAAATTGCCCAAATAACAACCTTTAACATAATTCTGTGACTGATTCTAACGAAAACACAAAAAAAGAAATACAGTGACTATCCAGACGCTGTTCTAAATTCAAACTGTGTTCTATGTATTCCAACTTTATTCGAATAGATCTATTTGCAAGCACTACTGAATCGGCAACCGGCCCACGGTTGGCAAGTGGAGTTCACGCGAGCGCACCTGTGATTAATACAGGTGAATCAGGGTGTAATGTCGCCTGACCTTGACAAGGATCTCCAGTTCCTGAGCAGCTGTATTTGCCTTAGCTTCTATATTGACTATCATTTTAATGATTGTATGGTTCAACACGAGTTTAGCAAAAATGAGAGGCTACAATATCATTTTATATTTTTTCTACGAGGTATACGGTGTAATCGAGCTCCTCTCGATAAATTCTATTTATCAAACGAATTTTTGAATTAATTTATCTTTTCTAGCAATTTATATATTTTGAATGTTTTGATAAAACAATTATTATTAGCCAGTTTCGTCCCAATGCAGGGCAAAAGCCTTCGGACGGTGTGCTCGAGGGAGTGCATCGCACAATATCCATGTGTTCTTGCAAACCGCTTCAATTAAAATTAATAGAGGCGAGGGATAGCACTTTACACCAACCCATCTCCACACAATTTAGGCGAGACCTGAAGAAGGCCAGACATCCGGAACCGAAAAGTTGGTAAGACTATAATATATACCCTTAGCCCCGGCAGACGAGAAAAGAATGATGATGATGATGATGATATCCTAGCCGGTTTCGGCCACGGCGACTGTTTCAACACCGGTTAAGAAATTCGAGGTCCAGTTTTCGGAAACAGTCAACTGCGCAGGAGATATTTAAGTGCATAACTGGACGCGCTGGCAGAAAAGCACTCTCTCGTCCGAGCTCCCTCAGGCCCGATGGAAAGGAGAACCAGTACGATCGGGAGGGAGCAGGATGCAGGTTTGGTCGAGTTTTCCCTTCTCTAAACACCTGGTTGAATTGCGGTGTTCAAGAGATACCTTAGTCGCCTTTTACGACGCCTCAGCAAGAAGAGGGGGGTGCTATTCTATTCTGCCGGCAGCCACCACGGCTTACGACGAGAAAAGAATACCCCAATATTTAATTGGTATGAGATCGGCACATGGGGGCAGCGTCATTCTTCGCCGCCCTTGTGAACTATGAAGATGTCCACTGGGGTTACCAAAAAAATACACATAGCAAAAGCCTTCCCTTTTTCCAGTATATTCGTGGAATCCGCAGGATGGGGTTTGCATGTAACCCTGCACGCTTGTCCAATGAGGGCGTGCACTGCGTGCAGAGGAGGAGCCTGCAGCAACAAGCTGCGTGCAGCGCGGCAAGCAGTACACCTCAGTCGGCTCATGCGTTCTTACGAAACCTCCGTATGATGAAGATGCAGGCGCTATTCTATTTCTAATAAATTAGTTCCATAATAAAAAATTATAATAATGCATTTTGATATCAAATACTCTGGAAGCGGAGGTGACTCTCCAAGTAAATGAAATATTTTTAATACGTAACAAGACCACTTCATTGGCTTCCAGCGAGAATATTCAACTGACAATCAAACCCGGCTGACAGCGCATCTAATTGTAAGTTGTCACTGTAAAAACTACTATACAATAAGTTCCGTTATAAGCCGATAAGTTGCAGATTTTGTAGAGCTTGTGGTGACGAGTGAATCAGAAGGCAGTTTTATCGTGACTTTATAATTTATTCATTCGGTGCACATTTAAACACGATTCGCGTCATCTAGATATTCCCGGTGCATTGCGCTCCACATAACTTTACAAGTGAATCGATTCCACAAGCTTTTTCTCCTCTTTCCTACTGCATTCTTGTTCAGGAAAGGCTTCCTGTCTTTGAACTGAGGGAATAGAGTTAACTTAGAAAATTAAATGAGGTGACCTTCTACTAATTTGAGACTTAAAAAATAATTTGAGTATCGAGATGATTTCTAAGATTCAAGTAGTTACCTTAGGAGTGTCTGCAGCGGGGAGGACACACCTCAACGAATCTGTAACAAATACAACAACACTGCATTCAGTTCATAAACTTGTCAGGTTGGGCACGGAGCGCGAGCGCAAAATGGATACACCTACTACTAAAAATATGCACATTATATATACAATACCTTTCATTATTTTGTATGCGATAACAAATTACATTACAATACGTCACGGGTTTTTCGTTAAACGGGTTCTTTACGACAGAGGTGATGCGAACACTTCTTTGGTTTTCGTGCTTAGGCTTTTCATATGAATGTTGTGTTTCGTAAAACAACAGAGCCCTTCCCCGACGCGTGTAGGGGCGCGGGGGCGCACGGGGGGGGGGGGGTGGCGCGATGCGTCCCGAAGGGCCCAAAGACAACAGACCCGTGGGCGCGTAAGCCGCGGCCAAAACATCAGGATTACAAGGGAAACTCAAATTAATGAAAATTTACACTTTCAGTCAAACCTTTGCGAAATCCTGCTAATCTAAATTAGGGAGCGGACTTACACGAGACTGACCGCAGCACGCGACTTTGTCTGTTTTAGTTCATTTTTATCTTAATATCGTGTCCGTTTAAGCCGTGGGCTTTTAGTGCTGTATATTATATAGGGATCGCATTCATATCCGACGGCCTTCATCCGCCACAAGCCAGGGAACTATCCCATTCAGTGCCTTATAGAGCACAGAGTTTCACATTGTTTCCCCGAGTTTCCTTTAAAACTATGCAGGGAGCGACAAGCTTTACGCATAACCAGACTTTAGATTTCAGGGCACACGCCCGTACATGAGTCGGTACCGAGGGCGAGTTCATTTAAGAAAATACCAAATACTTGGAACACAATTTATGTAATTATAGTATATCGTCACACTACATGCCTTTCGGGATGAACAGAGATGCATTAATGGCTGTTTGCCTTTTGCGTTTATACGGATTCTGTTCAATAAACACGCGGACAGTTTTAATTGCGCGGCTCCAGTTGGTTTCAGGCGAATCCGCTTGGTATCACTAGTTTCGTATATATTAGTTGATTAAAACGCGGTGCACTGCCTGCAAATATCTTCAATTGTTAATAGGTAACAGGGTGTTCAGTAAAGACTTTTTCCGTTTGTCGGATTGTAAACTGAACAGCCTGAGGGAGCAACGAGTTGCTGTGAAATGTTGAGTAAAACTCGGGAAATCTGTGGCTGAAACACGCGCTACGCTCAACGCGGCTCACGGCGACGTCGTCATGGAGGGTGCGTTGTTTTAGGTGGTATGAACGTTCCAAGGCGGCCGGCAGTTGATTGACAACGGAGAGCGTCCTGGCCGTCCTTGAGGCGTTCCTCACCGTTCACGGATGCAGTGCGGAACAATACGGAGGGTAGTGTTAATATTGTATGACTCCCCGCGCGCTCTCGCGACCGCTTTCAAGCTTTATTGTCCCGAGCTAAGTGCGTACCGTCGCCGCCTCCCCTCTCCCCGCACGCACGTTCCTAGACATTATTTATTAAAACGATTGTTCAGTAATTACTCTAATATAGAATACTTACGCCCAGTTTCAGAAACACAATTTGTTTCTTATTCAAATATGTGTACAACTGTCTACTGTCTACTCAATATGACAACACCGTACGAGCTGGGAATTGAAATATGTCCACACACACACCGGTAAACTGTATAAACACATTCTCTATTGTAAAACTCGCTCAGATATATATTCAGATGAATACTGACAATCAATTACACTTTTAGTTGACTCACTGTAATACTCTTTTACACTTGTTTCTCGCATGGGAGCTAACAAACGACTGACTGTTCTACCCCACGGAAGCTATATATCAAGACAGAGGAATAGTGTTGCCATATGAATAGTTAGCCATCACGTCAAAACAACGATTAGTGCTGCCATATTAATAATAAGCGTAACATTATCAACATTTCCATCTGATTCCAAAATGCATTAAGAGCCAGTTTCCCGGAGCAACAGCGCCAGAGGCCGTCGACGAGCTGACGAACTAGCCAACGCGGCGACTGAGCCTATAGAGATAGCCAGAGCCACTGTTTCAGACCTATAGAACTCCCGCACACTATTTATATACACATTGTACTATTTAGTCATACCTTGTGCAGTTGACGGCTCATTAGTGTTTAACAGCGATTATAAATTTTAGAAGTGTTTTTAAATTAGGCCTGTAATTAATTTTATACAAGAGACTCCAAGTTGTCGTTATAGCTCTACGTATCAGCAAGCTGAAGCGGCAGTGGGCTGGCCACGCGTGCTGAAGAATTGATGTTCGTTGCAGCAGGCGGACTCCTGCGTGTAAGCCGCGAATCGGCAGACGTGGCAGGGGGTGCTCCTCGGAAACGTGGAGCGACGACCTGCGGAAGGGGGCCGGAAACGATTAGATGAGAAGGGCCGATGACCGGGCACAATGGCACTTGTTGGGAGTGAACTTGACTGCCACAGGCTCAGCAGTGGACTATGATGGTAATCATGACGATTAAAAAAAGGCTGCAAGTTATGTCATATATTCTGCAGAAAGGACTTATAATTATCCTTGTATTTAGATTTGATTTGCAGACTAGAAATATTGGGTTTAAGAATACAGACTTCCTGTAACAGCTTTCTTTTTAAACGGCCACTGCACGCTGCCTTGAGAAATCAAATACTCGTGAAGCTGAATACCGTCAAACAGGACAAGCGAGTCCGGGTCACAGATATATCTCGAGGAGCCCTCCCCCGGCGTGCGCCAGCACACGCTGCGGGTAATGACAAGTCAACATTGGCCGGCCGCTCAACGCGCCGCCGCCCGCGGTTGTTGTTCTTCAATTAATATGCTGACGAGCCGCGCCGGAACACCGCACACGTAGTCACCGGCGGGCCTCGCGCGGCGATGATTCCTGAGGTACTAGAGAAGTTGCCCGGACTGGCTCGCGTCGAGAGCGCGGCGGCACTCGCCCGGGCTTGTTGCGCGGCAGGAGCAGCTCGTGCGCCTCCGTTTATCCGGTTTATCCTGGCCCCGCACTGTTACCGCGTCACGCCTGCACGGTAAGCACGGTACAATACAAACATTACAATGATTATCAACAGAAAAAAAACAATATATAGTCGCAGCGATCATGCCAGCCTGCAGAAATATCTCTTCGCGATACGCTTAAATGACCCCATATCACAGGACGGTGGGAATGCGCTCACTCGAAGATCATGCCACAGCCCAACGACTCGGTGATTGCAGTGAGAGTTGGAGAACCCCTTAGTTCTAGCCGGGATGTGAGTTGCCTACCGTATAGCCGTGCCTCCGTAGAGCTGCGCGCGTGGAACATGCCGGGATTCAAACATACGCCTATTCGGGTTACAGCGCATGAATACCGTTGTCCCTTGTCCACTAGGGCAACCCCGGCCACGTCTGCGGTTACACGTTGTTTTAAATAAAGTGTCCCCGACACGAGTTGAGTGAGGGCGGTGTCGCGCGGCGCGTGTCGGAGCCGCGGCTTCCGCTTCCGGTGGAGCCTCTCTACCGTTACAAAGGATCGGCCCTGCTCGCGGTCGTCAGGAGGACTCGTGGACCTTATCCTTACAGTTTTAGCTTGAGATTTAAACACGCAACTTTGAGTTTCCTTACGCTTTACTCAAACATTACAAATTTGAGTACATTATGTAACTGGCTGTGCCCGCGACTTCGTTCGCCTGAAAATAGCACTTTTGTTATAAATTATTATTATTTCAATCTTTTTAACTTGAAACTTGAGTATAGTCTAAGTTATTTGCAAAATCAAGTCCAAGTTGACCATACGGTGACCAACCATATACTTCGATGTTAATCAATATCAATATATACATATATCATATAATAAATTCGTTGTTCAGTCACCAATACAATAATACCTAGATGGAAAACTATTTAAGAGCTTCTATATATGGTTTCTTACAGAAAAATATCGCTTGCGCGATGTAGCTTTGAAAATGTAGCGGAATCGCCAGGTAATAAACACATAACTGTACGTGGTTGTCTCCTCTAAGCTCAGAAACGGTTTAACCGATTTAGGCGCGCTTCTGACTGATGTGCTGTGGAAAGCTGCCTTTAACATTTCGTGTCGATTTCATTTGATTCGGTTTTTGACTAAAATAAATATATCAGTTTAGAAAAAACACGGAAATCACTTATTGGGAAAGTGGTATAAAATGATTCAGGTAATTTGGCGGCACCACTCATAATATTATATTTTTAATCAGATTATAAATGATCGCTGTGATGTAATAACTGACATAAGGAACAGTCGATGGCATTTATATCACGTACGGCACTGACTTTAGCTTCAAATAATTATTATCATGATAAAAGCACGGTTTCCACGCGAAGTCGCGGGCACTGCTAGTTGTAAATACGGCCAAAGTATTGTCCCGGCGCGCTAGACGCGGCGCCGCGGCGTTGCCTCACTCGACCGGCTGCGAACACGCCGCTCGTGTCACGTTCTATTTGTAAAAGAATAACATAATCCCGCTTACATAATATCAAGTGAGTTTCCCCTCCACTCACTTACAGCTACAATAATACCCACAATTTCAGATAAAGCAACAGAGACAAGCACATTCTACATTCACCGATACAATATACAATGATGTCTAGATGCAATCATTCCTCTGTGCTACCATATTACACGAGTACCCTAGACTCATGAGACATCTAAAACTGCTAGTACATTAATCAGAATGACTAATATACGTTGTTAATATAACTCGCAACCTCCGGACGTCGTAAGTGAATAGATAAACACACGAATACAGGAGATATCGCGCGGCCGGCCTGATAACATTATCTGTTATCACGGCAGTAATGTGCTGCATAACACATGCCCCAGCTCGCTGTCGGTGGGTCCCGAGTGCCGTCCAGTGTGCACTGGAGGAGGCCCCGATATAAGCGGCTCCTGTCCTCTGTGGCCGTCATATTGCCGGCATGGATGAGTGTTTTTCACTTTTATTTTATTTGTATATTAGCATGCAAAGTGTCTGCAGTACGCCACAAGCGCGACGCAGTCCAGAAGCAGTTCGCATCTGTCTGGAACAGGAGACCGTTCCCGACAGTGGCGCGATCAGAACACCCACTGAAAAGTCTCGACAAAATTATTTTATAGACCTGATAAGCAGTTACTGTTTTTGAGCAATCTGAATGCAACAGAGTTCTTTGCTAAAGTAATACGTTTTGTGCATTTTTATTAATAATAGATTTCAATCGATTTAAAATGATTCATTTTGTACCTTTGTTTGCAGTTATATAATCTGTGGCTGCTATTTTCCTAATATGGACAAAAAAGGAGAATATCAATCACTCCTAAGAATTTTTCATTTTTATATTAGTATCTTAAAAATAAAAGAATGTATCGATATGAGTGCTCGTGAGTATCGATACTTTAAGAGCACTCGTATGAGCAGTACCGAACAATAATTTAATTAAGTACTATATACGAGTAGGTATTGAAATCTTGTGGGTACCGGAACATCTCTACTGGTGAGTCGCAATGTAGAAGATACCATATCTAGAAGTTACTTTTATCTGTAAATATTTTTCAGCACCTTTTCATTCATGATACGGACAACGAAGCAGGGAACACGTTCAACTCGTCCATTTTTCCGATTTTATGATTTAGGACCCTTTGCAAACGAATTAGTAGGTATTTGTTGATCGAAAGTTTGGGGAACACTGCCTTAAGAGATAAATACTATTACAACGCTCCTGAGTACGAGCCATGAGCAATAGCCCCGCGGGTGGAGTTAACACGAACGCCTAGTGCTACAAGAGTCACAATGGAGCTCGTCACACGAGCTGAGAACTGGCGATGTGTGTTCACACTAATGACAATATAACTGTTTAAAAGTGGTCGTAACTTTATGAACTCACGCGGACTGTTTCACACATATTATAATTTTCCGTAAAGCCTTTCAAACTTGAGTAATTTAACTTGGCACATTTATCGAGCCACATAAGAGGGAAAAGGATAGTAATTGGCTATTTTTCATCACCGTCTGTCGGCTGTGGATCTCTTGATTTGCAATCGTAACGGCAAGCACTCGCACCCAGCGCCTGCCATTCGAACGCTGGGAATGAGTTCCGAGAGGCAACTGCCTGCCAACAGTCGCCGTGATCATGCCGGCCTGCGCAAATACGACTTCACGCTTCGTTCGATGAATCCAATATTATATATAGGGCTGTGGGAACGCGCTCGCATGATATTGTTTTAAGCCCAGCCGCAGTCAACGGTCTTTTGTTCTTCATCTAAACGGTATAATCGCATACCAATACAACTCCCGCTGCTTCGGGATATATCCCTCTCATCCGTGACGTGAGCCCAATACTAAGGGTGTAATAATTTAATCGAAACAAATAAATAATCCAAGTCGTTTGTTCTAACACGACACCCAGCTCGCCCGTTCTATTCAGGTCACTCCGCTCGGTTCTGCAATGATGTCTGACCGTGCGGCGGGTATTTTCGTAAAACGTTGGCATAATGGTGCGTCGTCACGCCACGCCCTCGGCCCTCGCTCAAGACATACATATGTTGGGCTTGTCGACATTGTGTCGCAAATTGCGTGTCTTCGCCGTTGTGCCGCCGTGCATACGGTATCTGTGCGTTCAGTTAATGCGACATTGCTTTGTTAAGCGGTCACTGGCGCCTGTACACTGCAGCGACAGTCAATTGCATCGTTGCATTTTTTAAATGTGTGACGAGTAGGTCCTAGAGAGCCGCACTGTCGCTGTCAGCTGATTAGCCTCTCTTGCTAAGATTACACATTCGAGTCTTGAATTTAAAGACAATTATATTTAAAGATTTTAATAACTTGTCATGCGAATTCAAGTTTGGTATTAAATTATTTTTCCATCCCTCGGGATACTACTTAGTGCTTTTTTTGGGACAAAAGTTACCTCATGTGCTTTTCAGGGCTCTTGACAACGTGTGTAAATAAAATCATGAAAATCGATTAAGTAATTAAAACGTGAAATTAAAAAAAAAACTTATTACATTATTTAGGCATGTTAACCCAATCCGGAAAGCTTTCCAATAAAAACAGTATTATCAGTAATGAACTAATTATGAATTAAAAGCAACTAACTATGCTACGACAAAAAAAAAATGGCCTAGATAAGCGAGAACATTGAATCCCAGGAATGAAAACAGAAGAAAGGGAGGATATCTTAGCTTTATTTAAATAAGTCCTACTTCCAAAGCACTTCCAAATTGTTAATATAGTTATTCTACCATCGGTTTGGAAAGTGGAATGTCTGGAAACTTTGCCAGGCACTCTATTCTAATTATAGTTCCATACATATAAATTATATTGAATAATATCCGAATAATATTTTAGTAGATTTCCAAACGGTAATTTAATTACTGTTGTCCTGTAAAATGAAGGATTTCGAGACCAATTTGCAGGTTAGTGGACATCGGGCACAGTAATTGTATTCGCGCGACGCAGTGCGTTGTGCGACTAGTTCGCTCGGCGGGTCCACTTTGCAATGCAAATACCTTGGCCCCCTGCACCTCTCCGTTACACGCTTTACCTCAGAAACTGACGGAATCAGGTTTTTTGTCGTAATAAGCAATGTTGTGGTGAATTTTGCTAACAAAATTGTTAAAGGTTGATTGGTAAAGAAGGTTCATACCGGTGGAATTCATTTGTTACTTCTGATAGCTTTGGATACATTATTCCAAGTGGAGTTAATAACAATCGGTGACACTAATGACAAAGTGATGCTAAAGGCATTTTAAAGATGTTCTTCTGATTCTGATGCTTGTCCTGTGGACAGATTTATGCACGCTACAAGGTGCATGACTTTTGAAAACCTGTACTGGTCAGATACTCCTGTGGCCGAGAGCACGGCGAGATTAGACACCTCAGCTCAATTAGTGTTATTTGTAAATTACTAAAATTTCACGTTCAGTGTATCCAAAGGAGTGATCACCAATGACTTAAAATCGGAGTAGCGATTCACAACGGGTTTTTTATTTAGTGAAATACAATATACTTCGCAAATAAAAGAAGATTAGGTATGGATTAACGTTTGTAAATGAAAATGATTAATAAAAAGAAATAATTCGCTACACAGTGTGGCTGGGATGAGTTCAATGTCCTCGTGTTTCCTTTATATATGTATATATTATAAAGAAATGTACACTTATATTTTTGTTAGTGATTAGGAATTGGCGAAGATTAAAAAAACAAAAAAAAATATTTACAGAGAGAGAGAGAGAAGGGACAATATACTGTCTCTGCCTAACTAGCCCGTCATAGTGACCAGTTTCGGCTTGTCGCGTTTCGGAATCAGCTTGTGTATATCCAGTAGCTCATATACCTAGAGACCTTTAGTCGTGGTATATGTGGGCCGACATGACGATGTAGACTATCAATGGATTTTCATCCTTTGATAGTCGCTTTCGTATTTGGACTACACTGTACTTACCATCAGGTACTCTGTAGTCACTATGTCGAGCCAGTGTAAAAAAAAAAATAACTATACACAAACTTGAACCAATGATAGGTAGTTAAATAGTCAAATATGTAATAAACCAACATAATTCTATAAAAATATCTGATCGACATAGCAAAGCAACAATCGAGTATGAAGCAGTACATAAACGTTGTTTACGTAATGATCAACTCTGAAACCCGCCAATAGCCAATAGCCCGCCCAATACGAGTAGTGTGGCGCCCGGCGATACTCTTTGTGCCTTGTGTTTCGCGATCATTGCTAATACAAAGTTCGGAGGCGAGGCCGCGGCGAGCGATTTCGATGCAAATCCACTGAGGAAAGCGATCTCGCCTCCAAACGAGCGCTCGCTCCTGCAATGCCGCGGCGGCGCGTGCTCCCGCGTGCGCCCTTAACCTCTCTTCCAATGCACGATGAGTGCGTCCCCCGTCTGATATTGCTTCTTGCGCGCTATGTATGCTGATGTCATCGCTTACTCTTTGCAATAAGACGTTCAGGATTTCTAACAAATTCGACAATGTTACCTTGTCCTATTTCATTCCTATGGCATGCAACTCACGATTACTACTTAAAAATCATATCACCGTATCCAAATGTTCTATAATTATGTTTTCTTGTGCTTTATGTATATCTCAAGACATACGATCAGTTTATCTGAGTATTATTTATTGAGACGAGTAGTTGGGTGGGCTGTTACGCTGTTACTGATTCTATTAGTTGTTGGAGTAGAAATATTACCCTGTTGTGCTCCTCTTAGTTTCTTACAGGTCCAACATGGTGACATACATAAATGTATATACAATAGGACGAACTGCGCCCAATCCAAAAGTAGGTTGTATCTTGGATGGCAAACAAATCGTTTAAGCAATTAACATATAGAGCTGATGTTCTGTAATACTTTCCGATGTAACGATCTTGTAAAATGTATAAAGTTTACAACTTTTAATGGCACTTGCCCAGGCACTCTAGTACTAAAGGAGGGCCTATACTAAAGTCGACAAATTTTGAAAAATTTAAATTCACGGTTTAACAAATAGTCTTAATTCTAGGAAACTTGGGGTAATTGTGTCATTATTTTTGACTGTGATTCTAGAAATGTTATTTAGGGTTACGGTTCCAAAGTTTAAATGAACAAAAACAATAAAATAGTTACAGTTTGACCAAATATCTAGATTTTTCTTAAATATAATTTTCAAACTACATGGGATAGATTTTTTTAAATTTTTCTCATGATAGTTACAATCAATGCTGTCACCCGGTTTCGGCTTGATGATGAGTTCTGGGACACGCTGTATATACGAGTAGAGTTTGGTTGGCAGGTTGTAGCGCCAGGCAAAAGTTAGTCTATCAGGATTAACTTGTCCATTCCATATTAATGAGCAGCTCGGCGGACACAAGTTCCCTGCTGATAAACTTTTTACGTGCTAATACTGTTCCTCTTTGAGAGCAAAGTTTGAGGCGTGCGGCCGCAGCCGGCCTCCGCCGAGATGATCCGCTCCAGCCGTGACGCTAATACAAGATTGGACGAGCTGTTTTTTATATTGGCTCGATAAAGTGATTACAGCGTACCTAAGTGAAAACAGAGCTTAGTCTAAAAAGGCAACGACTAACAAGTGTCGTGTATACATTGTCAATAGCCGTTGCCATACCGGCCCGCACATGCGTTCTCGTACGACCGACAATGCCTACGGTGGCCTGGTGGAAGAGGAGCTGGCATGCACTCGCGGACACGCTAGCAGTGCAGGCAGAATCGAATTGCGGCGCGCGCCTCCGAGTTATTCCAGATTTAATACTGACATGGTCTCCGGGGGAGGGGCGTAGCCCGCGCGCCGTCTGACTCGGCACAGCGACCGCACCGCACCGCACCGGCAGCAGGCGAGCACGGTGCAGTCCAAAAATAATAACGGCAATCAACATTAAAAATATCTATCAATAGTTGTTGCGATCATGCCGGCCTGCACGAAAATCTCTTCCCGCTTCGTTTATAGGACGGTGGGCACACGCTCTGCGGAAAACCGTTCCGCAGCCCGACGGCTCGGCTGCAGCACGAGTTAGAGAGCTACCGAGTCCTGGCCGGGACGCGAGCCCCCGTGCAGTCTGCTGCTGCTGCTGCTGCTGCTGCATGGAGAGTATGGGACCAGGGTGAACAGCTGTTCCGAGCACTGGCCGCGACACAGACGGAAGGAACCGCTCAGTGCGGCGATATCTGCGCGCAACTGCAGCGGTCCAAGACAGTAACGCCAGGATCGTTCAGTATGCGGACAGCCCTACACCGCAACCCATCCAGGGCATCGGGTAAATACCGAGCAGAACCTTCCCAGCAGATTTTCCTTGAACAGTATTCCATGCAGGGCCTGGCCTTTTCTGTATACATAAATCGCGTTATAGACTTTCAACTGAAGGGAACGACGCATTCTTTTACAAATTATATACATTTTTATTATATATTATTACATAAAATGTTATAATATACATTCTTTACAAAGCACAAAGGCTCAAATGAACCCTTATGTAGCGGTAAACGCAACCCGAGCAGCCTTGTATTAAAAGGATTTGGTTACGCAGAATGTTTTTAAAGCGAAGCCTTAGAAGGTATTGAATTAATCCGAGTCCTGAGGGAATTCCGGTGAGAGGCAGGCTCCATCCAGTGTCGTATCGAATCTGTTCCGGTGCGGCTCACACGGCACTGGCTTTTCAACACTTTTTCTTGTAAATTATATGGGATTAGAGATCTCTAGAGGGAAATATTTGCTTCTTCAGACCTGAGCGAGAAATGCAGCAACATAATGTGAAAATATCACAAAGTAGCCTGTTGTGCGACGGGAGTCGAGAATGTGAACTGGTTATTCTCATTATTTTCGTATTTGCATTATTGTATTTTTTTTACATGGTGGATGTATCCCAGGGGATGGAACCCAGCGGGCAATAGACCGGCTTGCATGTGCGGCAACGCGAATTGTAGTAGGTGCGAATTCCAGAACGTAACTCTGGGTTTTCCCAAATCACGTACGAACTTTGCTACCAAATGCGCACCGGGGCAGGAATACATCGCGAGGGAAGCCGCGTGGCATCGAATAGCAATGGCACGTGTACCAGTGTCCACTAAAACTAAACAGAGCCGCGAGGGTAGTACTCAGTGTGTGTCCCCTATCCCCTCTTCTTTCCATTTCTAATAGCGCAAATACAGTCCAATTGTCTGCGGTTCTATCGGCCTTTCGATATTCAAAGCGGTATACAATGCAATAGATCCCAATGATTTCCATTGAACAGGTTGATTACTCGCAAACAGAGACACAAAGAGAGCGCGAAATGTAATGAATATCGGTTGAAGCACGCCCCCACTCGGCCTCGGTCGGCACTCAAACAAACATTTTAATTAAATTTTCAAATACCTCACGCGTGTCGCGGGGTATGTTCACGCTTATTCGAGAGGATTCGAGAGCGGCAGGGTCGCCGTGGATATTGTTTTGCCCCGACGCAAAAATGGGTGTTATAAACTTAGCAAATGCATATGTGACTACATACATGTCGGTTTAAGTCGTTGTTTGTTTGTTTGTGTTTGCCTGCGTGGGCGGTGACTATTACCTGCAAATTGATCAGGAGCACACGAGTTTAAAGAGCATCCATCACATCGATTCGCTTTGAGCTTTGGGATCCACTCGTGCAGGGCCGGTAGCCCATATGCCTTCATCGACCTTCAGTCGCAGTGTGTGCCGGCCGACCTGATGACGGAGACTCGGTAGATTTTCCTGTGATAGTCGCTTTCATTTTTAGACTATAATGTACTTACCACAGATGGGTATTTGTAATGAAAAAAGACTACGATTACATTGTACATCGTTAATACGATTACATTTTGCGCATCTATTTTTAAATACTAAGGAATCACATATAAATTTATGACTCATTAATATTTAGAAGTGTTTTATCATTATTACAGAACAATAAAATTAAAATTTCGTAATCGTTTAATATTAATCTGACTATATTTTGTCCACCTCTCGTACTTACCACCAGGTGTATTGTAGTCACTTTGTCGAGTCAGGGCAAAAAACTGCTATATGTCTTTTGTTTCCACTTTGAATGCCGCATGAGCAGTGCCCTCTCCCCAGCTCCTGCCGGTGTCAGCGCACGTTATGGCCGAGTATTCTCGCACGGAGTTTTTTTTTTTTTGAAGCGGATTAACTACTGATTGCCGGGAAAGGCATTTTCAGCTCAACCGGACTTCTCGCGCGGAGTGTCCCGCGCCTCAATATTTTCGAGTATTACATAGACAATTTGCGAAGTCGCGCGTTTATCTAGATCGTGGGAAGCTTTGCTGTATCCCATCTCCGCCGGATTACCTCCCGCCGCGTCGAACTTCCCCGATATATTCTCGTATATTAAACCTTCCTCAGAAATGTGTTTCACTCTTGTATTTCTTTACTTTCACGACACTCTTTCAATGCTAACATAATATTGAAAAATCCTTTTGGTTTTTATGAATATATAATCACCCATATACAGGGTAATATTATACGCGCGGGAGATATTCAGGGAAAATATTAAATACTCAATTCTAATCACAAGTATTAAAAACTAGTGATATCTTAACATTTCCTTTAAAACAAAGTAAATTATTGCGCCCGTCCTGAGCCAGCGGGGGCAGGCAGTGCGTGGGCAGTACACCTGTGCGCGTACAATTACGCAGGAGGAACTGTATTGAGTTGCACAGCAAGCGGTTTCCTTTGCCATTGTTCACGGTACCTCATCCTGGCCCGGCATTGGCCGCAGCGCGCCTGGTGGTGGCCATACTGCTGGCCAAATACTGCAACCGCCGCTATCGGCAGTCAAGAAAAATAATTAATAAAAAGTGTCTATTCACGCTTCATTATATGATGTCCACCATATCATAGGGCGGGTAGAGCAAGCTCGCCGGAGGAGCATTCCACAGCCCTGCGACTTGGCTGCAGCAAGCCCACGCGCGTGCTACCTTTATGGAAGGGAGAAGGAGACATGAATTTTGGACATTAGGGTTTTTTGTATGACGTAGGCATTGACGGATTTTTTTATATTCCACCCCGAAAGGATAGAAATGGAGGGTGAACTTTTGTAAATCCACGAATTTTAAAAGAAAACATATGAAAAACAGATATTCAGCTTATTGCTTCTATATCTCTCCTTAGAAAGCAATAAAATATATTATACTGTCGTAATATGATATTCAGGTTACACGCGCGAATTCTGCCTATCCCGTCGAAACACGTGCACGTCACTTGCTTTTTTCTTAACTGTTGATAGTAGTTGTCGTTTTTGTACAGCGCCGTGCTTACCATCAGGCGCGGTGTGGTCACTAGGACGCGCCCGGATAACAAAACACTCCGCGCACGAGCACTGTGCAATGAATTAGTTGTATATTCGATTTGCGCTGGATCGTCTGCGTCCCTCCGCAGTAACAATTTGTTCGTACACAACTCGACATTTCAAAGAAAAAATAAAAATTATCTTTACCTTTAATAAAGCAGCTCCACGACAGCGAGAGGAAAGTAAATACGAGTACAGCGCACGGGTATGAGCCGAGCTTATATTTAACGAGAGACAATACAAGACAACAGCCTTTTCAACTTCACTGTACTCTTACGTAATAATACCCCGCTACAAACAATATTTTGTCAAAAAGTTAAGGACATTCTTAAGTAAACACCTAATTTCATGTTTATGAGGAAAATATTTGCTAGAAAAATGTAATGAGATCTCCAGACAGCGGTGCGCGGCCTCCCGGTGACACCAAACCGATCATAGTTTCCAGCCCGCCTGCGACAGGGACGGAGCCGCCGCGACTCGACCCCCCGCAACGCCGCTTTTACATTTTTTTTTACATATTTTTACATATTTACCGCGACATAACATCAGTTTACCTTTTGGCATGAGTGCGTGTGTGTGTGTATGTGTGTGTATATGTGTGTGTGTGTATGCTTTCATCGTATTTGAATGATGCTCCTCCCCAGCAAACTGAGTGCGCCCCTGCAGCGCCGGAGAGCAGGCCGCGTTGGCTCCGGTTTAATTTAGTCTCGCAGCCGCGGCTGACTCATTTTCAAATTAAATTCAATTCATTCTATGAATTTTTAATCAGCGGTAAAAGTTGAGACGACATGAAGGTGACTATATTAAACGGACTGGTCGTTTTTTAATTAATTTAGAGATGAATCTTTAAGAGAAATTGTATTTTTCTTTTTGAAATTGATATTTAAATTCAACGGAGGCCTGGCTCGGCGCAGTGACCGCGCCGCGCCTGCCGGCAGACAATGATGACGATGCAGCGCTAAAAACGATTACAACTATGAACAGTAAAGGAACACAATTGATGGTCGCAGCGATCATGCCGGCCTACACAAATATCTCTTTACGCCTCGTTTAAAAGAGCCAAAACCAAAGGACGGTGGAACTTCCGAGTCCTAGCCGGGATATGAGTAACCGTGTAGCCGTGACTCCGCAAACCAGCGCGTATTGTTCTGTTATGGAAGGGAGAGAATGAAATAAGATTAAATATCTCTTCAAAACACTCTACGTGATACAAACGTGAGAAAACGTGAACTCCATAAGATTTTTATACCAAAAGATGATAGAGGAGTTGATTGCTCGCCTCTTAACCACTATATAGGGCGCTCTTCTTGTTGAAGTTAACAGAATTTTTAAAAGGAATTTAATGGAATACGTAAGCACTTGTATGTAAATATAAGATACACAACATTAAACATACTAAAAATATTAATACTATACAATATACCTTTTATAATAATACAGGACATATTACACTATACTATTCCGCACGTAATCACATTTGCGGTCAGAAACAAAACCATAAACCAGCACATACATGCAATGAATCCTTCCCGCAGCCACTCAGCCGGTGCCGATGTTCCGCAGACACTGTGACTTGCAACTCCGTGTATACATATATGCGGGTGCCAAGAATAACTTCACTTGCGCGATGCAGGTTCGTAAAAATGTATGAGAATCGTTAATCAATGTGTAGGAGTTTGTGTTCTCTAATCTCTCAATCGGCGTAACCGTTTTAAATGCGGTTTGCACTAATGTATAATAGAAAGCTGCCTTTAACATATAGTGATGATTTTCTTTCAACCATTTCATAAATAAAACGTAATGTCAGTTTAAAAAACCGATCGATCATTTATTGAAAAAACTGAGTGCGCAACTCATTTGTGAGTTGTTATTGTCGGTGTCATTAAATCTTCCTGACGTGTGTATTTCGTATTTATAATATGTTTTTGAGAGTCAAAGTTCTTAAAATGTATTTGCACAAATTTTTCTATTCGGCGGTATAGGAGTATATGTATAGTATCTCTTAAATAATAATTTACATACATTAATTTGTGTTAACAGTTATTATTCATTGTAAGTATAATTTGTAATGTTTGAGTGAAGGCTAAGCAAAGCCTTCAATTTGAAGTAGCCACAACCCGTTCTACATGGACACAAGTCCTAATTACGTTCCTCGTAAAGTTTATCCCGACGCAACGCGACCGGGCCGCGCCGGGCCGCGCAGGAACCCCGGAATCCCATATTTTGCAAAACTAATTAAAGAAACCCGCAGGTGTGTGCTGACCCACACGCGGCCGCTTCGCCCGTCAGGGAACCGAACTTCGCTTAATTAAGACGGCCCAAGCGACGGAAAACCTGTCCTAAACAAACATCGTTAAGATCTGATTCAGTTTACCCCGGCGAGTGGTAATTACAATCATTTGAATCCCATCCATTGCGCGGTCCCTTTACATTATGCCAATTGAACGATCGATCGTCGTCCCTAGTGTCGCAACCCATTGAAATGGGAAAAGAATCGTGCGACCTATATTTTACTATCTTGATACGAGTATATGAAAAATGAGAAATTTAAATCGGATGGATAAAGTTTCAGAGATTACCTCCTGCATTCAAATAAACAAATATTTATACAACTCGTACGCCATTCCATAGGAACCGCGCATTGTTCCGGGATACCAAGTAATCTGTATCAATATCTCTGACTCTTCAAATATTATTATGCAAAAATTATATCGATCTCTTGCTCTGTGTAAAACAGAAACACATCTATCCTAAGGGATTCGTACATCTTTCCGGGATAAAAAACATCGTATGTTTGATTTCGAACTATAATTGATCTCCGCGCCAGATTCCATCCAGATTTGTTCAGCTACCCTTACGTCATACAGGAACAAACATGCATCAAAATTGTATCATTTATAATTGCGTTGAGATTTGCGTCATACAAATCATATCGTTTACGCAAACTTATGCGTTTGTGTTCCAGAAGATATGTTACAGTCTTCATGACATCCTTGCCTTCGTCTTTTTACATGAGGCTTTACTACACAGCACCGTCTCGGCCGCACAAAGGCGACTACTTCTGCGAATTACTGCGAGGACTGGGAGTCCTGCAATCAACCGCACCTGACTATAAAGTGTACTTCGATAGAGCGCGTCACGACGCGCCGCCAATTCCTCAGGGACCTCAATCTGTATTGCCAAAGCCCCGTAGGCATCAGCCCACCGGTCGTGGGCCAACCGATCAGCTGAGTCAGATGCGCCGGGGCGGTTGCCGATAACCTGGCGTATTCTGCTCCGAGTGGGATCGGTTCTCTGCCGCTCCCGCTCCGCGGCCTCCTTCCGTGACGTCATCGTCACGGAACGAGACCACGGCCTCCTGCTGCCTTGCCCTGCTGACAGGGGCCAGGTCCCGGTGCCCGCCGTCTTACGCGGAACAATGTACAAACGTATGCTGGGCGGGAATCCCGGTCCAAACTGCAGTCCCAACCTCCTAGGTAAAGAACTAATTAAACATAAGAATAATTAGCTATTAAGTAAGGGTATCTCAGTAGAGTACTACGCCACCGGCAAAGATGTTGCACAGAGGTGCGAGGATGATGACTGTTTTCTATCCTGACGCGGCACAGCGACCACATCGCACCTGATGGTAAGCATCGTGCAACTCTAAAACGACAACGAATACCAACAGCAAAAAATAAAAAACATCGACAGCCGTAGCGATCATGCCCGCCTGCACAAATATCTCTTCACACTTCACTTAAAAAGACCCAATATCATAGGACGGTGGGAACACGCTCGCCGGGAAACCGTTCCACAGCCCGACGACTCGGCTGCAGTACGAATTAGAGAACTTCTTAGTCCTAGCCGGGATGTGAGTCACCGTATAGCTGTGACTCCTTAGGCCCGCGTGCGTGGTTCTACTATGGAAGGAAGAAGCTGTAACAAGGTAAAATAGCTTTTCAGATTACTCGCTATAATACAGACGGTACAAAACGCTTAATGAGGCAACATTTGTACCTAACTGGAGCGGTTCAAGATGCTCAGAAACATCTGGACCTTCACTATGCGGACAGGCCCACACTGAAACCTATCCAGGGCGTCAAGTAGCTGGGCAGTACCGACCTAGAGGTGCGGACAGTATTCCATGCAAGGCCTTACTGGGCCATATACAATAGATACAGTTGATCGGGCGCGAGAAACCGACGCAATCTGATCAGGATACCAAGGCTACATGAAGTCGATGATTGACTAAAGCTTTGCCCGTCAAGTGAGTCGATACTACTACTGGCATCATGATTGTTGAATCCGAACCTTAAAATCTGGTAATCTTGTGTTCTAGATCCAAAAATATAAATTTACTAGAGGACCCTGCTGATCCACTTAGGTGCGTTTTACACCTAAAATTGGCAGATTTGGAAACGAACTTTCAACCCTTAATACACCCGAATATAAAAAAAACCGCCCTTTGCAGGTTTCAACACCTGACAGAGTACCCAATGTCTAAATTTAATGTTTATGAACTTTAGTAATATAGGCTGTATGCCGATACGCCAGCAGCATGAGAGATTTGTATATGTATACCGCGTCATGCCATAAACAAAGAAAATACTCCAGGATACAACCATTTATTTCTTCTTGTAACGAATAAAAATCTAAATAACTACATTCCTTAATAAATTCATGAACAGACGAGAATTGATCCGTAAAAAATGTAGACACCATAGCGCGGCGCGTGTGGCGCACGATTGATGGGTAAGTAGATAAAATTATTTTTACGTAATTTGAGGTAAACTGATATCGACTCGTTCATATTTTATCCTGAGCTAAAACAGGAAAAATATCTACTGAATAAGTAATTGTTATCCATTCATTCATGGGTGAATTGTTTATAAATGTTATGGAATCATATTATCTATAATTTGCTGTAATTTAATCAAACTATTAAGACATCACTTTTACACATTTTGGTAATTAGATTAGAATGCTGAATATCCTCCCTCGTTTATAAAATCAACCGGTATAGACCAACATAGGCACTCCTGCTTCCGAGATAGTTTTATCGCGTGGTACAGTGATAGCGACGCGTATTATCCGACCGACCTGCTGTCAGAATGTCAAGTGCATTTGCGAAATTAGACCTGACAGAGATGATACGATGGACGTTCATTTTCGAGGTCAAACTGAAATAAATATCAAAGATGGCAGGTACACTTGTTGAGAGCATATAAATGAGAAAGTTGCTGGAGATCTTCAGACTGGATTGTGTCGCGATACGCATCCGCCATCATCGCCATCAGCAAGAGCCGACAATCGGACGCCACAAATGACGTCGGCCGTACTCATATTGAAAACGCGCTTCCTGTTATTGTTACACTAGCTAATAGCAACTAGATCGTCAAATATCTTAAATGTTTTTTCACTACATCTAAATAAGGAATAGAAGTTGATGCAGCACAGACCGTTCCGCCAGATCGAAAACATAGTCTGTATGACCTTTACATCATAGGAGTACAGGTCGTGATATTTAAAAATAGTCTGTCAAAGTCATAAAGCGGCCGCAGGGCGCCGCGTCCAATCAGTGCGCGTAAACATGAATTCTTTCTTAAAGTTCTCTCCGCGAGATGCGGCGATGAGTGTTTTAGTGATGCTGCAACTCTCGCGTCACCCACCCCGCCCCGACAATGTGAATGCATCTCAAGTTATCCTCTCTAATACTTCACAGTTCATGGCGGTCATTATTCAAACAAGTAAATTTTATCTTACTCCTAAAACGAGGGTGATTCCTACAAGTATAATAGAAGAATATGGAAATGTTACAATCTGTATGGGCACTGTATGGTGTATCTGCAGCACACTTGTCAAATCTCAGTGACGGCCGGCCTGCGCGCCGTCGCGCCGGCCGATTTGTTGTTAGTATCAGCAGATAAATTGTAAAGCCACTTCACTCGGTTTTTGCAAACTTTCGTTTCGTTATCATTACGTAATCTAACTTAACCTGGCCGATTTTAAGTAGTTTTGAATTCGTCTTTCGTCGAATCTTTGTATTTGGTCTTTGGTTTTGGCATTTTCACCGAGAACAACACATATATTCCAGATTTTTAAATATTTTTGTTCAAATATTCCTTCGTATAACCTCAGAACATAAAATTCAATTAGTTTAATTTGAAAGATACTTGAAGGAGTGATGACATATTTAATTTCAGTTTTTATGCAAAACAGAAATCAGACGCGTTGCCGGTCGGTTCCGCTCCAAGTGTTGGAGATTCAATGTCAAACGAAACGCATTCGTTGGAGCTATTTCATAAACAATCCAGACTGAAAAGTAACATTCTACTAGCAATAAAGCCACAACAGGTAGAGAAGAATGTCCAAAACATGTTACTGACTGAGAGCAATGCACATTTCTATAGCTTATATTCGTTAGTTAAGCCGTGGTGGCTGCCGGCAGAATAGAATAGCACCCCCCTCTTCTTGCTGAGGTGTCGTAAAAGGCGACTAAGGTATCTCTTTAACACCGCAATGCAATCAGGTGTTCAGAGAAGGAAAACTCGACCAAACCTGCATCCTGCTCCCTCCCGATAGTACTGGTTCTCCTTTCCATCGGGCCTGAGGGAGCTCGGACGAGAGAGTGCTTTTCTGGCTGCGCGTCCAGTTATGCACTTAAATATCTCCTGCGCAATTGACTGTTTCTGAAAACTGGTCCTCGAATTTCTTAACCGGTGTTGAAACAGTCGCCGTGGCCGAAACCGGCTAGGACATCATCATCTTCATCATTCGTTAGTTGTGGCTGTGGAGTCCTAGTAGACAAGGCGCAGCGCGGCGCCCGCGTGCGCCACTGGTCTCGTTGGGCGCGATATCTAAACCAAAAGTAGATACAACCACTGATTTATCTCTGGGCGCCCCCAAGGGATACAGCAGCGATGTATTATTATGAATAGTTTTGGAATTGGTTATTTGTCTTCAATAGTTAAGTTTGCGAACTCGTTTAGATATTCTATTCGTCTCGGCGACTACTCGGCATATTTTTTGATTTAGGCTCGATCGACTCTTTGCTAAGTTAACATTATTCAACAATAGCTAATAGCCATTAAAAAAGGAACTAAGATAACAAATAATCTGCGTCTGTATGTTATTACATTAATGGAAAGCTAATATTATAGTCACGACCTGCTGACGTGAGGTCCATTGCCGTAACCAGGCCATAGCCTTGAGGGAGGCGCCGCGCACTGTTCGACGGGTCGCCCATGAGAAAGGTTTGCAGGGATGGGCTCTTTACAGCCACCCCTCCAAAAAGAGAAGCCTGCACTGACACACTGAGTCACAGTATAACCGTGACACCGTAAAACCGCGCGCGTATTTCTTCTATGGTAGGGAAAGGGTGGAACAATGATAAATAGCTGTCAGAACACTCGCTATGATACAAATGGACTGAATATTAAAAAATTACGATGGGATCAAAAGGACTTGTCTCCAGAGCTGTAAAACTTTAATATAAAAAAAGTTTGGAACGCATCAAACGTATAATATAAAACATAGTTGAACCAACAACCACACTAAGACTGGACAGGATTTAAAACAGATTACATAATCACATCCGCAGCAGGATAACAATGTGTAGCGCCGCACGCACGCGCGCACACATCGCGGGTCGCGGGTTGCGGGTCGCGGGTTTGATGCCGCGCTGACACTATAAAGGATAATACATATTTACTTTTCTATATAGTGGCCGTGTCAGCCTAGTGGATATTATTTATTTATTTATAAGTACACTTACATAGACTACATTAACACATAAAACTATATAAAACATGAAGAGGATACATTATAAATGCGACTATATTTATAAGTGTAGACTACGTGCACAGAAGAAAAGAAAAATAAAATAAAATAAAAATACGAGTAACACAAAAAGATATAAACTACTATAATCAGAAAATTTTTATAACAGAAAAAAAATCAATAATCTATGGAACAATATAGCATAAGTTCCCGAACGCAGCAACGCAAACGGTCGCAGGCTCAATTCCCGGCCGCACCTCTCTGTGTGTATCCGGGTTCCGTATGGGTTGAGCCGCCGCCCGCGTGCTCACCGGTGGAGAAACGCATCCGGAGGGCACCCGCGCTGCGTCTAATGCAAATGTCATGTGTGCCAGTGCTGTGTGAACGGCGATCAGCAGCGCCACTGGTCACGTTGGGCACGACATATAGGCGCAAACTGGATACAGCCACTAATGTATACCTGCTCACCCGTGACGGACGATATATTGTTATCATCACTTATAGAGAGTTCCTGCTGGCGACACAGTTCCCGAGTGCCGTTTTAAAAAATAAACGCATTACGCAATCAGCACGAGTATGAGAGAGAGAGCGAGCGTAGAGCGATGCCGGTGCCCGCTTTGCCGTCCGGCAGCGAGGTCTGGCAGGTCAGGAGAAGCGTGATAGCAGAGTGAATGCAGTGGAGATGCGCTCTCTTCGTTCTATACGCGAAGTAACGCTTGCGGATCGCATCAGGATCGAAGAGATACGCAAAATGATTAATTTGAAAGATAATGCCATCGACAGGGTGCTTTGACGGCTCGGGCACGCGTGGAGGATGAATGATGACAGGATGACGAAAAAGATATGCAATACGAATGCGAGTGGGGAGAAGCAAGGGCCGAGGCCGACCGCGACTTGCCTGCGCAGATCGTCTAGGGGGGGGGGGTCTCATGGAGGGTCATGTCAAAAGTACGCGCAATCGGCGAGTGCATCAAGGGACTAATGAATGTTAAGGAGGCGAGAGAGGTTTTTAAGGATAGAGACAAGTGGCGTTCCATTCTCCCTGCTTACCCCAACAGGGATTCGGCGTGATGTTAGACGGATATATTCCTATAATTGTTTCTTGCATTTCTCACGTTTATAAAAATAAATAATAAAAAGAAGCACTTTAAGTTATTTTTCATAAACGCCCTCCTTCTTTACGATGGCTCGGCAAAGCGTCTACAGCGCCCCTGATGGTAAGTACGGTGCGGTCCTAAAGCGACAGCGACTATCAAAGAACGAAGATTCATGGACAGTCTCCGTCGTCATGCCGGCCCACATATGTCACGACCGGTGCTCCTTGGTTCCATAGTCACTGGACGTGTACAAGCTGATCCCGGGACGCGACAGAGCGAGGCGAGTCGTTATGCCGGTCTTTATACTTGTGTCATTACACTGTGGTCATGACTCAGTTTGGGCAATCGCCCTTTTATCACTTTAAAGTAAATAACGATAATATATCGTCAAGCTATTTCCCTTACTAGGTGAGCAGAGATATACAAGTGGCTGTATCCAGTTTGCGCTTCTATGTCGTGCCCAACATGACCAGTGGCGCAGCTGATCGCCGTTCTGACAGCACTAGTGTACATGACATTCCTATTTGATTCCATTGCGGGGTTTTCTCGTGAATTTGAAAGTAAATGCTCACAAATAACATTAATTAATATTTATCGTCACACCGAGCCCATTGTGGGCTGAACAGAGATACACCGGTGACTCTATATACTCGTTACTAGTTATGTAACGTGCATAATTATGCTAAAATTCTATGAAACAAGTTCGTGGTTATGCAGGTGAGTACAGCGCGCCCGATGGAGAGCGCAGTGCTGTCCCGTAACAGCAACAATCGTCGGAGTGCGGTACAAGCGGCCGCGAGGCGATTACATCTAGATTCAAACGGAATAAAGCGATGCGTTCTGTGTATCGTCATCATCATCATCAGGCCAATGCAGCCCACCGCTGGGCAGAGACAGGTCCTACTGAGCGGCATGAAGCCGGTCTTTGGCTGTTTATATTCAATTAGTGGCTTTATCCATATTTATTACAACATTGCTTGAGTTATTAGTTAAAGCAATCTTATGAGCGCCTGGCTAGCGGCTTACAGATAAAGGTTGTACGTGGAACGCTTCAGTAAGTTTTTGCAAATTAACTTTGAAACTATAATTTAATTACTCACACATACAAACGTAGAGCGTACACACACGGCAACACGCAAACGTCAATGCACTTGATAAAAGAAATAAACACAACTGACGGACTTCGTGAGTAATATTTGCGAAACGCGGCCTCCGGGCACAATTTCATTAGAATCGAGTTAAAGTTAAGAAGCGTTTAACTACGACGTACTCGTATAGAAGTTATAGGGCTTACCGTGTAGAAGAGCGCAGCGAAGGAACTCGAGCGGCAAGGTTAGCGAGCGGTGCGGGCGGAGCGCGGACACGTGCGCCTCGGACGGATCACGGGCGCCGACTGGCTGCGTCGATCGATATGCCGCCGGCCATTGCTGCGATACGTTCCGTTCCACGCGCTCGCAGGGCCGCCGCGCCGTGTGCCTGGCACTCGCACACGACGCTTTGACTTTGCTTGCGCTTCACTCGAACGCTACAGATGACATTATTTGATTACTGTTATACACCCTAATTTAATTAATGAAAACATTTTTAAACTTAAAACAAGGATATTATCCGAGAACATTGTGGAATAGGCTATTGTTAGATTGCCTTTTTTATTTTTGCAAATTAGATCAGTTATTTTCTATTTGTCACTGTTCCTGCCCGTGCGCTGTTAGTATTTTCATTTTTTTTATTATTACATACAGGCTTGCGCTTGACCTTAATCTCTCCTGCTGGAAAGTGTAGATGAGGCCGACGATGGAGCGCGCTCGCCCAGCAAATACCGATTCACTAGACGTTTGAAGATTCCCATGTCATAAGATGCCGGGAACACCGACGCAGGAAGCGAGTTCCACTCCTTCACGGTTCGCAGCAAAAAGGAGGAGGCGAATCGCTTCGTGCGAGCAGCAGGAATGTCAACCACAAAAGGGTGCAAACCCGCACGGCGTCTCGTCAATTTATGGTAAAAGGAGGAGGGGGGAACTAAATCATACAACTCAGCCGCACACTCTCCAGAGTATAGTCTATAGAAAACCGAAATGCAGGCCACTTTACCCTGGTGTTCCAAACTGAGTAGTTTATGCGACGTAAAAGCCTCATCGGCAATGATTCGCCGAGCTCGGCGATCATGATCATGATCATGAGCCCAAAGCTGCCAGATGGTGTTTGGCGGAACCGTCCCAAAGGTGGCAGCAATACTCCACACACGACTTTTACACACGGATTCCCAGTTTCCGAGCAGCTGTTTTAGCCTCAGCTTCAATCGAACGCCCAAAGTTAAGGTCTGCAGTTAGCTCCATGCCTAGAAGCTCGAGGCTATCAGCCAATGGTACGCTGACACCCTGAAATGTAGGAGTCAAGACGAAAGAACTCCGTTTGGCGGAGAAGAGACAGGCCTGCGTCTTCAGTGCGTTAAACCTGACCAGGTTCGCATAACCCCAATCGGATACGAAATTGAAGGCCACATCAACACGCCGAACCATCGCCTCTCTCTCCTTACAGATTTCGACTGAAGCAGCCTGAGGCCCAGACAAGTACCTATCAACAACAGCGCCATCGCCTGCGTACCCGATGATACCGGGCTTTAGCAGATCGTTGATGTGAAGCAAGAATAACGTTGCCGTGAGTACTGGCCCTGAGGAACTCCGGCATTGATTGTCATGAGATCAGATGAGCAGCCAGCGACCACTACCCGACTTTCCATTTTTCTTTCCTTCTGTGAAAGTAATCTACACTTTTAAAGGTAGTCGCATTTGAAAACAATAATTAAAAAAATCTTGTTCATTTTTATATAACTTTGTATGTGATAATGTAGACTATGTAAGTGTTCTTATACTCGTAAATAAATCCATTATTATTATCATTTATTCATTATATATATACAATATAGTTACATTTTAAAATAAATACATATAAAAAAACATATAAATTTTAAAATATAAAAATATGTAGACCTACAGGGGCGAGGCCTAAGGCCCAAGCCACCGGTAGTTAGGAGCTTAAAGTGAGGAACCTCCTAACAATGCGTGCCGTATCGAGTAGAACTGCCTTCTGTATCCGGCCCTTGATGCAACAACCAAGCGAGAGCCTCTTAAGGTGGTAATCAAGGCTCTTTGCGATCAGCCCATTAGTCGATACGACTATCGGGACAATAATCGTAGAATCTACATCCCACATGCTGGTAATCTCGTGTGCGAGGTCTAAATATTTTGATAGTTTCTCTTTCTCAGCTTTTACGAGATTTTCATCATGTGGTATGGTGATATCAACGAGTATTGCCCGGCGCGCCGACCGATCTACTACCACAATGTCAGGTCTATTAGCAAAAATAGTCCTATCAGTGATAACAGATCGATCCCAGTACAGCATTGCACGACCATTTTCAAGAACTGGCTGAGGTACATACTGATAGTACGGTACCTCATTGTCCACAAGACCATATGAAAGAGCAAGTTGCTGGTGTATGATCTTGGCCACTTGATTATGTCTGTGTAAGTACTCGCCGTTAGCAAGAAACGAACAACCAGAAACCACATGCCTCAAAGATTCTCCAGGACGGTGGCATGCCCGACATATGTCGACCGTACCGTCCTTGAGGATATACTTTCTGTAGTTGTTTGTCTTGATAACCTCGTCCATAATTGCACAGACAAAACCTTCGGTTTCCCCAAAAAGGTCGCCGAAACGCAGCCAAGAAACGTAGGCAATCGAATCTACATCAGGCGCATGAAGAGCCCGATAAAACCGTCTATGAAGCTCTTTGCTCTTCCATATATCCCTGCGATCCAAGGTACTCAGTACCTTTGGATTTTGCCAGTTCCTATTTGCCAGATAAAGCGGAGTTAGTCCTTTATCCACCTTTACTACATCCATATGCATATCCACTTCACTGTGAAGGAAATAACTCCTGAGATTGCATATCTCACGGTTATGTAGGTCCTTAGCATTAAGCATGCCACGGCCCCCACATTTCCGCGGGATATACAATCTCATCACCGATGAACGTGGATGATGCATACGATATGCAGTAAGTAGAGTACGGACTTTTCGATCCAGGGCATCCAATTCGGTTTGAGTCCATTTGAGTATGCCAAAGGAGTATAGCAGCAAAGGCATAACCCAGCCGTTAAAGGCGCGGATCTTATTTCCACCTGACAAAAGACTCTTTAAGACCTTGGACAGGCGGTTAAAGAACCGTTCCATCAACGCCCGTTTTACGTCTCTGTCTGCTATACCTAAAGCTTCAGACATACCCAAATATTTGTAAGTTTCGGTCCCAGAGATAGATCTGATTCGTGTATTCTCTGATAATATGACATCATCAGAGACTACAACTCTACCTCGCTCCACATGGATGACCGCACACTTGTCTACACCAAACTCCATATTGATAGAATTACTATAATTACTATAATTACTTATTACTTTCCATTATTATTATTGTTATTCTATTCTATTGTTTAATTTACGATAAATGATATCGTTAGCTAGGGTAGCTGTCGGATACCGACAATCGCGACTCTACAGCGGTGCAGAGCGCGCAGTCGCCCGCCACAGTCGCGCAGTCGCCCGCCACAGTCGCGCGGTCGCCCGCCACAGTCGCCGGCATCGGACACCACTTGTACGTACGACTGTCCAACATTATACCTGCAGGTACGCAGCACGTCAGCACGTCAGCACGTCAGCACGTCAGCACGTCAGCACGTCAGCACACAGCACGTCAGCAATGTTAGCACAAGAAATGTTTTATTTAATCTGAAATTTGTTTGCGAGGCGCACCCTCGCCTGCAGCTGGACGATAATATTAGGTCCTTACATATGAAATTGGCGTTTTGTATGGGAGGAACAAAAAGTCGAATATTTTTTAATATAATATATTTAATTAATCAAAGTATGAACCATTATTTTCTATGCACTTTTGCCATCTCATAGGTAGTTCATTGATCCCTTTACTAAAAAACCAGTCGGACGGGAATCAATAAAATCTTTGAAGGCGATTTGGACTGCCCCATCGGAGTTGAATTTTTTCCCTTGCAAGAAGTTATCCAAATTTCGAAAAAAATGGTAATCTGTTGGAGCAAGGTCCGGGGAGTACGGAGGATGTCTTAGACTTTCCAATTGAAGCTCTTCTAATTTAGTAGCCGTCTGTTGCGCAGTGTGTGGTCTAGCGTTGTCGTGAAGCAGCAGTGGCGTGGAGCGATTGACCAGCCTAGGTGGTTTAGCCGCTAGCTTTTCCATCATGGTTTGCAATTGCTGACAATAGACATCAGCCGTAATAGTCTGGCCAGATTTGAGAAAACTGTAATGAACAATACCGGCACTAGTCCACCAAACGCTTACAAGTAACTTTTTTGGGGTTAATTTTCGCTTGGGGCAGGATTTGGCTGGCTGGCCAGGATCCAACCATTGCGCTGAGCGCTTCCGATTATCGTAAAGAACCCATTTTTCATCACAGGTAATGATTCGGTTTAAAATACCTTCATTATTGTGCCGGTTTAGTAATGTAACGCAGCAGTCGACGCGCGTTTGCCGGTTTGCTTCAGTCAATTCGTGAGGTACCCACCTTTCAAGCTTTTTAATCTTCCCAATTTGCTTCAAGTGAATTAAAACAGTTTTATCACTAACATCGCAGCCTGCAGCTAACTCGGACGTGGTTTGCGATGGATCCGCTTCCACAATAGCCTTCAACTCTTCATTATCAACTTGAGTCTCAGGCCGTCCACGGGGCTTGTTCTGCAGGTCGAAATTTCCAGAACGAAAACGTTGGAACCAAAAACGAACTGTGTTTTCTTTTGCAACACGACCGCCATACACATCATTCACCCTTCGAGTTGTTTCCGCAGCACTAGTGCCACGGCGGAACTCGTACTCGTAAATAATGCGATATTTTAAGTTTTCCATTTTGTAAAATGAGTGACGCAAACAGAAATAAAAAAAGAAAAAAACAAATGAATGACGATCATCGAAGCACAAATACATGAGTCTATAGCTGTACAAATTTGAATTTGGAATTCCTTACCAAAGAGGAGAAATTTGTGATTAAAGTGGCCAGTACGAAAAACGCCAATTTCATATGTAAGGACCTAATATTTTGTAAAATGTATGGGAAAACACAAAGTCACGGGCTGAAAATGAAGGGAAAATCGTTTACTTGCGGACATTGTTTTCGGAATACATAATATTTCCATAGACATAATCAAGCAGCCGCGATCACACATCGAGTTGCTCGTCCTGTGATATGGGGATCCTCTAAGCGTGGCGTAAAGATATATTTGTGCAGGCCGGCATGATGTCTATTGTCGATTTTTTCTTAACTGTTGATAGTCGTTGTAGTTTTTTGGAATGCACCGTGCTTACCATCGCCCGTGCGCCGACTCAGGACACGATTACATTTGCCCGTCTATGTTTCGAACACCCATGAATCCTCAATTGCATACAAACGTATGACCCGATACTGTTTAAAAGGATTGTAATTATGTTAGCGAGGCCGCTCTCACGCCGCACCGCGCTCGCTGCCGGCGCATGCGGTCGCGCCTCTACAAGAAGCAGTCGGCAAGACAACGGAGCGGTCGCGACTCATCGATTATACACTGTGCGAGCCGCAGCTAGTCTCCGACTAACCCAAAGGTGGGTTGTGCACCTTCCCAATCGCTTCGTGTATTATTTATTATTTTAATATCAAAGTTTTCTTTTCAACTTGTGTTTTTGACTTTTTGAACGCAGTTTGTGTCACTTTGTAAATGGCGGAGCACTTTACTGTTTAATGTTAAGTTTCCCTCCTTAAGTTATTTCCTTTCCTTAAGTTATCGAACGGTAAGAAAAAACCCATCGGTAGTTGCAGTGATCATGCCGGCCTGCACAAATATCTCTTCACGTTACGCTTATGTAATAAAATAAATAAAAATATCTCTCAGTAAAGGCCTGGGCGGGAGCTCTTCCGATTTATTTCTCTTATATTCTAAATACTTCAGACTGACTGACTGTGGCGGACAAGGAACCGGATATCCGTGCGCGGCGTCGCGAGTGGCCCTGGGTTCGTATCCCGGTGCGCGCCTCTGGGCTTTTCCAAATTAAGTACCGATTCAGGCGCCGCGCGCTCACCGGGGAAGTAAAACATCGTGAGGAAACCCGCGCGGCGTCTAATTGAAATGTCGCGTGTACTAGCGCCGTGAGAGCGGCGACCAGCTGCGCCGCGGGTCGCGCTGAGCTCGACACGGGCAGTGCGCAGCGGATCGAAACAATATGTAAGTCTGTTCACCGCGACAGGACCATAGCGTGATGAATATTAATATTTTATTCCAGACATAAATTGTAATTGACTGCGTAGCTATGTAAAGCGTTCGACCAGCAGTCGGCTCTTTTCTCTGGGTTCCTTTCCCCGGGAGTGTGGTAAATATTTTCAATATGACGACTTACGCCAATAATTTAGATAATGTAATATATTTAATTTCGTGTTGCTGGTGGATTTTCCAGAAATCCAGTTATGTCACTGCAAGACTATTTGATTTATAAATTCAAGACCTGGAAGCCAGCAGCGCCCGCAGTGATTGACAGGACTAAAGGAAGCATCACACTGCGCTGGGATCAGCTCGAACCCTTCGGATTTCTAAGAGAAGATCTGCTCTTCAAGGTCGAGCAGTACACTAAGCTGCCGAAATGGACTCTCGTGTACAGGCAAGTGTGCACGTCCTTAGCTCTGCCCAAAGCGGCCCGGTGCAATGGCAACGGTGTCTAGCGGGTGGATAGACTTTTACGTGTCACGTGACTCTTTGGCGGATACCAGCAGGGAAAGGGGTGCGGCGCGTGCACTTGTCTATGATTTCAAGAGCTACATACATGGTAGCCGTCGCTTTGTTCGCGCACGCATTGATTGTGTCTTAATAATTCCTGTGGCGCAATCGATTCACAAAGCGTAATGTCAAATGGAAACACTAACACTGAATACACCGGCCCGGTGTGCTGCAGCTTGCCGTGGGCTCGCGAAGCGCTCAACTGACTGTACACATCTGCGCCGGAATTGAATGGATGAAACATAGAGCTAACGATTAGATGGACGATTAGATGGACGATTAGATGGAGCTAACAATTGTTATAAATACCCATCAACACTAAAAAAAATATTTCTTAAGATGTATTACGTTTTGGCGAAAATCATAGAATAAAAGTTGTTAGTCTTAAAGTTCCTAAATCACCTTTAAGAGATTAATAACTTCATTTGTTCGCAGTGGAGGCAGTACAACAAAAAAAATTGAGAACCTGGCTCCGAGACACCCGCACAGGTTCCGCCTTAAAGTTATATTAAAGGCGGATACCGTTCCACATTTAGCCGACAAAGCTGTTGCAATTTTTGGGAAAAAATGCACAATTTGCGAAATATTTGATAAATTTGAAAATAATATTGACATAAATAAAGCTCTAATTGTCGATTGGAATTCTACTCAAATAAATAAAGATGGAACCGAACCTAAAAATACAAATCAAACAAGTGAAATAACAAGTACAGATAATAAAAAAGGAACTTCCGATGATCTCGCTTTAGAGTAAGTTAAAATTATAAAATTTAAACTTTATGAGAATGTATGAGTTAATGACGGGATATTAAATTACAGGACAGCAAAAAATAGTCAAAATGAAAAGCCACGGTGGCTGGAGTCATTGTGGTCTGAGGAAATCTGGACGAACACTGAAACTGACGGAACATCAGCTGTCTGCTTCTCCATGGCAGTCAGGTGCGGATATATCAAACAAGTAGGTCTAAACCTTATGCTACAGTACGCGCTATATGTTGGTGCTCAGATGTACTAGATAATGCAGCGATTTGATAACTATATGAGTGGGACTTTCAGTGTTTACAAAGGTTTTGCCTTACAACCGCAGTTATGAAAATTTATCCGTATTACAGATAATTAATACATTCTATTATCTTCATTACATATCGGAAACACAAATTAAATTACTATAAATTATAACGAATAATAATATAAACTATATTCTTAACTGTTATAGCTACAATAGAGATCACATGGATCGTCTAGATCCTTTGCCATTCGATTCAGTTTTAGTGTAATTATAATTTTCGGTGACATATTTCAGGTCCAAGGATTATTAGAGGAAAGACCCGACTTGATCGATATTATCAATTCCAGTACTGGATTCACACCATTGACTACTGCTATCAGAAAAGGTTATTCAATATGCTTTATTGTGATTATATGTATTTTCAATTGAAAAATGCTTTTAGCTTTAGACTCAGATGGACTAAATGTAATCAGCTTAAAGATTAACGATCACAAAATGGAATCGTAATTTTAAATTAGAAAGAAAAGTTTATTGAGAAATCAAATCTGAACAACAACAACAAACAAACAACAACAACAACAATCAACAATCTGTAAACAAACAACAAACAACAACAACAACAACAAACAACAATCAACAATCTGTACAACAACAAACAACAATCTGTAATAATCTAATCTGTATAATCTGTATCTGTAATCGAACAATCTGTAATCATGATTAAAAACCTTCTTAACATGAATGAATATCTGGGTTGTATGCAATCGAGGAGTCATTAGTGTTTAAACCACAGATGGACAAACTGTAATCAGATTAATGTAATTGTAATCGTGAATCATTAATCCGATTACATTTTGGCCATCTATGGCTATAGACGTGCTCTCTTAAATTCTGTTTTAGGTAATATAAGTATGGTCAAGTTCCTGGTCTCGTCTGGTGCCGATGTGAGCCGGGCCGCGTCGAGCGGACAGAGCCCGCTGCACCTCGCAGTGCTGCTAGGGAACATTCCCCTCGCTCAGTATCTGCTCGAGAAAGGAGCCAATTTTCAAGTACTAATTCGATGTATTTTAGTGTAGATCCGGATTGTTACAGCAGTTAATTAACACGCCCCTGCCACAGTTTAAGTATAGCGTGTAAAATGTAATGTACACTTAGAAACCAACATCCAGCATCATCCGTTTGCAGAGCTATTCAGTCGACCCGTAATCATAGCTCCGCCTTATCCTACAACACCGTCCTAAATTCTACCTGCTACTGGCCTACTCTTTGGTGGTAAGGCGATAGCTTGAACTGGGTCATGCCCACAGTATACAAGTGTAAAGACCGTCATAGTGACTCGCTTTTGCCTGTCGCGTTTCTGGATCAGTTTGTATGTATATATCCAGATATACTCATGTGCCTAGAGACCTTCAGTCGTGGTATATGTGGGCCGACATGACGATGTAGACTATCAATGGATTTTCATCCTTTGATGGTCGCTATCGTTTTTGGGCAACACTGTACTTACCATCAGGTGCACTGTGGTTACTATATCGAGCCAGTGTAATAAAAAAAATCTCACGGGAAGTTCATCTGCATATGCGCAGCCCGTGCAGCAGCGCGATCATATGTGATGTCGATATTTTATCTTGTACACTTGGCTGCTTTAGAAGAATACTGAGAAAAGAATGACAGTACTTTTGCCTTAGTTGTATTTGTTTTTCTTTATGTAATTAATCAGCTTTCTCTTGCCATTGTTAATTGTCGCTTAGCTTGATTTTTGGGGAAATTTTGCTGGGTCATGTATCTTTTTTGTGTTTTTTATATAATTTTATCGGTATTAGTGATCTACCTTACACTATAGGAAAGCGCGAAAGATGAGATGATCATAGAAATGAAGAAAGTTCAGACAGTAAGTAGGTAGGCGCTTAATGGAGCACGCAGTAGAGAGGCACAGTAATAGAAATATCAACTACGAGAACAGTACAAATGGCGAGCGAGTCCGGCGCGCAGCGTGCGGCGTGCGGCCAGTCCCAGTGACGTAGCGCGACTGTCGCGGGGAGCTGCGACGCTCGCGCCGCGCCGCGGGCTGCTCCGGCGCCGCGCCGACTCGCCGCGATGGCGGATTTACGTCCGCTAGCATTCCCAACACACGACACGATACGATATTATAAATAAATATCAAGTGTGTTAGTGTGAATGTGATGATAAAATTACTTTGATAAATAAGTGAGTAATTAATTAATGTTATTTAAAATAGTTGTATCATGTTGGTTAGTATATAATAAAGAATTATAACATAGATAAAGTTAAGGACAGAAACACGTACACTATATAGACAATGAGTAGGCCACATATTACTGTGCTTTCCCAAATAATGTAAAAAATAAAATATCGTCCACCTGGCACGCAGCCATATTGGTATTCCATATTGCGTTCGACTGATCCCAGCAGTAGTTGTACAATAGAATGCGCATTGCATACTAATTTCAAATACACAATAAATAAATAGTTTCTTATCAAAATGAGAATTGTTATCTATTAAGAGATATCAGCTTTCTGACTCTGATATCCTTCAATTAGCGTGGGCGAAAACGTTTCACTTGTTAAATTCTAAAGAATTTATTGCCGTTTCTGACAGGACCCTGATTGGAATGGGCTACGAGCGGAGCACTACGCGGTTGACTCCTGCAGTTTGGACATGATCCAATTTGTACTAGATAATGGGGGCGATGTAACCGTAACAGACAATAATGGATGGACACCGCTTTTTAGAGCAGGTACTACTTTATCGATCTTTATTATTATGATTGGCGAAGAATTAAACTGCACTCCGCTCATTTCACGTGCGGTACTCATACAGTTTGCCAAGGAGGAAGGACTGAAATTATCGAAGAGCTTATAAACCGAGGAAGCAACGTGGAGGCGATAGACCACGCCGGATTGCCGCTGGCTTCTGTCGCTAAATTACTCAAGAACAGACTGTAAGTTTCTTCTTTAACCAACAAAATATTATATATACATATATTTTTTTAACACATCACACCGATACAACTTCTTCAAAATTGGTGGAGTATTGCCAAGCTTGGACTCAATCCGACGAGGCTCTTACGTCGCGTAAGCTACTCAGTTTAGAACACCGGCGCGGCGTAGAGTGGCCTGCCTTTGGTATTCTATAGATCATACTCAGAAGGGGGTACTTCTGAATTTTACAATTTAATTCCCCTTCTCCCCCATTTACTATAAAGTGACAAGATGCCGTGTGGGTTTGCACCCTTATGTGGTTGACATCCCAGCTGCTCGCACGAAGCGATTCGCCTCCTCTTTTTTGTCGCGAACCACCAAGGAGTGGAATTCACTAGCTGTCTGTTTTTTTCAACATCTTTCGACATGGAAATTTTCAAACGACGAGAAAATTGGTATTTATTGGATGAGGGTGCTCCATCGTCAGCCTTGTTATCACTTTGCATTGGGTGAGATTGAGGTCAAGCGCAAGCCTGTCAAGAAAACGTTGCCCTACATTGTATCTTGTTACCGAACTACAAATGTAATATATCCTGTAAGTTCAAGGCACTTATTTGTAAATATCGAAGAGCATTGGTATTGCTGGCGCTACCAACTCTAGCGATGTTCAATTTTGTGGCCACCTGGAAAGCATAGCGATGATGAGAGCTAAGAAGTAGGGAGTTTTCAAGTAGGGAGTACTTCAAGCCAAGGCAACGGCTTGTGCAAAACACAAGTGCGTCCGCGTGTGGAGTACTGTTTGGACCTGAGGGCCGGGGCCGGTGCTCTTGCTCAATCCTTTGAGTCCATCCAAACCATTGCTATTTGTATTGTCCATGATCCGATAATAACTCGCGGCTTGGAACCGTCAAGGTTTTCCAGAGAAATCGGTTCTCCCTGCGTATTTTGTCGTATGTATAATGGGAGTGTTCTGAATTGTTTTTGATCTAGTGCCCTCATGACCATTTCTGGGGCACATTTTGCGTGGTTCACTGTCAGATGATCCCCACAATTTAATAGCTCAGCAGCTTGCAATAACAGTGTGGCCCTCTAAAATCATTTTTTCGCACAAGGTTGTAGACTGGGCTGCCAAGTGCAGTATTTCCTCTGGATAACGACATGGGGTTCTTAAAAAAATAGTGAAAGACGGTCTTTTACTTGCAGTTATCCATAAACCATATGCTTCCAGCGGCCATGTTTCCGCGATCTTATGACCTGGGAGTCTTTAAAAGAAGAGTGAATAGGCATTTGTTAGGAGGACGCGGTTCATCATCGGACTTATCTTCACCTTCCACCAGGCGTGATTGAGGTCAAGCGTTCGCCTATAACTTATAAAAAAAAAACAACAGTGACTACTTACCATCAGTCAGACATACGCATGATAGTCTTTCTTACAGATAAAAAATATTTTAAAAACCTTTTACAGAACTAAATCATATTAGTAATTTTATATTCCTTATAGCTTTGTTTAGTGAAATACATGCTACAGATCTCACAATATTATTAAAAATTTGTTCCAGTGGACACAGCCGCGACTCGGTCCTGAGACTAGTGGACACAAATTATCCTCATGAAAAGGCCCTCGCTAATTTTACACGACTTACTAAGAAAATTCACAATGTAAATTCCCTTCTTAAGCTTCCTAACCAATGATAATTTTATATTCGTCGATTAATTAATACTGTTGAGCTTACAACTAGTGGTTTCGAATAACTTTAGAATAAATAAAAGAAAATAAAAAAAACATCACTATATTTTCATGAATTAATATAAAAAATATTTACAAAATTCTTAATCTATCGGAGTATTGAACTGCATCGTGCATGCGAAACTGGTAACAGGTGTGCCTAAGGCTACTAAACTCTACCTAAGACGACGGACTTCGCACGGGAGAGGAAGCAGAACTATAAATAGACGATAATGCCCCACAGCCTAAGCCCTCGAGTAACTTCAATTGACACGAAATGCGTTTCATGGCAAGGCTTACATTAATTAATCCAATAAATAATAATTTAGACATAATAATTTAGAAAAGTTTTAAACATAATATTAATAATACCGTATTCATCCAGTATTGTCTCGAATTTCTTGCCGAGTTGTACAATATTTCTACCGCCATGTGATTTATTGGCAAACTGTGACCATTAGTGGGTGTCTGCTCACTAACTTCACCTTTCAGGAATGCATCCTTTGCATCTCTTTTCCTTCTCTTTGTATCTTCTTCACTATCATCATTCTCATAATCGTCCTCTTCATAATCCTCAGATTTCGTTGAAACTTCGTGATTCTCACTGCTTTCTGCCTTTAGATCACCCGCGTCATGTTTGTCTGGCTTTTGAATGTTAACTAGTTTCAAATGCGTAGTCCTTGTGTCGCGTACTTCTGTAATCTTGCCTTTTGATTGTGTAACTGTATGTTTGCCTATATGCGCTGCTACAGGCGGTGGTATCTCCCCCTTGAAAGGTCCAAACTGTGGAGTTTTTAATAAAAGTTCCGAGTTAACAGGAAGCTTAGAAGAGAATTTTGTAACAGTCTTATTCATATCCGGGACACTCGTAAGTGTTGCGCCAGAAACAGTTTTGCCGTCATAAGTCGTAAAGGTTTGCCCACTCATCAACAATTTTTGAGAATGTTCTTTCGGCATCTTTGGATCTGGTGGCAAATAATGTGGACTGACCCGATCTGACTCCATGATCATATCTGATGGGACGTCTTTTTCCATGTTCTTTTTACTGAATAAAATATTTCGATCCTCTTGTGTTTTTACATACACTGGATGCGGTCGATCTTCTTTGGCGTGATTGCTTGGAAAAATTTCCTTCGTTCGATCGTTAGTTGGTAACATATGATCTGGTGGAGAGGGTATAAACATTGGTTCAAACGTTTCCGTAATTTTATCGCTAGGGTAAGCATGATTTGGTACGTGTTGGGGCGCTTCTTCATATTCTTCTTCGATGTGAGTATCTTCTCTTCTATTATTATTATCTTCAAAATCGGTTATTTTGTCTTCAGCAGCCATTAGCGGTTCCCTGATAATAGGCTTGAAACCGCTTTCAACTACAATAGACTCAGGTTTGAAGCCCGTATTTACAGCCGGTTGCAATGTCGAGGAATCAATTGATTCTCCTATAAAATCAGATGATTTCATTTCGTTTAGTGTAGGCAGTTCACTTTCTATTTTTGTTCGAAACGATGATGAATCATAGAACTGCGGCGGCAATGTAGGAGGCGTTCGTATTGATTGAGGCTTAGTCTGGCTCATTTGTTGATCTAAAGGTACAGGATTTTCCACAGGTTTGCCTAGTATTATTTGACCTGGTTTTGAAAATATTTGCGGGACGCTGACAGTTTGCTGTGGGATCGCATCAGTACCACTTGGAAGCATTATCTGACTTTTGACTACTTGATTAGCTATAATATCAGTCTGTCCTAGATTCAAGGTTTGGCTTTGAGGCGGCTGTGGTATACTAAGGAAATTCTGTTTGTTATTTGCGTTATGGATTGACATTACTGTTTGCGGCGAAGATGCTGGACCATTTTTAGAACCTTGTTTGGATACTTGAATGAAACTAGGTTTTAGGCGTGATGCAGGCATACCTTTCATTGGAGGAACACTGGGCATTGGTGGACGATTCATTGGCGGCCGGTTGTTTAAATATTTGTGAGCAGAAGGTGGCGATGGCTTTTTCATTCCATGAGAACCGTGAGGGTTAGGCATAGGTAAAGGGTACATCGAGTTCACTTTGGTGTGAATAGACGGCGGTGAGGGCGGTCTTCGTAATTTTATTTCCGGCGGAACTGGCCTTCTAAACGGAGGCCTCATATTTCCGTGAGGCTTATTTGGTCCAGTTGGACGCAAAACTGATTGTAAAGTCAGAGGTTTTTGATTAGGCGGTAGGAAAAAGTTTTGCGGTACTTTTCCTTCCACATAATATTCATCATCCTCTCTTATAGGCTGTTCGGGGACGAACATACTTTCTTTAACGTCCTCGTGTACTTGATACTGGTGAATGGTTGGAGGAGCGTACGTGTTATTGCGTTTGAACTCATCCTTCATTTTGGTTTCCATATCCTCAACAGCTTGAATGACTTCCTTGATTTGTACTCTAGACATCGGCAATTCGTACTCGTGTTCGTCCTGGTATAGAGGGTTCCTGTCGTCTCTATACACTTCTCCCGTTAGCTCGCCGTCATTATAACTACTGAAATCGTCATAATTTGTTTTCGTATTGATTATTTTTTCAAGTTTCTTGCGTTGATTTATATAATTACTTTCCGGTGTGACTCTACTATGTACCTGTATGGACTCCTCGCCTTGAAGGTCGTCGGGCAGAGCTACTGTCTCTACAACCCGACTCTCTTCAGCCTCTGTAACGTCACATTCGTCAAGTACATTGATTTTCCAGCCGAGATGACGGTGTGTGTAACACTGTAACATAAAGAATGCTTTAAAAACGAGAAAATTTGTGAAAGTTCTGATGAACTGTCACCGTCCGTTATTTTATATAGAGAATCGAGAAATCACATGCAAGTAGAAGGCTTGAAAGGCTGAAACAGAAAACAGATGGAAGGTTATGTACATACAGAGCGAGAACAAGTGAACGTCGTAGCTAGCTGAACGCACGCTGTACCCCGCATCCATATCATCTAGCTTGTGCATATTGGATGTCGTACAGTTTGCTTTCAGAGTGAAGAATATCAGAAAGAGAGTTTGTGATCGTCAGAAATACAATTATAGTGTTTAATACATAGAAGGCGGCATCTTTATCTTTTATTCTATTTGAATATTATAAATTTAAGTCATCATTTTTGTCCGCCTGTCCGTAGTACGGATATATTTTGTAAGCTTAACAGAGGGTCTTATTGTAGATTTAAACCTGATTTAGCAAATACATGCCGGACTGTTAATCAAGTTCAAAGAAAGTGAAGAATTCACTTCCGTACGACATTATCATTGATGGCCGCACAAATACATATTAAACAAATTGTTTTATTGCAATAACATTTTGAATATGCTTTCCCGAGCTGTTAGAATGAGATTTATTACAGATGAGAGTTAATATAAATGTTCAGTCAAGTTTGTCATAACTTGTTGACTTATGTGCGGATGTTCTGAATTGAAACGGCTTTCGCGTTTGCGCAGCGGTCCCCTAGAGCGCTTTCACGCAAGCTCCTTGGCGCGCGCACCAGGCGTTACCGCAGTGACGTCGCAACCATGTACGTATGCCCAAATGCTCAATAATTCCTTTTCTTGACACGAATCAAAATAGTGACCGACTGGAGCTTTGGCTTCGGTTTTAGAAATTCTATTTTGCCCAACGTGAATATTCGAGATTTTGTAGCACACAGGTAAGTCAATAGAAACTTGAAAAAAACCTACAGTGCAGCATCGTAGACAGTTGCTCTCTGTCGCTCGTGTTCTGTTTATTAATATTTATTTATCACATATGGACAACAATGAACGAGCTCGTGTCCCTTAGCTTGATTTTTTTTTTTGGTGAAATCTCTGCTGGTTTATATATCTTTTTTGAATATTTTGTATTGTTTATACATTGCAGTGTGTTTCCTTGAAAATGTGAAAAATAAATAAAATAAATTTATATTTTAATTCAAGTTCAAAAAGAAGGAGTTTCTATTTTCAGCTTTTATTTTAGTTTTACTTTCATATAAAATGTAATTATGCGAAATATTTTCTAATTACAAAGGGGCGCACTAGCGCCGCAGCAGATCTACGAGTACATTGACTCAATAGTGACACGGGGGATTTCATCAGCGCAACTCTCCGTGGCATTGAGCTGCTGAATAGAATTCTATGGCAACCACATCCACATGAAGTTTCGGATGTACCGTGACGAAATAATATTTATTATTATATCAATCCCGTACATTTTGTGCTCCTCTACAAGGGTTATCGGTAAAACAATGTCATTTTGTCTATCACCTAAATTGTAAAACCCGAATATTCAGTTTCGGCTGGCTCCAGCTTCAGTCAATCACTACTCCGAACGTAGCAAACAGCACTCCTAAAGCCCCCGCGATCCACCCGTTCAGCACCCTCCTACAAACCTGGTAGTAGACAGTGTCAGGGGTGTTCCCGTCCGGGGTCCAGGTGACGACGCCCGGGCTGCCCTCCTCGCAGACGAGGGTCAGCGAGCGCTGGTAGGCGCCGAAGCTCGGGTACTCGTCCGCCTCGGGGCCGTCGCTGTCCGGAGTCCAGTTGCAGAGGCGGCCCACTCCGATGGGGTTCAGCTCACCGGACCGTGTGCGGCGGAGTCCGGCGTAGATTTCTATGCCCTGGGAATTGTATACTGAATCGTCAGAGTGGGCACAGCGCGCCAGTGGGTGTGGCGAGGGCAGAGCAGTCCCAGAACAGTCGTGGCTACTAGAGGTAGCGGTAACGACTGTTTTTCAATAATCCTGTTCTTTTGCACAAATAACAGTAAAGAGTCTATAAACTGTTATTCATTCGTATAAACTTTGTTGCTTAAACGTAAAAGCTTAAAGTCGTAATTAATACTTCAAAAACAGCAAATGCTCGTCACTCTTGCCAAATTCACATTTTTCATTGCTGAGAAAAAAATGTAAGTTTAATTTTCCTTTGTATAATTAATTTGTTAGTTTTCTCTTATTGTTTTATGTTCCTTAGCTTGGTCTTTCTATAGTATGTATCTTTTTTGTGTATTGTTATTGTTTATATCATACATTGCTGTAAGTTTCCCTGGAAATTTAAAAATCAAAATAACTGTCAACGATAAATGCCATTGCGCTGCCAACATACTTTCGTTGAGAGCGGACAGTCTGACTGTTGCTATGTTGCTGTCAAAGTGCTCTTGCGCTCGACAGTGATAGCGCCGAATTATTGACAATGACTTTTTTTCTTTTTTAACAGCAGTGTTATCCGTTGAGTAATAATAATGCGTTACATTGTCCGCTGTTGCTGTTGCAGTGATAAACAATACAAGTTATTAACAAACACATTTGGTGATCAGTCTTATTCTTCTTATCTTTTGGTTGATCGAAAGCCTGACAAGCCGAGCAGGACCAAAAGGTTTGGACTGACGGGGCGACCCTAACATATGTCCACAGGTCACCTATTTTGCTTCGCTAGACTGGACGTCGGGCTTAAATAGGAATTTATTATCGTACCTTCTTTTCGTCTTCCGTTTTGTGGTGGTAGCCGCCGACAGGGTCATTGGTGATGTAGAAGGGATGGTACTTCGCGGGCGTGGCAGGGTCGGAGCCGCCCTCCACCACGAACGTGTACTTCTTGCCGCGCACCACGTTGATCTCTGGGATCAGGAGCCCGTTGATGTACCAGGAGATGCCCCACCCGACGTGGCCTGCGAATACACGAATAAATAATGACATGCAGCTCATGCACGCTTATAAACCTTCTGCAACAAGGAGGAGCTTCTGTTATTGCCTGTTTTTTTTTGTATGTTTATCCATAACCCTGCCATTCATGTTTGATTTGGATATATTTTTTTTAATCTATTAGATATATATATACTTTATATTATAAATTTGGTATCATTTTAACATAGTGCAATTTTAATGAAGGTCTTTAGAGAAATAAGTCATAACTGATGAACGAACACGGGCGAAGTGCAACGTTCTGCCTTGTATATTTCCGTCATACATAGACCGATTTTGAAGATTATTTGTTCTTCGGTACACCGAGGTTGCCTGAGGTTTAAAACGGCGAAGGTCTTGTAAATATGTTCTACAGCACATGCTTAGCCGTGCTTAGCGCTATTTAAATCAGTGTTGCCGCAACGGTGAGTTGCCTGTACGAGTGTATAGTGTATATAGAACGAGGAACATCGACGCAGAGTCGCCTGCCTCGCACTCTGTTACCGACCGCACAGTGGAGAGTGCTCCAGGAGCTACATTCTGTAACTCCACCAGCCCCGTTACGTTATACACCCATCAGACGCCGCGCCGGATGCCATCTGTATGTGCTGGAAGTTCCTTATATCCGCAAGAAGAGGTTCGCTTCTAAATTCATCATGCGAACAGTTACAGAATAGAATATGTATCAAGCGAGCATATTTCTACGTACTTGTGACTCGTGTCTTGGGAGCGGGAGCCTTTGAGAGAACATTGAATAGGCACTTGTTCCATCATCGTACTCATAATCACCTTCCACAGCGTTTGATTGAAGTCAAGCGTCCGCCGGGAAATCATAAAAACTCCTGAATGTATCAATCAGGCTTTGTGGTTGTATCCAGTTTGCGTTAATACGTCGTGCCACACCCCGAAACAGATATAGCGTGACGATATAAGCGCGTGCATGTACTGGAAGTGTACTCGTATATAGAAACTTGAAGGGTAACTTCAAAACGTCATTCCAAGCAGCCGTGGCCGAGTGGTTAAGGCGTCTGACTCGAAATCAGATTCCCTCTGGGAGCGTAGGTTCGAATCCTACCGGCTGCGGACCCTTTTTTCGCTGACTTTATTATTTATATTGTATTTAACAAACACTAGATGAACTTAATAATATACAATGACTTTTATATCCCTCACTCTATATACGTAAGTTTGACTGGATGGATCGTCAGGCAATCAGTGAGTGACGGCAGAATGGCTTTTGTTTTTATTATCCTATGTCAGCATAGTAAGCACGGCGCGGGCCGCAAGCAACAGCGAGTCCAACGGAAAACCATCCTGCCGATAGCCAGTCGTAGGCTATTCGTGCAGGACGCCGTGCTCGCCGACAGGCGCGGTGCGGTCACTGCGCCGGGGCGGGGTGGAGCTGCCTCTAGATGGAAGGAGCGGCCCTGCAAGCGGCCGACTGACCGGTTATAGCGGGGTAGCCCTGCTTGCCCCCGGTGGGGCCCATCTGCGCGTAGAACACTCCGTCCGGCGGCTCGTAGCACTGGATGGCGGGGATCTCCCAGGGCGCCACCCGCGGCGCCGGCTTCGGCGTCGGCACCGGCCCGGGCTTGATTACCGCCGCCTGGACACAGAGCGCGGGGGCTGAACGACATGCAACATGACCCACTCTATTACTCCCTTCCTCGCTGTTTTGTGCGCTCGCACTCAACAAATGGGCGTCAGCTGAAGGTGGCCACTGGGTATTTGCTTTTACTATTTCCTATCTTGATTAAACTTGTACCTCTGTGTTGTATGTGATGTGCTGAATAAATTATTTTTCTTTCTTTCTTTCTAATATCCTTTCACATTCGAAAGTGGCGTATACCTCGCGACAACGAAATGAAACGAATGCTTTGCGGTTCGGAGAGCAGAATCTACAAAGTAGAGCCGGCAAGAAACTCTGGTAGTTGTGTTCTGCATAACATAATGCGGTACAATAACAGGTCTAATATACAAAGGATTGAATGCCCCGCGAGAACGATTGCATATATTAAGAGCACGCACTTTTATCATTCAAACAGTCATTAATGGAATAATATCCCTTTTTTGGCAATTTAGTTTTAATAGTTTTTTTTTTAATTTCATTAGTGGTAACTCCAAGATGTCTTTAGGTATTGTATTGTACAAGCGGACACCGAGCCCCGTGTTTGTTAAGAACTATGAACTTGCTTTAAGCCGGTAATTGGGTAACACTCATTTGTGTTTATTTCTAGTATTAATACTATGAAAATCACTGCTCGCCAAAATAGATGCAGACTTTGTTGTATGTATAAAATATAGGTGTAAATATATTGCGATGGAACTGTTAAAATATCGAAGTCATTAAAACGTTCTCTAAGCGAGACTCTAGTCCTTAAATTATAGACAGCACGCACAGCCCTCTTCAGCAAAAAGAAAATCGTTTTCAAATCAGCAGCATTACCCCACAGTAGAATACCATAAGACATGACGCTGTGAAAATAACTAAAATAAACTAATCGAGCTGTTTCAATATCAGTGAGTCGCCTGATTGTACTGCCTGCACGAGCAGCCGAGCCCAGCTTCCCCGCAACATGTGCAATGTGTGCACACATTACACTGTCATTTTGAGTCCAATGGCGCTCCCAGGAACACCGCGGACTCTGCTACTCGTGTATCAACGTTTTCTCTATTAAGTATTATGCTTGTACTGAGCCGTCGTACATTAGACATCGCGGATTTAATACACTTGGATTTCATAAAATGTAGTATTAAACTATTTACTTTAAACCAATTGAATATCTCCTCCATAGCCCCACCTACACTGTCATAATTGATTGTATTTCTATCAACCTTAAAAACAAGGGATGTGTCATCAGCAAATAGAACTATGTCACAGATATTGTTAACAATTAAATGGGAGATCCTTGATGTACAATACGAATGTGCCCAGAGTCGAGCCTCGGGGCGAACTCGGCAGGACAGGTGCGCCGGGCCGGGAGAGTTCACGACATTGTTCGTGGACACCACAAAGTTATTGTCATATAGAATTGGAGGAATTGAATTATTTCACACGCGATATCAGCTCGGACTGTTTATATAAATGAGTTTAAAGACTAATGAAACGATTTAACTGATATACGACGCTGCGGATCTGCTCCCGCCGCGCACGAGCTCCGCGCGCTCCCGGTGCACCCAGTACCCGCCAGTCACTTTAGTTAATTACTACTATCTTTACTAAAAAAAAACATAAATATAAACTAATATCGATGACAAGTAGCGCTTTCACGGAACAGACAAGGTTTTTATCACAGACTGTATAACTTGATCGCAAGAAGTCTTCTTCGGACATATGCAGAGGGGATTCCAATACGTGATTACTTGATTGATCCTTGAAGACAAGGTTCCAGGGAAGGGAAACCCGGGCCCGCAGGGGTAAGTGGCAGGACAACATTAGAAAGTACACCGGATCTAACTTTCCTGTGTTCTTTGTCTATTATTGTTTTATGTTTCCGTTAGTTTCCCTAATTACATAAAAAGTAGAAGAGCCCAGTGCGACATCGCGAGAAGTTTTACCGATCGACCTACCAACTTCAATATGATGATGGCATCCTGTGGTGATCACACTTGATTTGGCTCATATTGAAGTTCCCATCAGGTGCGATGCAGGCACGTGGGCGAGCCGGTATAACAAACACGATAAAGCTGCCGCGGGAACGGCTAAGGTACTGACCTTGTCCTGCTGCGCGCTGCGATGCGGCGCCGGCCCCCCGGGCACCGGCCGCAGCTCCTCCCCCTCCGGCATGGGGCAGTTCCAGGCCGGCGCGCGACCGAACTCGATGAACCTGTCTTCCTGCAGCAGTACCATCGGACTTATCGCGAGGTGCCCGGCAGAGCGAGCAGCGGCCGCCGGCTCTAGGGCGTTCGGTGTGAGCTGCGCAGCGCTGTCGCTTACATCGAACGCCATTAAACGTAAACGCATACAGAGCGGCGCTCGACAGAAATGTTGAACTGTATTCTCATTAAAAAAGAGTTTCTATGGAATGCTAAATGTTCGGTGGTGAGTACAGTGCCAGCCAAAGCCGAGTGTGAGAGCGAGTTTTTATTCCTCGCTGGTCGTTGCCACTTTTAGACTAAACCATACTTTTCATCAGGTGCGACGTACTCACTTTGTTAAGTCTTTCTCAATTAGAATCGTCAGGGAATTGAATTCACTAAGATATTTCACCAGAACATTCAGAATTTTTTTAACTTAAAATAAGTACTAACTACAATATAAGTAAGTGCACATTGGCTGAGAGCGAGCGTCCGCGCTGACCTTGTTGTAGTGCGTGTGGTAGGAGACTTCGTTCTTGGAGTTGAGGGGCCCGATCGCCCAGATGATGGGTTGGCTGGCGTTAGTCAGGATGGGCAAGTCGAGCTCGTCGGCCGCCCGCAGGCTGCGCTGGTACGTCACGATGGTGTAGCCGTTGACCAGCGCCACGTTCAGAGGCCGCACGGAGTTCGTGTTCGGCTGCGCTCGAGTGTATTCAATATTATTAAGGCGACCTATTACCATGATAACTTACGACGGATTTCCTTTCTTTGTTACATATAGTACTTATTATCATAAAAAATGCCGACCTGAAGCAGTTCAAAACAACAAGACGCAGTTTTGTCCCCGCCGGCAACACCCATCGAGGCAAGCAACGCAACTGACTCTTGTAATGTATTGGTTATTATTTGTCATAAAGTTTTGTATGTACCCGACATAGTAAATAAATCAGTCTCGCGTGGATCGCCTCGGTTTTAATACACAGACATTCCAAGTCTGCCGCCACCGAACTGTGAGAACTGTTTCAATAATTAAAAGACAGTAACATGATATGAATTCCCATACAAGTGTACACGCGTGTGTGTGATATAACGTGCGTGCGCATTGTGCCTCCAGTATTGCATGAGGTGCCGAGTCGCGGCGAGCCTGCACTGCGGGCACTGGCTCAGAACGCTCTCAATCACCGCCTAACGTTACTGTTTGCTTTCAAGAGGGATCTCGGCGTACTGGGGCTTCGTGTCCTGGCCATGAGAGCGGTGTTCCCGTACACCGCTCCAATAGCATTAGTTCAGAGGCTACTGAGGGTTGGCCTTTTACACAGAGTGTGGTGGTAGATGGGCCTGTTGAATGCCAGACGTCGTCGGGAGCCGGGCCGGTAAGCGTGGCCCCGGCAGGCGAGCAGGAGGAACACTCCGGTGGTTTTAGTCGGTGTGGCCCATAAGGATTTCCTCCGAGTCCCATAAATGGTCATTAAAAAACGTTGCACACGTGTATTGTAATGTAATGTCATGGTGCACAGGTGCACGTGGTAATGTAACAAGTTAAGGGAGACGTGCGCTAATTGGCCTCGCAGTAGACTGGAGGGGGGCGGTGCCCATCAGCCGAGCGCCACCTGAAAAGGCGTTCGAGGGGGGGGCTCTTTATACTCAATTTACACACACTTTTCGCTCCCCATGCGTTTGGATGAGTTCGGTTTCTCAGACCCGGGTGGGGCAGTTAGAGGGACTCCGCGATAGTTTTAGTCAGTAAGAGTCTGACACGCCGGGCTCGCTGCCCTGATGATGCTGTGGAAGGTTCACCCAGGTTACAAAAAGATGTGTACTGACAGCGAAGCGCTCGTCCGGACAGGCGCCGCTCTCGCCCGTGCACTGCGACTTGGCGTCCAGGTAGTAGTCGACAGCGGCGCCGCCCAGGGCGCCCCGCTCCGCCGCCCCCGCCGCCGCCGCCCCCACCGCCGCCGCCGCCGCCGCCGCCACGACCACGTCGCCGCCCACCATCTGCGACTTGTGCGCGGCGCCGGACACGCCGAACGACATGTACTCCCGGTGCGCTGCAACACACACCGCGCGCCTCGCGCTCAGCACTCGCGGGTTGCACGGCCAATGGATACCGCCAGGCAGCGTTCAGGTGCCAGTGGGTTACAGTAGATGCTAACGTCAACGAACAACGATCTTGGAACAAGAGCGTAACTCGATGACGCGAACCCCACGGAGCGCGAGCGCGAGCAGATGCTTTGTTGCAGTCGTTCCCTGGACTGCGCCGCGCTCGCCCCCGGCCGGTGCGCGGCCGCTGTGCCCGCTTACGATACATTATTCTTTCATGAATATCCCAAATCAAGTTTGCAGTCAAATGCGAAGTCATAGATATAGTTAGAACAGTTTGTGGCTCACAAATATGTTAACGGCGACTGCTTGTGAACTCTGCGCGCCATTGCACAATGTAGTTTAGTGGCTTATGAAAACATGTACCCGCGGTGTGAATGTAATTATGAAATAAGCCGTTTCATGAGGCTTCCTTCATTTACACGTTAACTTTTCTCCACCACTCGTATCGGAGTGACGACTTATGAGATAGTAGTTGAAGCTTATTGACATTTTATTGGTTTCCTGCTACAATTACACTTTTTACAGTTATAATAAATAGCGCACTGGCTCTGGTGTCCTAGGGGATAAGGGACGGGCATCCGTGCGCAGAAACAAATGCTCCTAGGGCGAATCCGTGTCTCTGGTGTTTTCCATAATAAATACGGACTTATGTACCACGTGCTCACCGAGGAAATAAAACATCGCGAGGGAACCCGCGCGGCATCTAATGGAAATATCACGTGGGCTAGCGCTGTGGGAACGGCGGGAGCTGCGCTACTGGTCGCGTTGGGCACGACATATAAGCGCAATGTACATTTTGCCACTGATATATATCTGCTCACACAAAAAGGCATAATAGAGTGACGTTGTATTATTGTGAAACAGTGCAGGAGTCTAACCGAGCTTAGCGACGAGCTGTATCACGATGGAGTCGCCGGTGACCGCCCAGCGCACCTCGAAGCCCAGGCTCTCCAGCAACACCTCGCAGTTCAGCTTGGACTGTGGACAACGCGCAGAGTGGCTCACTGCTGGCGCTCATGGTCTGCGCCCGGCCTCGACCGGTCACACACGCCGGGAGGCAGAGCTTGACCAATGTGTAATGAACACCAGCTATTGCCTGCAGCGCACCTGGCGGCCAGTGCGGTGCAGCTCATGCAGCGCGTGCCGCCGTCAGCGCGCAGTGCAAACACACGCTCGCCGGGGAACTGATGCACAACTTAGTTTCAGTTGAAATAGAACTCATCGTGCAACAGCCGTGTGTCTGCACGTTCTACATTATTGGAAATCATATAAAAACCGGTATAGCCTGAGTTAAGATAGTAACCATCCTGTCATAAAAAGCTCAACGAAAATAGTTTCCTTCATACAATTAAAATAATTAACCATTTAAATGTCATGTTATAATTACAGCCAAGCTTACGCTTGACCGCAATCGCGCCTGGCACACGAGAGCAACGATCAGCCTGGCGACGGAGCGAGCTCCCCTAACACTGATTCGCTCGCTACTCGAACACTTCCTGTCATTTAATTCTATTGTTACGCGTAAAGTTAGTATCGGTAACGCAGACGGAATAGTTATACAAGAAATGTGTTTATCCGAGTGCATAATAAATACAAGGAAGGCGGGTGAGCGCAGGGCGGCAGCACTCATCACTCGGTCCCGCGGCCGGCAGCACTGCCCGGCGGCCCCGGACAATCTGCTCGCCACTGCGCTGCGCCAGTGACATGGTTTCCGGGGATATATTAACAGAATTAAATACGAGATACGCATCCAGTTTGTCTGAAGAGCAGATACACAGAATTAAGGTTATGTTCCCGTTACAAAGCTTTACGCGCAACTGAGACTGGAATATATAATACGAGCTTAAATATACCTTGAATATTTGCAGAGCAAAATTGAGAAAATCGGTAACACATCATTTACTTAAATTTTAATGAAATAATATGATATACTATTTGAACAAAGTCAAAGCAAAGTCGAAGTAGCGTTTATAAATGTAAGTCCACCTGTTTCCACGGGTTTTATTTATTTTTCTATTCCTCGAGAGCAGTCCTCCATCTTGTCATGCACAGCGCATCAAAAATATTGTAATGTTTAAATCAACACGGTCTTAGAAAGCTTAGAATCACGAATACTAACTCGGTCTGTTGCAATAAAGATAGCTCTTGGCCGGATCCTAATTCCTAAATGAGTGTATTTACACAGATTTTAGTAAAGCATTAAATAAAGTGCACCAGCAGACTGTCCTCGTAAGCTCTCAGGATCCGGTGTCACCGCGCCAGTGTCGGGTACTCTGACACTGACACTGACACTCGCGCAGGTCCTCTCTTTCCAATCATGCAGTTGTTATGCTGCTGATGTCGTGGTGACGTACTTCATTGACTGCCCACTTACTCTGGGGTACCTCAGGGATCTTATCTTGCTCCTTCACTTTCTAATGTCTTTATCAGCGACGTAAGTAAAATATTTGATTAAGTCTAGTTACTAACTATTTGCAGACGATCTTAAAAATAAAACTCTGTTGACAAGATGTTCTTTTGTTGAGTGGTTTTTCTCTAAATACAATAAAACAAACAAATACAAAAATATAAAAAACTTTATTAAGCCGATCGAGTATTTCATGTTTCAAACTTACAACTACAAGGATGTCAAGGCATAGTACGGGCACGTAGAGCCCGTAACGGCACTGGAATTGTGTTTACGCTTTCTTACAGATGCCTTTATAAGGCTTAACAATTGTGATTCTTAAAAGATTATAACAGAATAGTTATTTTAAACTTAATATGGACACTATCACCGCGACTCGATACTTTGTACTAAGTAGGTTTCGTCAATGTATCTCACGCCAAAAATGTCTCGATATAACTACGCGGGTGCGTGCGACGTTATTTCGTTCAAAGTTATATCCCCGACGTTTCTTCAATAAAATAATTTAAAAATCGTTTTTCATCATTGCCATTTTCATTCATCATTAATCAATTTGAACTTAACTTGTGCCAATCATTTTATTTAATTCACTCAACATTTTTTTTTCGAAATATCTATTTTTTTTTTGTTTTCTTTGATCAAGTCAAGTAAGAAGAAGCTCATGCTGCGCCGCTGCGAGCGACAATGTATACAAATGATTTCGTAACAAACACATCGCCATCGCATTACTTGATGTGAAGGAAACCAGTACGGCTCAACTGACACTCGGCTGCAGCGAAAGTTATTTTTGAAAGAGATTTAAAGCACTTGTGACCTACAAACTCGTACAGCGGAGTAAGAGACAAATTATTCATTAGTGTTTTAAATTATCTTTCTGCAACTGCGTGTAACTAATTCAAAAAATGTCGCTATCAGTGGACAACATACTGTACGGTGCACTGGTGGCGACCACTGGCTCCGTGCCCATCGCGCGCCCAGTGTGGCGGCGCGACCTGCGTGCGACCTGCGTGCGACCTGCGTGCGACCTGCGTGCGACCTGCGTGCGATCTGCGTGCGATCTGCGTGCGACCTGCGCTGCGGCAGCGACTTAATAATCGACTGGACGTTCCTAATGAGGCTTACATACATTTCGTTGCGATTAAATCATAGCATGTGCAGGGGGTGTCAATGCATTAACTAATTCTATTCTTTATACAGCCTTAAACCGAGTTAAATACCCCTAATTAAAAAATAAATTCTTTATTATTTTCAATAGATCTTCTATCTCTAGCGTAACACATAGATTGTTATTTATAAGAACTAAATGTAATTCGATTCCGTGCTAAAAATAAATTTCGTTTTGTAGTAAAGCCAATATAACTTTTAGTCAGTGGCTCACAGTTGTGCCCCAATCACAGATTGAAAAATGAATTTTTATTAAATAATGTCCGGCCGGCGTCACTTTCAGACAACTATGTATCGACATTGCCTCTATCTTGTTTCAGGCGTACAGTAAAGGCAGTTGGATTTATATCGCAGTCAACACGCAACAAAACTGCTTTATTTTTGTAAACTTTAACATAAGCTATATATGTATGTATATAAGAACACTTACAAAGTCTACATTAACACATACATAAAAATATAACACATGGACAAGACATACCTACATATACAAATGCGACTATATTCAAATGTGCAGACTACTTGCACTGAAGGAAAGAAAATGAAAATACGAGCAGCGGACGGACAGGAACAGTGACAAATAGAAAATCACTGATCTAATTTGCAAAAATAAAAAAGGCAATCGAACAATAGCCTATTCCACAATATTCACGGATAATATCCTTGTTTTGAGTTTAAAAATGATTTCATGAAATATATCGAGATGAGTAAATCTCAACATAGAATTGTAGTACAGCCGCGCCATTCCGCCACAGTGTCGGGTGCACTGTGACCTGAATTTGTGGAATAATTCGGAATTCGGAACAAGGTACAATTAGACATTCCGGGTAATCTCGTAGGAACAGAAAATGCTATAGATGGCAAAGGTTTCTAGAAATATCATAGCAAAATAATAGCTTAACATCAAATAACAGCCCGTGGTATTTATTTCAACACAAATAGAATGAGAAATATCGAAACGTCTTTGTAAACCAGTACCAAAGTAAGATGAAAATATTGTAATATAGCTATAAAATATTATGGCACGCGTACCATTGGATACCCGATGTTACGAAGCATCTGAAGTGAGAACGTGAATGAAGTGTTTGTTATTGCGTTAAATGTTAATGATTGTAGTCAATATTCATTTGAATTGCAAACGCGAGCGCCTCCTGCGCCCAGTGCCGGACCGAGGCTCCGGCAGCGGGTTCGGCTCGAGCCGTGTTTGGACAAGTTGTGAGGTGATTTCAAAACATTGTACACGTTATTTGTATACGTATGGGCCGCCCGCCGGGGCCGGGACTGTGCCCATCGCGTCGGAGCATCAGTCGTAGCGACGGGCCACCGCTTGTGCGAGGCTTGTGAATCAAAGGCAGTCTTTACTTGAATCCTCTTTACTACTTGCTCGGCGCGCGTTATATGTAATGCGCGGGATCTAGATATCGTGCATTGAACTGTAAATAACCTCACGTTGCGTCACATACATAAAACTTCTATTACCCTTAGTGTAATACGCGACACTACTTAACATCTCTTTAAAAAAAAAATACCTGACATTATATTATTTACAATTTCAGCAAATCTTGAAGTAATTTTATTGGGATTTGAAAACCCTCGGTTTAGGCAAGTATCGGCCTAAAATCGGATACTAAGTAAAGGTAATTTACAATGCAAATGAGATCAATCAATTTTAGTTTCATGTTTGGTAGAAACTTTAGACTTTAATTAAAATTTCGGCAAATTTGAGATGTTTACCGAATGTGGGCCTTTTTTCACCGAATGCGACCGGGGCCGAAGCGTCCGGCAGGTCACTATTTGTATGCTAAAACAGCACCTGCCAGGCAGCACAACCGGCGCGGCTTTGGAAAAGGTCAAGCGTCCAGTTGAATAATATTAACGTAAATCAACTCCGCGACACCTGCCCTGCTTATTGTTCTGTTTTAACAAGAAACTGCCGCCACAGAACGACAACATTAGAGACCTGCCACCTTACACAACAAACATGAACTTGTTTTTATATCAGAGCACAGTCTTAACTGAGTAGATAAATATTTAAGCTCGACGTATAACATTTTTATGGTTCACGGGCGGACGCGCTGATCTCACTCACGCCTGGTGGAAGGTCAGTTGGCGTCTTTGGAATCGATTGATCGTAGAGCTCGTAGACTTATTGGCGACGACTCTTTGTCAAAAATGAAAATGCAGAGCATCGACGTAGAGCTGCCTGCCTCGCGGTCTTTTACCGGTTGCACGGTGGAGAGTGTTCTCAGGAACTACATTCTTTGATTCCCCCACAAAACCACTAGACATCGTGTCGGATGCCATCCATATGTGATGGATGTTCCTTATATCCGCACGAGAAGATTCGCTTCTACATTCATCATGCGAACAGCTAAGGAGAGGAATATGCTACCAGCGGCCATATTTCCGCGATCTTATGACCTGGGAGTCTTTAAAAGAAGAGTGAATAGGCATTTGTTAGGCGGACGCGGTTCATCATTGGACTTATCTTCACCTTCCACCGGGTGTGATTGAGGTCAAGCGTTCGCCTATAAGTTATAAAAAAAAAAAAAGGTGAAGATGAGTCCAACGGTGCACCGCGTCCGCCCAGCAAATGTCTATTCACTCTTTTCTTAAAGACTCCCAGGTCATAAGATCGTAAATATGTGCTCAGTGGAAGCATGTTTCAATCCTTAACTGTTCGCATGATGAATGTAGAAGTGAATCTTCTCGTGCAGGTATAAGGACGGTGTCCGACACGATGTCTAGCGGGTAATGATGAAGCGGGGCCGGCGGAATCAGAGAATGTACTTCCTGAGAACACTCCCACTGCGCAACCGGGAGAAGACAGCGAGGCGGGCCTCTTTACCACGATGCTCGATGTTCCGCTTTGTGAACTCCATGAAAGAGTCATCGCCAACGCGTCCCGAGCCGCTGACCGCTACTTGGCGAACCCGACCCAAAGGTGACGACAGCCTGAGCCTGATACAGGTTGTTAACAAATTGCGTAGTGCCCAATCCAAGGTCGATTTGTGTACAAAACAAATTAACCGGGTATCACCACAAGCTTCAGCTAGAGCCGTAGCGAAAGAATAAAATATCCTAAGAAGTTCACGAGTATAAGTGCATAAAATAATTATTTTTTAATCTTTAAAATTGAATTTTTATGTTAACCGTTTAATATCAAATCTAATTATCTGATTAAAATGATTTTGCAACTTGCCAAAGATAATATCTTTTCAAATTGTGCATATTGTAATCGAAGAATTTCGTTCACCTTCGGCTGCGGGCAAAATGTCAGACCATTTAGGGCGAATTCAAAGATTTCGCTAAAGGAAGTTTTTTCGGTCAACAGTAGCTGAAGTTAAATAAGTGTCAGTAATTATTTGCTACCCGATGATAGGTGATGGTCATCCGCATAGTGACGGTAGCGCAGCACACGAACTGGACGCACTGGTCGTTCAGTGCAGCGCGTTCTTCAATGCTCATCGGTAACAAGCGCGTTAGGCTTTCCGAATATCCAGCAGTTCCGTGAACAGACTTGTGTTGCGACGGGAGACAGGCATGAGCACAGCTTGTCCCTCGGGCTGTGCAACGCAACGGTCCTCGTCTGCTCAAAGCCATGGTTTCACATGTTTTGGTAGAACCCTAAGTGCAGCACGTTCCGGCGCAGAAACTTAGCTTTGTCCGCATCCATTCGCGGATTGCGATCTCATTCGGTCGTGTCCGAGAGCGCACGGTCCTGTGACGCACGTTTTCAACACTTTTTAAAGTTGCCTATTCAGAGCCGCTTGCCTCTGACCTCTGCATCCGTTCTGTCGTGAATGTCAGCCGTCACTTCCAGCGAGTCAGCGCTCGAGGATGAATTCTCCTACCTTTGCTGTGAAACAATTCGCTGTTTCTCATCTATGCTTGACATATAATACAGTTATAACATTATAAACTCCGTTGACCACCTTTTTTTATTGCTCATCAACAAACTGTAATGCCATTGCACATCAGAGTTTGCGGTTAATTTGGTGTAACATTTGAAGCAATATAACGTGTTCAATGATCTAAGATTGCCCGATCCAAGCAATTATGAAGACAATTCGCCGCTCGCCGCTCGCCGCTCGGCATTACATTCTGTACAAATACTAATTGACCTTTACGAGAGTCGCTGCTCATATTTACAAACATTCCCACGACCGTGCCGAGTCGTGACATAACCGCGGCTGCCAGTGCTGCCGGCTGACCTCTGAAATCTCCCTAATATTTTACATTGGCCAAACAAATTTACTACAGAGCACCGGATGCACAGAGCACCGGATGCACAGAGCACTGGATGCACAGCGCAATGCAGCCCAGAGATTCTCAAAGTGGTCCAGGTGACGGGACCACCGACGGGGGTCTACTTTAGCGTGAAAAGAAATGAGGGTTCATAAGTTGCAAATGAGGATCCACGAACGTTTACCTCGGCATAGCCTATCAGCTGATCGCCTAGAATTTGTTAAACTGACTTCTCTTTGGCGCACCACAGCACAGGTGTTCGCTTTTGTTGTTTTCAAACTTGATTATCCTATGTTATATGTCATTTTGTGTGTCAAATAATTACTTTTTCTTTCTTTCTTATCAATGTACAAAAATGTGTGTGGATAATGCACAGTTCAAAATGAACTACTAAAAGAATTACAATGTTTTCTGCAATATTTTGGTGAAAATGGCCATTTAATTGAATCTTTAAAAAAGCTATTTTAAACTTAAGATTCTAATCTTAACATTTTTAGATTTGTTTTGGGAATATGGCAGAAATGTGGCATTGGAGTATACAACGAAACCAGTTACATTTCCAAAGTTGTCCTCGAGAAAATAGAGTTCGCAACGTCTCGTGTAGTCGAAGAACGACAGCGCCTACTGCCGGATGGAAACTCATTGTCGCGCCGGGCCGCACGTCGCGCCCGGTGCTTCGTAGCGCTCCGGTGTAGATATATGGACAACTGGAGCAACACACGCTGCACCCGAAGCGGCTCGGTACGCCGGTATTTTCATTTGTGAAAAATTGTTAATAAATATACAAGCTATCATAACTTAATTAGTCTGTTCATAAAGTGTATCCAAAGCTGAGCACACGCATGGATCGGGATCTCTTATCTACTGATTAAATATTCCTATTAAATGTTATAGAAATCTATGCCCCAGAGAACACCCATTCCTATATAAATTCCAATATTCTGGGGTAACCCCGTAAATAAGCATCACTGACCGCGTTGGCACATTCGCCTCAGCTAAACGAACAAACGAATCTCTCGAGATGAAGAAACCTGATGTAACGACATGTCTATGTGTGTGCTCCTCGCGTCCGCGTACACTCACGACTGCAGCGAGGGCCGGGGCGAGCGCGATGAGCGCACACAGGCGGCTTACGCAACGCACACCGCGCCTCTACGCGATGCCGATTGCACTCGCCTCTACGCTCGCCTCTACGCGATGCCGACTGCCGTTAATTGTAAAAGTTCACTGCTCGTACTGTTGACAGGACCTAAATATACTATAAATATGTCTTTATCTCTAAAACACATGCATAAATGAAAAAGTTACGGTAATTTTACGGTCACAGTGAATTTATATCGAAGCGATCGAAGCGAGTGATTTTGCTTTTACATCTCTCATTGTTTTTGGCAGGAGAGGCCGAGATGAGACTCCATTTTTGTATAAACAAGTATTTGTTCGAATTAGACACTTATTTTTTATTAAAATTAAATATGAGGTTAATGTCAATGCATTAATCTTATATATATATATATATATATATATATATATATATATGTTTATTAATATTTACATCGGTTTCTACAAAAGGTGGCACAAAAATGGAATATAATTTATTTTAGCTCTTTACGTCCTCTCGCCTGTCCCGAATAGTTCCGACTGCATCCTTTTGCTTTATAACCTTGTTTTAAAATAATTTAATATAGATGTTTCCGCTTTAATGTTATATTAGGGCTAAATGTCAATCATATAGTATATGTCTGTGCAAGTCTGGTGCTGCCACTCCCAATTATGTTCAATTAGGAACTACATTGAGACAAACGAACAGACAGCATTGCACTCGTTGTCGCGGGTAAGCACGCAGGCGCCAAGGTCGCGGGCGGGGCAGCCGTGCCGCCTAACTGTTTACTACGGTAAATTGCAAAAACCATTTTTCTAATTAGCTTGCACTTTTACATGTCAAATTGTATGGAAGTGTGTGATTCCCACACGTTCCTTAAATAGATCAAACAATTTGACATAATAAAAATATAATCTAATTCGAGAAGTAAATCTATAATATACAATATTAAAGCAATGTGGAGCAAACAGAACCATAGCAAGTAATGACAAAAATGAAGTATGAATGAAGTGAGACATGAATACGAGTCGAAGCATTTAGACATTCGCTGCGAGAGCGATCGCTCCGCGGGAATGAGCCGTTACGACAGAGATGGCTGCGAGGAACCGAGCGAGGTGAGGCTTTGTCGGGAGCGATGTGAAGGCGCGATGGGTCCGCGGGGCCCGATACGCAGTGGAGGGAGGGGTGTCGCAACTCGCGACCGCGCGCCGGCCGCTCTCTGCGACCCTGAACCGCCAACTGGGTCAAGGTCATCGCGCTAAAACCGATGCGTCCATTGCGGCACCAGCCGGGGCTGGGCCGGCGGGTTCCGATACTGCAGCTGTCGGTATCTCTCGCGCAGTAGTTCCTCCTCGTAACTCAGCCGCTCCAGTTGCGAGGGCTCGCCGGGAATGTAAATTAATTGCTGCGGGACCACGCTCACTCGCTCCGTGTTGTGGTACGGCTGCAGTTGCGCCTGGTAGTTCTGCAGCTGAACCGGTTGCTGCGGCGTCTGGGCTCGATAGTACACTGGCTGCTGACCCTGCCCTGCAGGGTACTGCTGGTTTAACGCTTCCCGTTGCTCAGAGTCGGCGCTCGGAGAATACTTGAAATTACTATTCAGCAGCGCTTGCGGGGGTGACTCTGCTTGAATCTGCCGGTAATCCTGTGGCGGTTGCTGATTTAGGTCTTGCGGGTTCCGCGCAAATTGTTGCTCTCGTGATTGCTTTAGCTCCTCACTGAGCTTGGAGTCTTCTGGACTAATCTGTGTGGCCTGTGGGGGGTCGTTCACAAGGGACGGTCGCTGGGCTGGCAGTGGTAACACGGAATGAACTTGCTGCTGATCTTGCTCCGAAGACTGTTGTTGAGCATTTAACGTGGGTTGTGGCTCGTGTGATCGTTCCAGTGCCTCCTCATGCTTGGAGTCGTCTGGTGCAGTTCGTTCGGGCGCCGGGGAGGAGCTGTCGGCTCTGCGGTACAGGGCGGAGCGGTCGGGCTGGTGGTCGGCGAGGTGTAGGGGAGCCGCGCCGGGGCGCAGGCGGGGGCGGGGGCGGTACGTGGTGGCGTCGGCGCGTGCGATGTGCTTACGGGGTGCCGGCGGCGGCGGCGGCTTGGGGATGGACGGGCCCTCTGCGGCCGGCGCCTTGTTGCGGCTCTGCAACAGGAATACTGCGCTCAGCGACACACGGGACTGGGGAGAGGGGGCCGGGGCGGGGCGGGGCGGGACGGAGGGTGGCATCGGACAGCGGAAGGAGACGGAGGACCTCGTGATGTACCATTGGCCAATTACTACTTTTCAATATTTCCATATGCATGAAGTTAGTGTCGCGTGTAAAGGCGCGCGCCGGAGCGCCGCGGTTGCGACCCGGCGGTGGCGGCGGCGGTGGGCCGCTATGTGTTTATTTATTTAAAAACAAAAGTGTTCGATGCGCTCGAGTGTCCAGCGCTGTCAGGTGTCAGGTGTCAGTAGTGTAATAGCAATCGTTAATCATTAACCTGATTACATTTTGCCTAACTCTGCCTTTCATAAATGAGTAACAATAGTATTATAGAAGCATAATGGACCCGCGGTTTCATTGCGGAATACAGTTGACATGGAGAACAGGTTCTAAATGTCAAGAGTGTTACCCCAGCGTGCTGCTTTCTATTTATTTTATTATTATTTGTCCGTGTTTAAGCCACAGTAATGATATTGTTTAAAGCGGACTGCTGCGGACATGCGCACCACAAGCCGCGCTGTCGGCGCCCTCGTCTCACCCAGTCATGCCCACTCGCCTTGCGCCAGTCGCCGCTCTTCAATAAACTTTAACCAATTGATAACAACAACAATAATCGTCGCGCCGGGCAACCTTCGCCGCGGTAGCCTCGCTCTGCTCTACATCGCGACACAATGCCATCGCACGAGAGGGCGCGCGCGCGGCGGAGAGGTCAGCATTGCCTCACCGACAACATAGGTTTGTATGTTAAGGTTCATGAAAGTTGAAACTGCTTCATTACTCTCCAAAGAGACCAGTTCGAGCAGCTTTCTGAACGATATTTACTATATACAAACTGTGCACTCGGTTTTGCTCGGTAAACTTCCCCTGAGCTTCCTTTCGGGGCCCGGGTTTGCCTAAAGAGGCCAAGCCCCTAGCCCCAAGCCCTCGAGCCCAGGAGCCTCCGGTCGCGATGCATACGGCCGAGTCTGACAATCGATATTCATCCTTTGATAGTCGTGTTTGTACTGAGCCATAGTTACCATCAGGTGCGCTGCAGTCGCTATGTCAAGTTAGTGTAGAAACCGCACACGTGTTTATTTCTGAACAAAGAATTTAATCAGTTCTCAAGTGGCAGAGCGCAGCCCGCGCCGCGCCGCGCCGGGCCGGGTCAGTGGGCACGGCGCGGCGCGGCGCGGTGACTGCTAAGGGCGGCCGCACGCGGTCAGCCGGCGACGATTCGATTATGCTGACAGTCAGTGAGCGCACAGCGCCGGTCAGCTCTCGCAACTAAATCACTATCAATAGTCACGGAGCTACGCTGGAACCGCGCTTTGCAAGTGCACCTATTATTAATGTAAAAGAAGTGCTTGTATATCCCGTTTCACATTGGTTTGTTATAAATCAAAGGGATTGGGCAGCGCTTTCAATTAAAGTCTCCATATAGTTTATCGACATTTTCAACAATTATCGCTATACTACTGCTGCTGCGGAGGGCGAGCCACTAGCTGTGTTGTGGTGAAGCCTCTGCCGCTTGTGTGTGTGTACGTGTGTGTGGGGAGAGGGGGGGGGGGCTTGTTGATCAAACGCCGTCTGAGCTTCATTCGTATTTATTATTTATTTGGTGCACGTTTTATATAATTAAATATGAGTAGTTCCTTCGATGTTGTTATGACAGATTTTGAAAGTAATTATATACATGTATACATATAAAAAGAAAAAAAATCATTCTACTGAGGAGTCGAATATATAGGATAGAAAGTAGACATCACAAAAAGGTTTTTATACATATCACAAGCATAAAAAATAAAAGTATTGTAAACTAAATTTAACTTTACCGCGAATAGACAGACAAACCCATTTCATAGTATGCAGAAACGGATGAGGTTGAGTGAGAGAGTGTTGCCAGTGTAAAAATATATACATATGTATATATAAAAGAACATATATTAAAATATTATAAATATAAAATAAGAAATAATAAACTTCAACATTCACAAAAGAAATCAAATTTAAAGAAATCTTAGTTCAATTTAGAATAAAATCTTGTTTCTTAAGCCTTATATTATGTTAAATCTCGTCGTTAATAGCTCCGCGTGGATCACAGTTCTTTGTATATATTTATCTGAACAAAATGGTTAACATTGCGATACCAGTGAAGGGCACGTCGCTCGACCTGAGCGTGTGCGGCCGGACGCTCAGTGTAGCGACAGACGGTTGCGCCAACTCGCGGCCATCGCCGGGGCTTTATTGCTCGCGAGATGCGGCATAGTTACGTAAACATGATGTAAAATACAAGAGAACGTAAGATGAATGAGACGATATCGCACTATCTGTAACGATATATCGAGACATAAAGCGCAGCGGCGCTCGTAAAGCTGCATCGAAACGAGTTCCGCTGCTGAACGTGCGCTACGGCACAGTGTTGCTAACGTAACAATATATTTACACATAAAAACCCCGATAAAAAATAAAGTTACAAATGTCTACGCCAAACGATGATGGCAAGACAGCCGCTCAGATGGATCGAGGACTCGGTGACAGTGGCCGGGAGACACTGGTCGGGCTTGCCCAGCCTCGCGGCCGGCAGGACCGCAATATTATTGAAAAAGCCTCCACTCAGCGTTTGGTAGCTGACGATTCAACAAGGTCTAAGTTATGTGAGAAGACGCCGAGTGCTACTACGCGGCTGCCGCCCCGGCGGCTCGCTGGAGGCCAGTCACCTCCTCTTTATTGCTGCGAACGCTCAAGGTCTGGATTCCACTATCTGTATCTGTTATTCCAACATCTTACGACATGGGCATTCTCAAACGGCAAGTGAATCAGCATTTGTTTGGTGAGCGCGCTCCGTCACAGGCCTCATCATCACTTTCAATCAGGTGAGGCTAAGGTTCGCTTTAATCATATTTCTATTTCGTTTAAAGTTAGGTCAACACAACCCAACACAACCCAACACAACCTAACATCTAAAGCTTTTTCTAGACTTCACATTAAATGACCTACAAGTGGTCTCAGGGAGTGAATGTCAGTTAAACCCCTACACAAGGGAACCGCTACATGTGGCACACGCACCAGTATCATTGCTTTTCACCTTCCTCATTTACACGAGCAGTTGCATTATATCAGTGTTTTACCCCTAACTAACGTAGGTCAATATCCCGGCAATGCATATCATCTTCTTGACCGTGGTGACCGTTCATCAATCGTATTCGACGTTATTTCAGTCTATGTAAATCAAGAACTCGATTTAACTAAGCTAAAAAAAATTTACCCTTTTTTTAATTACAAAATCAGTTAGCCCCAAAATAAAGGCTGTTGTCAACGTTATTCTAGACCTTCTCAAGACATAGTATAGTTGTGTAGCACAGCGACTCCCTCGTGCTCCCTAGCGCCAGCCAGCATATGCTACAATAACGCCAAAAGATTTTTTATCTTTGAATCAAAGGTGTCGTGATTTTTCTCTGCATTCTCTCCATTCAAAAATCGTATCAATATCTCCCTGTCCACATTTAGATGTACTAAATTAAATGAGGAACATCTCGCGTTGGCAACACAGAGCTGGCCAGCCAGTGGGCCGGTCGCCAGTTGGCACAAAGCTCGCAGTTTTGGCGCGGCACTGCGGCGCGGCGCCGGCAGCAGCGGCCCGCCGAATCGAGGGTAATTGCTGTTAGGGGTGGGTCTATACGCTCAGTCGCAATGCAGGACTGCAGGACTGCAGGACTGCACCGCCCCGCCGCACAACAATCGTATAAGAGCTTTAAACTTCAATAATCAAAGGGTTTTTAATGTTATAAAGGTACATTAAACATATCGATACGTCTGAACGCCCATACCGTGTTACGGAAAAGCAAAACACACAACTCAGTGACAGCATTTAGTGAAATAATATACATTATGCCTATTATGTTTGTTTTAAACGTAAACTGCAGTAAATAGTAAGCGCTTTGCACAGCGACAGTCCATTCGACAGCTGGTTATTAAGATACAGTCTATTCAGCCTCAAAACTAGAAAGTTTTAGCTATAAAGGTCAAAGCGTGAGCTATGGCATAAGCCGGCAGGGGGTACCGGCGCTAACAATGCCCTGCTCACCCCGAAGGGTACATATCGCGACGATATGTTGTAACGCATTCCGAAAGAAGCATTAAAGTAGAACGAATGCCATGATTTTTATCTCGAAATGACGCGCGTTGTTTGTCCGGGAAAGGTCTTCACAACCAAACCGGGCGGGTGGGCGAACACTGAGGGTGCTCAGCCGGCAACTTGTAGGTTGGGTGGCAATGCAAAGACGAACCTCGACTTGGACCGCCAGCGAAAATATACGAAACCTAACGGTGATCTAGCAGCGCTTCGGAAGCGACTACCCTGAGAAGAAACGCCGAAAGGAACCCAAGGCCGCGTCGGAGTGGAATGAACGGCGTGAAGCTGTGACCTGTTCGTGCCGCGCGCGGACCGGCGCTCGAGGGCCGCTCGCTGTTCAAGGGCGGTACCAGCAGAAGGCGTTTTTGTGAATAAGTAACAGGCAATTGACACATGCACGATGATCTATCCAGTTTGACCGCGCGAGGGGTCGAGAGCCGGACGCGTCAAGGTTGGCTAAGGCGGTGCACTAGCGCACGTAGCGCTGTGAGGATGGTGACCAGCGATGCCACTGGTCACGTTGGGCACAACATATTGTAATATAAGCACAATGTATGCGCGACTCCGCGCTGCAAGAAGTCAAAATGTCTATTAAAATGTTATTTGTTGTTATTTGATTGCTCACCCTAAACCTCTTCGAGTGCGGAACATTCATCTACAAATACCCTCTGTGAAGCCACGCTTTCGCATTTTCTGGATAAAACATTACGCGTTACAACTTACTATGATCTAAGTTTTAGGAAACTGGTGCTCTTTGGACTATAATCGCGGGCCACCGCTGTCTCCGTCGAGTGACTGCTGCGGGATATTTAAATCAAATTTAAATAGAAATCTGTTTTAGAAACATTTAAGCGTGTCATGTAGATATTTCTGTAATGAGCAACCGTTCTATTTATGATTCTGAGGTACATATCATATGTTGAACAACTATTCGGTCGTCATACAGGCGGCGCGCCGGCCCGCGTGTGTCGTGTTGTGTTGTGTTGTGTGTATTTTTTGTGCTTTATTTTTATGTTGCTGTAATTCCCCAATTATATAAAAATAAAATAAATCAGCCGAGTAGTTGGAACACTCAGATTCATATTATATATGTACGTAGATGTTATTTCAACCGCGCGGGAGATGCTCAACGCATTGCATTGCATTGCATTGATGTACACACTCAACGCTTTTCATAAACGGCAGTTGTTACTTCGAAGAGTCGTCATTATGTGCTCATGATATACATTTTACTATGTCATGCCATGCCATCAGATTGAGTTAAAACGAGACAGGTAAGATCCGGGGTTCTGTAAAGATCACATTGAAAAATGTTGTTGGAAACAACATAATTTTAATAAAAATAAACAATAATTTAAAAAGTCTGGCGGTCAGGTGAGGCGCCGGCGGCGGGCGTGGGCCCTGCGCACGCACCCCATCCAGAGATGGAGCCTGAGACAGGTTATCCACTCGCCAAGGTGAAGCAGGAATACAGATCCCCAGGCCCAGCCCGCAGCGACCAGAGGGACACTCCGGGGCCGTGCGGAGTGCGGGCAGAGTGCGTGCAGAGTGCGTGCAGAGTGCGGGCAGAGTGCGGGCACGTACCTGCGGCGAGACGCCGAGCATCCTGAGGCTGGGCGGCACGTCGGCGAGCTGGGCGCGCGGCAACGCGATGTGCCCGAAGTCGACGGTGAAGGCCTCGCACCACACGCCGAAGTGCCCGATGTCGAACACCGTCAGCTCCTGTGGAGCGCCCGCGACCTCTATACCCGACCACGCTACGGCTGTGGCGGGGAACCCTCGCTTGGGGTCCGGGATCACCGCTATGCATTAGGAACGTGATCAGTTCAAAACTCATCAACCACTTTACAATATTGCTGGCGGGAGAGTGGGCAAATGGGACCCATTCTCTAACTCCATTATTTGCATTTCAACACGCAGCCATTAAATGTCATTTAGGCACTCTGTGGTACATATTCCGTAAGTCCTAAACGTAATTCATAAAGCAAATACAAAGAAGTGATGTAAGCTACATCCATCCTCATGGTTCGGCAGTCTTTGAAATAAGAGAGGACTAGGCATTTACTCGCACTACGTGTGCTCGAGGTCAAAAATTTACTTTGAAAATACTTAAAAAATCTGGAATAATGTCGATACCCCCATGGTGTATCATGGTGTGTACAAGAGTCGAAGGAGAAACAGAACGCGGTTCACCTGGGTGCTGTGTCATTTCCATTACCAACTCATACTAGGATCCTCTCTGCGCGTGGTCTCCTTCTGTGAGAATATCATGTGCTAGAAGTAGGCTGCCGGCCGGGAGCGGCCCACAGCTAATCCCGCTCGAAGGCGGAGACGTCGTGCTGCGGGGCCCGCGGTCCCGCATCAGCGCGGATGTGCTCAACTCGCGGTGTTTAACCGCCCAGAGTCCGGCACACCCCGGTGACCACCCCCGTGGGACGGTGTGTGGGACGGTGCAGTCAGGATTTTGCCCAAGTACAAAAAAGGATTCTCTCTGCATATGTCCGAAGAAGGTCTCTTTTCGTCTCATGACCGCAGACATCAGTTCTCTATTGCGATGGGGCATCCTCAAGACCATTGCGTTTGACGTGAAACTAGTTCCGGGAATTCTGAACATTGTCTAAGCTATAGCCGGACATTAGTAATAAGCGGTGCTCACCCCCGGCAGCGTGAGCACGATGGTCTTGTTGTCGTACTTGCGCAGCGGGTCCTCCTTGCCGTGCTCGTCCGGGATGCGGACACCCTGCGGCGACGGCGTCGCGCCGCGCCCCACCCAGAACTTGGCATCTGCAACACGACACACGCCCGTCAGCACCGCGCCCAGCCGCGACGTGCGCGCCGCCGGCCCGCGCTGTGCCGCACCGTACCTGGCGCCTCGCCGTCATAGGAGAAGTCCGGCACCAGCAGCGTCTGCGCGTCGACGACGACGATGGGCCCGGAGGCGACGCCGTGCACGCCGCTCAGCCGCGACACCCGCGCCGGCCGCGGCACCGACAGTCCGCGCGGCACGCGCACGTCGCCGAAGTTCACCTGTAACCGGAGCACTGTTACTGTCCAGCGCCCGCTCCGCCGCCCGCCTGCGCCTGCGCCTGCGCCTGCTCCTCGGCCGATTGTCGCTAGCCACCGAATGAAGAGCAACATTCGATTAATAATTGACAGTAAAATAAATCTTAGCGGACGGGAGCCGCGCGAGCTCGACCGCACACTGCGACCCGTTGCCATCCGAACGGACAGCGCTGGGACCGATAGAACATACGGATAAGTGGATTATTTATGCGGCATTTAAAATGTAAAAAAAGGAATAAAACACACACACTGAGCTAGGACCCTCGCGGCTTTAATGACGTCAGCTCCTGTCGTGTCCCGGTTGCAGCGCGGCCGCGGCACACGGACAACGCAGCTGGCCCAAGGATGCAATATCCCACGAGAACGCAAACAGTCACATTGTATAGGCAGACGAACCTTCAAAGCGCTCGTCCGAAATGACGTACAAGACGACGCCGGCCTGGCCGCGCTACAGGCACGGCTGGGTGTGGGGAAAAGGTGATATGGTGAGAATAAGGAAATTAAAAAAGTTTATTTTTTATGAATCCACCACACGGTATTCAAACAATTCACGCATTAATGTTATTTAAATATTATTTCATCGTTTTTAAAGCGACGTTTGTTTCCCTTTTACAATAAATAAATGGATTTGTTTTCAATAATATTTACTAATGGCTTCCTATACCTTTACTAAAAATATAATGTACTCTGTGCCCGCGAGCACATCCCATCCCATCGAGCGCTTGCCTGTCGCTCTGCGCTCTGCGGCGCGAACCCGCCGGCGCACACGGCGCACACGGCGCACACGGCGCGCGCAAACACGCGACACTAAAACGTATTCTCACGAAACGAAATCACATAATTATACAGAGCGCGACATTCCTCAATGAAGTTAATCGATCGAGTTTATTTATAATACTTGTATAATTACGCACGTCTCATTCAACTTTCTATCATTTCAGTAATTTAGAAAGTACCATTAACTAAAATAATTTTCGGCACTGATCGTAATGTGAGGCGAAACCATTTTATCTCAAGTCGATGATAAAGCTGCCGACATGGGCCTGGAGACACGACGAGTACATCCGTCATCTTATCCGATATATTTCCTGATACTACGCTGCAATCGGCATTAAAAGTGTGGTAATTTTGTATCGTGGTACATTACGTGTTGTATTTTATGTTGTCTGAGTAACCAATTGCTGACGAGAGTTATCGCTGCTCAGGGCGCCCCGGCACACGGGACGCGTCGCGCTGCACGACGATACCTCGTGCGTGCCGGCAAGCAACATGGCGCTACTACAGATGCTATCGGCCACAGGGCCGTGTGTCGCTTGGGCCTATTCATATTAACCGGCGGTGCCTGTGCCATAGTGCACATAAAATCAAACAGTTTTCTCGTAATATTGTTTCGAAGTAACAAACCTACAGCCCCATAGGAAGCCCCGCGGCCACATATAAAACTTATTGTAATGGTAACGCCGCTAACTCGGCACCGCGGGGCGCGGGGCGCGGGGCGCACCCGCAACACAAGTCTCATGTTTTGTGTCTTTTTGTTTCTATGTAATGTATTTACAATTAATTTTGTCTTTCCTGCACGCTACAAACAAATGTTTTGCTTGTACACGCGAAACATAGTGAAAAAGAGAAAAGTATTCAGACGCACACGGGAAAGGAAAAGACAAGTACATAATTTGCAAAACATACAGCGTTTGCTGCGGACGCACCATTATATAGTAATTGCGTCACAGCATCTTGCAATCACCGCTCGCGGTGCAACCGGGCACTGCCTTACGGGGCGGGCGTAGCGGGGGGGGGGGTCGAGAGACCAGTTGCAGTTGCAGTACCGGAAACGGATGCGACGACATTTCGAACCCGACACGGGCTTGTGCAACTCAGCTGGCGGCGTGCGGCGGGCGCCGGCGTGCGTTGCCAAACACTATTTGAATAATCACTTCTCAGAACATTGCGATATGAACGAGCGACATGCAGGGCCCAGCCCGCGCCCACAGCCGCCAGAGCCGCGACTGTGCCGCGCGACCACAGCACGTCACAATGACGTGTCGGAAGCAATCGGGGTGGCTACTGACCGCGTACTCGTCGCACCAGACCGCGAACCAGCGTATGTCCTGCAGGCTCACGCCGTCGGGCAGCGTCAGCGCCAGCGACTCGCCGCGGTACCGCCGCAGCGGGCCCGCGCCGCCGCGCTCGTCCCGCAGCCGCAGCGCGCCCGCAGCGCGCGGGGACTCCGACTTGCCCACGTAGAAGTACGCCGCTGCAAACAAAAAGCACACGTGGAACCCACACAGGGACAAGACACAGCGTGAACTGCAGCGTCCGCAGCGCGCGGCCGCCACGCACCAGTCTTACATAAATACAGCTCTAAGTAATTGTATCCGCGTTCTCTTTAACGTTCGTCTATCCCGACGTATCGAGATCCCGGTGTCCCGGGAGCCGGCGCGCCGCGGGACACGGGACAAGGGCGCGGGACTCTCTAACGAGTAAGTGTCAAGTTGTTGCGCGTCACTATTTGAGAGTGAACATAATTAATGTATGCGAAATATTTTTAATTACCCAAATTATTGACTTTTTCTTATCATCACGGAGTGTGCTGTTGCACTAATATTATAATTAAGTATAACAATGACAAGTGCCTGGTGGAGTGGTCGCTCATTAACATTTTGTTTGTTTGTTGTTCGATGTGCTCCAGTTCCCGGCGCGCATTCGTAGCTCCTTCGTTTATTTATTTATCTATATAAATGTGATTAATTTCTCAAAATGTTCATTTCGCAAGTATCGAGATTAATGTCAACAATTTTTCTCGCTTATTTATAAAACCTATGGAATACAACATTCCTTGTCTGTCCTCCAAATCGTAAGTGGACGGGTGGCACTTGGTATCGTCCTTGACGTTTCGCAAAAGTATTAATTGAATGGTTAAAAGTTACTTTTGCATATAAAAAATTGTGGTCAAAATCTTTAGACATAATACTCGTATCCGCAACTGCTTTGTAAAAATATAAAATTAAATATAGTTTTCAATGATTTAATATTTAATTAAAATGTATTGTTGAACTCACAGAACTATGCGAACAGGAAACACTAGCCTTTGCTCACAGGTTCGCTACCATCCATGACGTGGATAACAAGCGTTTAGATCGTTTAGATCTATTCATCGGTTATACATTCATAGACAGAGAATAAAGACTACCCGCAAGGAGCACGCAGCGATTTTCTATGTCGGGGAATATTACATCTGCCTCAAGAGTTAAAGTGGGCACTCCGAGGAAGCACCGGGGTCCTCGGTGGCGCGCACTGCACGGTGAGGACAGGCGAGTCAGCGACAAGGCAGGAACAGCACAGCAATGGTATATGACTTGAAAGTAAACATTGTTGCCGCCTGCCGCCTGCCGCCTGCCGCCTGCCGCCTGCCGCCTGCCGCCACGCCGACTGCCACTGCGCCCCGTGACAGCCATTAGCTGCCGCTCTACCGGCTAAACGAATGCTCGCAAAACAGCGCCCGGGATCAGTGCGCCAGGGGCTTTTTGAGTGATCGGACTTCCGCCGTCGACTGCGGAGGAGTTTTGCAGCTGCATCGGAGTCGCTTGAGGCGCTCGGCCGGCGAATTTGTATACTTGGACGGCAATGCCAAGGCATTCCTGAAAGTACGGGGCTTGATTTGGACGGTCGCCGGGACCAAACGCGACAGTGCTGTACCAGCGTTCCGGAAACAACTTGACAAAGAACGCCGAGAGAGAGCCAGGGGCACATCCGAGCGGGGCTACGCGTGGATGTGCGAGCGCGCCGGTGGGACCCAGTCCACTGCGAGGGTTGCCTTCTATATTACGAGACTAAAGAACAAAAGGTAATATGAACCATCGAAAATCACTATATAGTTTTTCAAAATATTCCCCGAGTAGATCTGCACGCGTCTGATCCAGCTGTCGAAGCACCCTCTGCCGCTCTGCTTCTTCAGGTGGCGAGACAAGTTCACCCCTCAGTTTCTTTTTTACGTACGGGAACATAAGGAAGGCATTCGGCGCCGGTCGGGACTCGGAGGGTTCACTGTTCTGCGTAGTCCTGGTGCTGCGGTTGCGACTTGCCCAGTTTCTCCGAAAAAACAGGCGACCATTAGCTTGGGAGGGCTTCGTGCGCGAACAACTGTTGTTGGGTTTGGCTCATCTTGGAACACCCGTACAGTCGACTGCCGTGCGCTTGCGGTGCGCGCTCGCACGTGTATATCCACGATTCATCACCTGTCACGTTGTCATGGACGTGTTTCGAAGCACCGCTATCGTATTTTTCGAGCTTTTCCTTCGACCAATCGACACGAGCCTTCTTTGAGCGCTCGACAAGTTGTGTGGGATCCAACGCGAACGATTTTTTTGGCAATCTAGCGTTCACGCAATGTTGAATGTATTCCGGGCCCGCTAATGCCTGAGGTTGTCTCAATCTCACGATAGGTCACATGACGATCTTGCAGTATCAGTTCGCGCACAGCATCAGTGGTTTCCGGAACAACAACTGATTTTGGACGACCTTGACGAAACTCTGTCTGAATGAATCTGTTCTTTTGTTCCCTTCGAAAATAGTTATTTTCTTATGTTCTATCCATCTTTTTGTTTGGTAGTCGAGGGAAAAATTCTGCATTGAACTGTCAGGGCAGCCGTGAGGACGATGGTCTCGGAGTGCCACACTTGCGCTGGCTACACACCCCCAGGGGTTTTTATCTACGAGCTGCAAGTCGAACTTCAGTGTTAATATTTCTCCTAGAACCCGGCGAGCAAAGAAGCATCTTCAGGTATCGAGTCCGCGAGGGACGGGAGCAGGAGACCACTCGCTTCAGAACCTCTCCATCACATTTCTAGCCGTTATAAGGAATCTGGTGATCACGACAAGTGTGGTGTGCGTCACGGCGTCCAGCGGTTTGCTAGTTTTTTTTTTATGCACTAGCTCGACTGAGTGACGACCACTGAGAGTGGCCCTCGTCTGCCATGGCTGCAGGTCTCTGGGCGGGCACGGGCCGGCACGCGGCTCTGCGGCGGTCTTTGCAGCTGCTTACTGTGGTCACAGCTCACTTCGGGCAATCGCCCTGCCGCGTCAGAACATTGGCAACGGTGGAACAGGCCGGGTGCGGGCCGCGCGGCTAACGGCTCGCAGTTGTGCCACTTGCGCCGCGACCGCGACCGCGACCGCGCTCGGCGCCGACAGCTCTCCAACCGTAACACCGTTACCGGCTGCACGAGTGCGGTACGCTCTCTGCGACGCGGGGCTCCGTGCTGCAGCCCAGATACCGCACCGCGGTCTGTGTACTGGGACACGTGTACGATGAACGAATTTACTCGTCTCAATGCAGGCTGCGGGCGCTGCCGGCGACCCCGGACCGTCGGCGCCGCAGGTGGGCTCGCTGCACACTGCGCTGTCAGCCCGTTACAGCGGAACCTCAAACCTCACGATGATTGTGAGAAGACATCACTTTTAATTTATTTAATTTAAAGATTTAGGAATAACCCACGGTGACCATTTTTATCTTACACTAGCTGATCCGGCAAACGTTGTTTTGCTATATAAGGTTTTGTAATATCTTCTAAGATGTTCATTGAAATTAAGTGATGTCAAAGACAATTTTGTTCACAATTAAATACTCTTAATCAACAACACATTTATTTGGATAAAGATTAATATTATTACGTTGATACAACTCTTAACAAATAATGCATTAATTTCGACCAAATTTGTTTACCATAAAAACGGTTCTAGTGACTTAATCTTACAAGATAGACATATACTGTCGGAGACATTTTTTTAGATCATTTCAAGAGGAATAATTCTTTCTTACATATATTTTTGGTATCTTGAACCGTTTTTGCAGCGCACGCAATGGAAGCCCTCAAGGATGAATACTTTTCCCCGTTTTTTTCACATGTTCCATTATTTCTTCGCTCCTAATGATTGCATCGTGATGTTATATAGCCTAAAGCCTTCCTCGATAATTGGTCTATTCAATTCAAAAAGAATTTTTCAATTCGAACCAGTAGTTCCTGAGATTAGCGCGTTCAAACAAACAAACAAACTAACAAACAAACAAACTTTTCAGCTTTATAATATTAGTATAGATTTACGTATTACATAAAATCTGTTATTTCATACAATATAGTATAACTCCTTATCCAATAAGATACATGACATACGTTGTAAGCTTTATGTAGATCAAAACTGCCCTTGACAGCATTTCATTGCAACGGCTGCCTTAGAGAACTGGGCCACATTAGTGTCTACACTGCAGCCGTGTGAAGCCGCGGGCGTCGCTAGTATATTGCAGCCACGGAAGCGGCGCGGCTCAGGCCCTACCTGGTCCCACGCCGTCGTAGTGGAAGTCGCGGAGGAAGAGCGTCCTGGCGTCCACGGCGAACACCTCGCCGCGCACGCCGTGCTGCAGCGCCGACAGCGCGCCCAACCCGCGGCCGTAGTACGGCGCGCCCGGCCCGGCGGCGGCCACCGTCGACAGACCTGCACACACACACGCGCACACATCATGTCACTGCTTCACCAAAACAAATGCCCGCACGGAATGAAGGAAATGTAAGGGTAGTTCAGATCTCCAGCAGCAGCGCACCATGTCCAACTATTATACTCGCTACATTGTACCCCTGTCCATATCGCCAGAGCGGGGGCGGGAAGCAAGAGACTGTTTAAAAAACATTTTTTTATACTAGTGAGACTATGTGACTACAGCGCACCTGACGGGAAGCGCATCCTAGATTTTTTTTAAATTATATCTCAATCTTAAGATCGCTTTCCGAGATGTTTTGTAACTTTACCGATACAGGTGTATGTGGCAGCACTCGTTAAGAAGAGAAATACGAATGTACTGCCGGCCGGGAGAGCAAGACGCGCCGCGAGCAGCTGCCAGGAGCCCCACCAGCCGCAGCCGCAGCCGCAGAACGCAATGGACCGCGATGTAACTCCCAGTGCGGCGGAAGACCGCGAGACAATTCTGTTCATCGCGGCCTTGCATACTTATCAACTAAACAATTATTAACGAAATGCTATCCCGTGTTTACTATTGTCTTTTTTTTATTTCAACGCAGGCAGCCATGACACTTATCTAGATGAGATTGGTTGTTAGTCTAGTCCAGTCTAGGAGCGGCGGCGAGCGCTAGGCCTCGATCCAGTCAACGAGAATAACAAACGTATTAAAGGTAAGCGAATGGTCGCGGCACGCCGGCGGCCACCCAGCGTCGGGCCGACTGCCTTCCATTCACTTGCGCGAGAGCACTCGCCGGTGCCGCCTCGCACCGCCTCGCGCCGCGTCGCGTGTGGACCAACACATTTAAACAAAGTGCAAAGTGCTCAACATTACCGACCAGCATGGGCGACAGCGCCACCCAACACTATATAACCATTTATTTTTTATTTCTGAAAGAGAATTATTTTTATTAATTTATCTGTAATCTCTTCATTGAAATCATTCCAAGGAATTCAAACACGATACTGTTACGACGTAACTGGGCTCAAGCTTTAGCCCAAGATTTCTAGGGTGCCAAACATCGCACGACTATGATTTCAACATGCATACATTGTCCCGCGATACCGCTTCGATGGATTAACTTGCAACCAGATCAGCAACAACTGGTGGACGTCGGAAAACACCAAAGAATTCGCATCCATGTGCCCGGGCCGCCCGGCGGTGTGCCAGCGGTGCGCCAGCGGGGCGGCGGCGGTGCGCGGCATTCCAATTCGCGAAACGTCGATAACCGACTCTCGAATTTACGAGTAAAAAACATACGGGTCAGAAATCTCTGTATGATTCTAAATCTCCCTCGGAAATACGAGAAGGTAGCTGTTCTGACATATGTGTACACGCGCTCGACACCGCCGCGACGCAGTTGCCGAAGGCGGGACAGCAGCGTGAGCACGGCCGCGCGCCGCCCGATACGAATGTCACGTGTGTCGCTGGCGCCCCGGGAGCGGCAGCCAGCTGCGCCATCGCCTCGTCGGGCACGACGTGTCAGCGCAAAGTGGATGCAGCCTCTAATTTATCTCCGCTCACCCCGAAAGGGATACAGCGTGACGTATATATGTATATATTATTAATAATATTAAAGTAACGAGCAAATTCGGTGCAAAAGAAGGCACCGCAAAGCTGTCGCTCATGCCGGCGCGCGAGCTGCCTACGGCGCTCAGTGAGAGCCACAGGAATGTTTCACTTTCTTCAATTGCTTCGCGAGAGACATTCGCGTCTGTGGCGCGCGTCGAGCGCCCGACACGCGGCGCGGCGCGTGCGACACGGGACGTCACGTGGTACGTGCACACGTACCTGTATTTATAAAAATGTTCTTTTTAAACATTCCGAAATGTTTAATAAATAAAATTGTTCCTCAGTACAAGTTATCCGGCAGGCGCGACCGCGCTGCACGGCCGCTGTGCAGTTCCGCGAGCTCAGTCGTTGATCGCGGAGGCCGGCGCGGGCGGCATCCATCCCGTGCACCCTATACAATGACATTGACTCGCGTACCTACACACCTAAACACTTTACAGACGCATCGAGCAGGTTCTAAGATCATTTGGAAATGGTCAGACATTAAGAGAATACATTAATGAGGTCTCCAAGTATAACAAGGTAACGGTTTTGTGCTCAGCGGGAGGCGCGCAGGTGCAGGTGCAGGCGCAGGTGCAGGGGAACTCGTACAGTCACGCAATATTATTGTACTAGCGGCCCCGGCCTGCTCCGCTCATATGCGAAACTAGTTTACACTGCAAACTAGGAAATGTTCAATGACTATTTCATGCTCTATTTGGCTCTGTTAGAGATTCATTGGCGGAGAGCTAGGCCATAAGTAGAACTCGCTTGAAGAGTGTAACGGTTCCAGCTGCAGCGGCTCAGGCTCTACGACGCTGCGGCAGCCGGGACTAGGGATCTTATACATCTATATAAATTGATAGATTTATTACATAAAAAGAAAACTATTTATTAAAAAAAATCTTAGATAAGGATATATTTAAGAATTTTTGAAATCGTGTCTAGTCGAGATAAATAAACTTCAATGCGTTAGAAATATTTTGTTTAATAAAACGCACGGCGTGTACGTCACAGTGCTTCTGGAGTAACGGTAGGCCCGCACCGCCCCGCCTGCAGCGCGCACACAAACATACGCGCGCCAGGAGAGACTGAGTCGAGCGCAAGCAATAGCTCGAGTGTGCGCCGCCGTCTGCCTGCCACCGGCCACCGCTACTGCCGCAGAGCGTACCGACAGCCGACAGCCGACAGCGGCCCGCTCGAGACTTGTCTGAGCAAAGTGCTGTGAGCGCGTTGATATCTTTTGTACTGCCATACGCTAACACTCTCACACATCACCCTTTATTATTATAGTTTGTTATTATTTACTTTCAATGCAGTTCTAAAATAACGTTTCCATATAATGATAAAACAAATTCAAGGATTTTAGAATTCAAGGATTTTAGAATTCAATGAGTATTTTATATTGGTGTCGTGAGTCGCGCGCCGGCTGCCGCTCGTCACGAGAGCAACAGAAGAGAAAACCAGTAAAGTGTTGTACGAGTGTACTTTACGTTTACATAACGACCGCAGCGGCATGTGTTACGCGCTCGGGGCGCTGCGGGAGCTGCGGAACTTTTATGCTATGTCATGCGTTCTGACAAGTACATATATTAACCCGTAGCCTTCTACTTTTAAAACTCGTGTGCGAGCATTTCCCTCAAAATAACAGCCTCTTGAAAATCACCTAAAAATTGGGAACCTTTTTTAATATCCTTTAATTTCTGCGTCTAGTGTATATTGCTGTGCATTTCTCCGAAAACGTTGAAAAATAAAATAAATAAATAAACAGTACACTTCAAAAGCTTATGTTAGTCTCACATATTTTGCAGTTTTTTTTTTATTGGCAAGTGACATACCGTTGGCACCCGCTCGAGCGTGCGCGCTGCTGGCTCTATGTCTACTATTAGATATAAATAAAAGGCACAGATTGTTGTCCAAGAGTGTGCCATTACACTAGCGGCTATCGCTACAGAATGAAATGAAATGAACACCATCAGAGTGACCGATACCACTGCACGTCTCGTGTCTCTCGCGCGCTGGGCGCTCGGCATCGCCGGTCGAGTGACATCGGCATTCTTACGGAATAACTTCACAGAGAATGCCTCTCGGCCGCGCTCAAAGAGATTCCAAGGACCGGTCGGGGGCGAGGGCGAGGCGCGGGGGGCGGGATGCGGTAATACCGTTGTCGTGTCGTGACCCAGTGCGGGCACACACACACGCGCACACACACGCGGGCAGGCGAGTGGCGCCGGCGCCCCGCAAGCGCTTGACCCGCGCGCAAACCTTGACATTTGCTGGCGAGCGCGCCGCGGGCAAGTCGGCCCACATCTACTGCGACTGCAGCCCTCTTCTATCTACCGCTATGAACTACTAATGATGTATACCGAGCGGAGCGCGACAGGCCCGCGCGAGGCGCTGTGTGTCGCACGGAGTCCACGCAGCTGCAGCGGGCGCCGCTCGGGCGCCACTGCGGCCCGCAACTACAAGAATCCCAAAAGTTTCTTTAAACTGTAACTGTATCATACTTGTCACCAGACGCGCGCCAGTCCAGTCGCTTTGTTGAGCCAGTGTGAGAAAGCATTACAGGCCGTTGGAGCGGCGGGCTCGGGCGGCGGGTCCACCGGGCACCGGGCGGCACCGGGCGGCGCCGGCGAGCCCGTTGCGCTTGCTCTTTCCGAACGAAGCGCAAATACATCATCCAAACCACAAGACCTTACTCTAAAGTCTCAAAAGCTTGTTACTGTACAATAGCCCGTTCCTTGTGCGTCCATTCCGAGCGACGTCAATGCGAGCCCGGCCGGCAGACGGGCGACGAGCCGGCGAGACGCTTTTACCAAAACGTTGACTATTTCAGTGTTCAGACGCGGCTCCGCAGCGGGTGCCATTCTGTATGCGCTTAAATGCGAAGGCACCGGATGCAGCCGGTCGCGCGGCGTACCCATCTACATCGGAGGGTCCGGGGCATGCGTCAGCTCACTCGGCGCCGGGCCCGCCCCCCGCGCACACATCGACATGCGTACACACGCACACAGGCATGCGGGATTGTTCTCTCAGTTGGGTCATGTCTGTTAGTGTTTCATAAATTGATGAATAAAAAATTATAAAACATAATTAGGAAGCCGTTAATGAACTGACCTTTGGAAATAATGCGCTGGAGCTTGTATTGTATTTAATAAATAAAGACTAACTAAGCGTAGAGCCTGAACATCGAAGCTAGAAGCACTAAATTATTACAGTAGGTATTTTTACGATGTAAACGTTCACCAAAGCCGGATATTTTATATTCCACATGTAGAGGTCAGCAATAGGGGCCTAAAGTGTGTTTCCCGATGCGTCAATTTCTAAGGAAGCACTTCGAGAGCCGGTATGCTTGAGTCCAGGCGCGCCCGGCGGCCGGCGCACGCGGTGCCGACAGAGGGCCGCGTCCGCCTGACAAATGAGTCATAAGAGCGTACAGGGTACTCCGCTCCGTGACTGTTCGCACGATGGATGTGGAGGCAAATCTCTCCGGGCGGATACTGGGGCGGCCCATGCGGATGGGACCCGACACGGCCTCCAGCGGTTTCATGATGTAATGGAGCTGGCGGAATCGGAAGACGGAGTGAAAGCATGCGGGACAGGAGACGTTACGCCGATGCCTGATGTCTTTGATTTCACATTTTGGTTCAAAATAAAGAAGTACATCTGATGTTTTTGAAAGAGCAACCCCCGCGGGCCGCACCCTGTGCCCGAGTGACGCCGCGTCACACGGCTAGTGCACAATAACGTTAAGATAATCAGCAGTACGTTGAGATGGTCCGCGCTAACTGTACCGGAGCGCCCCCCGCGCCCCCCGCCGCCCGCCGCCCGCCACCGGCCGGACACTTTCTCTCGCGCCGCTCGCCGCGAACACGCGCCAGCCTGCGCCGCATATTTGTTGGGCCGATATCTATAGGCAGCGGCGGCAGCGGCGACAGCGGGGCTCGTCTCCGAGTGGACGGTGACCGCGGCGCCCGCGCCTGACCCGCTGCACTGGCACGGGGACTCGCGGCGGCCGCGGCGCCGTGTCGCTTAGATTGCCCAAAGGCCGTTGCTTGTACAATGCCCAGGCTGGCGCGATTAATGTAGTTATTAATTTGCCTTAGTTCGTGCGCACTCGCTGCAGTTTTAGGTTATTGCTACACTCTTCATCAGGAGCAATGTACCCACTTATTTTTACCTACATTCGAGGCCGCCTTAAGCCGTGCTGTGGGCGCTGTAGGCACTAGGGGGGGATATAGAATTACTATACATGCAGCACTTGCGACTACCTAAGGCTGAGGTTTATACTCTACTTTGCCTCTGCATGGGTTTGCAAGAGTTTGAACTCTTCTCAAACATTACAAACTTTATTAATTAAGTAACATCAAATTCAGTTTATGTCAAAGGCTAACTTATTTCCTGAGCAAACTTTAACCAAAATCAAAGGAACGACTATAAGTCTCAGCTTAACCTAAGTAGCACAATAATGTTCAACGGTGTCGGGCCTCGAACCCGGGCCCTTCTTCGTCGCCTGCGGGATTGGTAGAGTGTAGGTCCGTCCGTCACTTGTGCCGCTGTAGATACAGGTGCGTCGTATCGTAGTCGCATTGCATTGCCAGGGTACTCACCGAGGAGTAGCACGATCGCCCCGGGTCCCATCTCTCTCTGTGTGTGTGTGCGTGCGTGCGTGTGCGTGTCGCGTACTGGCGCGCGTGCGTGCGTGCAATAGCGGCGTCGGCGCCGGCCGCGGAGAGACTGGCGCGCGCGCGCTCCGAGGCGCGGTTTTGCTGCTCGTGCGATTATGCAAGAAACCGTAACTCTCGATTGGCAAGAGCGTCGAGCGCGACGTCCCTTCACATCTCGGTCGGTCTCGACGCTCTCGGCACTGAGCCTTTTACGCCGCAAGCGCACAATACTGGGACCTTACAAAAAGTGTCGCTTTTGCTTAGCAATTTTGTGTTTGTAACGAAGTCCTTCCGGTTGAGAGGAATGTCGTACCGCAGTGAGCGCGGCCCGCACGGGCTGCCCCGGCGCGCCGGGAGAGTGTTTGAGGTGAGCGCTGCTCGCTGTCCTTACCTCCTGCGGGTTTAGCCCATTGGCGCCTGAGCGGACACTTACCACTGATCAAATTAATTGAAAAAAAATTTTGATGAACCACTGTACCCTATGATTTGAAGTCACTCTTTCGAATGGTGATGGTAACAAGTCCATAAAATGCATTTGTCTATGCGAAGATTGCAATAAAAAAACACTGTTTGTATGAAAAAAAATCTCAAAACCCACTTTTTTCGCTTTCCTTTTTTTTACATGCTTAATAACCATGAATGTCGCGTCCACGGAGCCCAAACTAATAGTTAGTAACTTTGAGCTAATGAAAAAACTTTTTATTCATATATAAAACGGCGTCCGAAACAATAAATTTTAGTTTTAATCTTAAGCAATTTTTTTCTCAATTCCTATGAAAAAATGGATTTAGGAAAAAAATTCCTAAGATTAAAAACGTTTCAAAATTAGTCAAAGAATGCCTTCAATTCTTTTTTGCAGAACCATAAAAAAGGCATTTCAATTTTCCGGAAAACGGAAAAATTGAAATTTTTGAAATAATTTGAAGGTATTGTTTGACTGATATTAAACCTTTTTCGTTCTTACGAAACTGTCCCGCAGCCCCGGTGTCCTGTTCAATGACATTGGCGCGATTGCGGTTTGAAGTGACGTATGTACACACCACGGAACTAGCTGCTGAACAAAAGCCTGCAGCGGCAGCGATAAGCGGGTGTGCATTGCTGGCAAACGGCTCCGTGCGAGTATCGGTTAAACGCGATGTTAGCTGCAGCGTCAGGAGCAGGCGGTCTACATCTCGTGCTCTACCGAGATGCAGATCCTGAGAGCAGATCCCGGACGCCGGCCCGTGGCACCGCGTACACCTGCCGGGACCAGGACAGCCCGATGTCAGGAGGGGTCGCGTTACCTCAATCAAACATTACAAGTTTTGTTGGAAAAAGTAAAAAAACATCCATCGCACAAATTAAGTTCCGTTTTCAATCAAAATAAATCCAGCTGCCATTAACAATAAAAAAAAGATGTTTTATAATACTCGATCTTTTGTATTTGTTTTTTGTAGAGCTCAGCGCGCGGCGCTCTGCAGAGCCCGGACGGAGAGCCAACAACGTAGCAGCTGAAGGAGTTGCCGGAGATCCTCTGGGCGCGGTCGCCGCGGGGTAACGGACTCATCGATACCGACACGTTTTGTATTAATTTATCCAATCTTTTTACAAGGATTTAATTTTGTTTTAAAAATGTTTAGTTGCTTATGTGCCTCAGTATGTATTCGTATAATAAGGTAAGCACCAATGTTGTTAATTTCTGTTATTTAAAAAAAAAACATTTGTTGTTTTTACATCAGTTTTACGTTATAATATTAACAAAAAATAAAAAGTTGTTAAATTCAAACGAGTACATGTTATTTAGACTGTTTTGATGCGTGTATATAGGTTAAAACTTGTATTGTATTTATGTGAACTAGCAACTTCGAAAGTGTAGAAAGAAGCAGGTTTTCTATCGCAAGGCCTAACAAGTAAAAGTACAGCGAGGCGCGGATTGGCTCCGCGGCGGAGAGCGGTCCGCAGCGACCAATCCGCGCCGCGAACACGCGACCTTGCGCAAGCGCAGAGAACGCGCCGTGTAGAACACACTGCGCCGGTGACACGACGCAGAGATACCAACGCAGAGGTTTCAACTGACAAAACGGGGAGTTTATAATCATGGCGATTTCAATTATCGTGATTGATTTTAAGCTACGCTGTGATTATTATCAGATGTAGGCTTGTCACTTTCTTTAGCTATTTTTTTTTTGGGACTTTTATGGTTCTTTTTATAACACAACACATGAGATAATATTAAATGAACAATTAACGATTATCTATACTGTTTTGAATTATAACGCATTGAAATTAATATACTAAAAAACTTTGGTTGAAAAAAATGATTTATTTTATAATGCTGCCATTTTGTCAATTTTGTTTTTTTTTACCGTGGTTGATTGTACGGACAATATATTTTAGTTTAACGAGATTTTTTTTAGATTTCATCCACGGTGAACGCCGAAATCGTGGAAGCATTGGATGACCTTTTTTTAGCATCGTTAGAGATCACGTATAACTCAAAAACTATTAATTTTTTTTTCTTCAAAAATTTATGGTTGTTCTTGAAATGTGTGTAAATATATCCGGAAAATATGAAAATAAATTATTCATTATTTTCTTTTCATAAATTTACAATAGTCGCCTTTCTTTTAGGCTGTCACACTAGGTGTGCCCCTTAAAGCGATGTGCGTGGAGTGGGCCGCGCCCATTGCCATACAAATAAATAGATAACCGTCATCACTCACCGCTATTACCAATTTAACTGTTGCCAATAAAAACATGATATCCAGCTTTAAGAGCCACTGCTTTGACATTAACGCTTCACAATAACTAAATGTTGTGCAATGTAACAGACACTCACACAGACACGCTGATATACATTCGCACTGTTGTGTCTACACTATTGTACTAATCTCCATCAATAGAATATACACGGGCGCGCTGATTGGCAACCAGAACCTGTAGACACGCAAAGAGAGCCATTTATTTTTTGGTAACCCGAGGGAATTCCCTCATGGACCTTCAGGACGCTATGAGAGCGAAGCCTCCGTGTGTCAGGATCCTACCGCGTAAACCCCCCGGCATATTCCTCCTTCCCGTCTGCCGGAGCCAAGAGCACAGCCACGCCAACTTCCTCGGCCCCGACGACACTCAGATAGAGCCACTCATAACTGAGTTACCGGGCTTTAATCAATCTTAATCAATTGCATTCTATGTATATCCGAAAAACATCCAAAGCACTATATATTTTGTGCCAAATTCTAAATATGTAGGCGTTTGATATTTTATCTACAATGAAGGCAAATAACATTTAGGTTTTTACTTAATTATTTCTAGGGGAGTTTTATGTACGGGGTTGACAACACCAAGATGTCAGAAAAGCGGAAGTTAAGTTAGTCGCGGACGAAACGACTTCAAATGTTTCTACTTTCCACCTTCTCGACTTGGGAACTTTCAAAACTAATCTGAAATGAAATAAACTGACAAAAAATGTTAATATTTAGTGTTGTAGTGTTGGCGGCCGTCGCGCGAGGTAACGCACGGTCCACAGTGCAGCTGCGTGCAGTGTGTTAATAGTGTTAACTTTCTCTTTCTGGTGAACGCTTGTTGACTCATTGTTCCTGCGGTGCGCTGTTGCAGAATGCCCGGCGCAGGACGGGGACGGGGACGGGCCCTACCTGGGCAGGCTCATCGGGCGCCTCAACTCCTACCATCACCAGGTGCGCATATGCCTTATGTATCTCCCCGCTACAGCCCGGCCATGCCCAACGTGACCAGTCAGCCCATCTGGTCGCCGTTCTAACAGCAGAAGTATACATGGCAAATTTATTAGATGCTGTGCAGGATTCTTCACTATGTTACTATCTTAAAATAAAACACATAAATATAACTAATTACTCGTTGGCCAATATTTCATTTATTTCTCTATTACAATCGATTTTATATTTAAATCTAGTTTAAAGAGGGGGATAAAATTGTTAACACAAAAGAGATATATTTTATAATTAAAAAAATATTACAAAAGATATCTTTGATGATTCGTCTTTTGTAATAAACAGCAGGAGGACTCGAGTATTACAGTAATATCCCTCGCGTCGGGGAGTTTACGTTCGGTAAAGTGTTCAACAGCACGCTAACGAACGATTCTGTGACACCTGCTGCGTACTTCTGACCCCTTATATGTCAGCCTTGAGTTGCAGCGTCGAGCGCCAAGCTCCGCGGGACGTGGCGGAGAGGGGGCGCGCGCGTTGCGATGCCGATGCGGCACAACACCGTAGTCTTTTCGAATATATTTTTAGTGACAAACTGTAGTGAGCGATGCCGCTGCGGCGCCGCCTCACGCGTGTGCCCGCCGATGTGGACCTGCCGCTGCGCCGCTCGGCTATAGACTTCGCGCGCGGCGGCCCTTGATCGTCGATTGTTGGCAATATTGAATTGTAACACAAGTTGGAAATATCAAATAAATTTAAACGTGTCCCAACATGGAGCGATGCGCGCGGAGTGTGTGCGGGTGTGTGCGGGAGTGTGTGCGGGTGTGTGCAGCGGTCTGAAGGAATGTTCCGTCAGGTTTCAGGCGAGGTGTACGCGGTCGACGACTGGACGCTGCTGCTGGTCAACTTCAACTACGACGGCACCGGGGACGACACGTTCTTCTGGGCGGGAGACTCCGGCAGGCCCGGCCCGCAGGGCTTCATAGTGCCCGACCAGCACGGCAAGTCAGTACTCAGCACGCACTCCGGCGACAGATCAATGGCGTCTTCTGGGTTCGCGGCGCAACACCCCCCCCCCTCTACCCTCTGCCCTCTCCCCTGTCGGTGCAAGAACATTTGTAATTGATATAATGTTATTTAATAAACTATGTATAATGGTCTTGCCACACTACACCGTGCCGTGCCGTGCCGTGCCGTAACCGTGCTATGAAAGTATCAGACAGAGCCTGTTCCCGGAGTGCGCGCGTGGGTGGCGGCGATGTGTATTTGAGACCGCGCCCACGCGCCCGACCTGGCGTTTACCGACGCGCCGGTACACTCGACTTTATAAGACATCCAGTGACCGATACATTATACCGCAACCTGACATATCTATATAACTATCGCAACATTGCACGCGGCACTCGGCACGCGGGTGTGACCGGGCCCGGCTGTTGCGCTGTACCGGACGCGATGCGGGCGGACCCTAACGCCTCGCGCCGCGCCGCGCGCGTCCCCGTGTCGGCTGTAATACAGCGCAACAGCCGGGCCTGCGTCCTAAACAGATTCAATAAATAAATCGTATTGACACACGTATAGCTGTATTAAGGAATATTTCCCCGCTGCGCTACGGTGGAGCACTAGGGAACCATACAAAGAAACAGGTTTGCGTTGTAGTGAATATGCGGTGCGGTGTGTCGCAGGACCAACGTGCTGGAGCGGTACTACAACGAGGAGGTGCGGCTGGCGCTGCCGGAGGGCAAGCGGCTCTCGCGCCTCAAGTGGTTCGCCGTGTACGACATCGACTCGCAGAACGCGTTCGGCGACGTGTACGTGCCCGACGAGTTCGAGGCGCCGGCGCCGCGCGCGCTGGGCCCGCTCGTGCCGCTGCCCGGCGTCACCGGCGTCGCCAGCGGGCCCGTCACCTTCCTCGACGCCAGCACGCTGCTGTGCGTACACACGGCCAGTTCTCTTCTCCTGCAGCCCGCCGCGCCCCTCTCTGTCGCGCCGACACTGCGCCCGTCCGATTGAGACAGATCTAAACCACACTATAAATACCACTCGACAGCTCTGCTAGACATTTATAACAACTCAAAGTTCATTCGTGACGTCATCTGTCTTCGAATTCTTTGGAAATTAACACGTTTTATACATACGAGTATTATTTAGTCATTTGTTAATCATTAAAATGACATTTTCTAAGTAATTTGTGCTCGATTTGGCATTCTTTTATCTGATATGTACACATACATACACACACGCACACGCACACTGCAATCGTACGCCATGTTTGTTTTAACGGGTTCGTGTGTCCGCAGCATCTCCGAGTTCCGCTACGACGGCAGCGGCGCGGAGGTGTATTTCTGGACCGGCGTCGGGCCGCAGCCGTCTTCGCGCGGCGCCAAGATCCCGGACGAGTACGGCTAGTGAGTACGCACCTGCCGTGGCGTCCTGACGCTGCCCCCCCCCCCCCCCCCCCCCCCCCCGGTTGTAATGTGCCCAAAGAATAGTAACCGACAACAATTGAGTAGTTGTCTAGTCGATTATCGATTTATTCGCGGTCATCGGTGTTCGACTGAAAATCGATATTCAATAATATATCGGAATTATATAGTAACGAGACGGTCCACGTCACGGGCGACGCGCGTAACTAGTTACAGCCGTCTAATGTCAATTGGTATATGACACATTGATGAATAAATAGTACAGACGGAGCTGTGTTCCGCAATGTCAACAAAATAAATGGAAATGGAGTTCGCTTGGAGCTGTCAGCGCGTCGCTCTGGAGACGAGCGGCCCGCGGCGCCGCGCCGGCCGGCGGAAGCCGTCTTTTTATAATTAAATAACTTTCTGGTTTAATTCTTCATTGCGAGCGCCATAGCTTCGTTTGTATTACTGGTAGGTTTAAATAAACCGGTAACGGGCAGCGCGTGTGCCCGCAGCCTGGAACCGCTGCGCGAGTACAACGGCGAGGACGTGCAGCTGCAGCTGCCGGGCGGGCGGAGCGCCTTCACGGTGAACTGGGTGAGCGTGTGGGACGCGGGCGCCGGCCGCGCGCTGGCGGCGGTGCTCGTGCCCGAGGGGCTGGCGCTGCCGCCGGCGCCGCGCCGCCCGCACCCGCACCGCACGGCGCTGCCACACTGCCGCCAGCTGCACCGCGACTACCAGCTCGCCTGGGAGATCTTCGGCAACCAGATCACCATCGAGCTCGCTGCGCAGGTACGCACCGCCCCCTGCCCCCTGGCCCCTGCCCCACGTCTCCGGGCACCTGTCCACACCGCATCAGCGCTGCCAGGCCCAGACAAGAAAATCGCCCCAAAAATATTGTATAGCCAACGAAGATAATTAATTTATCTAAATTATAAAATCGAATGCCTATTAAATTAAAATCTCGCTAGAAAAATGGAAAAAATATCAGGTTAATCGTAATTCTTGGCAAAATGAACATTATTTATTATTTCTGAAATGCACTTGTGGCAATTGGCAGCGATGGCGCCAACAGAATAGTGGACTGTATTGCGCCATTCAAAATGAAAAGAACAGGAAATAAAGGACACGCACTGACCGGACGAACCCCGCGACTCTGGCGACATTAGCTTTAGGTTTTCCTCAACCAGGGCGTTGTGGCGCGACGCCGCAGCGTGCGGACGTGACTATAATTGTCGGCACACTGTCGCGCTGGCGCAGAGCGGGCACCCGGCGCCGTGCGGCGTCCCCGCGGCCCGTGCGGCGGCCGACACGTACCGGCACGTATCGGACGACACTATACCATGGCGGTGCTTGAGCCACGGACGCGTGCGGTGCACAAAGTAAGAGGATGAGGGTAGGACAATAAGGGAGGGTACATTTTTAAACGAATAATTGTTGGCGCAACCGAATAGTACTACATGATGATATGGTTTGTATTCATTACATTGAAACCTTTTCCGTTCATTTTGATTAAAAAGAGCAAATTTTAAAACATTTATAAAAAAAAATCTTGCTCCTAAAAATCCGTTCAGGCGCGTAAGGAATGCCTCCACAGTGTACGCCCCCGTACAGTACGGGCCTGACCCGCGCCCGCCGTTGCAGATGGCCGCTGACGAGTACATGGCGCTCGGCATCTCCGGCAACGAGACCTCCTCGCAGATGCTGGGAGCCGACGTCGCCGTCGCGCGCTTCGACACGGTGCAGCAGCGGGGCTTCGCCACCGACTACAACATCACGGCGCTCGCCCCGGTCCGCACGCACACACACGCACACACACACGCACACACACGCACACTGCGCGCAGTGACTCGCAAACTCCGTATACATACGTATAACGCGAGCCGTCACAGCCGCCGCAGTCGTCTACTATATACTCGCCCGTCTTCAGTCCATGGTGATGGCCGACTGTGGCTGATCGACATTCGAATAGATCTCGAAATTATTAGAGAACACCAGCTCGATAGTTATTAAAATGCGTTCGGCGCAGAGCCACACGATCAATCGATCGTTGTTGGAATGCATTCGAATAAACAACAAATTATTTCGCTCCGCCCTGTTTGTGTTGCGTATCGATGCCGTGCCGGCCCCGGGCTGCGGACAGCGCTGTGCAGGCGGCGGCACGGCTCGCGGGGCCTGTTGCAGCAAACCCGCTTGTGGTTTCTACGGAACCATCAGGAATTGAGAGTATCTGGTTATTGGCTCAAACGGCCCTTGAGCCTCAATTCTTTTTGTGGCGACAAGAATTTGGTTGAGTTCAATTTGGCAAAAAACAAAGGTATATATATGTAGTTAAAATAAGCCCCTTCTCCGCCTTCCCTGCCCGGCGTGTCGTTGGCAATGCGCGGCGTAGTCACTGTTCTGTCCGCACCGTCACGTGTTACCCTACGTGGTACCCTAACGGAGTGCGGCGGCTTGTGGCGCCGGGTCAACTGTAACTATTGCATTAGGCCAAGGTCAAATGTGGGAGCACTGTCCGCATCTCTGCAATGCTTCTGCCGAGTACTCACTGGACGCCCTGGGCAGGTCGCAGAGCGGGGGGCTGCCCGCATTGCGAATGATCCGGACGTCGCCGAGCATCTGGGGCCGCTCCAGTTGCGCAGAGATATTGCCTCACTGAGCGTTTCCTATCGCCTGTATCACGGCGAGCGTTCTCACGAGTTGTTTACCCGCGGTCACACTGTCCGGTCCGTAGCAGAGCCCCCGGGGACTCACGGAGCCACGGCTTCGCGGCAACTCGCATCCCGGCCAGATCTAAGAACTTCTCTAACTATTACTGCAGCCCAGTTGTTCGGATGTGAAGAATAGTCTCCCGGCGAGCGTGTACCCACCCACCGCCCTATCATATTGAATTCTTTAAACGAAGTGAGAAGACATTTTTGTGCAGGCCGGCAGGATCTCTGCGACTATCGCTCGGCTTTTCCTTACTGTTGATAGTCATTATCCTGTTTGGATCGCACCACGCTTCCCATCAGGCGTGGCGTAGTCACTATGGCGAGTCAGAATAAATGAAAATATTGTCATAATTCGATTGTTTTCACCGGCAGTCGCCCGTCTCCGTCTCCGTCTGCAGCCCCATTCCATCCATCCTCAGGGATTAACTCCCAGTACCCGTAGGGGTATCGCATTATACTGATAAGATTACAGATGTGTTCAGCACACGACAAAACATTGTACACAACGAATATCGAGTGGACTGTAGCGCCGGTGGACAGTAGCGCCAGTGGACTGTAGCGTGAGTCTCGCGCTCGTGCGCAGTGCGTGCAGGTGCTGGGGCAGTGGGTGGGCGTGTGCCGCGACGAGCTGCTGGGCGGCCTCGACTCCAACCAGGTGTTCACCGCGCGCCGGGACAGCGGGCTGACCGTCGTGTCGTACCGGCGCTCCCTCAAGCCAGGTCAGTGGCGCCGCTGCCGGAGTGCCCGCACGCCGCCCTTGCTCCCGTTAGACGATAGCGCAGGCGCAGGTACAAAGGAGCGATGAAAAGACCAGATCAAGGGAATGTTGGATCAGTTTCCGATGGCGTTGGCTGAAGTGGGAATGTTCTCAAGTCACGATGCGTTCAGTGTCAAACTGCAGCCGAGCCCGCCTCGCCTGGCGCGCGCGGTGACGGCGTCATTCCACTTTCAGCTCTCACTCGTACCACTGTTCGTGTTGTCACCGAAGGAATCGACAATGTAACGGTCGATTGTTCAATTATTGACCGATTCTCGATTATTGTGTCTCGCAGCGCTCTCCCGGGCTGCCGGGCTGCCGGGCTGTATAGAGTGTGAACAGGGTCGGTGTAGCCGCGGGCGCGTGTTGCAGACGAGCCGCTCGACCGCGAGTGGGCGACGGACAAGCCGGTGGCGGCGGTGTGGGCGCTCGGCCGGCTCGACCACGCCGGCGAGCCCGCCTTCCACCGGCTCTACCACAAGCACGACCTCGTGCTGCAGCTCGGCAGGACGCCGCCGGAGAACGACTGCGAGCCCTTCGTCATGTGAGTCCTCGCGCGCGGCGCCAGCTCTGCTGCTGACTCCCATCAATATCACATAAAATTGCTTCCAAAAAAATACGTCAAAATCTGGTTGACCCAGCTTTCCGAACAATATAATTGCTTTAATATCGTTTTAGTCTTGCGCGTTATTCCATTTGAATTAGACTAAGGTGACATTTGTTTGGGCCATTACCATTTTGATGAAATCGTTTGGAGCTCCCTTGCTCCGGCGCGCGGCGCCCTCACGTATTGTGATATAGTGAAATGAGCTTGCGCTCGACAGCGGGAGCCGGTCGGCGCCGACGCCGTGGGAGACGGCGCAGCTGTTCGACCCGACCCTACGTGTTTTCCGGTTCACGGTGGGCCCGGCGGGAGGTGCGCGCGGCGTGGCCGGGCGGCCGGGGGGGCAGGCCCCGCCCCTGGCGTGGTACGTGAACGGGCAGCTCGCGCCGGACCTGCAACTGCGGCGCGGGCTCCGGTATGCGTTCCGCGTGTCCGGCGGCGACGACCCGCACTCCGCGACCGAGTACCACCCGCTGGTGGTGACGGCGGAGCCGGTGGGCGGACTGGAGCGGCTGGCGGAGCGCGCGCAGCGGGCGGTGCGGGTGCTGGCGGGTGCGAGCACGACGCGCCGGGGCCGCCTGTCGCCGGAGGCCGCGGGCCCGCTGTGCGCGGCGCGGCACCCGCCGCGGGCGGACACCCGCCGCGACTCCGACTACGCGACGTTCCGTGCGTTCAACCGGTCGCTGAGCTGGTCCTGCGCGCCGGGCGCTCCGGCCGAGCTGCTCGTCGCGCCCAATTCCTCCTGGCCGGATATCGTCTACTACCACTCCTTCACGCACGCTGGTATCTATTTGACATATATACATATATATATTCTAATGCATACTGACAATACAACTTATTGGAAACTATAAATATGTCCAGTTCTATATTGACCTGTCTTTAATAATCATTTGCGTTGTATATATTTTATGTTCTACTGAACCAATCGTGATGACATATAGGGGTGTTTTGAATTGTAACCTCCATCTGTACTGGGCCAGTGCGAGTCCGGTCAGGACCGATTCAATAGTTTCAAAGCGATGCCTATACAAACACTCAAAAATGAAACATTAAAACATAAATCAATGAAATAACCGCGTCGCGCGACACGAGCGACATCTGTGCGGGCAAGCAGCATTCACTCAGGCGGGTCTGCTCCGGCCGCAGGTATGGGCGGACGCATCTTCATTGTGGACAAGTACAACCGCAACGTGGGCCGACGCGCCGGCGCCGCGCCGCCCGCCGCGCGCCCGCCGCACCCCGCCCTCGCCCTGCTGCTAGCCGCGCTGCACGCGTCGCGGCGCTAGGAGCGCGCCACGCCCTCGCTCCGCTGCCGCTGCCACTGCGCTGCTCGCCGCTGCGCCAGTTCGCTTTCGTGTTCCTTTTATATTTACCATCCGTTATATTGTACACACCCTCCAGCAGTCTCCAGAATTAGAGACGCTTCCGTACCCGCCTGTCGCGGCCCACCTCACCTCAGCCCTGAGGACCCGCACTGGGTAAAGTGTTATTGATTCTCCTAATGTGAACACCAGGTTGCGGGTTAGCAATACAATATTCGTTTTTTTTTATCCTGACCCGGCACAGCGACCACGCCACGCACCAAATGACCAGCCTGCGATCCCTCCGACCGCACCGTGTGCTAAATAACTAAGTTCTACTCTTACTGCAGCCGCGTCGCCGGCCTGTGGAACGGCGCGTGTCCACTGTAACTCTGGTTAATCTAGAACTAAGGTGTAAATAAATATCGTATACTTTTAAGCTATTTGTGTTTTGTACATAATATCGATGCTCTGGTATAACCGATCTCTGTATACTGTCATTAATACTTTCATATTGAGTTGCGAATTGTAAATGCTATAAATAAAACAATGTTCACATTCAATGTATTTATTTAACCAACCACATCATAGCGCTGAGCGAGTCGCGTCCATCAGACTGTCGCATTGACCAGCGGCCAAGCGAGCAGCAAAGTGTTAACAGTAATGCAACTCTACAATCATATCTCTCCCAGTCTTGAGCGATCTGTTGTAGCGCAGGACGCGGCCGGTGCTCAGCGCGCGCGCCCGTTACACCAGGAATGTTACGGAGCTTCGACTCCGACTCCGATAAGTCGGAACTTCCAATTTTTATTACACCTCCGGTTCCGACTTCGGTCCCGAAACTTTTAAATCGGAGGTATTCATCGGAGGTCGCCACCACTGATGTAGTCAATTCATTGGATTTCATTATATATGTTGTTGAAACATAATATCAATTAATCAAACAATCAGTGCTATTTAATTTGTAGAACACATTATTAAAAATTTAGATTAATAAAATATGATTAAAATTATTAAATTTAAAACTAAATGTACATTACTACACGGTTTTTTTATTTTATATTTACATTAAATTAAGTAAAATAGAAATTAACACAAAAACAACCCTGGAGTAAATTTGATTTAATTTGTTCACTGTTTATGGGAAAATGTTAATAAGAAATCGCAATTTTTATTGTCAGTGTATTTGTAAATTTATCACTTTCTAATTAAAAATGTTCCTTGAATAATGTTTTTATTTGTCCCTTAATAAAACTATTTTATTCTGCCGTCACTTGTGACTGACATTGCCTCCGACTCCGATTCCGACTTCGGTTCCGATAAAACTGCCTCCGTTACATCCCTACACTACACACTCGGCTACCCTGGCTGGCACTCGGCGCAGCACCGCCTCGACGCAAGCCGCACAAGCGACTGCAGGCGCCGCGCCACGGCAGCCGCCGACTGCATTCGCGACACTGCACACGCGCCGGAGCTGCGGCCGACACTGACCCGCACTTGAACATTTCCCAGTCTCAAGCGCACACACACACACACCTAAACTAATAATATTGTGCTCTATAAATGAGAACGATCCGACTTAAATGAAACCTATTCTATAACACACACACACACACACACATATATATATATACAAATACATTGAGCCGCGAATAGTTGGCCGGCGCTTCGTTTACATTTGTCCCGCGTGAGAAGGTGTTTCAATTGGTTTGCGACTCGGTCTCTACAGTTTTCATTGACAAATTAGGAATGTGCAATTTTTACACTCGCTTATAAATTTTGAGCCGAAATTCGGTCTGTCTGCAGTCTGTGCGCACAGCTCGTGTTGCGCAATGCGCCGCCGGCACGCGTTTGCGGGGGTATTTAGCAGCAGCGTCGCCTGCTACTGAATTTAAAGCAAACTCCATCCGCACTTGCGGCGCACCGTGAGGGTATACTCGAAAAGGTAACGATCGCGTCGTCACCGCTGATGGATGTCCAAAAGGCAAAGACAAATAAATACTTTATTAACTTAGAAATAGGAATTTGTGTTTCGATACTTATAGTTCTGACATACAAATGGCGACACCGTATGCCTCGAGTTCATCCCGCGAGCGGGCCGGCAGGCGACTCGCCGCGCAGCACTGTCTCCAAACGAACACTTGACAACGCGTAGCAATACACGCGCCGCACTCGACTAGTGAACACACACGCGCACACACACACAGCGTGATGTAGCCGGGGCCTGCTCGATTGGAATGATTTAAGTGTAAGCAGAGAATTGCTTCGTGCAGCGCGTTGGCGGCGTCGGCCCGAGGGCCCGGGCGGGCGCTGCCCTTGCGCTGGACAGAATTATACGTTGCTACATTACAATGTTATATCAAATTTTTCTGCTCGATATGCGCTCTTCGCTGGCGCGCCAGCACGTCCAACCGGTCCTCAGGGCCGCGGCGCTGGCCGGAGCCGCGTCTGAACCGTCCGCCGCTGCTCTCGCACGTGACCAAACAAAAAAAAGCCCGTAAATTGTTACAGAGATGGCGGTGACTCTACTGCAGAAATGTTTTTTTAAATAAACGATATGTATCTGTCTTAGTTGCTTTCGCTGTTCCCAATGAGTGGGCAACTCTAGCCTTAACATGTGTCGGCTGTCCAAATGGTATTGCAATATATTTTAACGGATGCAACCGCTACTGGGCCGGCGCGGCGCGGGGCGGGGCGGGGCGGGCGCACGAACCGACGTCCGTAATAATTTCCCTTTAACGTATAACGGTGAGCGCAGCCGCAGCCGCAGCGGCACCGGCACCGGGGCCGAGCTCGTGGAATGGTCTGCTGTGGCACAACGGGACAAGCCGGCGCACTGTCGTCACTGTGAGGGCGGCAGGGCGGCAGGGCGGCAGGTTCAGCGCGCGCGGGGCCGGCCGGTGGGCTCGTGCAGGCGCAGGAACGCGAGCAGCGTGTTCGGCAGGGCGCCGGGCGGCGTCGGGGGCGCGCCGGGGCTCAGGAGCGCGCGGGCGGCGAGGCAGCGCAGCGTGATGTGGCGCAGCGGCAGCACGCGCGAGCCGCGGTTGAGCACGACCAGGTCGGCGGCGCTGTCGCCGAAGCGGTTGGGCTGGTCGAAGTGGGCGCCGTACGCGAGCAGCTCGTTGACGATGTCGGTGTTGAAGTTGTACGGGATGGCGGCGACGTGCAGCGGCGTCGACCGCGACTGGTTGAGCGCGTCGGGCCGGGCCCCGCACGCCAGCAGCGCGCGCACCGCCACCAGCGACGGGAACAGCGGCTGCAACCGGCGGCGACGGCGCGGCTCAGCTCGGCTCGCCGCCCGACATGGCGGACATGTTTGTAATAATGAGTTTACATCGCAACTGTCCTGGTTATATAATAAAAAGAAATATCTTTAAAATCGTATCTTTAATTTCAGCAATCAAAATATCAAGTTACGCGCAGAGTGGAGCACAGTCAGTCGGTCAGTCTGTAAGTCAGTCAGTCGGTCGGTCGGTCAGTCGGTCGGCCGGTCAGTCGGTCGGTCGGTCAGTCGGTCGGTCGGTCAGTCAGTCAGTCGGTCGGGGAGCAGACAGCGTTCGGCCGAGTCACCCGCAGCACGTCCGGCCGCACCGGCCCGCGTCGGGTGCGCACGACTCCGCAAATGGCACAATTTACAATTTTCGGTTCCTGTGCTCGCTACAATTATACTTTATTTTTTTAGTAGCCCGGGGGAAGCCCTACCGAGGGCTGTGGGGGCCGCCGTGGGGCCGAGCCCCGCCGTGTCAATTGACAAAACCCCGGGGTGTCCCTCTAATCTCGCCGCCTAGACCCTGGAATGCCAAATCCATCCAGGCGCCCGGGGAGCGAATATCCTCATTCAGGCTTCCTCTATGGGAGGGGTGGGTGTAAATGGCTCACCCCTCCAAACCTTTCTCACGGGTGGTACGTCATACCCATTAGAAATACTTTGCTAAAAGTGTGTCCGTTCGCACGTAAGACCCCTTTTAGTACTTATAATGAATATACAAATATTTGTTTCCTTCAAATTGAGTTCTATTCATAATTTTTAATAAGCATTATTGTGACCGCGGTGGCCTTGTGGTGACGGCGCGGGCCCCGCACGCGGGGATGCGAATGCTCACTGGTTCGATTCCCGGCGCGCGCCTCGGCGTGTTCCCGGACCGAGTTCGGAATTAGGCGTCACATGTGACTGGAAACGTGGTGCGTTTGTGCACGTATCCAAACCCCCCAGTAGATCTGATAGAAATGCGCGTGTGTCCTAGTGCTGTGAGAACGGCGATCAGCTGCGCCACTGGTCACGCTGGGCACGACATAGAAGCGCGATGTGGACTCAGCCACCCCCCCTCACCCCGCGAGGGACGTAGCTCGGGGTTATCACATTATTACTGCGTTTGTTATCGCGCGAGCGGCCGGGGCGGCCGGGGCGCGCCTGGCTCCCGCTGCTGCATTTAAAAAGCGTAGTGTGGCGATGTTCCCGATATTTCACACACAAATAATTGTATTTATTGAATTGTTAACTGCGGCCACCGCGGCGCTGCCCGCGCTGCCGGCACTGTCGGCGCTGCCCGCGGCTTCTATGGAACGAGCACACGTATTCCTGAATGTAGAAAACTGAACGACCCACTGACACCTTTATTAGGAAATGCCTTTTGAGCCTTTTTTAATAAATTATGAAATTTAAACATTTGCGAAGCGGACCAGTCCCGGCGTGCGGGCGCCGCGCTGCCGCCGCGCGCTGTCACATCGGCCTCTGTTACTTTGCGAAACTTTCAAAAAATGTGCAGTTATTTCTTCAAAATGAGCCCCGGGAAGACTGGGGTGTGAAGTCGTGACCCGGCAGGAAGGGGGCGGGGTCGCGGCCTCTATTTGTGAGCGAGATGTAGCTTCCCAACAGGTCTTCGATGAGCCATTGTAAGGCGGGGGCGGCGCCCACCTGCGTGGCGTGCTCCTCCGTGAAGTACGTGGAGCGGATGAAGTTGAGCCGCGAGACGGCCAGGTGCAGCAGCGTGTCGCCCGTGTGCGCGCTGTGCAGCTCGTGCGCCAGCAGCGCCCGCACCGCGCGCCGGCCCGCCGCCAGCTCCGTCGCGTCCGTCGCGGCCAGCTCCAGCGCCAGCACCAGGTGCGCGGCGCAGCGCAGCGCGCGGTCGAAGCAGTCGGCTTGCGCGCGCGACCGCGGCCGCAGCGCCAGCAGCCGCGCGCCCTCGGGCAGGTGCCGCGCCAGCAGGGTGAACACGCGCAGCACGTCGCCGTGCCGCGGCCGCCAGTGCGCCGGCAGCCGCCAGTGCGCCAGCAGCCGCGCCAGCGCGCACGCCGCGTGGCACGAGTCGCCGTGCAGCACGGTGTCGCGCCGCAGCCGCTCGCTCAGCGCCCAGGTCCACAGCTCCGCGCAGCGCTGGTAGCGCCCGGCGTCGGCGAGCGCGGCGCCCCTGCGCGCCCGCCAGTACTTCTTAGTCAACTCTCTTCACCAACAAACGCAGTGACATTGCGGCAGCGCGCCGCCGGGTCCCGGCGCCCGTCTCTGAGTTTATCCGATTGCGTACGAACTGGAGCGCCGCGTGCTCACCGGTGAAAAAACATCGTGAGGAAGCGCGCACAGCATATAGTAAAAATATGAACGCAGAGTGGGTACGGCCGCTGCGCGCCCCCTTACATCCCTTTACAAGCGGCGCGAGTAGGGGCGTGCCAGCGGACTGCAGGCCCTTCTCCGGGACCGGGCAACCGGAGAGGGACAGTCGAAGCCGGACTGAACAGATCGCACGGCGCGCTCGCCCGCGGGCCCGCCCGGCCGGGAGGGAGCCGGCGACGGGACGCCCTGCCCGGACTAAAGATAGAGTGGTCCTCACAGACCGTATCGGTGTCGACCTCCGGCTGCCGGTCGCGGTCAAATCTACGGTTGACAGCGGGACGGCTTGGCAAGGCGTCACGTCCTTCTGCGAGGCTGTGATGAAGCAGAAGGAGGCCGCCGAAAGGGACAGGGAGAATACAATACCCCTGGACCTTCGGCGAACAAAGCACCGTCGCAGAAGGGACGCGTTCGCGCTAGACCAGTTCGATATCCCCCGGGCCGTAGATTTGAAGAAGTCTGCTGCCCGGAGGAGCGGGAGATAGGTTTAAAAAATTGAGTTCTTTACACCCATCACCTTTTAGATATGAAGCCTAAACAAGCTATTCGTTTCCAGGGCGTCTGGAAGAATCTGAAATCCATGCGCGGGCGGGGGTGACTGGAAAGACGCCCCGGCGGTTTTCCAATATACCATTTAACGAACTCCGTTCTCTGTGCATGGCAGCATTGGGCCGCAGAGACTGGCAACACTTGCCCGCGAGGCCGAGTCGCGGTTCCGGGATTGACGCCGGCACTCTTACGCACTACTTCGATATTGTCTAATTTAACAGAACTTTTGAATTCATTTTGTTATATAATTTAGTTCACATCACACAAACTAGATGGCGTTATCAGTTATTTTAAACACGCAAGCGTTTTGTTACCGAATTGTAATGACTATCTATGATTTTTCTACTTGTCAGTTCCTAATACTTTCATAATATATCAACTGTGCGTGCGTGCGTGCGTGCGTGCGCGCGCAATAAACAGACATTTGAACGGCTTGTTTTTGGACAACTAGTGTGCTTTTTGTCTCCAACGGATCCAGTCTCTCTGAATTTTTCAATAAATCAATCTCTTCATAGTTGAGGAAGTTAAAACACTATTTCGACCGTGTTTTGTATGAAATTATTCAAGTGCGGTCGCCAAGCATTCACTATTTTTGAAATATTGTTCAATAATGAAGACATGTTGTTCGATCGTGTGACGCTCCATTGGGACCAGCCCTCTGCTGTCAGCGGGCATTTGTTTTCTTTTTTTCAGGTTACCAACACTTTACCGCACAAATGACGACAAATTTAAACCATGCGATAATTTTGGGACACCTTTACTAGGCTGTTTAATAAGTATTGCGGTTCATAATGTATTGTAGCGCCAGTACGCAAGTGATCCCCACAAACGAATTTCTTTTCGCATCCCAAAAACCTGATGCCAATACCTTCTTGGCCGACTCCTGGACACGAACTCGTATCGGAGCCGAAGGACCAGGTTCACACCACTCTCTTTGGCCTCTTGTTTCCATTCTGATTTGTTCTCATTGCACTGTTAGCGAATGCGCGGTATCCATTATTTACACAGCTTTTTGGAGCCCAATGCTTCAGTCAAAATATTGCTTACAGCGCCCGACGACCTGTCTGGAGCTTCCATTAAATCCCTTCCAGTCACTCGAGGACTCACACATCTCGCCAACACGACATCCGGTATCGTGTTGCTGCTTGTGGACGCCCTTGACGACTTGCGGGGCCGCGTTCAGAGCCCGCCCCCCCCCTGGCCACCAGTCTGTCCGCAGCGCTGATTGAAGGCGAACAGTCGTCAAACACTTTCAAGATTCGTTCATAAATTGCCATCGCTTTTACCTAAACCTTCCAAAAATAAATGAAAATTCAATCAAAGCACAATACTTTATTTTTTTCATTGTAAAAAAAAAACACTGTGGCACGTCGATACTAAATGGCTCGTAAACAAAGAACGAACTGACAGTGCCAACCTGTACATTAGCCTGAACAGCACATCCTTGTGCGAGGGCCCCAGCACGCGCGTCATCACCAGCAGCGCCTGCAGCCGCAGCCCCTCCGGGTCCTCCATAGCCGCGTGCAGGTCCTGCGCCGTGCGCCACTCGCGCGCCCCCGCCAGCGCCCGGCGCGCCTCCCCGCAGCCGCTCTCGGCCGCCACCCAGCCGCGCTTCGGCAGCGCGCCGTGCCGCCAGCGCAGCGCCGTCGCCGCTTGCCACTCCGCCAGCGCCGCCCACGCGTCGCCGAACTCGTCCAGCAGCGTCGCGCCCAGCAGCTCCAGCGCGTCCGCCAGCCGCTCCGGCGCGTAGCGCACGCGCGCCGCCAGCAGCCGCACCACCGCCGTCGCGCCCTTCAGACACGCCGTGCGCAGCGCGTCGTCGCCGGCGCGCGACTCCAGCAGCGGGTCCGCGCCGCGGTCCAGCAGCAGCCGCACCGTCTCGACGCGGTGCTCCTGGATCGCGTAGTGCAGCACCGTCTTCAGCTGCGAGTCGCGCGCGTTCACCTCGGCGCCGCGGCTCACGAGGAACTCGCACAGGCGCACCGACTGCACCGAGTTGATGAGGCACGTGCCGCCGTTGTGGTTCGCGCGATGCACGTCGGCGCCGCGCTCCACCAGCAGCCGCACCACGTCCGCGTGCGACATGAAGCAGGCGGAGCGCACCGGCGTCGAGCCCGAGTCGCTGGCGGCGTCCAGGTCCGCGCCGGCGTCGGCGAGCGCGCGCACGACCGCGAGCCGGCCGCACACGGCGGCGCACCAGAGCGGCGTCACGGTGTGCACGGAGCGGTCGTCGGCCACCTCGAACAGGCCGCGCTGCTCCACGTCGGCGTCGCACACGTGCACGAGGAACTCGACGACCTCCACGTTGCCGCGCTGGCTCGCCACGAACAGCGGCGCGCAGCCGTCGCGCGTGCGCGAGCACACGGCGCGCCTCGCGCCCGGCCTCAGCCTGCGCGCACGCGGGTGCATCGTGTCAGCCACCCCGCCGCCCCCGCCGCCTTGCTACTGGCTACTAACACTACTGGCTCGGGCGCGGCTCTCCTCGCGACTGTCGCGTGCTACTGACCGAGCAAGGCGACGTTCCCGACCCTAGGTGGGAGGCCATCCGTCTGTCCGTCTGTCTGTCTGTCTGTCTGTCTGTCTGTCTGTCTGTCAAAGGCATTTAACTTCTGAACAAAATAGCGATTTCTAATTTGAATATGATATGTAGAGACCTTTGGTCCAAAGACGAACGTGATGCATAAATAATAAAACCTAAAGGAGGTTATTTTATTTCCCTCTTTCAATATTGCACCTTATAGAACCACTCGGTTGAGCGTCTGTCAAGGCCAGTTTCCTCAGGAACGCGCGGAAGTGGACACTTGAAATGAATACCAAATGCTAAATCCCTTTGTATGTCTATCTGCACGGCACAAGTCGGTACACACTACAATAAAAAAAAAATGCTTCAAAGTAGTCCTACATAGAACTACATATGATAGTATTGGCTCAATGTCATACATTTGTCACACTACCGAAATAAATAAACATTTTCCGATTTAAATAAACAAATAAAGAAAAAAATATTGATTTTCTGAAAAAAAAAAAACTGTGTCATTACAGTTAAATGTATGTCCTTAAACATGATTTATTTTAGAATTCATGATCTTGGGTTACATGGGTTTAATAGCGGGGCAGTAGACTTGAGGGAGTCCGCTGTCCGGATGAGAGGGTGGCGGTGTGCCGTGTCCGGCGCGCCGCCTGTGAGATAGGTATTGGAAGGGTGGGCTGTTTACCCCTACCCCTCCCAGAGAGGCAGCCTAGACAAGGCATTTTGCTCTCCGGGCGTCTGGATGAATTTGGTTTCCCAGGCTCCAGTGGAGCGATTAGAGGGACACCCCGGGGGTTTTTAATCAGTAAGAGTCTGACACACAGGGGTTGCTGCCCTCACAGCGGCCCTGATGATCCTATGCAGGATATTCCCCCGAGACACCAAAAAAAAAAACATGGGTATAATAACATTGATATTTCATGTGAAAAACTTAAAAATATATATTTTCAATTATTTATAAACAATTAACATTTAATAAAATCTGATTATAAATATATGATATTATCATTTATAAAAAAAAAATCAAATACTTAATTGTATGACACTGTGCCCCAGAATGTTCAGAAACTAAATCTATTTGATTAAAAAGTGAACCCAGGAGTCCCAGCAGTGGCAGCCACAATTATTGACATTTAAAGAGAAACATTTTGTAGTATTTCTCTTTTTTAACAAGTTCATGGTATTTATAAATTCTTTTAGTCCTATTTATTCCACCCCTGCTTTAAAATTCACTTGAAATTCTTTATCTAGTTTTGTTAAAATAATTGACAAACTTTGATTTATTAACTGAGATATTGGTTTTTGGGGCAACTCTCCATTGCCTCCTTACAAATCTGTGGGTCTCCTATTTTCAAGATTTCATTATGGCTCAGTCAGTGTCTTTCCCTTTTAGTTATGATCAGTTAAATAACAAACTTTATATTTTACTTAAATATTTCTTGCCTCTGTGATCTCTTACCGGAGGGCAAGCTTCAGCTGGACCCACGGCATGAAAACAAGAGTCAGCATAGTTGTTACCTTGACAACACTACTGTGCTCTATGTCATCTTGCTTCCTACATCCCTATTATGGGTACAATCCATGCACTTTCATAATTCTTTCCTAACATATTTGATCTCATTAACATTAATAAACTAAACTCAGGATACAATGCTGTACTCTATTTCAAAGAAGCATATTAATAATAACAGGGCAGTTCACATGCAGCAGGCCCTGGAAAAAGAAGAGTTCTGGATTTGGCTGAGATTTGTTGTCTTGCTTGAGGATATCAATGTGTAAATATGTATTAACATTTCTATGTCATTTAGTTTTCAGTTTATAGACTTAAATTAAAAAGTATATACTAAACATGTTTACTTATTTCAATGTCAAGCTGATTTTATAATGGAAATACCTGTCTCATAGGCTTGTCACAAATATTTAGTTTACAGTAAAAAAAAATAGAAGATTATAAAAGATAATTCTTTTTTTTTGAGAATAAATATTTTCATAATGCGTTGCTGTGGCAGGGAGAGTGTCCTTAAGTATTATTGAATACTGCTTTCACACCAGGGGCACAGAGCCAGGAGTGATCCTTATCTGCTTACATGATATTATAAAGTTATCCAGCAGTCAATGCAAAATGTATTAAAAAAAAAATCAGCACTCTCCTGTGGCCAGTCATTCTGGTCCATCGAGAACTTTGGACAAATCACACAATACTATGAACACAAGTAATTGTTTAAGTATGTCAAGACGAACTTATAGCAATGTCAGTGTTTAGCAGTGTGCTCTTAAATGAGTGTTATCTTCAGTATGAAAACATTGTGTTCCAAATGCATAAGATGGTCGATTACAGCACAGAGTAGGAGCCGAGCCGAGCGCGGAGGTACCTCTCGAGCGCCGCGCGCAGCTTCGCGGAGAGGCGGGCGCCGGGCGCGCCGTACTTGCACTCGGACATCAGCGACACGAACAGCGCCGAGTGCTCGCGCTCCACAGCCTCCGCGTGCGCCTTGCCCAGCTCCCTGTCCGCCTGCGGCCCCGCGCCGAACATGCTGATGGCGCCGACGAGCACTGCACTCACTATATGTATACACTTTACATTACACCTGCAGCTGCTTCCTCATAGAGGGCTGACATATTTATAATCAAAGCCAGGAATTATTCCATCCTTAACTACGCTACGATCACAAACTATAACTATAATGTCGTAACAGACGTAATTTTGGTACAGAAAACCAATAACATTAATAGGTACCCTACCTAAAAATTATAGATTTTGAAATAACTATACCTTGTTAAATATAAGATGATAATTTTGACAGGTCACACTAAGGATGAGGGCTATGTATAACCGGTAAGGAATGTATTCGATTACTACTCTTATATAACTTGAAATCGATAGTTGCATAGTTATTTTCTATGTTCTGTCAGAATTCACTTATTTATTAATTAATATTAATGCAGTGGTGCACAACCTAAATCAAATTCGTCATTTTAAATTTTTTTTACTATTAAGTTTAATAATTGCAAATAGCTTATTTACAAGAAATAATATAGTTTAAGCTATTTAGCTGTTTAGTTAGCTGTTGTTTGTGTGTTTGTTTTGTTTAGCTGTTGTGTTTAGTTTTAGCTGTTTAGTTTATGTCGATCAATTTATTATATTTCATTTCGATTGTCAGTAGTTGTTCATTATGAGTAACACCAAACAACTAAGGGGGCGGTACCCATCCATAAGATATGATATTATCGGAAGTAGATTTTAATGGGGAAAAGGAAAAAAAACAAAAAACAAAATTAACACTGTAACATCCCTACAATAATATCGCATCACGAGCAGCCCGCATGCGACGGCCAAGCAACTCCGCCCTTCCAGCCTAGTAAGGTCGGCTTCCTGTCGTTGGAACCTTCCTGGACGGGTACCTACTCCTTGCATCGGGGCGTACTGTTATAACGGATCGAGTTGCCCGCTTTTTAAAAAAGAAAAATATATTTATAATGAAAAATAATTTAATTTAAAACTTCAAGTACAATACTTTTAGAATGGACCGGTCGGGATGGAAGATTAGTGTAGACTGATGGTGGATGGATAGGATGTTTGTCAGGAACGGGATGCTAGATCAGCAAATGTGCAGGTGTGCCCACCCAAGAAAGGGAATGTGGTGATTCAGGAGCAGGTGTGCATTTCTAAGAACATAGCGTGGGTATAACAGTTCGACTGTCCGTGACACGTTCCAAGACCAGGAAGCGTGACCGTACGCACCGATGCAGGGAGAAGGAAGCCGTCCAGGAAGGTTCCAACGACAGGAAGCCAACCTTACTAGGCTGGAAGGGCGGAGTTGCTTAGCCGTCCGAGGCAGTTCCAAAACCAAGAAGCTGTCCGTACACGCCGCGCGGACTCCGTCGAATGAGACGATGCAGCCGCTTATATAGTGCCGCGCGGTGTGAGGGAGGGGCGCGCGGGCAGCGGTGCGGTACTCGAGCAGGCGACACGCGTGGGGCGCGTGCAATCGTTGTGCATGCGGGCTGCTCGTGATGCGATTTTATTGTAGGGATGTTACAATATATATATAAAAAATATTATCAAAAAATCATCAAATTTAAGGGTGTTGGAGTGAGGCCTACAAAAAAAAAACAGTGTTCCCTGGTTGTCATAATTTCAACCCTTATAGAAATCTAAAACAAACAAATGAAAAAAAAATCACAAAATGGCGACAACTTGAAAATCAAATTCTTATTTTTATTTAATACTTAAAATTTAAATTTTCCAAAATCCGAGGCAGGGTCGATAGAGAGTTGTATAATAAAAAATCTTATCAAATATCAAAGGAATCAGTAAAGTAGAACTTGAGATATCATGTCAATCACATCAAAAGATGGAGTTTTGAGAAAAACGCGTTTGAAGTTTGAGAAACAATTCCAATAGAATAACTCTGATTCATCAATCAGGATTAATCGACAATCCCACATCAATAACTCGGGCCTTCATCTCTTTTAAAATTAATGCCTTGCGAAGTTGTTACTTCGAATTTTTAGAAATCAGTTTAACATCATAATTTTGAAAATCTAAAATTTAAAAATTAAAAAAAAAAATTAAACGATTTTTTCAAATTTCTAGACCAGAATACCCTTACCTTACCTTACCTTAATCCCTATGAAGATAAAAATAAGGGTTGTTCTACAATTCGTCAATTTAGAGTAAACCTTATGAAAATAAATATATATGCAGGGTGAACGGTAATGCGATACATTCCTTGATAGACGTTGTAGTACAGCTTATTTGGATTCATTTAAATCCTATGACACCATGTCCGAAACTTGTTAATTTCTGAGATATTCAAGATTTAAGTTTTTTTTTTAAACTCCAGTTTTATGTTAAAACGTGCCCTTGTTGTGACGAATACAAAATAATGTTATTGTTTATGCTGTATTAGTATAGCTAAATAATAATAATCTCATTATAAATTAAATTTTTTTAAGAAGGAATCGTCATTACTTAAGTAAAAGCTAAAAAACCAAGTATCATTTTGCAAAAAAAAATTGTTTTAGGTAAATAAACGAAGAATTTCCAAGAAATGTGTATGGAATGTTTTGTACAAATTACATAATTATGTTCCTTGATTCATTAGCTATTCAAAAAGGTACAGGTGTCAACAAAAACTACATACTTATTGTTTTATTTGAATTTTAAATGTCTAGTAGATACTTTAATAAAAAAATTAATAAATAAAAAGACACACAAACAACTAGTATTTTTGGGCCCTAATAAATGAAAAACTTAGTATTTTAATAATACATTTATTGGCTAATTATCTGGGTACATTATTTCAAGTCCTGCTCAAAATGTGAGCCCCGTCTTCTAATACAAGCTCGAAGTCTGTTTCTCATTTCTGTTTTTGTGACTCTTGTTGTCAAACTTTGCCGGATATTTTTAGCTGCCCTCTGAATGCGCTCACGATGCTCTTGCTCGTTGTTTACGGGGGTTACATACACGAGATCCTTCATGTGACCCCATAAATAAAAATCGCAAGGGGTCAGATCCGGGCTTCTGGCTGGCCAAGGAATAGGTCCACCGCGCCCTATCCAACGAAGTGGATATTGTTGATTCATCCAATGGCGTACACTGAGCCGAAAGTGAGCTGGACAGCCATCATGTTGGTAGATAAGATGTCTTCTCGTGGCTAAAGGGACGTCTCCCAATAAAATATTCACTTGGTTTCTTAGGAAAAGTTCATAAGTTTCCCCATTCAAATTTTGAGAAAAAAAGAACGGCCCAATCAGTTGGCCATTTATTATTCCCATCCAAACGTTCACACATAATCTTCTTTGATGTGTCCTTTCTTTTTTCATCCTTGGATTCTCTCTTTTCGGTGCCCAATAATGTGAATTGTGATAATTAGTGATTCCGTCACGGTCAAACTTGGACTCATCAGTCCACAGAATTTTCTCGAGAAAATGAGGATCTTCCATATCGGCATTTAGCATGAAACGACAGAATTCCATTCGTCGGGCTGGATCGCCTTCTTCTAGAGCTTGGACCGGAGTGTGGTGGTAGGGATGTAATCTTGCTGTATGTACGGTAAACCAAACCATCCACTGGGATATTCCAAGGCTTCTAGCTGCAATCCTTGTAGAGATTGTTGGATTTCTGCGAAATAAATCAACTATTTCTTCTTCTTTATCAGGAAGTTGAACTTGAGGTCTACCAGAATCGCTTGTTCGCGCTGCGAAACGCCCTGTTTCACGGACGCGTCGATACGTTCCCGAAAACACTCTTACGTTTGGTACACGTCGGTCAGGAAAACGCAGCATGTACTCTCTTTGCGCTGCTGCAGCGTCGCCGTCGCATAATCCGTAAACGTACAGAATGTCCGCGTATTCTTCATTACGGAAGGCAGCCATTTCTCAAGATTTTAATCAGGAGAGACGTAGTTAAAAAGCAACGATAGGTCTGTACTCAGAAGACAGTTGTAACTAACTGATACAGATAACTAAAATATCTACGAGCAAATTGCCCTTCATATCAATAAATCCTATTGTTGTAGCAGTGTTAAGTGCAAGGCGGTGTCATAAAACGAACAAATACTGCACACGTGCGCGGTAACATAATGAAGAGGATTTCTAGGAAACGGGTCACTTCGTCTATTATTAGGGTTGCAAATCAACCTCTTAGTATTTTGTTATGACATTTGTACTTTTTAGAATATCTAATGAATCAAGGAACATAATTATGTAATTTATACAAAACATTCCATACACATTTTCTTGGAAATTCTTCGTTTATTTACCTAAAACAATTTTTTTTTTGCAAAATGATACTTGGTTTTTTAGCTTTTACTTAAGTAATGACGATTCCTTCTTAAAAATGTTTAATTTAAAATGATATTATTATTATTTAGCTATACGAATACAGCATAAACAATAACATTATTTTGTATTCGTCACTACAAGGGAACATTTTAACATAAAAACTGGAGTTTTTTAAAAAAATACTTAAATCTTGAATATCTCAGAAATTAACAAGTTTCGGACATGGTGTCATATGACTTAAATGACTCCAAATAAGCTGTACTACAACGTCTATCAAGGAATGTATCGCATTACCGTTCACCCTGTATATATATTTTTTATTATTATTATTATTATTTTTTTGTTATGCTATGCAGTCGACTCCATGAGAGTGCACCAGTGCAGCCCTTGCCGGCGCGCACACAAGGAATAACACTCGTCTAAGCGTCATGTGCTACGGGAGGCCCCCTTGCGATTCCTTGATTTGCCATGAAAGGCGCGACAAGCGACAACTGACAGAGCGGAGTAGAGCGTACGGAGTACAGATTAGTCGAATGTAAAACATGTTTCAGTGCTGTGCTCGATTAACAAGCGTTGGAGTGCTGAGGGCAGGCAAATAGTTTCGATGAATGTGTTATTATTATTATTATGCAATGTGGGGCTATGCAGTCTATTTCAGCCTGTATCACCGCGACCTAGAAGATCTATTGTGATCGCCACCTACCATTTAAAGCTCTCTGTCAAGGCCTACAGTTTTAAAGAACTGTAGTACTTTATTGGCAGAGATATCTTGAACTTCTCCTGGGTGTAGCACGTGGCGGCCCAGGATGCGGTTACGTTTGAGCATGTAGCCTACTATCATGTAGCCTGCATACCTACCACGCCAAAAGCATTAGTAAGTCACATTCACACAGGAGGTGCTTGGGCGTTTCGTCCGCACTTTCGCAGAATCTGCAATCTCTAGTGCTCCGGCCACCAATGCTGAACAAATGTTTGTTCAGACAGCAGTGGCCAGTCAGCGCTCTTACTAATACTCGTATTTGATTTTTTCTAAGCATCAGAGCCTCTACAGCTTTACGCTGGTCGAAAGCCTTGACTAACTCTTTGGAATGTTTCAACCCTGGTATTGTGTTCCAGTGGTTTATAGACCTTCCTTTATATAAGTTCCTTAAAGTCAATCGTACCAGGCTTTTGGGGATGCCACAAAATGGCTCAGGACCATATTGTACCATCGCCGCTCCCGATCTCGCCAGTCCATCAGCTATTTCGTTGCCTGGGATTCCTTCATGACCTGGAACCCATCGAATAATAAGGCTGTTGTTCAAGCCTAGGCTATTTAGTAGATCCACACAGTTGGAAACCAGCTTCGAATCCACCGAATCCGAATCCAGCGCCAATAGAGCGGCTTGACTATCCGTATGTATATAGATGGTGTGATTCATATAGGCTCGCCTCAGATTAATGATGGCGCATTCCAAAATGCCACACATTTCAGCTTGGAAGATAGAGGCAAAGCTTCCAAGATTTGACGATTGCTTAATTTTAGGTCGTTCTCCGTATATCCTATATCCTACGTTATTACCTGATTTTGATCCATCAGTATACCATATTAAGCTACCGGGCTTCCACGTTATCACACCGTCCAACCAGTTGTCCCGTGAAGGCATGTCTATTGTGTATAACCTGTTAAAATTACTCATGGGAGTAATGGTATCTGAAACCATTCCCAATACTGGAATTTTTAACACTGTTTCTTGAAGGGATCTAATAGACTTAGATAGCCATTGTCTCCTCCCCTGGGCAGACATCCGATGCATTGTCAGTCCCGCCACTTGCTCTATATGTAGATGAAGCGGCGTTAAATCCAACAACGCATCCAAAGCCGCTCCAGGGGTGGTTAGCATGGCTCCAGTCACTATCATGGTTGCCATTCTTTGCACTGTCGCCAATTTGGACTTAATGGTTGTCTGGTTTGCTCTTTTACTCCACAGTACACAGGCGTATGTTATTATAGGTCTAGCAATCGCGGTATAGACCCACATGGCAAGTTTCGGATTTAATCCCCACCTCTTGCCTACCAGACGACCACAGACTCCCATTGCAATCCTTGCTCTTTGTAGTGAAGTGTCGACCTGAAGGTTCCATGTCAATCTTTGGTCAATGACTACTCCTAAATATTTGACCTCTGTGGAAAAGGATATTGCCTTGCCGTTAAGAGAAGGTTGTGTTAACTTATCAAGACATCTTTTCCTTGTGAATGGTACTAAGACAGTTTTATCTGAGTTTACTCTAAGGTTGTTATCTTTGCACCATTTGTCTATGACATTCAGGGCTTTCTGAATAAGGTTATATCGTACTTTGGCAGAAGCCTCGCACAGTCACCACAAGATCATCAGCATAACCCTGCGTGTCAATACGAAGCCCTTCCATCTTATACAGCAGTTGATCCACTGTTAATGTCCACAAAAGAGGTGATAGCACTCCACCCTGAGGACAACCTCTGGTGGTTGCAACCTCATAAGTAGTGCCGTGTAATGATAGTTTCAGGGTTCGGTTTGAGAGCAATGCTTTGATCCAATTAACAATTGTTGAGTCCACATTTTTGGTAATCAGACCTTGTATGAGTGTCTCAATAGGTGTATTGTCAAAGGCACCCTCAATATCCAGGAAAGCGCATAAAGCAATCTGTTTGTCCTCCAACGCCTTCTCTATTCTGTCAACCAGACAAAGTAGAGCAGTTTCGGTAGATCTACCTTTGCTATAGGCATGTTGGCTGGAACTGATAGGGTATTCAGTAAGTACTTTTTCCCTTATATACTTGTCGATTATCTTTTCTAATGATTTTAACAAGAATGATGTAAGGCTGATTGGTCTAAAAGACTTAGGCATTGAGTAATCCTTTTTGCCAGCCTTAGGTATAAACAGAACTCTCGTTTTAGTCCATGGTTCAGGTATAAAGCCCCATGCAAGACTCGCCCTAAATATTTTAATCAGTATAGGCAGAAGAATATCCAGACCTTGCTGTAGTAATACAGGCTGTATTCCATCTTCACCAGCTGATTTATACGGTTTGAACGATTTTATGGCCCACTTCACGATCTGCGGTCTAATTATTTGTGTCGCAATGCGCCAGTCGTCATTATAAGGTCTATTTGACGAGAGCGGTTCAGCCGACATTGTGCTTTGTGCACCGGGGAAGTGGGTCATAACAAGCAGCTCCAGTGTTTCCTGTTCACTATTAGTGACTGTTCTGTCAGGTTTCCTTAGGAGTCCAATTTGATTAGGTTTGTCTTTTGCCATCACTTTGTGGATTCTGGCAGTGTGTGGTGTATCGTTGATTTCCTCACAGAACCTTCTCCACGAAGCCCGTTTGGATTTCCTAATCTCTTTATTATATTCAGTTAGAGCCTTCTTATAAACATCCCAGACCTTGGTTTGTTTGGCTTTATTAAATAACTTCCTGGTTTTATCTCTGAGCTTTTTGAGCTTAGAGTTCCACCAAGGAACTTGCCTATTGGAAGATTTGGTCTGAGAAGGACAACTGTGTTCAAAAGCTTCTTCAATTGACCTCGTTACAATTGTTGTTGCAAGCTCAAGACTATCAATTGTCTTTATGGTACTTGGAACTGATTCTAGTTTTTGTTGTAGGGTTTCTCTATAAAGAGCCCAAGACGTATTCCTAGGGTTCCTGTACATAACAGTTTTATTCTTGTTAAATAAAGAAAGATTAAAACAGATGTGTCTGTGATCAGACATAGAGTTTTCGTCACTGACTACCCAGTTGGTTATACTCCTAGCAATGTTGTTAGTGGCGAATGTTAAGTCTATGACCTCTTGCCTAGCGCATGTTACAAAGGTTGGTTTACATCCTATGTTTAGCGTAACTAGACTACTAGTAGTAAGGAATTCATGAAGACACTCACCACGGTCATTAATGTTTGTACTTCCCCACGTTGTATGGTGTGCATTGGCATCACACCCCACAATTAGTTCGGCGTTATGTAGCTTTGCGTAGTTGACAGCTCGCGCGATTAACTCCGTAGGGTTGTTGTCTTCTCCAGGAAGGTAGGCCGAGCAGATGAGTAGCTTAGAGCCATTCCGTCCCGCGAGGTTGATGTATGCTGCAACCAGATCATCTGAACACAACTCTGGAACAGATAAAAAATTAACATTTCTGTTGAATACTAACCCAGCTCTTGGTTTGGTGCCGCAGTTGTACGTAAGAACGTTTCCCACGTTGTTAAGACCCATGACTTTGGTGTCACGGACCCAGGGTTCCTGTATTAAGGCGATGTCCACAATGCCCTCGGAAAGGCATTTCTCCAGAACCGCTGTAGCAGCTTTCGCATGGTGTAAGTTGATCTGGAGGAACCTCGCCTGATCCCTGGTGTTTTGGGTCATTGTTGCTGTGCATTAGTTTGCCTTGCGGGTGCCCTCACCGTCTTGGGATGAGTACATCCACTGTTGGCTCGAGCTCCGCTAGGTTTACTGGGCCTATCCCCCTTAGCACTCACACCACTTGAGGGCGTTTGAGAAAAGGGCCTATTCATCGATGATGATGATGGCCTCTCTCCCCGCCCAGAAGAGGTGGAGGTAAAGGGCACAGAATAATCTGCACCAGGGTCCGTCGGCTTGATAAATAATTTTTTTTTTGAGGCTGTTCTGTATCTGGTAGATGCTCTCCTCTCTTTTCCATGATATTTACAGAGTCTTCTGGGTGAATTGCCTCTTGGTTACTTTCAGAACTGATTTTAACCTTGAAGATGAGGCTTTTGAAGCCCAGATCCACTTTGTAGTTATTCCTCTGTAGCGTTTGCACTGAGGAATCATCTAGGGCAAAAACGGCAAACCGACCGCCCTTTTCCTCCTTAGTGTGCAAAACCCTCCAGTGTTCTGGATATAAATCAGGGTTCTGCACTTTGAGTAAGTCAAGTGCTTCCTCGAGTGTTGCTGCCTCTGATTCCGGGAAGAAAGTAGATCCGGTCGCCGGTTTAGGTAGCTCGCTCTCTGCCATAACAGAGAGTACAGCTTCCGGCCATGGTTTTATATTAGGCACGGTGTCCACAATCCATTTTCTACTTGACTCATCTGCGCAGGTTATCAGGATCCAGCCCGGTCTGTGACTAAGGCCCAGGAAATGAGGTCCTGCTCCTCTAACTCCTATCTTTATAATTTCGGCAGTTAGGGCGCGATGAACAAGCTTCATTTGTTCAACTGTCATGGGATTGATGTTACGTATACCCACGCGAGAAGATCCAGCCACATCCTTAAAGGTAGGTTTAGCTCTGGTTTCAGGAGCAGCCTTAAAGGTTTTCTTGGGCTGAGCATTTGGAGATTCTTCTTCAGAGCGGGTTCTTTAGACTGCCTTCTGTTGTACTGGAATCTTCAATTGAATTTCAGTCCAGGGTTTCCTGCAGAGGGTTAGTGCTTCTGTGGTATCGACATTTGCTTGTATTAGTCTGTGAAGTCTTTTCCTTGCAGCTCCTGACATTTTCTGTTTCTTTCCTTTCTTCTTTTGATCTACTAGCCCCGTCTTCAAGGGTGCTGCACTGGTCGTGGCCGTGTCCATCCCCTGTTCCGGAAGGCTAGAAGTCTCTTTAGATACACCGGGCGTTGTAGAAGTAGTAGTACCTTCCTTCGCCTCAAGTTTGTTGGCACCTTTGGTTTCACCCAGGGCGTCAACAAGTGAATTTAAATTTATTTCTTTTTTTTCTGTTATGCAAAAATTTTTCTCCATTTTGTTCCCACGAGTAGCTAGGGAAATCCAGGTCACAAACCGACAGAGCCCCGCATGTCGGCAGAAGGGCATAATACTCTCCGAGGTGCCCTGGTATCGGAGAGGCACCGTTCACAACTGAGCTCACCCTCAGCCACGCATCTCTCGGCACGGTTCGCTTAACACCTTTGATTGGTTGTTGTTGGTCCTCTTCGCCAATAGCCAGCAATGCTATAAAAACATTGCTGCCTATTGTTGCCCAGGGTGCACCACGAGGAGGTGAGACCAACTTCGCACCCCTTGGATGATGAATGTGTTATTAGAATGAAAAAAGTGTTACACTTCCTTGATTTATTTACATTTCCATTTAACATTTTATCCCTATTACCTTAGATTACTTGATTTATCTCCTATTTTTACATTCTTACTTGCTACAATTCTTATTTCTTACAATTAACTTAACTATTTCTAGCATATTTCTTGTTCTCCATATCTATTTACAATCCTCTTATATCTATAAATTTCTTCCTTAATTTATTTACTTTTCCATTTAACATTTTATCCCTATATTATCTAGCTTAACAATTTATCCCTTCTTATCAATTTCAGCACTAAGAATTAAATTTTTCATTTTCACTTACATTGTTTGTTTCTCTTATTTTTCTATGACTACCTTGAAGGCCTTGAAGACTGCTTCTTCCATGTTGACAGCAGTCTCCTTTAGAGCCGCTTGTCGCGACTCAGGAGTCAAGATCGCCGGTTTCGGTCCCCCAGCATACGGTGTAGAAACCGGAGGGGAGGCCTTCGCCTCTGCCTCTCTCTTCCCCCTCGTCCGAGCAGCTACCGCCTCCGTGGCATCCGTACATTTCGTCTTATTGGTTTTTGGCATTTTTAAAGATGTTTTTTTTTTTAATTACAGGTATTGACAGCGGGAGGAAGTAGTGGACAGGAAGGAGTAGCAGCAGAGGAAGAAGAGGACAACGAGCAACACAAGGAGAAGACAGGAAGGAGACACAGCTCGGGTATGTACACTTACTTAATTAAATACACACACATTAACTCTTACGTAATAATTTACAACCACATTACCTACTTGGACTAGTAATTTTCCCGTAATAATTCCTGCAGTACTAACTGTACTTAAACCCTTACATCAATAAATCTTAACACTATTTAGCTACTCGTTTACAGTTCAAGACAATACACAAACGAAACAACCCGCAATATTTCCAACATTCCGGAGTTCCAAAAAACAGTAAACGTTTATTATACACGACACATAGACAGGTCACTTTTATTTTTGACCTTTATAATCTATTCTAATATTTTTACACAAGTTCCTAGGACTAAACTTGCTACTTATAATCTAGGATATAACACGTAAGCTTATCACAACCAATACATAACTTTGCCTCTCGAGCGCCCCACAATCGCGACTCAGTGCCCGAGACGCACGCAGAACGTGCCGAAAGTACTCGCTCGGTTCCCCAGGGGTCCCCAAGAGTGATTCCAGAACAAAAGTTTTTCACCTAAAATCGAAGTCTATATCCCTAAACCAAAATAATGGGCGGGTGGGCGGGCTCGTTTTTTCAGTTTTTCGTGATTATCTCGAGAAGTACTTATCGGAGTGAGGAGCACGATACGTCAAAAGACGCGTCTCGTAAGGGCGCACCCGCTGGAGCCGAAAGATGACCAGGTCTCAATACAAAAAGATGATGACGGTGATGATTATGTTTCACCGAGTTGGTGTCGAGTCCTGTGGGTTCCAGTATTCTCTGATTCGGGATTGCGACCCCTCGGCTGATTCGGGACGACGAGCTCTCTCCGATAGTGCCAAGATTTATTATATAAGATCAAATATGTTCCTCAAAAACGGTACTTTCGTCCGCCCGCTAAACTGCCACTTCCGGCCCTTTCGTTTTAAGAATTTCGGGTTTTAGGTGTCCAGGCAGATCCCCGGGGACGCGGCCCTCGTGCTGCAGGTGAAAAAGTAGCTATAGGTCGAACAATGTAATTTTCAGAATTTTTTAAAATTTTTATGAACAAGCGCCTTGTAAAATTTTATTAATATGTTCAATTTATGTGTTAATTTGGCCTAAAAAAGGGGTCCAGATCTTTAATTTTGGACGCGCCCGGGCGGGACCCCTAATATAATCCTCCTCCTCCACAAAATATTTAACCGGGACAAGAAATAAGGGTCAAAAGGGATGGGCAATTTCTATAACAATTAAAAAAGAGAAAAACTATATACTATCTGACCTAATTGGCACTTGGGGCGAGCAGGGACAGCTATTAATTGGCACAGTTGTTTCTAAAAACCTTCCCTATGGAAGGAAGGAAGACGTTCAACACGACACTACGCAGGCCTCCCGGCAGGAAGAACGAGCACTCTCAGTATTCGCTCTGCAATATTTATAGCGTTAACATATATAAGTACGACACACCTTATAACAATCACAAAAGCTAACAAGCAAGAGGATCTATTTTTTTTTTTTTTTAAAAACTCACAATTCGTGGTCTCCTACAATTTTCTACAAGCTATATGCAAAGCAATGCTGTTCTAAGATCTCAATGATCAAGCAAATCAGGTCAAAAGCACTTCGAAAACACTGTTTTAATCTGAATACTAATTTCTAATTGCTAATAGTATGAAAAACAAAGGCAGACTGTCGGTTACAATTTTGATTTGACGGCCGTTTGTGAGTTAGGCTCAGAATTCTATACAAAAATTCCCTTCCCACAACCCTCTATGTTTCTATATAATTTATGACTGTTCAAAAAGAAAGCAGATAGAAAAAAAATAATATTTAATAAATTTAATATTTGACAA